>OX336390.1:271792961-272992961 GCA_946902985.2 Meconema thalassinum | reverse complement strand
TGGAACAAAGGTTGCCCAGCTATGGGCTGAAATAAAATGAAAACAATAAAATGGCAGGAAAAATGCCCTACCATAACATGAACTAAAATCATGTACCTTCGAGAAGGTTCGAAACACCAAAGAACTCAGAAGGAGTAAAAAAAAAAAACATAACTCAGTGTCCTAAAATTAGAAACGGAACAAAATACCAAAAGGCTGCATAATGCCTTAGAGCAAGGCTCATCTAAAACATAGCTACGTATGACCGCTGCCAAGACACGAGTTTTGTTCGCTGCCGACTGCCCGCCACGGCGACACGCCATGCCCAAGACAATGCAGAGCGTTGTCTTCCTCAATAAGATACCCTCCAAAATACATAGCAAACCAAACACAATATAAAATCTTAAATTTAGTTACATTCACACGCGAAATGATAGTTTAATTTGCATAACGACGTTATAGGTCCTTCTATAAGACAAAGGACACTTGGGACGGAATATGACCGCCAGTTTGTTCAAAGTTACAGTTCGCAGGTTTATAAGAAAAAAATACGTAGAATGTTGCTTACTCATGACGACACCATGAGGGTTATTTAGATCTCTTTAGTCACTTGTAAGAAGTTGTTATACATACTGCCTTATGTATAATTGGAGCGGACATTACCTTAGTCTGAAGACAGGCCATGTTGCCTGTGTAAAAATGCCGGGCTCCAGGAGCTCGGGCGAAATCACTCTTGTACGCTGCATGGTTCTGGAGCTTGTGGGGAGAGACGCGCTATGGAGCACGCCACTTGACGGTCGACAGTCTTCACGCGCGCCTTACGGAGAATTTGGGAAGTAGCCACTACCAACTGCAGTAGGTCCCCAGAGTTACGGATAACACCTCGCCGGCCCAACCAGACGGACAATTCAGTTGGCAGGCCGGGGCCAGGCTTATTCAATGTGCAAGTCATTGCGCGCGGGATCGTGCCATTGGTTCATTTGAACCAGCCGGGCCAATAGCGTCAGAGAAGGACCAAGACGTAGTTTAACCAGCCCGGAATAGTTCACACGTCGAGGCGGAACAGTTCATTTGTAGAGACGGAACAGTTCATTTGTCGGGAAGAGGGGAGGACAGCGTCAGCGGCGGGACATTCAAATATGAGTGAAATGCTAGTCACGTAGAAAAGGCCGCCCGGGGAGCCGCGGGCAGGGGCAGAAACGTGTGCCAGTCTTTGGAGTGGCACAAGACATTATTTAATATCGGTAGTAGTTAAATCCGGGTGAAATGTTTTGTCCTTCACCAGTTACTTGTAGTATTTTGTAATGCTGAAGACCTCTGCTTGTCTGAAAGGAAGAAAATAGCAGACATTTTGTAGTGTTTTACTATGTTTTCGTGCATGCGGTTTCTTGTATCTTTTGTTGCTGTGGCATTTTACGGAATGGCTATCTGAAAAGTTGGCAGGTATGCTGATAGCAAAATTTCATTACTTCCTAAAATAGCTACAATGTTTGTGTATGAGTAACTAATTTTGAAATTGTTAACCTATAATTTATCACATTGCAGGTTATAAACCAAAAGCTATTTAGTCCATTACTTCGGTATCTATTTGATGGGGAGTTTTTTTATGTGAAGGACTTTAAAAATAGGCTTAGTACTGCATGAAACTACTTAAAAATCAGATAATTGGTTCAGTTAAAAGTTTCAGTTCACATTGGAATGTGTGCAGCCTTGATCAGTGGGGTGTCAAAATATTGGGTTCCCCTCCAGCTGAAAGTTAGAGAACATTTTAGTTCTCAGTTTTTCTCTTTTAAATATGGCAAAGGTTTGTCTGTGCTGTGAGTGCTTTGTATCCTTTGCAAACACATAATTTTTATGATTTTAGAAGTTCTTTATTTCTCTCTCTCTCCCTATCTAGGTTGAGTTTGGAAAACAACCAGAGTATGATGAAGGTCCATGTTTGTTATGCAGTAAGCTTACAACCAAAATGTGTGGAATTTGTCGCCAATGGTATTGTTCATCAGCTTGTCAAGTTAAGGATTGGGATAGACATCAGGAATCCTGCCGACGTGTGCCGTGAGTGAAACAATATTCTTGTACTTATATATACATACTTTCACTTACCACAAATGTTCCAGTATGTTAGCTGTCCATTTAACAGAGTAATGATTATTTTCTTATTGGCTTATTAGGTGCCGCTCCAACCATTTTTTTATCATCCCATTCTTGCTCTGTTAAGGAGACCACCTCGTGATTTAGCAGCGTATTCATGACTCGCCCTGGGCATCCAGGTTACATTCCCAGCTCTACCAACAAAAAAAAAAATAATAATAATAATTTAGTTCCGGTCGGAGGGCTGGAACTGACACACTGCCTCATGAGGCAAACCTGGAGAGAGGCAGGTTTGATACCCATCTGAGCCTTCCTAGAAGTGGTTTTATGTGGTTTCCCCAATTCTACTCCATGCAATTGCGAGAATGGTTCATAACTAGTGTCCCAGATTTTTGGTTGTAACGATATCCGCGAAATATTGCAGCAAACATATACTGTATGTTATCGCAACAATTTATTTATCCCCAAATATGCCTTTTCTTTTCTTTTTCTTCCTCTCCATATTGAACCCACGAAATGTTGCAAAATAGTTATGTTGCAAAATGTGTTATTTTCACCGTAAAATGCTAAATACCAACGAAATGCTGATAATAAGATTTGCTTCAAAGTTAAATGAAATTTACATTATGTGTTGTTCAATAGAAAATAAGAAATCTTAAATATAAATTTCTCATAAGATACGAGATAACGAAGTTGGTTTAAGTCCTCAAATCGTGGAAACAATGCTCTATTATGGTTGGGGACAACATAAGTATCATGAGTTAGTGAGATAAGACTATGGTAGTCATAGAGATTATTTGTTGAGGTAAATGTTAGGTTAGGTATTCATTCATTCATTCATTCATGTTCTCAATCGGTAGATTGGTCGGCAGCAATCCTCCTCTTCCTTAATTCCCTGTCGCCAGTCAGTCTCTTCATGTCTGTATGAATGGACATTAAAATCCATTTTGATCTGTTTGATGTATTGCAGTCTTGGTCGCCCACTTACTCTCTTGCCCCGAATTATGCCATCTAACACAGTTACCATAAAGTTATTGTAGCGATAGACATGTCCTATCAGTTGGTCTCATTGTTTCCGTATTGTTTTGAGAAATGCTCTCTCTTCATAAATGGTTTTGAGCACTTAGTCATTCGTCACTCTTGCGGTCAATGTAATCTCTCCCACCCACCGCCAACCCCACATTTCAAAAGCTTAGTCTTTTATCAGCACATCCCATTGTCCAGACTTCTGAGCCATACAAGGCTACACTCCACACATAACATTTTATAAATTTAATCCTGGTCTCAATAGATATATTCTTTGAAGTCTGAAGGGATTTTTTGCTGTTAAATTGAATTTTGGCTTGGGCAATTCTAGCTTGAATATCAGTTGAACATTTTCCAGTGGAAGTAATTTTACTCCCTAGATAGTTGAAAGTGTTAACTTGGTTACGTGGAGCACCAGCTATTTGAATAGCTGCATTAAGTTGTCCTGTGGCGCATACCATTATTTCCGTCTTTTTAATATTGATATCCATATTATATTTTTCATGTAGAATCCTGTTCATTTCCGTGAGTGCATGTTACAGTTTCTCTTCACTGGTTTCCAGGACTGCTATGTCGTCCGTAAACCTTATTGTATTGACTGCAACTCCGTTGATCTTAACTCCTCTCATAACTGTCTTACATTCCTCAATGCCTTTCCCAATATAGAAGTTGAAAAGTGCAGGCGATAAGCTGCATCCCTGTCTAACTCCTTTATGAATACAAGCTTCCTGCACTACTCGGCTTATGTCCACATTGCTTCTTTGGTTTTTATAAAGTTCATAGATTATCCGTCTATCTCTGTAATCCAAGCCAGCATTAGTCAAAATTTCCATGAGAATATTCCAATTCACGTTATCGAATGCTTTTTCAAGGTCCACTAAGGCAATGCAAAGTGGTTCCCTCATATCAGTCATTTTATAAATAATTTCTCGAAGTAGTAATATGGCTGCACTTGTTCCTCTGTTCTGCCTAAAGCCAAATGGATCTACGTTCAGATTTTGTTCTATTTTGTTTTTTATTCTTCTGTAAATTATTTTAGTCAATATTTTTGATGCATGCGATAGGATGCTAAGGGTACGATGTTCCTCACATTTCAGTGTTCCCCGTTTCTTTGGTATTGGTATCGTAAGACTCTTTGTAAAGTCGTCTGGGACTTATCCATTTATATATATTTCACTGATCAACCCAAACAGAGATTTGTGTGTCTCAGAATTCAATGCTTGTAACATTTATTTTATCACATCCTAGAGCTTTATGTGATTTCAGTTCATTCACAGCATGAAAATACAGGTATTCTGATTCAAGAATGGATGGTCCTAAGTTACCATGCGAAATAGTATCTCCATTGTCCAGCTCAGTCGATTGTGTGGGGGGTCTGCATGCAGATTTTCCTAATAATTCTTCCACCTCATCACTATGTCCTTGCTCTCAATCATTAGTTTCCCATATTCATCCAATATGCAAACTCTAACGCCCCTTTCTCTTTTTAATTTTTTTATTAATCAAGTCGTAAGCTTTTTTACTTGTCCATTTTTTCAAACTATCTTAAATTTCTAAGCATTGTCTCATTATATAATCCTCTTTTGCCTTCTTAGCTTCCCTGTTAAGATATTTCTCCTTCCCCAACAACAGCGTTCCAATCACCTAATAAAATGAGGTTCTCATTACCTTTAAGTTGATCCAATAGTTCTTCTATTTGTTGATACACCTGATCCACTTCCTCATCAGTATGTCTTGAAGTTGGTATGTGTACCTGAAGTAACACTATATCCACTGGGTCATTTCCTAACCTGATCATTATTATTCTGTCGCTATATTTCACATAGCTTTTTACCTTATTAACCACATGTCATTAGAGGATGATGCCTACACCTGCATAGCTTCCTTTTTCTCCAGAATGTATAATTCTCATATCACCGCTCCAAAAATCCCCACTTTCTGGCCATCGTAATTCACTCGCCCCTAAGATGTCAATCTCGAGTTAAGTAATTTAGTCATTTCATACCCAACATTGTGTAGTTTACCGCAGATCATTCGCGGTCCTACATTCCAAGTTCCTATTCTGAGTGGTCGTATTGGAATTCTTAGCTTCAATACTGTCCTCCGCCGGAGATCCGAATGGAGGACTATTTTACCTCCGGAATTGAATTTACAGTAGAACCCCTATTTAACGTTTTTCGAGCGTCTGGTATTTTGTAACCTTAAATGGGGGTTTGCCTTAAATCGAGGTTTCGATAAAAAGCAAATCTTTTACAGAACTATTTGCCTGTATTGACTTGAATTGCACCAACACACATAATCAACACAATAGCAATAAACAGAGATACCTACCCTACACACTATACAGCAATTAAAACTTTTTCTGTAGCACTAATACAGTAGTCGAAGATCGTAGTTTCCCAGCACACTACAAAATTAAAATGTACACAAAATACTTACACGATTACTGTAATATAATATATAAGTTACTTTTCCTATATACAACACACATTTGAATGGTTACCCCGAATAATGATCCAACCCACAAATAGAAAATTATTGGCAAACTAAATAAAACGTTCATTATTATTTTGAGTTCATTCTTGTCTGTAAATCATTAATTTTTCAATTGTCTTTGTAATATAAAAACATATTTATGTCACACGTTAGAAAAAATAATACAGTTTTCATAGATACAAACATAAGAATGCAAAATTTAGTGAATAAGAGATCTATCCGTAAACAGTGGAAAAGTGATCTAAGCTATAATTACAATATAAATGCTACAATGAAGTGAAAACTACAATATAAATGTAACAATGAAGAGAAAACTACAATATAAATGTAACAATGAAGTGAAAACTACAATGAAAATGCAACAATGAATGAAAAATTCATTGGGCATTGCTTTAGATATAAACAAGTTATGTCACTATCTCTCAGTTTCATTCAGATTCTGATAGAACTCGTGGTATTGGAGTGAGATGAACTTACACATAAAATCCCTCTTCTATGCTTTCTTTTTAGCAATACCTTCATTATACAGTGGACATAGATCTGTGGAAAGTGCTGTAGTTGGTAGCTTGTTTTGTAGCCTCAAAGTATCACCTAAGTGAACTTAAAAATAATATTTTTAAATTACTTTGATATCTCAAATCATCATTCCGGTGAACTGAATAAAACTTTAACTTAATATTGCTAATGATTATGAACACACATATAGCTATGTAAACAACTTACAGTACACTTTAAGGTTAGATCACTGTTCCACTCCCCTGTTGTGATAAGCATTTCCCTGGCACGAAAAGTCCTTTACTGCTCTTGTAGGGCTCCCTAGCATAGCTCAATGCTTTCTTTCTATTATCCTTTCATTCAGATATATTAATTCTGCATTTTCTACCCTTGTTTAATTATTTATCAGTACTGCTGCTAAGAACTTTCTTGTCTTCATCTGCCATTTTCTTACAGATAGATCAGTATTCGCCGGGATGTCAACATTGAAAAATAAATAACTCTGCTTTCAAAGACATTTATGTTGTTTTCCGTTCACGAAACCGTGAGTGCATTCAGATAGATCATGATTCCACTGAAAGCTCAACTTGTGATTTTTTGTGGGTTAGATCAGTATTCGGGGTAACCATTCATTTACACAACTTTCACGGTGTCACATTTTTTGAAATACAGTAATCAAACACGGTAGTCTGCTTTTTAGCACTTTTGGATTTTAGGTTCAAAATGTCTATCTCCAATATTTACTGTCTATAACAGAGCTGTCCACTTTGAATGCTGTGCCATATCTCCGGACAATGTCTATGCTTGCAACAGCTTCACTGAATGATGGCGGTTGCATTTTTTCATCCCTATCATACCGGGTGAGTTAGCCGTGGTCGTAACGGCATGACTGTTGGCAGTCGCTCACATCCGGGAGGCGAGGAGGTTCGAATCCCCCCGCCGGCAACCTTGAAGATGGTCTTCTGTGGTTTCCCATCTTCCTTCCAGGCAAATGCCGGGGTTGGTCCCTAACTATAGGCCACAGCCGCTACCTTCCAACTCCTCGACCTTCCCTTCCTACTTTCCTCCCCCACGGTACTTGTAGCTCACCCATTGGGTGTCCGTCTCGAAGCAGCTACAAAAACTGGCGAGCCGAACATGTCCTCGGACACTCCCGGCACTAAAAGCCATACGCTAAAAAAAAAAAAAAAAAAAAAATCCCTATCATCATAGTCTTTGTCGATGCCATCGTCAATCTGCTTGACTCAATATCCCGGATGCATGTAGTGATGGCATCATCACACCCCACAAATTCATCAAAAGTGATGGGTAAATTGTCAGATACCTACACCCAATCATGCATGTCCACTCCTGCTTCATCACCGTCTTTGTCGTGAGTGCTAATTTCATTAAATCCAGCATTATGAAAGCAATTTGAGATGGTTTCCTTAGTTACCATTTTCCAAGCTCCTGTGACCATAATATATGCATTGCTTGCAGGATGTTCAATTTAAGCACTTCATTCCTATCAATAAAGGCCAGTGCCTTAAGGACAAGAGCTTTCCGATACTTGCTTTTTAGGCTATGAATAATCCCTAGATCCAAGGGCTGGAGTGGGCTAGTGCAATTTTCCGGGAAGAAATGCACTTTCACATTCCGCAGGAATCCTAAGTCTTTTGGATGAGCAGGACACTTGTCCATAAAGAGAACAACCTTCCTGTCTCTAGCACCCATTCGTGCATCAAAAGCTTGCAAGAACTTTTTGAACAATTCCGCAGTCATCCAAGCACTTTTGTTGCTATAATACTTACATGGCAGCGTAGAATTGTTCTTAAAGCAACGTGGTTTCTGGAACTTTTCAATTACTAAGGGTTCTAGCTTGTCGCTGCCATCTGCGTTGCTGCATAAGAGAACAGTAATTCTCTACTTGCTCATTCTTCCTCCATGGCATGCTTCTCCTTTAACACTTACGGTTTTAGAGGGCATGAGTTGGTAAAACAGGCCAGTTTCATCCACATTGTTTACATCCCGAGATTCGAAACCTTCTAAGAGGGGTGGCAGCACCTCTTCTTTCCAGTGTTCAACACTTCACTAACTGCAGCACACTCTCCACATACTGCCCTGCAAGTTATCCCATAGCGTTTTTTGAACCTATCCAGCCAACCATTCGAAGTTTTGATTTCTGTAAGCCCAAGTTTCCCTGATATTGTAGATGCTTTCATTTTTATCAATGCCCCGTCGATAGGTAAGTTTCCAGCACTGCTCCATTGAACCACTCCATTAGCTTCGATTCCATTTCTTCGTACGGCGACTTTTTAAATTTTTTTCTCTGCTTTGCTTTTGAGCCGCACTGTGTTTCTTGATCCAGAATCTGCTCCTTAGTCGTCCCAGGCGTCGAGCCATTTCACTAACGGGCACATTTGCGTTTCTCTCCAATTTTCGAATCAAGTTCACTTTCTCCGCGACAGATAGTTTTTCTTTTTGCTGCCATAGTCAACTTCACTAAAACAATGAATGCGAGTGAGAAAACTGATATACTGCTGGATTATCAAAGCGAACTGATGCAAACTTGCGTAAACTGATGATATACTGTAATGCCGCTACGAACTTACAGACTCTGACAAACCTCGCGTAAGCATTCGATGCGGCGCCGCGCCAGAGTAACTGTTAGTACGATGTACATTGTGTCTTCGACCCCGGTCGGCTGAGATCACTCTTGAATGTAGCGAGGAATCGATATGGAAGATGATCGATTGTATCCAATATAAATGCTGAAGTTCCTTTTCTGCCTTGAATCATCCTTAACGAGCTTATGACGTCTTTTTCATAGGTTCTTAATGTCGCATAACCTTGCAGCGGCCTTCACAGTATGTACTAGCCACGCGTCTTGGTGAGGTGTACCATAACCAACTGAAGAGCCCATTGGTACACTGGGGCGAAACGCTGGCAACTGTTTTGAGCTAGCCGGACCATTGTATCAAATTTCTGAATTCGTTAATAACCATAACGAATCGAAATAAATACTCGAGAATTTTAACATTTCATAATGCTAAATGCGGGTTTTGGAGTAACACGAATTACGTTAAATTGAACATAAAATTGCATTGCACTTATAGAATATATTTTGGGATTTGAAATTTCTTCCGTTAAATGCGGGTTTACGCTAAATCGAGGTCACGCTCAATCGGGGTTATACTGTAGTTACAAAGCCTGTCTTATTTGCTGAATAGAATAAATTGTTTTTTATTCCCCCAAAGGTTTTTATAGTGTTCATTGTTTAACTTAATCCATGAACGGTACACACTTAACCCTCACTTTTATTTATTTCAACACTATGGATATTTTATTTCACTGCTTTGAAGCCTTTTATATTACCATAAATAAGGTCCCTATTCATAACTGAAGGCTATGGCCTCCTGGTCTTTATTACATGTCATGCACTAATATAGACACCACAATAACATAGGTTATCTACGCACGTCCAAGTACATGCGGGCTGAAATGACTGCGATGTTCAAGCCCCTAAATGAAACGAGAACTTGCTCTGCAGGGTGTCGAGCGATACGGGAATCTTAGTGACCCGGGAAAAATGCGCGAAATATACGGGAAATTCGCATTTGATACGGAAAATAATAGTAGTAGCAGAAACATAAATGAGCATACACAGAGATCAAAACCATGCACTTGAAAACAGTAAAAATGTTAAAACATTTTGTTAAAAAACACGTTTAAAAAGCCACCAGCGGGCTTCACCAGTCTTTCCTAAAACAGTTCATTGCACACTCTTGATGTTGATTGAATATCACACTTGTTCCATTGGAGAAATACATTTGTGGTGATATTATATGATGGACACATATAATGTACCTAAATGTCCCAAAACCGAGGCCCAGCCCATGTTCAATGCTCGTAATAATCAGAGTTTAGAAACGGGTATTCCGTTGAGCTCAGAGTATCCAGGAAAGGGTACCGTTTCCAACTGGAAAGAAACCGAAACTGTACACTGCTCACAAAAATTACGAGATATTGTAAACTCGGCTATGTATACTATGTGTTTCGTACCGCATTAGATGCAGTCGCTTTCCTTTACTCCCAGAGAAGGTAAACATGTGTTTCCATCACCCCTGCACATACACCACGTGACAGAGGGCACTGTCTGTACAGTTGCTGTCAAAGGGTCACACGGCGGTGGTTTGTTGCTGAGGTCAGAGCCATTCCATTCCCGTTGTCAGTGAATGACGTGACTTAGGGACAGTAATGTCTCCACAACGTGATTTACCTGAATCAATGGCTTGGAGGGCCATAGGACGGATGGAAGCTGGACAGACACTACAAAAAGTTGTGGCTCGAGTCCTTGGGGTGTCTCAAAGTGTGATCTCAAGACTTGTAATGTGGCGACCATGGGTCGTGTAGAGGTAAAGCTGGGCACGGCTAGTGACAGGAAGGCTGTCAGTAACGAATGTGCGGGGTTAAAAATTCTGTATTTGTCCCATGATTTTTTTTAATAATAGAAAATCTAATGGAGCGCTCACTTAGAAAGATCATTTCATTAAAAGTATTAATCAGATCGTAATGAAACTTTAATACGTCTTGAAGGAACTTATTGTTGACATGTATACGGAGTTTTAATGTTTGTTAACGTGTATACAGAGTTTTATGTGATATTAGGTTCTGAAAATAGTTGTTGTTAATTTTGTAAACCAAATTTTTCTCGGGCCTAGGTGGTCATAGCAGTATGCAGTATGGCTTGTAATGAGGCTCATAGCAATGCAAGGCTAAACGAAAAACTATGTTTTATCTACACGTTATTGGTGATTTTATATGGATTGATATTTAATCTGGTGGTTATGTGGGAGGACAGTATCGTAGCTAGCGACGGGAACAATGCTCTCGGCCGAGGAAAGTCGTGCGACACTGCCCAGTGAAATAAAATGCGCGCGTACCATTCCGTATTGTCTGTGAATTTTTGTTGCTGAGTAATTTGTCTTTGAGAAACGAGTTTTCATTCATTTTCGTAATATGTAAAACATTTCCCATCCATTGTCTTTTTTTATGGGAGCTTTGGACAACCGATGGCAGATTTAAAAATGTGTATTATAAGACAATACGGTCAAGATGAAATGTTTGAAGTAATGTACACTAAATAGATTATAATTACTTAATTAAGACTGCTGGTTTTTCAGCCATCTGAAAATTCACTGTCTGATAGGATGAACTGACATTTATGTTTCTAACAAATGGGGCAACAATGGGCCCGTCATCAGTTAGCCCATTCTTTTCCTAGTAAGGTTTCTCTATTTTATTGGTTTTTTTTTTATTTTGTTCCATAGCTCGAGTGTTACTGACTTGTTGACGAATTTTGAAAGAGTTCTTCTTGACATTCCTGGAAAATCAGTCATGGTCTCAATACGTTTCAAATGGAGATTTTTTTTATTGTAGGGAGCATCTTTTTAACCCTTCGGGGTCCAATTGATTTTCCACCTGCATCCTGCACAGGTCCAATTTAACATTAGGCAAGTATGGGAAGGAAATGCTCACATAAGTAAAAAGCTGAATTTTTACATTAAAAATATGAACAGCAAACTTATTTATTATCAGTCAAGTTAACTACATTATCAGCGATATTTTTTCAAAGTATGGTACTTCCGGAAGCATTTGTTTGGGTGTAGTCCTGGGTTCCCTGGACAGGTCTCCCAATAAAATGATGTCTCTTTTCTGCCTCCTTTCACCTTCCTGTGGAACATACGGCACATTCCTTGGTTTCCTTGTCCTCACGAGCATCTATGATGTGTAGCTTCCCGTTCAGTCGAAATTCTTCGTCACAGCTGCTCCGTCGGCTGCGTTTACGGGCATTTTTGTTCCTAACGACCCCAACAAGCCCCATGATAACTTGTCCCTGAAAGTCTTATGATTCACTTTGGGCTTATTTTCTGCTTTTCGTTGCAAATTATATAGGTGAAAACTGTTCACCAAAGCTACCTCTAACACCCAGAAATGCAATTTCCTTCACCACTTCAGGCTTTTCACTACAAAACCATAAGATGAGCAGTAGTGATCAGCACGATCGACCCCTCCCATTTTGGCTGTGTAATCTACTATGGCAACAGGCTTCAAAATTCTTTCTTCTCCTTGTCCGTTCCGGTTATGTCTGGCTACCTCTACCATTGCTGGGTTGTGCCATGTACTAAGAACTGACACAGTACGCTTGTCTTTCCACGAAAATACCATGAAATTTTCTTCCTTCCACAGAGCACGGATTTCGTGCTTCTTCAGATTTAGTCTCTTATCTTTCAGCTGAGGTGGTAGGCCCTTCCGATTCAATAGCACAGTCCCAGTCATGTGAATTTTCCTTTTCAAAAGTCCTCTTGCCAGTTCCATACTAGTATAAAATCGGTCAGTAAACAAATGATAACCTACAGCTTGAGTAACTTGAAGTACTTCTGTCACCAGCTGTAAAACTATTCTACTGCCAAATGTCAAGCCAGGGAAAGGTAAATTTAGCGTAGTCAAGTAGCCAAAGTAAGGAATCTTGGACAAAACGTACCCATTCAATGCATCAGCAATAACATATATCCTAATCCCCTACTTTGTTGGTTTTTGTGGATTGTACATTTTGAAATGGACACGCCCCTTGAAGCTTACAGTCGATTCGTCAGCTGAGAGATACTGACTTGGCCTATACAATTCCAAGAATGACTTTCCTACACATTCTAACACATTTCTAACTTTACTCGTTCTTGTAACCATTGTTGATGCACTTGATTGTGGAGGCGGAGAAACATGAAAGCCCCAGAATATCTGAAGAAAACGTTTCCGAAAAAAATGTCCTTACAGAAGGTCGATGAATACAGCCACAAGTCTGAATAATGTTCTTTTAGAGTTTTCCTTTTTTTACGTGCCATATTCAGAAGAACACCGTGAAATGCCATCATTTCGGTGATAGTAACATCGACCCAGTCCCATTTGGAATGTTTCTGCAACGGCGTACGTTTGGTAATGCATTCTCTTACATACCTGTTAGTCTCCTTACATATATCAGAGAACAGTAAAACCGGGAACAGCAACAAAAATAAATCCAAAGGAGTCACCGGCTTCTTTCCTGTAGTAGGAGGCATGTATTCCATAGCACTGTTGTAAGAATACTTGGAAAAAACACGGTCACCTTCTTCATAACCTTTCCATTCGTCACCCACTACATCACCGCTTTCTTCACTAACTTCCGCCTCAATTTTCTCCTCCTCTCTCAATATATCATTCTCACATTCGGGAATACTAATGTCGCTATCAGAATCCGTAAACAAATCATCATCAATATCGCCACTCTCACATAACTGTTTGTAAATATCATCCGGCTCCATGTGGCTTGTGGACGCCATGTTGTTAACGAAAGTAAACACAGCTGTGGCAGTGAGGAACTATCTCCTAAGAAAATACAATTCAGCTTCAAGAAATTAAAACAGCAGATGGCAGTAGTTACCAGAAAAAGGCCTAGGCTGTATACTGCGTAAAGCTCAGCACCATTTTTGCTCCAGCATACGAAATATATAACCTTAAAGTTGTGTCGGACTAGGTCTGACATAGGACCGGAACTGAAAATTAACGATGTCGGACGGAGTCCGACATTGGACCCCTAAGGGTTAAGATAGAGGTCTTGCATGCTCCTCCTAAGTCGTCAAGCTTTATCTTTGGGCTTCTTGCTCAATCCACATCCCGCATTCTGTTAATTTTCTTTCATAGAAGTGGCACATCTCTCTGCCGTCTCTATCGACCTTCCAATACACATTGACACTTTCTGGTAAACCAGATATTACCCATTTAAGATTTGATTGCCGCTGAGCATGGCTGCTCCACCGTTGATTATTGTAGTAGAAGCCCCGCGGGGGCAAAGAGGAGGACTCGTTGAAGCTGCACATAAATCGAGGAGCATTGTGCGAGCTACCTGCCTTAGAAGCCCAGATAAGCATCGCAGGAGCTCATGTCACAACGGACAGCTAATGGAGATGAGTCATATCCTACTCGCGCAACTGAACCTGTCAACTAAGGGGAGTGACGTGTGACACAAGTAAACAGAGAATAGTTCCCATCTCGACCGCCGGCAATCAATTCGTGAAAGGGTAATACCTCTTATCATTATCCCTTTCTCTCTAGCTTCTAAAAAGAAACAAACATATTGCACTTATAATCATGGCAATTTATCCCTCCGGTAACTTCGGTTTGGCTGGCATTTTGTACTGAACCCATCCGACATCATGTGGAGAACATGTATTCACATCCCGACTTGCTCTGTCCTTTCGGGGTATGGTGCGTCTCCCCACAGTGCGAACACATATTCAGGATCCGAATACTACCAGGTACTACTCGACAAGAAAGGGTAAACAACTTCCTAAAATACAATATT
The DNA here is from genome assembly GCA_946902985.2 of Meconema thalassinum. Classification (NCBI taxonomy): domain Eukaryota; kingdom Metazoa; phylum Arthropoda; class Insecta; order Orthoptera; family Tettigoniidae; genus Meconema; species Meconema thalassinum. The sequence continues at coordinate 272,978,497 of OX336390.1, read as the reverse complement.
TAATCTTAAATCATGGCTATTACACAACAACAAAACATCCATTTACATTTAAATTAATCCCACAATAATCAAAATAAACTTTGGATCACACAGATGATAATGGCAAAGGGACACTGAATGCTAACCTACATCATCTGCGGTCCGCAGCTGAGATCGCAATTTGACCTCACCAGGCATGCTGCCACTTCTCTTCCTGTGAGTCTATGAGTCTACCTCTAGTGTTTCAATACACCTTATTCTACACTTCACTAAACAGTTCCATATGTGGTAAATGCACCCTTGTCATTTGACGAATGTTCATCTCCTATGCACATCATTTAAATAATAATAATAATAATAAGCACTACAAATCAAATAAACATGACATCAACCGTACACAAATAGCACTTCAATATTATTGACGTTACAGTATTTATTTCTTGACTATCCATAGTGCTTATGGAATATTTACTTTACTTCACGGTTCAACAATGAGTTAGCCATTGTTGTGATAGGTTACTTGTACAACAATGTACTTTAATTGCGTATTGTTTCCTTCCTCCGCTTTCTCCACAAACGCTAGCAATAGTACCTTCCTAATCTACGTAAACAATGCTAGTCTGCTATAACGATTCTATACGTCTCTAAGTCGTTCAAAATATAAGTCGATTTATAGTTATGTTTGCATCAAATCCATATTCGCGGTACCCGTATGCAAATATGCATCTCAAACTGGGTTTTAAACTTCAAATTATGTGTCAGTTGCCTTTTAGCGTAGTTGGTGTTAAGAACAGCTAACTTTGCTAAATATCACTCTATTTCAAGAATTAAAAGATGGATATAACATCATTATGCTAAGAATTTCTTTCTGCCGTCAAAATAAACAATTTCTTATTAATTAAAATGCCAGACCTCGATATCGCAGTCTCCAGTATACTTTACAATAGCAGAGGTGCCAACTATTACGGATTGTCCGTAATTGTTACGGATTTCAGCTCATGATTACGGCATTACGGTCGAAGGGGAAATTATTACGGAAAAGTGACATCACAATAAGAAAAAAATCTATGAAAAAATAAAAATAAATGGAAAGTTACAGGGTGTCGACCGGTAACGAAAAAGTAGCTAATTTTACAAACAGGTAACGAAAGTAAAAGTAGTTAATTTTTATGTCTGCATAGTTGGAGGTAACGAAAATTCGCCGAGGTCTGTTTAAATCGTCTAAACGCGCGCCGCTTGGCTCACAGATTGCGATGGAGCCGATTGCGTACGCTATATTTCTCCTTATCTGACCTCAAGGAAATGCATACTGAGGATACCTTGAGTGGTATACATCGGTCCTACGTATAATTTCGGTATCGAGAATAGTTTTTAGTTTTGTGTGAAATATTTTTGTGCATTGTTAGGAAACCTGACTTTCCGTGAGAAGTTTATTCGCGAAAACTTCCGAAACTCAACAGAAACCTCTCATTTCTGTTATTGACCTCTAAATTTGGAGACTATCTCAAATTGAAGTCCAGAAATAACTCGAAATAATTTAATGTCGCAATCTTGCAAAATGATTCTTCTTCGAAAAAAGAATCCCGAAAATTCTTCGAAATACATTTATTTTAAAAATCTATCCGTTTCGAAAATTTGCGACATTCAGTATGTTTAATCGAAATTCTGTTATGTCGACTTTTTGTTCGAACTTTGGTTCCATCGCATAATTTAACCGGTTATCTCGAAAACTTGCATAACTTGTACTCGTGATTCGAATTCGAAAGAAAATGTGCCCTCGTCCTATTATTCATGCAATCCTATCAGAATAATTCGTAATATTCGATACCTACTTCGAACGTTCATCCTCCAAACTCACCCAAGACGACTTACTTGCGGGAATCTCGTCAAACGGACCGAGATCGATACCAGTTGCGTAAAATCATAAAATCCCTGCCCAATCGCGAACTTGTGGCCACGAGGACTGCTGGAATCCCGTCAAAGGTGATTGGGCACCCATCACGAAACATCCCGAAACCTCGCCATTTTCCCCACGACTGTATACTTAAAAGCGTACGGGGAGCGAGAAGTGCGTCAACCCTTTTAGAAATGAGTCTCTACGTAGCATCGCGATACTTATTTCTCCTCGTGATCCTCCGTGAACTCCCAACCACAGCATAGGGACAGCGGGAATCATGGCGCCGACCATACAACATGTCTATAACTGCTCGTGAATTTTAACCATGCCCATCCTCGAGCTTGCCTCCGCCATTTTGCCAGGACGGATAGACAGGCATACAATCGTTGAATTGCCGGATGTGGCGCCGATTGCATATTATCGCGTTCTCAGTGACCAACCACGAGGACATCGCGATTCCCGCATAACGACAGAAAGCGGCAGCGATTGCAATACATCGCGATATTTCTCCGCATTCGATGACTAGAACAACTGGATTCTTGTCAAACGTACAGCAAGCGGCGCAGATTGCGTAATTATGCTATATTTTCCCGTGCCCACTTCTAGGACAACGGAAATCTCGTCGATCGGCTAAAAGTGACACCAGTTATGATTTACATAATTTTTCTTAGTGTCCAATCGTGAAAACTACGGGATTCTCGTTAAACGGCTGAGCGTCGATCGTGTAGCATCTCTATATTTTTTTTAGAATGAAGGTTTCCTATTCATCTCTTGATTATTTTGTTCCAAGATTCCCTAGTTTGGTCAAGGAAAGTGAACATGACAAACTTGAAGAGGAATTTGCTGTTTATCAGTGTGATACTTTCCCTGAATATATTTTACAAGGACATAGAATTGATGTAAACTGGGGCAAAATTGCTGAGCTTAAAAACGAAAGTGTATAAAACTTTAAGTAATGTGGTATTTGCAATATTACTTGTACCTCACAGCAACTCCCCAACAGAAAGAATTTTCAGTGTTAGGAAAAATCAGACACCATTCAGACCTACATTACGTACATCTACACTGGAATCGATTATGATTCAGAAGGTGAAAATGTCATCACAGGGGGAAGTATGTTGCAAGAAAACTTTCACGGAAAACAAGTTACTGGGTGCAAAACCAGCTACAAGGAATTTTCTATCACAGAACTAGCAGGTAATATGCAAATTTTATTGTGTAATATGATAACTTTACTATAGGTTGCTTCCGGGTAGGGCAAAGATGGTGTCATTATCGAGAACGGAGGAGCATGCTTCGGATTTGACGTGAACATTTTTCAGTGGGTGGGGGGGCAATATAAGGGATTACTGATAACCCACTTCAAAGGTTGGCACCTCTGCAATAGGGTTAGTCGTAAAACTACCACCTACAGTAAATACAATAGCTTATACCTGGGTCGCCAGAAACCCTGATGGCCGCCTCGTCTGACCCTCGGTCGACCAGCTTCCTTCTCCCAGCTCTCTCATTACTCATTCACACAACACCAACAACATTTTTACAGTCGCACTCTCACTCTGCTTTTAGTATAAGGTGAAACTGTGTCATTGTTATGAACTGGATATCCAAATATTTAACATCCTATCAACGGGTAACATTAATTGGCTCAACGTGGCTCAATAACATAATATAGCAAAGGAATGGGTTTTACTAGGCACGAAAGTCTTGGGGAACGGCATACGGCTTTTAATGGCGTGGTCTTCTTGCTTGCCACTTTCACGCACGAAGTCTCGGTAAGGCGTCCTTGACCATTCCGTACAAATAGATTCTCGCATCACAGTGCGGATCATTACAAGGAGTAGCTCATTGAGTTGGCAAACGTTATTCCTCAATGGCCCTCATGATGCTGGTATGGTAGCTCAGACGCCTGTCTGTCTCCACCCGCTATTGTCAATAGCCCATGGCTATTCATCAATACAAATCTTCGTAGAATAGCCCGTCTAGTCCTGACAGTGTCCTAGAAACGTTCCTTGCATTAATTAAAGTAATCATCTTGATTTTACTCTTAAATTGCTCGCTTATCAGCAGCACAAATACTAGGTCTGTTGGCGTATCGCAGATCATGTGACACTTCTAGTTTCCCTTCCATCTGGCGTGCTTGATGATTTTCTATATCATCCCTCATCATACTGGTATATGTTTACTGGCATTTCTACTGGCTTTTACATTACAACAGTTACTGCGTGATTCATTACTCATTACATTTGATCATGTATAACTTTAATTGCTGACACATTAAGACATCATTCTTACATATAATCTTTACCTTGTAATTACCTGGGATTTGATACAATTTATCACTTCATGCAAACATGCTGAATATTTCATTATTTCGACTTTTCTCAGTCATAAAGTTACTTTTCAACTTTCACATTATACTTATTGTGATCTTACGCAAATCAGTTGTGAGCCAAATCATTCTCAATTTGCAAATGCTTCTATAGCAAATACGAGGAATGTAAGCTCGTATAAATATTACTTCAAAATACCTATTTTGACATGATTTCGACGTATCGTATCGTTAGCTTTCTACATTATATCATTGGAATTGGTACTCACATTGTGTTCTGGTGGTCGAATCCTATGACACCACATATAACCCACCATCTTGACATTTACTGATGCATCATGATGGATACGTTATATTTTCTTTGTGGACACAATACACTTTTCACTTTGGTAATGCACATTTTCACTATATTTTATAATAAAACATATTATTTTTAACACTGACATACATTAAAATTTCTATTACACATACACTTTTTCACACGATTTGCTTCATTAGTTTCATATTTGCGTGATGACAGAGTTGCAGGTGGCGCGATTTCCGACATCTAACTCCAATGGAAGTCTCTATCAAACGCGATCCTGGCTAACACTCGTTCAAACGGCTGTTAGTGTGAATGTTCCTCCACGTCATCTATCCTCAGTGTCTTTGTCTATGCTTGAATAAGATCACAATGCCTGTGACATCCTTCCCATCCCATGATCTATAATAATGGATATAGTGTGACCATTTTTATCAACTAGATCATGACTTGCGCGCTTTACAAAATTACCCATATGACGGTGTAATTTACTGTTAATACCACATTATTTTACTTACTGCGCGACTTGATAATTATAAGGTTTACTTGGCTTCTATTATTATTACGGCATCTGCGCACTCGTAATTTCGTCCAATCAGTTCAGTACTGAAGAACATCTTCCCGACTGAAACACTTCTATAGACTTTAGATTAAACATCAAAATGTTCCTTTACACACTTGTACAAATAGTCTGTTCATTTGCGCGGCCTTTGTTCACAATATTCGAACGTGCTGGAGTAACCCTCTCTCCACGTGAGTTCTCACAGTAGACTTTATAATACATTTTACACTTGCACTTGTAAATTACTTTGTTGGTCGTATATAAATTCCCGAGCGAAGGAGTAGCACCCTCCTCACCTGAGCTCTCCAAGTTGACTTCATATAACATTTTTGCTTGTACTTGCGCGGTCTTTGTTTATAAATTTCCAAGCGGACGGACAGCACCCTCCCGGTCTGAGCTCTCCAAGTTGACTTTATATAGCATTTGCACGTGTACTTGCGCGGTCTTTGTTCATAAATTTCCGAGCGGACGGACAGCACCCTCCCGGTCTGAGCTCTCCAAGTTGACCGACTTCTCCATGGCTTCCTGCTCAATTTAAGGTTTTCCTCTCAAAACATAGTTCTCTCAAATCCACGGAGCGACCTTTCCTTTAAAACTGCAGTTTCCAGGGCTGAAACTGCCTTCATTTGGTCCAATTTTGCACGGAGGTTACAATTCCAGTCTCGTGCCAGTGATTTGATCGTTCATTTAATTAATATTAATTGATCTTGGTGATGGCTTGGGCACGCTATGCTCCGGGATTCCCCTTTCATCTTCCGCTAACTGTCTAACATCCGCGTTTGTGCGTTTGCCGTCCTTGTAATGCTTAATATGCTCCAATGCTTCTTGGGCTCATAATTATCCTCACCGAATTTTATTCATCTTGGTTTTGATTTCAACTCTCTCGGTTGCCTCGTTTTCATGTAATCAATTATTTCCATGTGGCCTCCTTCCCATTCCAACCATTCTGCCTTATGTTTCGGTAGTTCCCACAGTCCTTACTCTCTGTCTTAGCTCCCCCTTGTAGACGGAAAAAGTCCGTAGGCGCCGAGCTGACATGCCCCTCTGAACTAGCTAATTTCTCACTTGTCAGTCTTGCCTCGAAACTGTGCTTTTAGCTCAAATGCTGTATCTTACAGTAGTATGGATACCTTCTATTTTGTACAATATTGCTTATAATTCCTACAAGACATCTGGAATTAAGCTGATATTTCATGAATAGTCTTATATTATGTGGTTCTTGGTTACCATGAGGTTTTTCCCTCTCAAGGACCTCTGGTTCGATACCCTGAAAAATCATATGCGTGATTTTTCCTCTCTGGATTATCAGGTTCGACGCCAGTCAGCACAAGTTCCATGGGTACATTATGTATGTCCAAACAATTGCTAACACAGACAGTGAAGTTAGTTGCTGCTTGACTCTACGGAGAATAAAGGCGGGTCAGAGTTATGTGTGCGCGGCGAGTTCAACTAGCAACATTGCCCGCCCGCTATAGTACCCACCCCACACACAATGATCCGATTAAATATCAATCCATACAAAATCACCAATCACGTGTAGATAAAACATAGTTTTTCATTTAGTCTGCATTGCTATAAGCCTCATAACAAATGCTATCGGAGGCAAAACATCATGGCCAACCTTATCACCTTCAGAAGGATGCGTGCCAGAGCCCGATATCTGATTCGGGAGAGTAAGAAAACGACGTGGGAAAAGTATGTGTCGTCCATGACGGCGCATACTCCATCATCTCAAGTGTGGACTAAGCTTCGTCGGATCTCCGGACTCCCGACATCACTGTCGATACCCGGAGTGTCCTTCAATGGAGACATCATCACGGACCATCTCGCCATTGCCAACAGCATTGGCTCGCACTTCTCCGATGTATCCTGCTCCGGGAGTTACGATCCTACATTTCTGACTCTGAAGCGGGAGGCAGAGACTCACCCCTTGTCCTTTGCCACTGCTGTTTCGGAGTCCTATAATGTACCATTCTCTGAATGGGAACTGCGCAGTGCGCTTGCACTGTGCAGGGATACGGCTCCTGGACCGGATAACATACATAATCAAATGTTAAAGCATCTGTGCGAATCCAGTATAAAACAACTGTTGATCCTCTTTAATCGTATATGGATTGAAGGGGAGTTTCCATCTCAATGGCGAGAGGGGATCGTGATACCGATTCCTAAGGCTGGAAAGGATCCCAAGTTTGTAAGCAGCTATAGGCCCATTTGTTTGACAAATGGCCTATGTAAGCTGCTCGAAAAGATGGTGAACCGTCGACTGGTGTGGTTCTTGGAGGATAAGGGTCTCCTGTCTGAGTACCAATGTGGATTTCGCTCTCATAGGTCCACCACTGACCATCTGGTGCGACTTGAAAGCGCCATACAGGAGGCTTTTTTCCGAAAGCAGCACCTAGTCACGGTTTTCTTTGACCTCGAGAAAGCCTACGACACCACATGGCGCTACGGGATCCTTTCCACCCTTCACAAGTGGGGACTCCGTGGTAACTTACCGACTTTCATTGCGAATTTCATGTCCGTCCGACTCTTCCGTGTAAGGGTCGGTAGGACATTATCGCAATACTATACCCAAGAAAATGGAGTTCCTCAGGGTTCAGTGCTGAGTGTCACCTTGTTCGCGATTGCCATTAATGGCATTGTTGCCGCCGCCGGGTCCGCGGTAGTTCCATCGCTGTATGTAGACGATTTAGCTCTGCATTACAGCTCTGGAAGTATGGCAGTCGTGGAACGGCAATTGCAGCTAGCTATCAACCGGGTCGACAGGTGGGCTCACGACCGGGGTTTTCGTTTTTCAGCAGCGAAAACCTCCGTCGTCCATTTTTGTCGGCTCTGGAGGCTACATTTACACCCTGAACTACATCTCAGGGATGCTGCGTTGCCGTTGGTTGACACTTATCGCTTCCTGGGGCTCCATTTTGACAGCAAGTTAACGTGGCAGCACCATATACGGCAATTGAAAATGACATGTCTGAGGAAACTAAACATGCTCAGGTTTCTTAGTGGCACTACTTGGGGGGCTGACCGTGCCGTGCTGCTACGGTTCTACCAAGCCCTCGTCCTGTCCCGGCTAGACTATGGTTCTGCGGCATACGGTTCAGCAAGGCCGGCAACCTTGAAAATGCTGGACAGTATCCACCATAGTGGCGTCAGGCTGGCTACCGGTGCCTTCCGGACCAGCCCGATACCCAGCCTACTCGCCGAATCGGGTGTTCCACCTTTAAATTATAGACGCCAACATATGCTTTTAGCATATGCTGCCAATCTGCGTCAAATGCCGCAACACCCGACCTATCAAGCTCTCTTCGGTACCCAAAACCACCAGGGTTACGCCAACCGGCCTCGTGCCACTCGGCCGGTTGGTATTAGACTTGGTAGCTCGTGTACTGAAATAGGAGTGGCTGTAGGTCCCTGTATGATCCGGACACCTAGCGAGGTGCCTCCGTGGCAAGTCCCGCGTCCGGAAATTCGGTTAGATCTGCACCGAGGTCCTAAGGTGAACACGGATGCCTCCGTTTACCGGAGGCAGTTCCACAGCATAGTTCACCAATTTCCGGACGCTGGCATTCTATACACAGATGGTTCGAAGGTGGACGAGAAAGTGGGTTGTGCTTACGTTATTGATGGTGCAAATACCAAGATCTCTTTGCCTGAGGCCTGTAGTGTGTTTACTGCGGAGCTCGTTGCCATCTATGAAGCTCTGCAGTTTGCACTGCAGGATGCTCGAATCCACTTTCTCGTGTGTACCGACTCTTTGAGTTCGTTGCAGTCAATTGCTACATGTTTCCCGCAACACCCCCTAGTGCAGCGAATCCACGACCTACTAGCCGGGCTGTGCCACGCTGACACTCGAATCACCTTTCTGTGGCTTCCAAGCCACATGGGAATTGTGGGAAATGAGTTAGCAGATCAAGCTGCAAAAGAGGCGGTATCACTACCACCTCGACCAATGGAGGTACCCGCTAGAGATATTCGCTCTCAGTTACGCCTACAAGTTCTGGCTTTTTGGGAGAGTCAGTGGCTAGCTGACCCACTGCCCAGTAAACTGAGAGCGATCAAGGGAACAACTCGCGTGTGGCGGAGCTCCTTCCGGGCCCGGAGAGAGTCCGTCATTTTGTGTAGGCTAAGGATAGGTCATACAAGATCCACCCACTCGTACCTAATGAGAAGGGAAGACCCCCCACTTTGTACCTGTGGATCCGTATTCACTGTGGCCCACATTTTCACCCAGTGTGTGGATCTTGCTGACTTACGAAGAAACCTTGGTTTGCAGACGACACTCAAACTTATATTAGCCGATGACGCGGTGGCTGCTGATCGCGTTATCCGCTTTATAAGTGAGAGTGGGTTAGGGCCAGCAATCTAAATTTTCCAGTGAACATTGACTCAACGACTTGTTCGTTTTTGAATGATAATGTTTTGTTTTTTCCGTAATTTTTGTTTATTTTTATAATTTTTATTTTTTATTTAATTGTTTGTTTTTGTTTTATTAATTTTTGGTCTTTTTAAATTTAGATGTCCACCTCAAAATTTTAAATTCAATTCAAAATTTGTATTCTTTAATCTGTGTTAAGAGGGGCAGATGACCTCGTAGTTCCGCCCCTTAAAACAACAATAACTAACTAACTAACTAACAAGTCATATTTCGTATTGCTACAACCACCCACGCCCGAGAAAAAGTTGGTTTACAAAATTAACAACTATTTTCAGAACCTTAAGATCACATTAAAACTCGGTAGACACGTTAACAATAAGTTCCTTCAATACGTATTAAAATTTCATTATGACCTCATTAATACTTCTAATCTTTCCAAGTGAGCGCTCCGTTAAACTGGGTAAGAAAAACGGCACTTTTTTTTGTTCAATCGGCTATAAAATTTTAACGGGTTACAATACAAATGTTTACTATAAAAAGCTAAACGAAGAATAAAATAAAGATATAAGGAAAAGTTTGGCGTAGCTTGTTTTTATGTAGGACAACGCATAAAGTCTTTATTGACGTATAAACTAGAGTATCTAGGCTATACTTTTTTCCCTGACAGTAGGCCTAAATCTCGCCATGAGCCCTCGGCTGCAGAAGTATCTCCAAACATGCAGTTACACTTATGCTAGAAGAACTCTTAAGATTCATTTTTCAGCCATTCGGTATGGGAACTCTAGTCTTAGAGAGTTCTATAATATACGGGAATTTGGTGGATTTTCGTATGGTAAATACGGGAATTTAAAAACAGGTCATCGCTCGACACCCTGCTCTATTAATGAGTTTATCGTAGCGACATACGAGCATGTAGTCTAAAGGGGTATAGCACGGATTTTTTTAAATCTTCAAGTGCCAAGACAGTACAAAGAGGAATGCACTTTCACTCGGAACCTACCCTCCCTTTCCAATCAGCCACATCCGAAGGTTGCTGACGTGTGAGTTGTTAAAGATAGATATCCGGAGAGTGTATTGTAAAGAGTAATTATTGCGTAATGGCACTAACTAGCGCGGCGCTGACAGAGTGTTTGTTGGATGTCTTCATGCAGTCAAGTCGTGGGGAAAAAATTACCTCTACTACTCTCACACAAGCAAGTGTTTGCCGGATTCTGTGATGATATTTCAATCAGGCAAGGTGGTCTCACAACAAAAACCTGGATGAATGCCCTGAAGAAAGTGACATTCAGTAGTTAGAAGTCGATGATAAAGGCGATTGCGGTTTCTGACATGAAAGTGAGGAGGATATTGACAGTTGGTGAGGCGAACGGAGATTCAGTAGATATAGAGTGTGGGAGTGATGCAACGAAAATCGAAAGTTCCCACAGTCAAGCTAGTGTGTCTATAGTCACACTTATCTCTTATATAGAAAATGGAGATGAAATATTGTTCTCATATACCGGTATTGCTTTCTTCATAAATGTACAATTTAAAATTAGGAAATATGATCTAGATATTAATGTTGGCATAATCCACATACCTCTCATCTGTTCTGTCTTACATTACAGTTATGAAGTGTTACAATTATTTGTTTGCATGTTCATAAAATACATTTCAATATTTTACCCAATAATTTTGTTTCTACTAGATTTGAAAACCCCACTGTGAATATTTTGTGGTTTTCAGTAATTCGTGAAACTTTGTGCATTAATTACCGCGAATTACCGGAAGTGCACTGTATATGCATAAGCAGTTATTTTATGAGAGGTTACACTAAAATCATACTTTCCCTTCACTTGTCACAGACATGTAGGTTATGAGTAAGATTCAGATGTTTAGGAAATGTCATTTTAGGTAGATTTCATTAGAACACTTACTATTGCAATGGGTACCATGTTTCGACTTCCGGGAAAATTTCGACATATCTTCGCATTTCACATCCCCTAGACCCCTAAACCATTGTCAGATCGAAAGTTTATATATAATTTATGTAATGTATGTATGTGTGTGTGTGTGTGTGTGTGTATGTGTATATATATATATATACTGTATGTATCACTTTTTGTGGGCACGATAACTACCGCAATTTTGCACCAATCGCTTTTAAGTTTTGACATAATATGTATTCCTTTAAAATCTCGGTCGAGTTAGTTATTGGGCCCAATCAGTCGAAGAAGGTGAAAATGGGGGTTCTCTTCTTCTTCTCCTTCTAAAAAGTGAAAAATCGCTATAACTCTCTTAATATGTGAAATATCGAATTCATTCAAAGTTCATACTATGTGTCGGATAAGGGCCAAAATTGTATGTTTGAAAAGTTTTTTTATTTATAGGACCAACCATTGACCGAAGGGTTAGGAGAAAGTGAGTTTTTCGGGAAACATTAATCATATCTCTTTTAATAGGCACAATATCAAAACCATACAAAATAGACAATGTTCCCCTAATAATTACCTAAAACTTTTGCCTGAAAGAATTTTTGATATGACCCACCATTACGCCAAGGGATGAGCAAAATGATTTCGGAATTAGAAGAAAATGCCAAGAGCCATCAGAGGTTGCCATGACAACGCTACTAAATTGATAAAGGCCGCTACACACGTTACGGTCTACCTGTCAGGAGCACCTGCGCAGGTCTGCCTGAATACCCCCGTGCGCCCACATGCTCAGGTGTACCTGTGTTGGTTGTAGTTGGCCATGTCATCTACAGATGACGACTATTTAGCTCTATTGGGCTTATTAGTAACAAGAGGCTTCAAACGGAAAAAAAAAAAAGGGTGCACATTGGGATGCACGGAGTGGTTGAAGAAAAGAAGCATCTATTCGCATGTTAACTTGTTAAGTGAATTGAAAGTGTTTCCAAAAGATTGGCATAATTATCTGCGTAGGAATGAAGAAACGTTCTTGAAGCTCCTTTCTGTACTTGCTCGGTTTATTCAGAAAGATGATGATGATGATGATGATGATTGTTGTTTTAAGGTGCCTAACATCTAGGTTATCGGCCCCTAATGGTCTGGGTGATATCGGCAATGACAATGAAATGAAAACCATAACGAAAATTGGGATGGAAAATACTTACAAAATGGAACTCTGATAGAAACGACTCACAAAATGGAGAGTGGAAATACTTACAAAAGGAAATTTAGGTGGAAAATACTTACAAAAGGAATAGATTGAAAAATACGCACAAAATGTAGGTTAGGTTCAAAATACGTACAAAATACAATGTAGAGTCGAAATACTTACAAAATGCAATTTAAATTGAACATACAGTACTTACAAAATGTATGGTAGATTAAAACTACTTAGTTGGATTGACACTACTTACAAAAAGCAATTTAGATTGAAAATACTTACAAAACTATATTAATTTTATTTCTACAGCTACACAAACGGGCACATTTTACATTAATCAGCCAGTTCAATACACTCTTGAAATAGAACATCCGTATTAAATTAACTCTAACAAATAAAATATTTCGTCCATTGAAGTGGTATTTGGAATAGTTCCCATAACACAGTCCGCTTTTCCCTTTTGAATCGCTATGCCGATTCTCTGCATCAAATAGGTTTTGGAACGAGGATCACCAGAGACTCCACCTATTACTCTTCCTAGCTTGTTTACTAGATTTATTGCATCCTCACTCCAAGGACCCATTGTCTCCACAGCAAAGGCCACAAAAATATAGTCCTCCATGATCTTCCTATATTTGTTGTGCTTCCGTGTGACGGCGATCTCAGCTACAGATCCTGCTTCTTTTGACGATGATGAGATATAGGAAGGAGCCAACGTATCTGAGCACGTTGAATCCCAGACTAGGCATTTGCCATTCGACCACGGAGTTAGGGTTATCCCATCAGGGCGGCGACCGTCGTCTCAGCAAATTCCAGATGGTTACAATATGTAATTTAGATTCAAAATACGCACAAAATGCAATTTAGATCGAAAAGACTTACAAAATGCAACTTAGATTGAAAATGCCTACAAAATGTAGTGTAGATTCAAAAAATTTGCTTAAGGTAATTTGTATATACATGGAGCCAATTAACCAAGAACAGTGCGGGAATCTTAAGGAGAAAAGGAAATATAATGAAAGGAAAACAAGAAGTCTGACCCCTCGAAGAATGAGGGATCAGGAAAGATGAGACAAGGTCCAATTAAGGCGGGAAAGTGAAAGACTCCCTAGGCCTCGGATACCCGAATACCGCCGGGTTCGGAAAAGAACAGTTGACCAAGGGAGGTCGACAGGAAAGAAGACAGAGAGGAGCCCGGCACAAGTAAGTGGAAACAATGCCGGACATAGCTGGGGTCCCATGGTTGCCAACCCACGTCCCACTTGATGTGAGCCCCTGGGGGTAGTCATTCAGAAAGCTAAGAAGCGTAAAATACCGTAGTTTTGGTTGGTAGAGATCCTCTGTACACGTTCCTGTCCTGGACGATGCCTTAACTTTCTTATATTCTTTCCGTTGTTTATTTTTCACACAACACTATCTTTATCTGCAGATGGTTCTAATAATAACCCCTGGAACTACAGCCCATGAAGGGCCTAGGCCCACCATGCGACCGCTGCCCAGCCATTTGGCCTGCAGATATTGGGGACCGCGTTATCAGCGCACCAGTTCCCCTCGGCCGTTAATCTTGGTTTTCGTGAACGGGGCGCTGACTCACTGTCAGACAGCTACTCAATTGTTCTCACGAGGCTGAGTGTACCCCGATACAGCCCTCACGTCGGTTTCTAAAATCCCTGACAGAGCCGGGAATCGAACCCGGGGCTTCCAGGTGAGAGGCAGGCGCCCTACCCCAACACCACGGGGCCAGCACAGATGGTTCTACTTCCTTCGATTTTTCCACCAATCTTGCATATGCTGCGTCCCTTTTTCCACAAGCACGGTTATTTATTTATCGTATGGTTTTTAGTGCCGGGAGTGTCCGAGGACATGTTCGGCTCGCCTGAGTTTGTAGCTGCTTCCAGCGGACACCCAGAGGGTGAGCTATACGTTCCGTTCAATTTCAAGTAGTTCCAACTTTCGCTACCAGATGTCAATGAAACCTAGTGGTGAATGTTGGAGCTTTGATAGAGCGTTCCAACGAAATCTAACCTAGAAATTTAGCTCCACACAAGTTTAGTCTATGGAAGGATCTTTTACATGCCATAAATCTATGACCTGGAACCGTCGGCTTTATTTCCTCTCCGAAGGAAGGCATACTGAAGGATTTTTAACGCTCTTAAAAATCCGACAACTTCGGCCGGATTTGATCCCGCTATCTTGGGAATAGCAGTTCAGCTGGTTACCAACTACGCCACCGAAGCCGCTTTCACTATGGTATATTTCTATGTATGTTTTGATGCACTGTATGTTATTGGCTCTCGACGCCATTGCTGTTGAAACTCGCACTTTTCTCTGCAGTCGAACCTGAACTGATATGACGCTACACCCGATCCGGTTTGCCTGCACAGGTAAAACTGGACAGGTGTGTCGAATGCTTTTTCGATTGTGTTCAGGTGACAGTACCTGCGCAGTTTTATCATCAACACGCCCCGGCAGACAGGTAGACAAGTAGACCGGAACGTGTGTAGCGGCCTTAAGGGATGAGCCATCAGAGGTTGCCGTGACAATGCCACTGCACGAGATCACATTCAGTTTTCCATCTGTCTTTGTGGGAAGCGACTTCGGTATCGTAACTGGTAGTATGCTGAACTTCTATGCCCAAGGTTGCGGGTTCAAACTCAGCCAAAGTCGTCGGATTTTCTAAGAGCTCTAAAAATCCCTCAGTATGCTTTCCTTCAGAGGGGAAGTTCCAACGTTCGTTGAGAGTTGCTGGTTGCGGTGGCATCGAGTAGCCAAGTTCACAGCTAGGTAATGTTGACGGTAGTATTTGGTAGCAAAATTAGGAACTACTACCTGAAATTGACAGTCTGCACTCCTTACCTGAATTACAGACTAATACAGCCATCACAATTAACACAGTTTATCAGACAGATTCTACACTCGCCCAAAGTACACGGGGCTACATGACTGCGTTGTCGCAGCCCCTAAACTGAGGAACCAACCAACATCTCTGCGGGTGATAAAATTTTGCGTGATGAAGTATCGGACCGTTAGTTACACATCAGTGTCTAAACCATGCATAAGGAAAGTGTGACCACAAGTATAAAAATGGACCGCAAATGACGAGAAGGTTACCGTCCCCATAAGACAATAAAATGTTTAAAATATGCAAAAAGAAAGTAAAAAAAACTATGTTAATTAAGCTCCAATTGTAATATACTTCCTCGCAATAAATAAGGTCTGATCCTTCTACGAAAACCTGCATATTCTGCCTATTTTCGCCTAACCCCTAGTTTGCCCGGTGAAATCTAGGCTACTTCCGGCGTGCCGAGAGGATTTTTTTTTTTTTTTTTTTTTTTTTTTTTTTTACTAATGTCCTCACGATCCATTAACAGTTCCAGTTTCCCGGGTATTGACAAGCCTCTTCCACTCTCCTCTGTCCATGTAAGTCTTGTTCTTTATGACATCATCTAGTGTCCTTCCCTTGGTTGCAATGTCTGACTTGACCATGTCCATCCAACGAGTTCTTGGTCTTCCCATCCTTCGTTTACCATCCACTTCTCTTTCTAGCTGTATTCTTGCTGACCTCGTAGGTTCCATTCTCATCACGTGTCCAAACCACTGACGTCGTGATGAGGTGACTCTGGCAATTAGACATGTCTTGATCCCAGCTTCCCTCCTTACCACTTCACTCCTTAACTTATCCATCTTGGTTCTCTGGATGGAGGACCTCAGGAATTTAGTCTCTGATTTCATCCTTACTAAATTTTCATTAAAAACTGTAATTAAGCAGGGGTTCAATGTTCCTGATTCTTTTTATGTGGATTTTTAGAGCATCTAATAATAAGAGCATAAAAAAGCATATTTGGGTCATTTTCATTGTTATTGTCATATTTCATCAATATTAATGTTTTAAGGTCATAGAGCTGGCCGCTGCTAGGTTTATGTGCGTTAGCGGTGCTAATAATGGCAAAAACTACCAATTGTTGCAGACTATCAGAAAATATTTAACTGTAAACTTGGTAGTACTTTTAACTTAAGATATTTTCTTTCTCTTTTGCAGGAAATGTGATTTGTGTAACAGTTTTTAGCGCGAGGAAAGGTGAAGAACATGCTGCTTTCCGAGAGTCTCTTGTTTCGGATGTTTAGGAAATGTCATATTTTTTTCTGCGATAAAAAAATCGAGGAAAACATTTTTATCGTAGGCCTATTCATGAAATCAGGCTAGATTTTAACAATTTTATAGCTTGAATGTAGAATTAATAATAAAAATAACATTTCACTACGTTATTAACACTTGATTTTAGAAAGCATGTAAATATATAAGGTCGTATTGTACCTCCTTTTTTTTAGTCATATATCAGTTGGTTTTTTTAGGACATATTTGCCTGCATATTTCTCGTTACTTTAGGTCCTAAACATCCGAACCTTCGTTATGAGTAGGGCCTGGATTTTTATGAAAAGTCATCTTTTTTTCTGAGTACACGGAGACGATGCTTAGTGTTAATTAAGTGTATTCTACAATAAATATGTTTGATATACAGGGTTTTTAAAAGTCCTCAAAATGCATTTTTCCTACATTTTGCAGAATAGTCATTTTCTAACATTTAGGGGCATTTTAGGTCATTTTTCAGGTGTTTTAAGTTTATAGGTCATTTTTTTATTGAACATGGTTAAATGCTCATTTTAAAGTTACGTTCTTAGTGTCTGTATTTCTAAACATGTCAGCGTTAACATTCTTGGACTAACATGACTACATAATGTAGTTCTGCAGTGCTCATCTGTTTTCATTACTCGTTTCTTATCTACGCAGCTGATTTAATTTTTCTCGACGAAGCATTTGTGTGTTCGGTTTGCGTCACTGATTTCTTCATGTGCACGTGAGTATTGCGTCAGTCTGAGAAAAGAAACGGGGTAATCCCCTCAGCGCCATGTGGTTTGTGTCGAGTTTATCTTTATTAGAAGTGTTGACAGCTCTGGCCGGTTCTGACGTCTGATCGTTCACTCAGCTACCCTCCAACTATAGGACTTTTTAGCTGTGTTTGTGTTGTAGGTGTGTGATGTTTTGTTGTGCAGTGCAATTGAAATGCCAAAAAAAAAACAGTCAACTGCAAGCCGTTTAAAACAGTATGTGTCAGATTTCGGCGAAAACATATTTTCAACTGATGGAACTATTTTATTCTGTAAAGTGTGCGAAATCAAAGTCACTGCAGATAAACGGTTCACCGTACAGCAACACGTTGGGCGCGATAATCATTTGCGAGGTCTTGAAAATGTGGAAAAATGGAAAGTGTCTCAATTACTGTTAAAAGAAACTGCTTCGACATCAAATAACAAGTCATCTTCCTTTTATAAAGAATTATGTGAAGTGTTTGTTAGTGATAATATTCCAGACGAATCAACATTGCGTAAAAACTACCTATCAAAATGTTACGAAGACACGTTAAACCGAATACGTCAATGTGTGAATGGGGAAAAAATTTGCTTATCAATTGACGAGACTACAGATTCAGAGGGACGTTATGTAGGAAATGTAGTGATAGGGACCCTAGAAACAAATAGTCCCGGGCAAACTTTTCTGCTGACCTCAGAGGTTTTGGAAGCGGTTAATCACACTCAGATATGCAAACTGTTCTATAAATCCATGTGTTTAATATGGCCTATGGGAATACAACATGAGAATGTGTACCTCTTCCTAACAGATGCAGCACCTTACATGGTAAAGGCAGCAAAATCTATCAAAGCATTTTACAATAAGATGGTGCATGTTACTTGTCTGGCCCATGCTTTTCATCGAATTGCAGAAGAGGTCCGATCAAAATTTTCAGAAGTAGATAGACTAGTTTCCACAGTAAAGAAAGTCTTTGTAAAAACACCATCCCACACTAAATATTTCAACACAATATTTCACAACCTGGTTGACTGCATGCATATACTATTGTGACAATTTTCACATAGTGAGAGAAGTAGTGAATGGCTTTGATAGGACAGATGCTAAGGCTATTGGGAGTGCACAGGACCTGTTTTCTGATTCTCAAATGGAAGGTAAATTGGCTTGCATAAAATCAAATTTTTCATTTTGCCTGAAACCATAACCTGCCTAGAAGAAAGTGGCATGCTATTGGCCAAGTCAATAGAGTTAGTCAGAAATGCTGAAGGTTGTATAAAACATGTAAAAGGTGAGATTGGGGACTTAGTCAGACAGAAAATAAAATTTGTTTTGGACAAGAATAAAGGGTATCAGTCAGTGTGTCAAATAGCTAGTATTTTGTCGGGAGAAGACTTCAGAATTGACATTTTTGAAGAGGATTTAACAACCAGTGACATAGAGTTTTTCAAATATGCTCCTATTAAATCAGTGGAAGTGAAAAGAAGTTTCTCGAAATATAAAACAGTATTAGCTGACAACCGCCGTTCCTTCACCTTTGATAACTTGAGGATGACGATGGTGGTGTATTGCAACGCTAACTAAGGTGTGTTTATTTAGTAATATATTTTTTCACTTTGTAGTAGAAATGAAAATGACGTATTGTTAATCTATTGATTAATAGTTTACACTAATTATACTGAGAATGTTTGTTATTCGAACCATTAATTGTATTAGACAATCATGAAATTGATCATTTTTAGGTCTTTTTTTTTTTATGAGGTCCTTTTAAGAGAATTTTAAGGGCATTTTATAGGTCATTTTTCGATAATTTTAAGGTCATCAACATCCGAGCCCTAGTTATGAGCATGTACTGGCATGCAGAAATGTATTATTGCATTATCTGTAAAGCACATTCCCCATCTCGGCTGGGTAGCTGGTGTTTGGAAATCCGAATTTTAAATCGGTGTTCTCAGTGGCCATCCTGAGTATGGATTTTGCTTGCTCGCCAACAACTTGTGACATGACAAGATCAGGTGTAATGCTCAGGGCTGGTTGATTTAGCACACTCCGTGAAGCAACACCTATATCGGAGGCAGTTTCACAGCATTGTTCACCAATTTACAGATGACAACGCTTCATGGATGGTTCGAAGGTGGATGAGATTGTGGGTTGTGATTGCATCATTGATAGTACTAATATGAAGTTCTGTTTGCTTAAGACCTGTAATGTCTTCCCTGCGGAGCTCTGCATTTTGCACAACTCTTCAGTTATTTGCAGTTAATTTCTTCATGTTTCCTGCAATACCCATTAGTGCAGCGAATCTGTGACCTAGCTGGGTTGTGCAGCTGACACCAGAATCACCGTCCTGTGGGTACCAAGATGCACGGTAATTGCGGGAAATGAGCTAGCATATCAAGGGGGCGGTATTACTACCATCTCGATCAAAGGAGGTACTGTTCCCGTTTCTCAGACATGAGGTTGTATGGCCCGGCTAAAAACTTCACAATCCCCATAGAGATGCAAACACAACAGAGAAGAACTTGTAGATAGGATTAGCTTGGATATAAATTAATAAGCAACTAGCAGTGGGAGGACAAGATCCAAGTAATCTCAGGTGTGCGATTAAGATTGGGAATAGTAGGTTCTCTCCAAAATAAATCCTTTCTAATCTCTCAAGTCAAAAAATTTCATAAACTCGACCAATTTTTAATTATGCCTCAATTTGATAAAAATATGCGTTAACCTACATCCATGAGGCTCTTTCAAAGTAATTCTTGATGTGCAACAGGTTAAAAAAAACACTTTAAACAGCAATTCCTCACAAATGCCCTATGAACTTGTGGAGATTATCAAACTAAATTAACTTCATTAAAGAATGTGAACTGAAAATTCTTTCAATGTCCACAATTTAAACATTTTTCACAAGGGGTGGGCCCTAACCCTAGCACATTTGAATCATTAATTAAATTTACATTTATACAGTTGAATCTCCATTTTGTTAATTAGCTAAACATAATCATATTACATTAATTTTATGTTCATCATAAAACATTATTCGCATAAGATTCTATTCTTGAAATGTTCATTCTTTTAGTTCATTATTCATGTTACTCCTAATTACCATAATTAAATTTCATCTAGTCTGATTTCTCTTTCTAATTATTTACCACAGGGGAGTGATTCTGAGTGGAATTTGTCAATCATTGATTCAGACTTCTTATAAAAATTCAATATCTATACTTCATCTATGTTCTGGCCTGTAACAATTTAATTCCATCATGGCATTTATCCAATGAAATCCTTGACTCAATTGCACAGAATTATTTTATTATTTCAATAGGCCTTCGTCACAACGCTTTCATGACACCGGTACCCTATGGCAGAGCTTTCCAAACTTTTTCTCGTGGCAACACCCTATTAGCACATATAATTCTACACGATGCCCATTTAATTATTTTAATTATATACATAGACTATCCCCGACCCCGTTGGAAATGGGGTTAATAATAATAATATCGTATGGCCTCGGGTGCCTGGTGCAAGCTTTGCTATTTGACACCCAGAGGGTAGCTTGCATGTCGAATACGTAGTTCCTTGACTATGAAAGTCAAGGAGGTTAGATGTTAGATATCTAATCTTCTTGAACACAATAGCGCTTTCTAGTAGAGAAATGAGGAACTTTGTGCTGGCGGAAACTCCCGAGATTAATTTTGCCATTATGAACTCGGCCTACTGAATTCAAATGGGTTCTTTGACATGCCAACATCGTATGACATGCGTATCGTATTTTTGCCACCTTTCAAAAATCACTTACCACGGTCAGGGGCGAACCTGCAATCTTGGGGTTAGTAGACCGACACGCTATCCACTCACCCACCGTGGGGTTAATGAGGGGTAGACATAGATAGAATTATAAACATAGACTATTTTAACAAAGGGGATTCGGTTTAATGAAATTTAAATTTTTCCTAGTAAATATTTGATTTTCCAAGTATAATAGGCTATATTAAACACCTTTCTCATAGATACAAAACGTGCACCTTGGTGTTCCAATTCAGTGACACCTATGGGCCTGACGATCATCGGGTCAGATGTAGGACAAATTCACATGCATTTCCTCATCTTAACATTCTCAAACTTCCACGTTTAACCGTTTTTGTATTAGCCATAACAGAAAACGCACTTTTATACGAATATGTCGTAGAAAGTTGCAACAAAACAAAGAAGGCTCTTTTACTCAGCTGTGGAAAATCTTGTTGAATAGAAACCCAGAAGCTGTCTAATTCTGACTCTTGGTACTTATGTTTTAAAGTCGGGTTGTTTTCAAGTTCAGCCAGTTCCTCCTCTTCGATAAGTTGAAGTTCACGAGAGCGGTAGGGTGCAAAAGGATTTCTTATCCAGTCATATTGATTTACATTTAGTGTTGGAAAATATTTCAAGACATCCTGGAAGATACTGCAGCACGTGACACCTTGTTAGGAAAGCACTGCCCTATAGCATAGCACAGTAACCATAAATCCACAATATGCCCGTTGACTGTGGAGCTGTCAACGTCAAAACTGGACCCTGAATGAAGGCAGGCATGTGCTCTTCGCAGATGAATCCTGCTTCAGTTTGCAGAACGATTTCCATCGCACATTAATCTGGAGAGAACCGGGTAGCCGATACAACCTCAGGAACATCGTGGAACGGGACCCGCATGGTTGTGGTGGTGGGGGTGGCGTCATGTTGAATGGCCGAACGGACCTGCACATCTACATGGGTGGTCCGAGGAACACTCAACACTCGGAGATACTGGGATGAGGTACTGAGACCACATGTTCGACTCTTCAGAGGTGCGGTTGGTCCAGACCACCTCTTAATGGACGATAATGCCCCGCCGGTGCGCTGCTCAGGTTGATGAATTTCTGGCTGGAGGAGTCATTCATCGCATGGACTGGCCAGCGAGGTCTGCGGATCTAAATTCTATAGATTATGCCTGGGATGCATTGAGGAGGCGAATTGCATCCTGTTAGCCTCCACCAAGGACCCTCCAGGACCTTCGCATTGCCCTTTCGGAGGAATGGGATTGCCACAAGAGATTTTGGACCATCTGATAGGGAGCATGCCACGTCGCTGCGAAGCATGTGTGGCCGTTAGGGGTAACCATACACCCTATTAACAGCATATTTTGTTGTGGAAGACAAGTTTTGTTAGTTGTTGTCCAAGGTGTACACTGGTTTTTTTTGGGCAAATTGTGTGACATATGGTGTGTGGTGCAGCAATCCGTCTGACATCCTATCAGGCGGTACGGCCTCGTTTAGTGATTATGCTTAACTTTTGGACACTAGTGTAAAATATAATCAATATTTCTATTATACCTTTACTCTGTAATCATATTCCTAATTAGCACTCGCATGTGCTTGTTCACTTATGCTTATCATATAGAAATCATCTTCCATTAAGATAATTACGAAAAATAACATGTATTTCATTATGTTTATTAGAATCACCTTCCTGAGCATGGTACTTTTGGTTTGGCTTTCTTTTACTGAACTTATTATGTGGTAATTTATATACTGTCTTTTTTTGTTGTTTTTTTAGACCACTGGTGGATTCTGCCTCTGTATCTGAAACTCCTGGAAGAGCTCTTGCGAAGACGAAAAGAGAATCTGGTTTCATTCCTACAGCTGCAGTAAATGGTGCATCAGTAACCAAAGCTATTTCCTCGGCACAGGAAGTAAATTCAGATCAACGTGGTGGAATTTCCCAAATTTCTTCCCAGTTCCCTGAAGAAAAAGAAATTGAGGAGGTAGCCTCGAAAACAGAAGTTATTTCATTAAATGGAAGCAAAGTTGGTAAAAGTGGATTATTAGGGGATTATCCTAGAGTGAAACCAGAAATACAACAGGGTGGATTGTTGGGCGACTATCCAGGAAAGAGAGAGTTTATTCCAAACCCAGTTGATGTGGAAGGAAATGATTTTCAGAATGACGGGAGGAATGGTAATTATCAGAGAAGTAGGGAACAAGTTTGTGATAATCCAAATACCAGAAAGTACGAAGGAAACAGGGCAAAATCATGTGATAGATTTGGAAGCGGAAGGAATGGGAGAGGCAACAATAATCAAAGACAAAGATATGGTAATGAAGAAAGACAGGAGGATAATGGGCCAAACACAGTTCGCAGGCGGCAAAATAATGAAGAAAGACAGGATGATGGTAGACAATATCCTAACCAGAGGCTGAAGAATAATTTTGAAGAAAGACACAATGCTGGTGGTAGAAATGAAGGGCAAAGAAGAAACTTCACAGGCCAAAGAGTTAGCTTTAGTGGTACCAATAGATTTGATAGAGATGGCAAGAGTAGTGGAAAACCATTTCGCGGCAGTGACAGTCATGAAGAGCATTTCGCAAATGATTTTGAAAGTCCATTGCTGAATGGCCATCAAAGGAGTGTCAAAAACCGTGAATTTAGTGCTAAGAGTAATTCTTATGATGATTCTGTGAAATTTAATAAAGATGAAAGACAATTCACAAATAATGAGCCCATAAGTCAGCCTCTGGACAATGCAGGTCTGCAGGAAACCCCTAAAACAAGCCTATCTTCTGGAGCCATTCCAAAAGACCGAACGAAGTTGGCTAATCCTGGTTCATCTTCCTCCTCTAGTCATGGCACCGTGATGGAAGTTCTGCCACAAGGAGTGTTCACCGAGGTAATTTCTTTCTTCTTAAAGCTTCTTAAAGTATATCTATTTAATATGCTATTATGAGGCAGATGACCTCATTTTCGCTTCCTTAACACTTTCAGGGTTCAATTCAACTCTCTGCCAAGAAATTTAATTCTGGGCTGAAGGTTGGAATGGGCTTCACTCAGCCTTATGAAGCAAAACTGAGAAGAAATAGGTTTAACTCCCACCTCAGCCACCCTAGAAGTGGTTTTCAGTAGTTTCCCACTTCTGCTCTAAGCTATGATATTCAGTAAATGTTCGAATCCAATCGCCCAATAATTTTATAATCTTAATAGTATAGGTATTGATAGAGGCATGTTTTTTTTTCTTCTGATTACATGGTGTCCACAGGCAGGAAAAGTCAGGAATTTTGTTTTTGGTCAGGAAAAGTGAGGAAAAAGTGTGAAAAAATGGCGTGAGCCAGGAAAATGTGGCGAAAAGTATTAGAAAGTCAGGAATTTTATATTAACCATACAGTATTTTGTGTTTTACAGCCATATTTTGATGTTGCTAGTTAAACTAACAGGGTGTCTACCGGTAACGAAAAAGTAACGAATTTTACAAACGGGTAACGAAAATTTTCTGAAGGCGGGTTGAATCATTTAAACTCGCGCCGCTAGGCTCAGAGATTGCGAGTTTCACGCAGCCGTGCCTATTGCATAGTACTAAGCTATATGTATCCGTGCCCGACCTAAAGGAAATACATACCGAGGATACCTTGAGCGGTATACATCGGTTCAACGTATATTTTAGGCATCAATAAGTCTTAAGTTTCGTGTGAAATATTTTTCTGTGTTACTGTATTAGGAAACCTGACTTTTCGCGAGACTTTTATTCGCGAATACTTCCGAAACTAAAAAGAAATCTCTCATTTCTGTTAATTGGAAACTATGTCAAATTGAAGTCCAGAAATAACGCGAAACAATTTAATGTCGCAATCTTGCGAAATGTTACAGTTTCGAAAAAATGCGAAAAATCTTCGAAATACATTACTTATTTAAAAAATATGTCAAGTAAATTTGCGACATTCAGTATGGTTAAATCGAAATTCCGTTATAAGTCTATTTTTCCTTCGAACTTTCGTTCCATCGGATATATAATCTAACCGATTATTTCGATAACTTGTTGATAATTCGTGGTTCTCAATCGAAATAAAACTTGCCCTCTGGTCGTATTATTCGTGCAATCCTCTCAGAACAATTCGTAATATTCGATATCGTACCTACTTCGAACGTTCATCCTCCAAAATCGCATCCTCAAGACGGCCGGCTGACCGCACGACTTGCCTGCGGGAATCTCGTCAAACGGACCGAGATCGACATCAGTTTCGTAAAATCATAAAACCCGTCCCCTATCCTGAACTTGTGACCACGAGGACTGCGGGAATCCTGTCAAAGGTGATTGGGCACCCATCACAGGGCACCCATCACGAAACCTACTTGCCACTTTTCCCATACTCGTATACTTAAAAGCGTGCGGGGAGCCAGAAGTGCATCAACCCACTTAATAATGGCAGCCTACGTAGCATCGAAATACTAAATCCTCCTCGTGATCCACCCTGAACTTATGAACTCCCAACTACAGCATAGGGACAAAGGGAATCACGGCGCCGACCGAACAACATGTTCATAACTATGCGTGAATTTTAACCATGCCCAACCTTGAGCTTGCCTCCGCCATTCTATCAGGACAGATAGACAGGCAGACAATCGTTGAACGGCCGGGTGCGGCGACGATTGCATAATATCTCGAGGCAGAGGTGCCAACTATTACGGATTGTCCGTAATTATTACGGATTTCAGCTCACGATTACGGCATTACGGTCGAAGGGGAAATTATTACGGAAAAGTGACATCACGAAAAAAATACATATCTATGAAGAAAAAAGAAAAGAAAGATATGCTACAGGGTGTCTACCGGTAACGAAAAGTAACGAAAAACTAGCTAATTTTAGAAACGGGTAACGAAAGTAAAAGTAGCTAATTTTTATGTCTGCATAGTTGGAGGTAACGAAAATTCTTCGCCGTGGTCGGTTTAAATCGTCTATACTCGCGCCACTTGGCTCACATATTGCGATGGAGCCGATTGCGTATGCTATATTTCCCCGTGCCCGACCTCAAGGAAATGCATACTGAGGATGCCTTGAGTGATATACATCAGTCCAACGTATAATTTCGGTATCGAGAGAGTTTTTAGTTTTGTGTGAACTATTTTTATGTATTATTAGGAAACCTGACTTTCCGCGAGACGTTTATTCGCGAAAACTACCTCTAATTTCTGTTATTGACCTCTAAATTTGGAGACTATCTCAAATTGAAGCCCAGAAATAACGTGAAATAACCTAATGTCGCAATCTTGCGAAATGATACAGTTTCGAAAAAAGAATCCCGAAAATGCTTCGAAATACATTTATTTTAAAAATCTATCCGTCTCAAAAATTTGCGACATCCAGTATGGTTATTTCGAAATTCCGTTATGTAGACTTTTCCTTCGAACTTTGGTTCCATCGGATAATTTAACCGATTATCTCGAAAACTTGTATAATTCGTGATTCGAATTCGAAAGAAAATGTGCCCTCGTGTCGTATTATTCATGCAATCCTATCAGAATAATTCGTAATATTCGATACCTACTTCGAACGTTCGTCCTCCGACCTCACATGCTCAAGACGGCCGGCTGACTGCACGGCTTGCCTGCGGGAATCTCGCCAAACTGACCGAGATCGATGCCAGTTGCGTAAAATCATAAAACACGTGCCCATTCGCGAAATAGTGACCACGAGGACTGCGGGAATCCTGTCAAAGGTGATTGGGCACCAATCACGAAACATCCCGAAACTTACTCGCCATTTTTCCCATGACTGTATACTCAAAAGCGTACGGGGAGCAAGAAGTGCGTCAACCCTTTTAGAAATGACAGTCTACGTAGCATCGCGATACTCTTATCTCCTCGTGATCCACCGTGAACTCCCAACCACAGCATAGGGACAGCGGGAATCATGGCGCCGACCATACTTCATGTAGATAGCTGCTCGTGAATTTTAACCATGCACAACCTCTAACTTGCCTCCGCCATTCTGCCAGGCGACAATCGTTGAACGGCCGGGTGCGGCGCCGATTGCATATTATCGCGTTCTCAGTGACCAACCGCGAGGACATCGTGATTCTCGTATAACGACCGAAAGCGGCAGCGATTGCAATAAAACGCGATATTTCCCCGCATTCGATGACTAGAAAAACTGGACTCTTGAGTAAGTGGCGCCGATTGCGTAATTATGCTATAATTGCAAGGACAATGGAAATCTCGTCGATCGGCTAAAAGTGCCACCAATTATGTAAATAGCGATTTTTCTCCGTGTTCTATCGTGAAAACTACGGGAATCTCGTCAAACGGCTGAGGCCAGCGCCGATCGTGTAACATTTCAATATTTTTCTTTTTCTTAGAATGAAGGTTTCTTATTCATCTCTTGATTATTTTGTTCAAAGATTCCCAAGTTTGGTCAAGGAAAGTGAACATGACAAACTTGAAGAGGAATTTGCTGTTTATCAGTGTGGTACTTCCCTGAATATATTTTACAAGGACCTAGAATTGATGTAAACTGGGACAAAATTGCTGAGCTTGAAAACGGAAGTGGATAGTTCAAGTATAAAACTTTAAGTAATGTGGTATTTGCAATATTACTTGTACCTCACAGTAACTCACCCACAGAGAGAATTTTCAGTGTTAGGAAATATCAGACAGAATTCAGACCTACGTTAAGCACATCTACACTGGAATCGCTTATGATTCGGAAGGCGAAAATGTCATCGTAGGGGGAAGTATGTTACAAGAAAACTTTCACGGAAAACCAGTTACTGGGGGAAAAATAAGCTACAAGGAATTTTTTATCACAGAACTAGAAGGTACTGTGCATATTTTATTGTGTAATATGATATTCTTTACAGTAGGTTGCTTCCGGATAGGGCAAAGGTGGTGTCATAATCGAGAATGCAGGAGCAATCTTTGGATTTGACGTGAAAATTTTTCAGTGGGTGGGGGGAAATATAAGGGATTACTGATAACCCACTTCAAAGGTTGGCACCTCTGTCGAGGACAACGTAAAACGGCCGAGAGCGGCAGCGATTGCGATACATCGCGATATTTCTCCGCGTTCAACGACGAGGACAACTGTATTCTTGTCAAACGGACAGCAAGTGGCGCCGATTGCGTAATAATGCTATATTTTCTTGTGCCCGAACTCAAGGACAATGGAAATCTCGTCGAATGACTAAAAGTGACGCTGATTATCTAAATCGTGATTTTTCTCCCGTGTTCTATCGTGAAAACTACGGGAAGCTCACCAAACAACTGAGACCAGCGCCGATCGTGTAACATCTCGATATTTCTCCGCATTTGACTGCGAAGTCAGAATTTGGTGACGATCGCGTAACATCACATACATTTCTTCGCGACCTACCGCGGGGACGAAGGAAATCTCGCCAAATGGTCAAGAGCTGAGCAATCTCTTGGTACCGTAATAATAACAACATATTGTGGACAAGAAGACATATTAGCTGAAACAACTCATTGGATATTAAATATCTAGTATATATTTATTATTTTTTAAATTTTTATAACATTATGTGAATTTCATTTAAAGCGGCTTCGGTGGTGTAGTTGGTAGCATGCTGAACTGCTGTGCCCAATATAGCGGGTTCAAACCCGACCGAAGTCGTCGGATTTTTTAAAAGCGTAAAAAATCCTTCAGTATGCCTTCCTTCGGAGGGGAAGTAAAGCCGGCGGTCCCATGTCATGGATTTATGGCATGTAAAGGATTCTTCCACAGACAAAACTTGTGTGAAGCTAAATTGTTAGGTTATATTTCGTCGGAACGCTCTATCAAAGTTCCAACGTTCACCACTAGGTATCATTGATATCTGGTAGCAACTTGAAATTGAACGGAACTTGTAGCTCAACCTAAGGGTGTCCGTTGGAAGCAGCTACAGACTCAGACGAGCTGAACATGTCCTCGGACACTCCCGGCACTAAAAGCCATACGATAAATAAAAAACTTCTTTAAAAACAGTTCATTGTTGTTTTTCTTCACCGCGTGATGAGCGCCTATGCTTGTAGACCGCAGACGTAACTTGAATTCAAAGGTAACTAAAATTAACTAAAAGGTAACTAAAAGGTACCTAAAAAGTAACTAATTTTTACTTCATTCTTACAGTAGACACCCTGACTAATCTCTGAAGATAAAAAGCAATAACTCACTGGACATTATGGTAAGTTTCCATTTTTATAGTATATCATAGTAAAAACCTCTTACCTATTTTTTGTACGTTTTTTTGGCATAGGCATAGGGATGTGGCAACCCCATCACTATAGTTTAGGTTATTAAGTACTTTGATTTATGTATTATTTCATTATAATTTACTCTATTTTCTATTTTAAATGTATAAAGAGGCGAGAGTTGGGCAGCTATGGGGATGATGGAGGCTGCAAATAAGAGGTATATATTTTTCTGATGTTACGATGACTTTGCGAGTGTGGAATTTTGTTGAAAAATGGTCAGGAAAATTGACATTGAAAATTCTGTGGACACGTGATTAATGATAAACTGTACACACACACAAAAAAAACAATGCATTTTTTAGATATTTATTCATATGATTATGGTTTTGAAAATCAGTTGTTTTTACTTTTGCAAATTAGCTTTTTTTAAACTTTTGCAAATAATGCGATAAGCACAATAAAAATTGAAATTTTATGATAAGTGTGAAATTGCAACAAAATTCATAGAAAATTAAATTGTATTCACTAGTTGTGAATAAAGATATATGGAAGAGATGAGTATTTCTCAAGTTGGCAGAAATACCTGCTTCCTTCAATATTTCAGAAAATCCCTTAATGGCCCACCTGAATATTGCCGACTGACTCCAGGCAAAACTAAGTATTCACCGTTCTTGGGGTGGCTGGTAGGCTAATTCCACCTTAGCCGTCTCCTTGCCACAAATGTAAGATTCTCGGAAATCCTGAAATTTCTGTTGTCTACCGGCTGTAGTGCTGACTGCAATTTGGTGTATTTTGGGGCATCCTAGTTCAGGTGACCCCAAGTCAAACAGTAAAGAATATGTGTCGATCAACAAGTGCTACAGTGCACAGCAGAGCTTAAGAGTTTTTCAGTGAAGGTTTATACATTTTCAAAAGTAATATTTTAATTTGTAAATTTTGTAATTGTTCTATTGAGTGGGTGAAAGAATACTGTCTCGAATCATTGTTTTAAAAAGAAGGAACAAGCAGCATGTAAAGTAAGTACTAAAACAATGGAATGGCAAGCAACAATAGAACTCTTGTTGGATAAGCTAAAGAAAGCTTGAGTGGAATTATATTCACGAAACAACAGCGATACTACTCAAATCCA
Organism: Meconema thalassinum; assembly: GCA_946902985.2. Classification (NCBI taxonomy): domain Eukaryota; kingdom Metazoa; phylum Arthropoda; class Insecta; order Orthoptera; family Tettigoniidae; genus Meconema; species Meconema thalassinum. The sequence goes on along the minus strand of OX336390.1, from coordinate 272,947,985 downwards.
ACAACCCCCTGAAGAAGGCAGAGTACTGTGCAGTCCGGAAATGGCTTCAAAAGTATGTACCAGGCAGGGTTGGATAAGTTGCTTGGTAACATTCTCCTTGCTACTATAATTTACTTGATTTGAACGGAATGGTGGATTCCAGTAATGTGGAAAAACAAAATTAACAATCTCAAAGCAAGACTATTACTAAAACATTACAACACCCTGGCACCAAGTGTGATAACACACCTCATGCCTTAAAAATATTCAGTTCATGAGAGAATAATTAAAATATTTTCTGTTGTTTCTTATGGCTAGCCCGGATTCCAATCCATCGGCTTATAAAATATTTTCTAATCAGAACAATAATAAATAAATAATATCATGCTATTGAATTAAGTTCGCTGCTCTGAATTATTTTACCAGCTGTGTACACTTGACATCACATTTTATGGAATTAAATATACTGGCATGTGACAGTCAAGGACTTTCTCTTCTTTCTGCACCATAACAATGGCACAAACATATTTTAACTTCAATCTTGCCAGTGAAGTAATACCTCATGGATGAGTTAATAAGAAAAATGTCATAAATCATAAATGGCAGAAGTTCGGTTTCAATTCCTCCCCTAGCCCAAACATTTTGAACAGATCCGAAGTAAGTCCCTAGTAGAAAATGTGTCCGAAATAGTTTCCACATTAGCTATTTGGCACATTTAATACTGAGAAAGGTTCATAAACCCTGATTGGGGGTCAGGCCAAATAATTTTTAAATAGCCTGGATATGAATCACAGAATATTGTGGAAAGTTTTCTATTCTCAGGCGTCCAAGTAAATGAACTGAGGGGCCTGTTCCACGAATGAACTTTGCGACTTTTCACTTTGCACTTTGCACTTTTCAGTTCAGATTTTGTTCCACCATCACTTTTCAGATTTGTCTTGCAAAGTGAAAAGTTAGGAATCTTTTCACTTTAGAAGACTGTTATGTTCCTCCATTGGTGCAGAAATGCAAAGTGCAAAGGAATGATTGAAAAGTTTTCAGAAATCTTTGCAAAGAGACGATTCCCATTTCAGCTGTTAATGAACAAGTCTCTACACTAGTTTCTCGGCGCAGAATTTGGTTTAGTGATATAAATATGTTACGCAGGAGCTTTTGTTATCAAGTGAAGATAGTGATGAACAATCCAACAAGAAGACTTACAAAGACAGGATGAATTTTCATAACCTCACTTTAGTATTAACAGGTTAAAAGTTCCGCCTGATCAATACTTTTATTAATTAAGATCACTGTGTGGTCATTAGTGGGACATGTTTCACCATGAAAAATAAAGCATTAAATCATGGAATAAATATACAGTTTGTTCTTGGAATAAACATGATCGGATCATTCCTATGCAAAGACTTTTCACTTTGCAAAGAAATTGAAAAGTAATACATATATCATGGTGGAACAGCTTGCCACGGTGGGTGAGTGGTTATAGTGTCGGACTACCAACCCCAAGATTGCAGGTTCGCCCCTGGCCATGGTAAGTGATTTTTGAAGGCGACAAAAATCACGATACTCATGTCATACGTTGTTGGCATGTTAAAGAACCCATTTGAATTCAGTAGGCCGTGTTCAATGGCAAAATTAATCTCGGGATTTTCCGCCAACACAAAGTTCCTCCATTCTCTACTTGAAAGCGCTGTAGTGTCAAGGAGTTTAGATATCTAACCACCTTGACTTTCATAGCGTTCAAAGGAACAACGAAATTCGACATGCAAGCTACCCTCTGGGTGTCAATTAACAAAGCTTGCACCAGGCACCCGTGGCCATACGATATTATTATTATTATGGTGGAACAGAAAGACTTTGCAACTTTTCACTTTTCAATTCTTGCAAAGTGCAAAGTTTATTCGTGGAACAGGCCCCCTGCACTGAGACATGTCAAAATTATTGCAGCTCCAATAGCATTTGGAACAATCGACACCAGTCCGGCCATACATCAAGGGAATGGAAGGCGCAGGTACTCGAACCCATAGATCATCATCTTCCTTCCAAGTATTGGGCCAAATGTCCCGTTACGGTCTTGCACTTTCCCTCCATCTCTTCATCGGACGTCCTATCGATCTATTTCCCCGTGGCTGGTAGCGAAGGATCTCCTTTGGTAATCTTCCAGGTTCCATCCTCTGGACATGACGCTTCCAGTTCTCTTGGTAGTCACAAATGTATGTAGTTATAGGTTTCACTTTTAGTTCCTTCAGCACATCCTCGTTTCTCTTATGATCCCATTTAGTATAGCCTGCTGTTCGGCGCATAAAGGTAATTTCGGTGGCTGTGAGTCTGGAGATGTCCTGAGATCTTATTGTCCATGCCTCGCTGCCATAGCACAGGGTTGGTCTGGCTAATGTGTTACACAAACGCAAGAGTGTATGCCTTTGGACAAGAGATGGCTTCATGACGTGATTGATGATTCCTGTTGTTCTGGTATAATTAGTTATTTTTGCAGTTATGTCTCGTTCTTCTTGAAAAGATAAATTATATCCTAAATACTTGAATTCGTTAACTCTTTCTAAAATTTTACCATCCAGACAAATTTTATTGGGGATAGGGTCCTTACCTTTAAAGGCCATTACTTTAGTCTTTTCAGTAGAAATGCACATGCTGAATTTTGATGCCACTATAGAATCCATTATAAATGCATGGTTTGTTAACGATTGTTTGAATTTCATGCACAGATGGGCTGGTTCATAATGAAAAGTTGTTGGTTCCATTCCCATATGTTATGGACAACTGATTGCACCATCTTGAAAAAGTAACGAGCATTGTCGTTACTGTTAGAAAGTAATGGTGTTACCTTTACTTACTTTATAAAGGTAACCTCGTTACTGTATAAAGTAACTGTTACTAGTAACGCACGACACCCCAACCCTGATGCCAGGTATGTACTGTCCATAAGTTGTGCAAATGGAATACTAGCAAACATAAAACAGTTTTTTTTTTAAACAGGCTTAGCTCTAATCTCGGATGAATAGGGGGCGGATTTCTATGACCTAAAAATGTATGAAATATGTATGCATTTATGACCTAAAAAACATAAAAATATGACCTATAAAGTTCAAAATATGACTTAATGAATAGCATCTACGTTACATAGAAACACTTTTATCATGATTGCTTCAGGCTGCAATTAATTAAGAGATAAAATAGTTTTAATTCTTTGAAATCTTTAATCCAAAATCAACTAAAATGATAAATATTTCATGAACTCGTTAAGGTTACACTGCATACTCCTAGGCAGGGACGGACTCTGTGGATGACATAAAAACTACAGTAACTTTCACTGTTCAATATTCAATCAGTTTTAATTTATACACAAAACATATGTTATTTGAATGAAACTTTCATACCTGATCTAGTCTCCATTATTCTGATTGTTGCAATTTATGACCACATGCATCTTAAGATTGTTGAATGAGAATCCCCTCCTGTTGTCGCTGAGTATCATCTTGTAAAGAGAAAAACTTCTTTCGACATCACTTGATGTAACGGGAGCGTATTTGAATAGAGATAATTAACTTGGAGAAAATTCCTGGAAATCTGCAGATGAAGGGGTTCCACAAAGAAAGTCACTTATTCCACGCAGGTACACAAGGCCGCTATTTTTTTCCAGTACATTTTCTAATTTTCTACACACCCTAGATGCTATTGTTCCTTTCGCATGCTTGAATTCCTGTTCAATGCACTTGACAATATCCTGTGCATCGCTTAGTTCTGCACCTGAAACTTCCAGTTGCGTGATTGCTCCAGATAGAGAATTACAATTGGACTTTATGTAAGCCAGGTCCGTTTTTAATGTAGTACTTGAAAATAAATCTTGAGTGATTTTTATGGAGGACGATTCTGCAGGATCAAAAGACTTAACGATCTTCTCCACGACTCTAAGCTGTTGCAATAGTACACTGCGGCATCAAGCCAAGTCCCCCATCGCGTTATAACTTGCTGGGGAGGTAGGGGTAGTGAAGGTGCTTCTACTTGAAATTTCTGAAAGCTTAGTGGAGCTTTGACAAACACTTTCTTACAGTTCGATATTGATTTATCAACTTCAGGGTAGCTACTTCTAACTTCTTCAGCTGCCCTATGCTAGGCATGCGCAAGACATATCACATGTATCATTTTCGGGTGTAGCATTTTAAGTCCCTTGGCTGACTTCACCACCATACACGGAGCAGCGTCAGTTACAAATAGAAAAATGTGCTCTCTCTTTGTCCCGTTTGGCCACAACAGATTCATTGAATTGACGAAGAGAACTGCAATGGTGGAATGGTTTGTCTTCTCTAGCACTTCACATGTCAGGAGGAACATATCTCCAGGCCGGTCTTCCTTCAGCGTGCCGACTATCACATTTGCTACATATCTTCCAGCCACATCTGTGGTCTCGTCTATTGAAACCCATATCTTACTGTCTCCCACGCCATGTCTTATTATAACCAACATCTCTTCATAACGAGGGGTCAGATAGTCCTTCCTGAGAGTAGATTAGTTGGGAACAGGATGCTTTGTATATTTTTCAAGAAACTGTCTGAAGCTTCGGCTGTTAAGTTTCTTTAAATGAATATTAGACGAAACCATCATCTTGCAGAGATCTTGTGAAAATTGTGAACACTGTGAACTTGATGTCGGGGTTTCAAATAGCAGACGTTGCCTATTTTCGAGTGCAGAATATCTAGTTACACAATTCGTATGTTTTTGCAGTATTACAGTGTTGTATCACAGAGAAACTTTTTTCGGCAGTAACTTTTACCTCCCACAATTTACAGAATAATATCACTCCATCCGTACTGAATATGTTTTCACCGAATTCGCAAACAAAACTTTTCAACTTCCCACAAATTGAGACTTTTGTTTTAGGCATATTTAAAGGAACTGAATGACTGAAGCTCCCTAATGAGTGACCAAGGTCATTCAGTGTGATGAAGGGGGAAGGGCGAAGGAAAGAGATAAGAACGATGACAAATAACTGCGGAATTACCTATGCCTCCGTGTAAACAATAGCCCGGTTTCCAGGAATTGACCCAGTTTGCAAACAATAGCTCGTACCTGTTAGAAACATTCCATACACTCCTTTAGAATGATTCTTCAGTAGTATATTCCTGTCTATCCTGTACAATAATTTCTAGAGCTTATTCTGATTTTTATAAAACTAAATTCAAATGAAAATTACCAAAATATGCCATTTATAATATTTTGTTCAAAATATGCCATACAACTTAAGAAAGCCTAAATATGCATTTATATGACCAATAAAATCTGTTTAATTTTGATTATCATGCTTTGAAGCGTGTTGAAAATACAAATTTTAACAAAAATATTTCCTGTTCAGATAATGAATCTTGAGTTTTGATCTGGATTGCCAATACACGGTGGCCTAAAGAGTTGGTAGTTTCATCAGTAGGGGGAGGATTTCTATGACAAGTTAAGGTAAAAAATATGTGTATTTCTAGATGCCCTAAATAACACAACGTGCTCTCAACCAATCTTGAGTGCTTCGCATACTTTCAAAATTAACCATGAGAATGTAAAGTATGTAATAACTAATTTTTCCCCGTACATGTTAAAATGTTGTGAACACCAAAGAATATTATGGGAGAACACTTAAATCATATCACTTTCTGGGCTCAAAAATTCAGCTTGTTAGATTATGTCTTGCGAAAGATTTTGGAAGAAGTTTATACCATTGTGTCAAAAACCAAGAACTGTTTTCATATGTCAAAGAAAATCACACACGTTTCGTTTATGCCTAGACTAAGACTTCACAGATAGGCTATGTTGCTTTCATTGTATCCCGAGCCAGTGTTGTGTAGATGGGAAGTTGGTTTAAAGATGCCTCATACATACCATACTTTATGTGACCTTTTGACGGATGTCCCACGTCCACATAAGCGCACATCTAAATAACAGCAGAGCACAAGACTCAAAAACATCTCGGGGTAAAAATGAGCAAACAACCAATGTTGTAATTTAATATAAATGCTTAGCTGTTATTCCGATGTACACTACAGCAAGGATAGAAAGGAGTTATGTTTCAAGAAATCATGAATGACCCCAGTTTTCTATAAGATAAAATGCATCAGGTCAATTTATTCATTCAACCATCCTACTCTAATACAGTCCTTCTTTCTGCAGGGAGATCACTAAATACATTCCTGAAATTTAAAAAAACACCCTATCGCTCCCCCTGAGACCCTCTTCTAAAGATGCCCTATTCGATTAACGGCAATAATTAAATCCAAAAACCAAAATTTAAATAACTAAATTAGTCAATTGTTCCTCCAACATTTAGTGAAATTTATAGTTTATCACTGGAATGTGTGTTATTCGAAACACCATAAACACACATTAATGATGTGCAGACAATTAATAGTCCAGTCTGACATCAATTCAAAAATTATATAAAAGTCACAACAGCATTATATTTCCAAAATATCCTCGAAATTATTCTTAGTTTCAAAATCAATCGTGTGAAAAGTCATGAATAAAAATTCTAAAATAGTTACATCAATTATTTAACAAGCCATCAGAACTATTGGCTATGAACAATCTATTATTCCATGTTATCTGATTCTAAGTCAGTTATTTCATAATCGTAAGTTTCCACATTTGGAATTTATTAATCACTCCAACAACCATGTTGATTTAATATAATCTCTTAAAGAAAATAAATTTATTGACTTATTAAAATTTTTTGGGTATCACTCGCTATTATCATGAAATTATTAAATGTTATATGAATAATGGATCAGTTATAACGGCTAACAAATTCATCTGAAATCGAGGTCAGCCTTCTCTGAATGCCCCATATCACTAAGCATTAATAGGCTTCACATTTTATATCTCCACATGAGGCGTGGTGGCGCAGCGGTCAAGCTGTTGGCCTCTCACCACGGCGGACCGGGTTTGATTCCCGGTCAATGCATGTGAGATTTTCAAAGTGAAATGCCATGTCCTGTGGTTCGGATTCCACGTAAAAAGGAGGTCCCGTGGCTCATGATCTGGAGATTACAATCTTCTTTTATATCTCCACATAATATTGAAAGTTTCAGAATATATTGATCATACTGCAATATCAAAGTCATTCTGTAGAATATTTGTAAGGTGTGAGCAAAAATAAGTAGAATCTGAAATTCTACTGATGATGTTATCTGGTTTAAGGCGTGGGGTTGCTACTCTGGCTAGACCCTTCTTTTTGAGACACGTAACACGAGGATTCATCCTCCAAAATCATTAATATCAAACACACACATCATCATTTAATCATTTTCACTACTTCCATTTTTCTAAATTCCATTGAGCCTCATTGCTTCAATTAATGGATAAGAATAAAAACTGTGGGCTAAGTACACGCATGTCTTCCCCATTTAACTCAACTACCAAGCCAGATAAATCATTAGTTATCATTAACAATTATTTTGCCTTCCAATAGTCATCTTACAAAACACTCCCTAATTGACACAACTGCTCTACACCGCAACTTCCATTTCGAAAAATGTCATCATCATCTCATTAGAGAATTCCAAATTACATTATTAATTACGACCTCGAGATATAGCAAAAAGTCCAAAATCATGGTTTTACCCCAAAAATTCTGTTCCCCTCATTCTCAAAAACTTGAACTTATTAAGAACATAAAGAGGGCGTCGTGACAAGCCATTTGACATTACCTCTTGTCTATAATCTGATCCAAAATTTGATTATGTGAACACCACAGAATGGTTCACTATCACCCAATAAATTTATTATTATTGTTATTATTAAATATTTCAACAAGTCAAAATAATTAAATTCCAAGTTCATGATCCCAACAGATCTTCAAAATCCCGATAATCGTTCAACATGATTCAATCAAGTATTATTGAAAGTATTACAATCATCAATTATTATTATATATATATACACCGCGGACAGGCCAACAAGGACCACGCAAATATCACTTCTTTATAGGTCTAGTTTCCTTCTTTCTCTTCCAGAAGTCTTTCATCCTGGTCGACTGTGCAGCTCTTCTTTCAGCAGTCCATTCTCCTCTGTTGAGATTTTTCTTCTCCCCGACAAGAATTTTGAGACCAAAAATTTTTTTTCTGTACTCTATTCGATTTAGACAATCTTCTGAAGTAATTTTGAATTTTTGAAGTTCTTCTTTCATTTGTTTTACATAGCCTCCTTGTCCTTTATAGTTCCAGATTTTATCAAAAATTTGTTTGTTTAACCTTGAGCAATCCATGCGGACCATATGTCCGTAGAACTGAAGTCGCCGTTTTCTGATCATCACTTCAAGGTTGTCGATTTTACTATAAATTTCTGCATTCGATCTCAGTCTATAACCTTCCTGTGTTTTCCTAGGACCATAAATCCTTCTTAAAATTCTTCTTTCTATCTTGAGCAAATTCTCCATTCCGGTTATATTTGTAGTTTCCATGCCGTACAAGATGACTGGTCTAACAACAGTATTAAAATGTCGTAATTTTGCATTGATAGACAGGTTCTTTTTATTGTATATATTTTTTGTACAAAAATTTAATCTTTCCAATTTCCCTTTTTTGTTCTCGATTGCCAATTTATCCGTCCCATTGCTACTAATTATTTCTCCAAGATATTTAAATCGGTCAGTGACCCTGGTGCTCCCATAATTTGTTTTTATCATTTTCTTAGTGTATTTCTGATCACTTGTCATCATCTCTGTTTTTACCAACGAAATCTGTAAGCCCGCTTTTTCCGCCGTTTCTTTTAACTGATCAATTTGGTTAATAGCTTCTTGTTCTGATTCAGCAAACAACGCTACGTCGTCAGCAAATGCTAAACCTTTGACTCTGAGGTTCTTATTCTTTGTACCAATTTTAGCACTTGAATCGTTCTTCTCCCAAAACGTCCTCATGACTTTATCCAAGACCAAATTGAAAAGCAGTGGTGATAGACTGTCCCCTTGTCTTAGCCCAGTTTTTACCTCGAAGGGCTCGCTAACTTCATTTAAAAATTTGACTCTGGAAATCGTATTAGTTAATGTAAGTTTTATTAAATTTATGGTTTTTTGATCAACTTGGTATTCCTTCAATGTGTCAAAAACAGTATCCCTATCCACTGAATCATACGCTTTCTGAAAATCAACGAATGAGATAAAGATATTCTTTGGCCTGTTGTTGTAATATTTTAATATCAATTTTAAACTAAGAATTTGTTCTGCACACGATCTATTCCTTCTGAAACCTCCTTGGAACTCGCCAAGCTGTGGTTCGATCTGTGGTTCAAGTCTGTTTAAAAGTAGTTTGGCAAATATTTTATATGTGACAGACAACAATGAGATCCCCCTATAACTATTGACATCAATTTTTGAGCCTTTTTTATGTAGTGGATGAATTATGGCGATTAACCAGTCTTCTGGAATTGCTTCCTCAATCCAAATTTTCTGGAATAGATTTGTCGTCGCTATTAAAAATTCATCATCTACAAGCTTCCACATTTCTGCAATTATTCCATCTTTGCCTGAGGCTTTATTGTTTTTAAGTGAGTTGATAATACATTTAACTTCATTTACATCTGGGGGCGTAGAGTCAAAATTTTGTGTTGTAAATTTGAAACTCAACTTGTCTGTCGGTTTTGGACAATTTAACAACTTCTCAAAATACGCAGCCAAGATATCACAATTTTCCTTGTTGTTTAATGCTAGCGTACCATCTTCCCTTTTGAAATTTAAACTCGGCGCTGAATATCCAGTGATTTCATTCTTAAATGCTCTATAAAACAATCGGGTGTCATTTTTCTTAAAATTGTCGTCCATTTCCATTATTTGGTCCTTCATATATTTTCTTCGAATCGTTCTTAAAGTCTGGTGGGCCATTTTCCTTAATCTTTGTACTTCCTCTAAATTTTCTGGAGTCTTGTTCCCGTTCCACTTGTGCCAAGCACAATGTCTTTCTTTGATCACTCTTTCACATTGTTCATTCCACCAAGCATGTTTCCTATAAAAGTTATTATTATAATCATTATTAGAAAATCCTAATCGTATGAAAAATCAAACTCGTAAGGTACTGGTAACGATTCAGTATCTAATCTCATCGAATATTACTGAAATCAACTCCCAACAACCATTAAGTAACGTAAAATCATCGCAAGCAACTATCCAAGAAAGATAGCCTTCGATCAAAAATGCAACAAGAAAAAAACAATATGTACACAACTGTACACCAGAAAATCTATGAAAAGTAACTAGCTAACTATAGAAGCATGGATGCATTGAAAGAATGTCACCACCCCACAACCAAACAGTATCGTGGATATGCTAGTCTACATGACGTGCTGAAGCATCGCCTAGAAATCCATAAAGTGACTCGGGCATAATTCAAAATAAATGCTGGCATCAAACGTTGATCTCTAAAATGGTTGAATGAAATATTCTCCAGTCTGCAAATCACATGTACTAATTACTAGAAGGTAAAGATGTTATTCACTTCCCTTGATAATAGTCTGCGGCGATGGATCCATCTGTTGTAGCATGCCTCCTCCATGTCATGCGGCTGACTCGAATCCACATGCGCACAAAACATGTTCACTCTGGCTGTTCACCACGCCTCCAAGTTCCATTACATCGACCTCCATCACACCACCAAATATGGTTTAACAATCCATAATGACGTTTCGATTCATGGTAGTATTATTCAAAAGTTTATCACGAACGTTCGCTACCATGAATTCCTGTACGGTATCCATTAACACCATGGCTTCTGCTATAAAAATCCACGAAATCTAGACTGCTGTAGTTGACTAATAATTGTCACCCGGTCATTTACCGTTCCGAAATACGTCTGTGTTAAAAGTATAAATGTACACGACGACTTTGCTATCATTCGACTGGTATTAGCGCAGTACCCTGACGACATTGCTTGCCATATTTTCCAACATTAGCTATAGAAAGAATCCTTTAAATGAGGATATGCTTTAGGAATATGTTCCAGCACATAGGCTAACTGTATGTGAGACTGAATATTAGTCCACAGCAGTTTTGAACACACCAAACTGGTCCAACTATATAAATTCTATCTGCGGTCAACACTGAAACAGTGTTTCCTCGCAGGCTAATCTGGCAATATGTCTGGTACTCGTTATATAGTTCTGAACGAACGCTTCGAAATTATACCAATATATATTGCAACTTCATAACAATTTATCTTGTGACATTCCACAATGCGAATTCCTAATCAATATGCATTTCTTGGTCATGAATATTCCAAAATTTTAGTGTGTCGTTTTTAACTATTTTGCGTTATTTTCATTAACCCTACAAGTGCCATTCAGTATAGTCTGTAGTGCCAGGCAAATAATGTAGTAAATTAAATGTTAGAATAATAATTAGTTTTAGTCACTTTTAATGGGCACATTTTTATGAATGATACAGCATTTTAAAGTGGAAGGTTTGTGCATTATTTGCAACATGAATACAAGATATATTGTATATTTTGACAGAAGTCTTCTTTTAAATTTATTTTTTATTTTTAGATTCAAAGTTTGAGGTGTTTTTGTGAAAAGAAATTGCCTAGTATGTAAATAAACTCACCGGCAAAAAGAAACGCACAATTGGTATTTTTTAATTATTCTCATAATTTATTGCACTGAAATTATTCTTATGTAAACATTATGCATAATTAATTGTCTTTTGAACATTTGAAAACCACTTCACATACAAAAAAATGCTTCAAATAAAAAATCTGTTTGGTTTTCTAGAATAAGAAAAAAAGTGAAAATGTCTTAAATTTAGAGTAAATTACATAAGTCTTTTAAAAATGTTAATCTGAGTTCCTAAATTTATCATTACAGAATTAATCCATTCCTTTGGGTACTGACACATGAACTAAACACTTAAAAAACGGGTATTTGCACCCCTAGCGTGAATCACCTTGCGTAACCTCTCTGCCATACTTGCAATGATTTGTGAAATGCTTTCCTGTGGGTATGCGTTCCCACTCCTCATGCAGCATCACACGAAGTTGCTGGAGAGTCTCAAGAGCCCCTTACCAAACATTTCTGACCAATATATCCCAAATGTTCAATTGGATTGAAGTCAGGGCTCCTAGCTGGCCAGTCCAGTGCGTAGATTCCAAACACATGGAGGTACTGCTGGATACATCGGGCAGTGTGTGCTCGTGCGTAGTCGTGCATCAGGCGAAATTTATCCGCGACAAATGGAGCAAATGGTACAACATGGTTTTCAACTTTCATGATGTACCGGTCAGCTGTGAGGGGTCCCATTCTCAGTTAGGTCAAGTTCAGTCCTGGCATCCATACTGGCCCAGGCCATGACAGAACCCCTGTCGAATGCAGTCCCCGAGGAAAAAGTTACAGGAGAAGACCATTCTCCGTCATGCGATCTGAGACAGAATCTCTTCTCGTCTGTGAAGAAAACGGCTTGCGTAATATGTAAGTTTTAGTTTTAAAAATAGTGTGTTGTGCTTTTTTTTTGCCGGTGAGTGTACTTTTTGGAATATAAAATTTGTTGGAAATATCATGAACTAACCTTACACAATGTTTCAGGCTTCTAAGTCTGGATTGCAATTAATAATTCGATTAAGGCGTATCTGCAGTGGTCCCATGTCATAGATTTATGGCATGTGAAAGAACCTTCCACTAATTGCACCTGTGAAGCTAAATTGGATAGGTTAAGAATGTAAACAACGCTCTTAGGTTGCTATGTTCGTTGCCAAGAGCCGACTGCGGTGGCGTCTAGTAGCTAAGTTCTGAACTTGGCCTAGTAGTCGTTGACGGTGGCGCTTGGCGGCAAAAGTAGGAACTATTTGAAAAATTCTAAGTTGCAGTACTTAAATTAAAAAACAGATAACGCACACTAATACTGTCATCACAATTAACACCGGTTATCAGACAGATTCTACACCCACCCAAAGTACACGGGGCTACGACCGCATTGTCGCAGCCCCTAAACTTAAGAACCAACCAACCATACTATCTTCATCAGGGTGTTCAAATGTTTGGACATCCGTAAATCCACTTCCTTGGGAATCCCTAGAATCGTGTATGCTATTATCTTCTTCAGAATCACTGCTATTAATTTCACACATTACTTAAATTCAATAAACAACTTAATCTCTCAAGATCACCTACAATGTTTCCATTTTGTCAGCCATACTTGTTTACGACTGCCACATGGCCCATGCATCTTTGAGTAAATACAACAGAAATACGTATCCTATTAGAGTACCAACTTAACTAAACTCAATCACAAAACATCCTCGTCACCGTCTGCTTCCATGAATTGTGAAAAGATGTCACTATCTGTCTGAAAACATGTCCGGGCGGGGACACCAAGAGCCCGCCGATGAGCCTGCTTGGTGTCCTAGGCGAAACCCCACACAAGACACGGCACAAACCTAGAAGAATTGCTGAGTTTTAATTCACCGGCCGTGAAAGCCAATATACCATCTTTTTGGAAGCCTTCATAGGGAGGTTATGGCTGCTTGAGCTTTTGGTTCTCGCAGTCAAGGAGTGCAGTTGCACTCTATATAAAGGGAGGTATTGCGCAGTTCGATACTCCTGTGGGGGTCCGGGCGGGGACACCAAGAGCCCGCCGATGAGCCTGCTTGGTGTCCTAGGCGAAACCCCACACAAGACACGGCACAAACCTAGAAGAATTGCTGAGTTTTAATTCACCGGCCGTGAAAGCCAATATACCATCTTTATGCACGTACTCAGTCTATTTTTTCGACCCTGGCACTACAAAGCAAACGGAAGAGTCGAAACAATCGACTCTTGGCACTCGTAGGGTTAAAGACTAATTGAATGCAAGTGTCCGTCCATGTGTCTCACGAAATCCGTGTACACAGATCGCAATAACATAATCAAAAATGGATAAATATGATGTTTTATATCCTACTTGTTCGAGACAACTTGTTCGTACCAGCAGATAGCTTTGCACTGCCCATCTCCCTCCTACATACTACTGCAGCGTAAAAATTTGCCATGCTAGTCGGCACTGGTGTGCACTAGTAATGTCCGAGGGAATCTTCTGTCGCGCGGGGTCAATGTTCTCAGACAGGAAAGTATTCAGCACTTTCCCAGCACCGCTCCATGCCCCTCTCCTACCACTGAGCTCTCAAGGTCAAGTCCAGAGCTAGTTACCACTGTCTGTACTAGAGATATTTCTTCAATTACGAAATATGAAGAGAGTTTGGATATTTATATTACCATGCCGATGTGTATTGAATTTGAATTGAACACCATCACGAGCTCTAGCCATGTCTTTGATGTACGCTGCGCCGGCCAGCTTTCATTGTTAAATTTGACTTTCATCGCATGGCTTCATTCTTGCCATAAAAGACATCCGACCAAAACGTTTGGCCAAGATGTGTTTACAAGTGTTAATAGCAAGTTGTGAATTTCATAATCTTCATTTAGGCTTAATCTAAAGTTCTGCCTTTTGTATTGATTTAATAGGTTTGCCAGGGTCCTTCATGGAATGTAGTGCCAGGAGAGTGAGTGTAATTGAAGTCGTAACCAACTTATGACTGGACTTGATCGCAAAAGCACATCTGCTCAGTAAATGAGCATTTATAAGCTCAATCAAATACTCAGACGCGACAAGGGTACTCGAGAGGAGACGCTCTACTATGGTCAGGAATGCTTCCTAGTTTCTGCTCGAATGTAGTACATCATCGCTTCAAATGCGCACCCGAATGTTTGGGTTGCTTCGGTGGCGTAGTTGGTAGCATGCTGAGCTTCTATGCCCAGGATTGGGGGTTCAAACCCGGCCGAAGTCGTCGGATTTTATAATTGCATTCAAATCCCTTCAGTATGCCTTCGTTCGGAGGGGAAGTAAAGCCGGCTGGCCCATGTCATTAGATTAATGGCATGTAAAAGAACCACCTTCCACTAACAACAAGCTAGATCTTATTAGCGCTCTATTAAGTTCCAATGTTCGTCGCCGGTTGCGGTGGCATCTAGTAGCCATGTTCACAGCTAGGTGTCGTTGACTGTAGCAAACGTAGGAACTACCCCAAATTGATCGTCTGCAGTCCTTACTTTAATTACAGATAACACACACTAATACAGCCATCACAATTAACACTGGTTGTTAGACAGATTCTACATACACCCAAAGTACGTGGGGCTACATGACCGCATTGTCACAGCCACTAAACTGAGGAACCAACAACCGTAATTTTCAAGACCTTATTTGCCTGAAGGAAGTTGTAACCGTACGTCTTCTATTCTTTGGGGGTGGTGGTAATTGATTTACCATGAGGGATACTTTTTTTTTTTATATTCTTTTACTTCTCTTTCCTCATAACTTTTCATAGCACAAAACAATATCTTTGCCAAGAATCACTTAGGCCTACAATCCTTCCACACAAAACCAAGTCAATATCACTTTTACCCTAATACCTTTCTACAATCACCATAGATGATCTAAACAGATAATCAGACTTCCTCTGTCTCAAAGAAATTCTCATACTATTCTCCCAAAAAACAATAGACAATTGAAAAAGGAAATATCTTTTCAGATAAGGAACTCAAATTTTGCATGGCCTCCTACTCCTTTACTAGTGAACTATTGCAAGGAATCTCTAAGCTCAGCGCTAAGGCCTTACAATAGTTACCAGCAAAGAGTAGCCATGCTTCTTGTCATGTTGGTGAACTAGTTAGCAAGATTATTGAAGGGTTTAGTGACTGAAGCAACATTCCTCTTGAAAAATGTTAGTCCCTTAGTTTTAAACAAAATTGACAAGTACATGTCTCCAAGTGATGTTAACATGTAATTTGGACTTTTGAATGATTTATTTCATCCATCTAATGTAAACCAATATTAAAATGTTTAGACAATGTGTGAAAAAGTGTCTGCCTAAAAATGTTGAACCAGTCTGAATTTATTGCTGGATAATGCTCTGCCAAAACAAGTTGAAGAAAATCTCGGTCAACCAGTTGATATATTTCAGTCACTGAAAGCATTGAAAATAATGCACTTAAACTTTGCAAATTCCTTTTTGTCTTTTTTATTTTAGTATAATTTGATTGTCAATGACCACAGAAGACAATGGAAGAGAGCTCCGCTGTAACATGCGCTATGTTATTTTTCACTCCGTAAAGAACGGGTAGGATGGACCAAAGATTATGTATTGTTAATAATGAGTTATGTAATCATAATCAGGAATATAATAAAACTAGTAGAATTACCTGTTCTTCGAATGGTCTTCGGTATTAATGGCCAAGTTTTATCAGTTGAGCTAATGTTGCTATGGTTACAGGCTTGCCATTCCTTAATCAGTTTATCAGATATAAGTTAGCTTTCTGGAAATATATCAGAAACTGTTGGTTTTAGGGCCTTAAAATGTGGTTTTTTGGGAGTTTTCTCACATCGAGGGGCTAAAAATGAGCTTTGTCTTGTCCTTCTATGCCTATTTTACCTTTCTTTTCAGGGGGTTTCCCCTATAGACCCCTTTTATGAGAGGAATGGTAAAGAGTAAAATAAATGATTGGTGTCTTGCCTCTGATGGATATTTGTACCAAATTTTACATTGATCCACCGAACCATTCTTGAGTTATAAGCATACAAACAGATACACAGACAAAATATTTATTTTTGCATTCATCTGTCACAAAACCGTCTGAAACTAGTTAACATCGCAAAAAATCTATGGGAATTGAGAAAGAACGGACGACCTTTCATTTTTATGTAGGGGTGATATTGTATGTTTATTAGTCCCTAATTTATACATCTACCATTCATATAAATAATTCAAACCCTCAATTATGAAACCATTAATGATTCATTTTAGGATTTCATTAAAGCGTTCGGGCAGAATCTATTTTGCCAAGTAACATGAAAATTATGATCCTTCTTGCGAATCGTACTGAAATAATGTGAAAATATCATGCCTCTAGGTATTTTAATTGTTCAAGCTTGCAAAACTTTGAAATTTTCCTGGGGATGGAAGTTCCCTGCTTTTCATATTTGTAATTGAATAACTGCTACACAAGACGTCTGAAGAATTTCTAATACTGTTGCACATTTTCAGGTGAAAGTCGTGATACCTGAAGGATCTACTGAATATTGGGTGCAGTTGAAGAGCAGAGAACAAGACAACTTAGAACTCGTGAGAGCTTTACTCCCTTTGAGTGAAGACTCTCCCTGTGCAGAATTGAAAGTTGGCGAGTTGTGTGCATCCCAATTTGAAGGAATCTGGTGAGATAAACACATAAGTACATATTTATATATGTGTGTATATTACCTCATTTAAAACTAGCGTAGGGCGTGGTGGTGCAGTGATCAAGCTGCTTGCCTCTCACCAAGGCAGACAGTGTTTGATTCCCGGCCAGTGCATGTGATATTTTCGAAGTGAGATATCACGTTGTGTGGTTCGGATTCCACGTAAAATAGGGGTCCCATGGCTCATAATCGCGAGATTAACGGTCACTTAAAATCTACAACCTTCCCTTTTGAAATTAGTATTTGCAGTAAACCCCACAGTTGGTAGAAAAATCATTATATAAACTCCAACCTCGGAGTCGCAAAGTACCAGTGTAAAAACACATTTGCGCTAGGACGAGGCGCAAGGCCACGGAACTACCAGCACTGTACTGGCCGACGTAACCTTGGCTCACTCTCCTCCTACTCCACCCCGCACCCCAACCCAAACCCCCCCGCCGCATTCGGTAAATAGTGTTCATACTGAGCGGAGCATTATTGAGCTGCAGCAAGCATGGTTGGATTAGTATTGCAATCAGGAGAGCACCATAGTTTTCTGACAATGTACGAGAGTACCTTTTTTCACGTGGTAGAACTGTATTCGAGTGTGTTGTGGAGACCTCTGCTCTAACAGGAGTTGGCAAAACTTCCTATATCTAAGATATGGAAGGAAGTAAAAATTACTCAAAAGAGGGATGGCAACTTCATTTTGATATACTGGCTTAATTTAAGAAAACTTCCTAATCAAGCCCTCCATTTGCAGATTTTGATGAATTTACTCTGGAGCAGAGGTGGCCAAACAACACGCCGGGCACGCTTGTATGCGAGCTTCACGCCGACGTCCTTCTAAATAAATCAATAACATCTATTCAAAATTACCGCAGCAAGAATATCCGAAATTACACAGGCAGATCGCACAAGTGTTATCTATGTTTGGAGCAACATATGTCTGCGAAACGTTTTTCTCTGCATTGAAACTATCTAAAATCAAGGCATCTCGCTCCGATGTCTTAACCTGCGAAACAGTCTCCGGTTCATTGTTTCTCTTAACAATCGTACCGAACATTGAGCATATTTTAAATATGAAAACAAATTGATAACAAGAAATATAAAAATGTGACCGAAATTGCAATGTCTTAAGGACTCCCATGATACCTTATCAGTATTTTTAACTGTTTTAATGCTAAGCATGTAATCAAATACCAGTACGCAGAGAAACGTGTGAAATTCAATGTAGGGGACAACCAACTCTTTATACAAACAGTTTGTTTCTTTGTTTACATTACGTCCGGTGTGCTAGCGATTCCAGCTTGACTCGGTCAGATGCTCTGGCAGTCAGGGCAGCCAGCCCAGCCATGAGAGGCAGAAGCAGTATTCAAAAATCTGTTTAAATGGTAGTCGTGATTTATAGCAATTGACTAAAATGGGCAAGTGTGCCATCATAGGGCTTAAAACATCAAGTATGACATCTTGTTTATCCTACGGGAATGAATTTCACAAGATATGTGCTTAGTATTGTCGTATTAATCACCTCTCCATTCTACCACTACATTGCGGCCTGTCAATGCTTTGGAAACTTAGGGTAAATGGGACACACATACTTATAGGGGTTTCACTTCGTCTTGGTTTCTCCTATTGACTAGTGATGTGGATCCCTATATTACTTACTACCAGTCTTACGAGTCTTTGCTGTTCTGAAGCGAGTGCGCTGTCAACTGTTCACAATTCTCTCAGCACGTCAAGGCAAGTGTGGAGCAAGAGGGGAGGCATGTATACACCACATCAAGTGTTTGATGCTATGATTTTGCATGCTGTTCTGCTGTAGTATGATACAATAATACTTATTCTAATACACGATTCTTCTGTTAAACTTATGAATGCCATAAAGCTATTCACATTACAAATTTAAAATACTCTACTAACCAAACTCAAAGTTCATGCCGCAGTGATTAATCAGCATACAGTACAGACTGTTCTGGTATCTCCAGGAAAACAGATTGTATCTCCCACTGTTGACAACTTGCAGGTCCTGCATCTACCACCGGCAAGGAGTCTTCAGACGGATCATGTACGTTGGATAAGACAAGTATGGAGTGGTGCACTGGATATTAGTGCTCATGAACGTATTACCACAAATTACCATAAATGTAAACATAATATATTTAATGTATCTCTCCATTCTAGAGTAACAAACTGTTAGGTTGTATCAGAAAAACTTTGTAATGTTCATTTTTAAAGTTCCGCCTTCTCTGCCCTTGCATTAAGAATGCATGTGACAGTGAATGATCCTCAGGATTATAACAACACTGAAAAGGTGTATAATTTTACTTGGAAACAAACTATTGTTTTATAAAGAACGTCCAGTATGTCATGAATAGTGCTCCCATTAATGAGCAAAGTAATTTGGTTGAAGGTGGAATAGGTATTGGCTAAAAAACCATTTCTACCAATATTCATTTTAAAATACCTTAGTTGCTGGTGTTTTGTTCAATTTCCATGCTTGTGTGTTCTGTATACTAGAGCTTCTTAGAATTGACTGTTACTTTTCATTCTTCCAGGTACCGAGGGAGAATAATGTCCATTAAACCTGAACTCAAAGTCCATTATGTGGATTATGGCAACACCGAAGTAGTGAGAGATCCAACTGTTTTGAAGTGTTTGCCTCCACTTGCTTTGGAATTGCCGGGACAAGCCATCAAAATACGGTTGGCAGAAGGTACGACGGACAAGTGGAAAAACCTCTCAGAAGACACTATTTTGGTAGTGAAACCTGCAGAATCTGCTGGTGATACGGAGATTGTCCTAATTCAAGGAGAGATTTATGATAGCAAACCAAGTGTAGCAGAGACGAATGTTTCCTCTGAACCAATGAAAGCTAAGGAGACTGAAGTACAGAACTTGCCTGCAGAGCAAATTGGAATTTATAATGTCAAGAAGTTGCTGAACAGTTCGGTGTCACTGTTACAGTGTGGCATTTCTGGCTACCTGCAGTATCAGGTTTCTCTGGAGCCTGACAGGTTTGTTGCAAGTATAGCTTGTGACGAATTTGCAGAGTCATTCAGAAAGGTTATGGTGGGTCTTGATGATTATGCTCCTACTGCAAAGGGGCTAAGTAATCCACAACCAAGGGATATAGTTCTGGCAAAATCTGCTAAGAATGATTCTTGGCTGAGGGCATACATCATTTCAGCGCAAGAGAACGGTTGCCTTGTTGCATTCTGTGATACTGGTGAATTGGAACGGGTCAATGAGGTAAAGGAATTGGGAAGTAAATACCATAACATTTGTGGTATGGCAGTCCAGTGCTCTATAACAGACTACATTTTAAAACCTGAAACTGAGGCTAAGCAGTTATTGAAAGTTGGTGAGAAATATAAATTTGAAGTGATTAATACGAGTGAGACATCAGCACAGATTTTCTTGAAGAACAAGGATGGTGATAAACCATTCTGTACAGCAAAACTGTCTGCTTGGATGCCACCTTTTAAGCACAATTTGAAGTGTGTGCAACTAAAAGATGGGCCTTACGTATTGGCCACCTTTCGGAACCAGAAAGACCTGTTTTTACGTCCTGTGGACAAGGATTCTTCTAATTTATTTAACAGAATAATGCAGGATGTTAACGGCCATTGCCACAAAGTTCCTGGTTTGGAACAAATGCCACTGATAGGGGATTTGCTGGCTGGGAAGTTCTCCGGTGATGGTAACTATTACCGTGCTCTCATTCGCAATATTGATGAAAATGACATCAAGGTATCGTATGTGGATTTTGGAAACTCTGAAGTCTTGAAACTAGACAATCTCAAGCCACTGACAAATGAACTAAGGATGCATCCATGTTTTGCAATAAAGGTGGAACTAAATAACATAGTTGATCTGCCTGTAAATAAGGATGTTCTTAAATTTTACAGTGAAATAGTTCAGAATGAGCTAGAACTAAAGCTGAAAGTGGTAGATCCACAATCTAAAAAGGTTAATTTGTATCTTCCTGATGGAACTTGCATGAATGAGAAAATCAACCACCTTCTGGAGCCATCGTGGAAGAAAACTGACACAGCACGACATAAGGAGGAAGACTTATTCCTATATGGTGATATGGTCATTTTAGATCTTCCCATTTGTGAAGTAAAAGTCGGAATTCAACAGATTGTAGACTTCAATCAGTTAGCTGTGGTTAACATGGAGAACCCAAGTATTATTGAAAATGTTCATATAACAATGGCAGCTACTATGAACACTTACTGTAATGAAACTGACAAGAAGAGCTATGTTCCACGGGTAGGGGAAACATGTATGGCCAGTTATCAAGGTAAGTTCTTTAATTGGTCACTTATGTGGTATGACAATGCTATGTAGGTATCTTGAATTTTAACATATAAATATGTGCTATAAAGTCGTTTTTAACAAAATGTTCATAGATCCCTGTTTTAAAAAAGAACTGCTCCTAAGTACAGTAAAACCTCAAAATTTTGAAATCCCATCTAATTCAAAGAAATTTTTGTTCCCCAAACCTCAATGTGCATCATTACGTGTTTAAAAAAAAATCAAATTGCAG
The DNA here is from genome assembly GCA_946902985.2 of Meconema thalassinum. Classification (NCBI taxonomy): domain Eukaryota; kingdom Metazoa; phylum Arthropoda; class Insecta; order Orthoptera; family Tettigoniidae; genus Meconema; species Meconema thalassinum. The sequence continues at coordinate 272,926,233 of OX336390.1, read as the reverse complement.
ATAAATCGTAATTCAAAGGGCGATGCCTATCACATGAAAATTGAACTTATATTTTCGAAATTTCCAAGAATTTTCTTAGATGCTACATGATTCCTCCTACAAATCCATCGTATTGTTTTTTAGCTTTGTAGCAATGAAAATAATTATATATCGATCCATCCCCAAGTTTGAACTATCGAATGATTCAGCAGTCCCTTGAAATTACCAGTAGTCGCATTCAATTTTAGAAGTGGCTGTTTATTGTTCTTTCATCTGTGGTGATGGCCATGGTTTTCGGGGAAATTATTTTGTAGTTTGATGAGTGGCGCAGTGGTAACACTCACTCCTGCTTTTCCCAAAGTTGTGGGGTTGATTTCCCATGCAGTTAATTGGCATTTGAGGGTGTTCAAATATGAGGGAGATTTCTGTCGATTTACTGGGACGTTGAAGACCCCCATTTGTGCAAATTCCGGTTCCCCAGCGTCTAAAATCTGCATTAGCTTAAAGGGACATAAAATAACCATTAAACTGACTTTTGTTACCACGAGATGTAGAGACCGTCTGAGCCAATTGACTTGAAAGCACTCTGACGAAAGAAAGCTCTTGGCCTGTAGGCTTGCAGTGTGTCTTTGAAAGAAAATAATGGTGCCATATATTTTAATAATAATCATTTATTGCAGCTAATAGCCATGCCAAGATACAAAACTAATACTGATAACTTAAATCTTATTCATCAAAGTGTCTATATACAAAGTGTCTGACAGGTTCTGTTTGCTATATATATAGTTATTCGCAGCAGAAGCGTGTTAGCGATACTTTTCTCTGGGCGCAGGAAATGGTGTGATATCTGTCACAAGCACTACCACACAGAGAGCAGGTGCATTGGGGGCCTGGGTCATGAAATCCTCTTGTTGTGCATATCTTAAAATGAAAACCGTGGACTGCAAAACGGGTGATCGTATGCGTAGTTCAAAGTTGGCATTCATCCAGTCCGTCGACATAAAAGCTTCTGTGGAATAGAAATCGGGCCATATGTCATTACGCTTGAGGTTTAGTTCTTCGATCAGTCTCTGGTAGTGCACTGTTGATGGTAGGGAGTTCTCCAAACGCAGGTCTTCTATGAAGAAAGTCTCCCTTGCTAGTACGTACTTTAGACGAGATGGCGTGTATTTCGATAAGTGCAGAATTTTCTTTAGAAAAGTAGACTTGACTCTTTCTATCGCTCGAAGGTTACTTTGTGTCAAATGATCCCAAGTTATTTGAATGCCGTATGTCACTATTGGAGTTATTTTCTTTCTGAATAAATTCATTGCGGTTTGTAAAGATAGATTTCCCAGTTGCATTATGTCTTGCATTGCTTTTATGGCGGATGTTGTTCTATCCCTGACATGTCGCGTGAATACGTTCCCTTGCATTTGCATTACTACTCCTAGGTATTTGAAATGATTTACATTGACTAGGGGTTCTCCATCTAGTAGTATATGCTCATCTGCGGATAGTTTCCCGCCTTTACGGAATGCCAGCATTACTGTCTTGGTGCAGTTTATCGTCATATCGTTTTGTTGAGCCCATGTGGTAAGTTTATCAATGGACGATTGCAAGGTTTCCTTTGATGTCGATGCCACAACCATATCATCCGCGTAGATGTAAATTTTCGCTCCCTCAAGGTAAATGGCCTCAATGACATCAGCTGTAGCGATGTTAAATAGTAACGGGCTCAAAGGGTCACCCTGAAATACACCATTAGTTTGTTCTATTCGTTCTGATTGAACTATACTGTCGTCTATTTGTAGGCTGTTTTTTTTTTTTTTTTTTTTTTTTTGGAGAATGTCCCTTATTATCCCAAAAAGGTAATGCTCTTTTCCTATCATATTTTCAAGTTTCCTGAGCAAAGTGTTTCTACTTACTAGATCAAACGCCTTGGTGTAGTCGACGAATACTGCATATAGCTTTCCTCTTTTCTGTCTTAGCGCGTCTTCTACATTCGCTAAAAGACATTTAGTGGATTGTAGTGTATTCCTTCCTTTCCGGAAGCCAAACTATTCTTCAGGTACCGTATATACCCGAATGTAAGACCACCCCGAATATAAGACGAGGCCTGGTTATCAACTGCCTCTTACAGATTTAAAAAAAAAAATACTCGCTAACTCATAACTTGCACAATAAATGCCCTCAAGGTCGTGCTTTCATTTTTATAACGTCTCGTGATATCGGAAATCCCTCTGCCCGCTTTTCCAAGACATACTCTATAATTTCTTTGTTCAAGAATGGGAGACTTTATTAAATTAAGATACGTTGATCACTCAATTACTGCTCGTAAAACTGACTGGTTGTTCTTGTAAAGATAATTTTAAAACATATTTCCGTATGCTTTCGAACATATAATTTATCCGCTTAAAATGACGTGTATGCGTAAATCCTAACCTCAAAATGTACGCTATTCGTATATGCATGGTAATTAAACATAACAAACCATATTTTAATCTTCATTAACGCATTCACTTGTTGCGAGTTACAAGATGCCAACACCACATACTACTTTGCAAATAATAAGAATTTATTTTTTATTTTTTTTAATACCCTGAATATAAGACGACCCCAAATTTTTATAACACAAAAAGCGGGAAAAAAAACTCGTCTTACATTTGGGTATATACGGTATCTTGTTGTCAACTAATCTGTGAGTCTTGGCAGAATATGCAAGAATTTTGTTTATAAGAATATTATTTTGTGTAATATTTATGGGAAGAGATACTTTTTCTTTCTTATTTTTTTTAAGTTGAGTATTTTCGTAAAGATCTTAAAGATTGTGTTTTCTAAAGCGATACCACGATAGGAATTCGGGTCTCCTGTATTACCTTTTCCTTTATATAGCATCTTCAAAGTCGAGGTTCTCCAGTTTGACGGTATGTGACCTTGAAGTAAACATTCGTTCATGAGCTTTGCCCATAACCCTTTTAACAGCGATGCTGTCATCTTCAGGTGCTCGTAGTGAATAGTATCTGGACCCCATGCTTTCTTTTCTGCGCAGTTGTTTATCTCAATTAGGACATCTTGTGCCGTGATCGGCACTGGTAGTTGAGAAGGGTTGCTAACCTGAATAGGTATGGTGTCCCGCACTTGTAGGGTTGCGGTAAGATGCTGAATCCACGTTGTCATAGGAATGTCCTTTGGGAAGTGGGGTCTTCTGGGATTTAGGGCTGAGAAAGGGTTTGTTTCAGCCTCCTGTATTTGTTGAGCTTCCTTCAATTGTTGATAGCTTTCCTTTGCTCTTTTAACTACCTCCTTATAATATCTTCTTTTCTTGACATACTCTTGTAGTGGTGTATGTGTACTTGCCCTTTTTATCTTGTGTAATGCTGCTAGCGTCTCCTTCCTCCGTTGGTAACATTCGGTAGTGAACCATGGTTTTGCTCTTCTTGTATTTTGACGTATCTTAGGAGTTGCGTCCTTGATATGATTCTCGATCAGTGTTAGCGCAGCGTCTATGTTTCCAGATTTGATTATGTTCGTGATTCCTTCCCTGTCTATAGTGCTCAATTTGTTCATGTCTATTTTCCGCGAAATAGGGGTTCTGGAGCTTTTTTGAATGTTTATATTGATGTCAACTGAGAGGGTGGTTGCTAATGGGAGGTGTTTTCTTGCTACAATATTGTATAGTACTTCTTGATGCAATGTTTCTGTGTCGTTGCTTATGAATAAAAGATCTATCGTGCTTGTGCCATTGAAAGCTATGTATGTCTTCTCGTCACTTTTGTTCGTTAAGTAAAAGCCCTCTTCTTCTAAGTATTCAAGTAACGCGTTTGTTTTCCTGCATGGGACATCGATGCGGCAGTTGAAGTCTCCGGCTATCATTATCGGATTTGTGGTAGGTACTATCGACATTGCAATGCCTAATTCGTCTATAATGTCTACTTCTGTTAGGTCTCGTTGGAAGTATGCGCACAATATTGATAGCCTGTTCGTTAGTACCAGCATCACATTGTCAGTTTCAAACGGTTTTGTGAATGGTGATAAGAGACGGTTTGAGTAGGCAAGAAATGCCGCCTTTAGGCCTGCCTTTGTCTCCCTTTGATGCATACCTGTGGAGGCAGTAAAAATTATGCGTTTCCCAATGTTTTGTGAGGTAAGTTTCATTAAGGATCACAATGTCGTATCGTTGTAGTAGGTTGTTCGGGGCAAGGTCTAGCGCACTTGTAATTCCCTCAATATTCCATAGTAATGTCTGTAACCTGATTGAATTAGTCTTATCTCTGTTCGCTAATACTTGGATTAATATAGTTTACTTAGACTTGAATTTGTATCCAAAAGTCATTGGGTGGGCTCACTTGTACTTGTAGTTATGAGTCCTGGACGTTGTCTTGGAAAGCGGTAGGGTCGTACTATCACATTTCGCGGCCAGAACAATGGGTCATTAGTTTTTTCCAGATCATCGAAGTTGAAACTCACTTTAAAAGCCTTGTTTCGCTCCCTAATATCTATCTCTTCACATGTTATATTTTCGGGGGGCGTGGTGGCTCAGCGGTCTAGCTGCATGCCTCTCACCAAGGCGGTCCGGGTTCGATTCCCGGTCAATGCATGTGAGATTTTCGAAGTGAAATGCCATGTCCTGTGGTTCGGATTCCACGTAAAAAGGAGGTCCCGTGGCTCATGATCTCAAGATTAACGGTCACGTTAAACTACAAGCTTCCTTCCTTCCTTTTGTTATATTTTCTTGGAGATGTGCTATTTTTAAATTATTAAAGAAAAATTAAGAATTCCTGGCTCTTGCATGCCCACGAGACATTTTATATTGCCAACTTTTCAGTCTGACAACACAATAATAATCCCAATTAATGGGAAAAGTGAAAAACTATCTGAAAAAAATTACAAGAGTTGAAAAATATTTGTTCCGGACAAGGTTGTTATTCACATGTATTATTTTTATTTTATTTTTTTAGATTAACACATTTCCCAGTATTTGGGGATTATGAAGTTGTGCAATGTCAATTGTCTATAAGGCAACACTGAAAGATGGCTTCTAAAGCTTCCTATATATAAGACGTGGCGGACAGAATGTGCACTGTTGCTTTGATTGTTGTTTGTTTCTTCTTGCTATATACCATATTGTTCAGGTAATTAATATCCTTATTAACATTTAATTCATAAAATTTTCATTTCCAATCTTACCTGGAGAATACCATTCATTGCAGCGAACTGATTATACCCTAGTGTCGCAAAAGTTAAGCAAAAGTTACGAATAAGCAGGGCAACAGGAAATGGAGCGCAAATCGCACGACGTGTGCACCTATCAACCTTACGTGTTTAGTCTGTATAGGAAAGGAGTATTCCCTGCTTTGTCTAGCGGCGTAACCGCATGGTAAACACAGCCAGTGCCTGCGCCCCATATTCCCTCAGTCCGTGTTTTGCCCTGTTATAGTGTGTGGAGTGTAGCCTCGTGGTGAACGTGACATCATAATGGCATAACGATGCCATTTGGACCGCGTTTTGCAGGGTAGAATACTCGGCCGCCTGGAAGCAGCCAGATACAGACCGAAGTCGCCATATCCTTGAATGTGCCACAAAGTGTTATTTCCAGGCTTTGGAGACTATTTCGAGACACAGGAGATGTTAGTCGTAGGCCAGTACCAGATCGACCGAGAGAAACCACCCCACAGCTGGACCGATATCTGGCCTTAACCGCCCGACGAAATGGGAGTGCACCTGCAAGACAATTGACGGTGGAGCTTGCAGCCGTCTCAGTGGTTGCAATTTCCCGGCAAACTGTGTACCGGAGGCTCAGAATATAAGGGCTGTTTGCCAGACGTCCAGCATGTGTGTCCCGCTCACTCCAGCGCAGAGACGGGCCCGTTGACTGTGGAGCCGTCAACGTCAAAACTGGACCATGAATAAATAGAGGCATGTGCTCTTCCCAGATGAATCTCGCTTCAGTTTGCAGAACGATTCCCGTTGCACATTAATCTTGAGAGAACCAGGTAGTCGATACAACCACACGAACGTTGTGGAACGGGACCCGCATGGTGGTGGTGGTAGCGTCATGTTGAATAGCCGTACGGACCTGCACATCTACATGGGTGGTCCGAGGAACACCATGAACGTTCGGGGATACAGGGATGAGGTACTGAGACCACATGTTCGACTCTTCAGAGGTGCGGTTGGTCCAGACTTCTTCTTAATGGACGATAATGCCCCACAACACCGCGCTGCTCTGGTGGATGAATTTCTGTCTGGGGAAGACCTGCATCACAAGGACTGGCCAGTGAGGTCTGCGGATCTGAATCCTATAGTTCATGCCTGGGATGCATTGGGTAGGCTAATTGCATCCCGTCAGCATCCACCAAGGACCCTCAAAGACCTTCGAATTGCCCTTTCGGAGGAATGGGATCGACTGCCACGAGCGCTCTGACCATCTGATAGAGAGCATGCCACGTCGCTGTGAAGCTTGTGTGGCCGTTAGGGGTAAACAGACAGCCTATTAACAGCATATTTTGTTGTGGAAGACCTTACCAAGTTTTGTTAGTTGTTATCAAAGGTGTACCTTAGCTATCAGAACCTTTCTGTCTCTAGTTTTTTGGACAAGTCATATGACATGGTGTGCGATTCAACTTACGTTTGTTCAGCAATCCGTCTGACATTCCTATCATGAGGTATGGCCTCGTTTAGTGATTATGCTTAACTTTTGGACACTAGTATATATTTATATATGTACAACACTACTAATCTTCTCATAATATAACACCAAGAAGAATAAGTAAAATTGCCAATGTCAAACACATGTGAATCTTTTACTGTACTCGGAATAATATTTAATTACCTGTATATCAAAAGAAGTAAAACACACACAGGTTATGCATAGTTATATCCTAATGCTACAACAAGCATATGCACTAGTAAGTACACATACTATAATATACTCATAGATAATGCTCTCGCAACCACATGATGCTTACATGCCGTATGGTCCGCCTCGTTGTGTAGTGGCCAGCATTTGTAACTGTCACCACGGATGCCCTGGTTAGATTCCTGGCTCTGCCGAGAGATGTAATTTTGCTCTGAGGGCTGGAACAGGGTACACTCGGCCTCATGAGGCAACACTGTGAAGAGGAAGTTTCGATTCCCAGCTCAGTCGTCCTGGATGTAGTTTTCCATGGTTTCCCACTTCTACTCCAGGCGAATGCCGGAATGGATCGTTAATTAAGACCTCGGCCGCCTCTTTCCCAATCCTTAATCCACCCAATATAACAATATCACAGGTTGTCAGGCAAATTCCACACACACAAACCCGAGTGCAGGGGGTTACATGACCACGATATCGCAAAGCCCTTAAATCAGTGGTTCTTAACCAGTGGTCCGCGGGAGAAGAAAGGTCCACCAGCACGTATCAAAGAGTGGGGATTTCTATATAGCTGTGCTGAAGAAGGTATCACTGTTATACCGAATCATGTACGCATGAATAAATGTTTTATTTGTATTGACCTGGCGGTTTCCATTGTATGCTATTGGTACTCCATTGTCAGAAACATATTTTACTTCTATTATTCTCTGCAATTTACAAGACATTTTTAACTCTTACATGCACGAACCTCTAGGGAGGTTATGGCTGCTTGAGTTTTTACTTCTCGCAGCTAAGTAGTGCAGTTGCACTGTATATAAAGGGAGGTAGCGCACAGTTCGTTACTCCTGTTGAGGTCCGGGCGGGGACACCAAGTGCCCGCCGATGAGCCAGCTTGGTGTCCTAGGCGAAACACCACACAACACACGGCACAAACCTAAAAGAATTGCTGAGTTTTAAATGACCAGTATTTCAGTTGTGTCGAGAATACTGCTTTTACGAATTGTTAATCATTTCCTTTTATGTCCCATAGCTATGTACTGATAGAAAGCGACTACACAGAATCTGACTGGCTTGCTAGGCCCAAGGTTGCAGGTTCGAATCCTGGTGCAGTCAGCTGGCATTTGAGGGTGCACAAATGCGAGGGAGCCCTGTCAGTAGATTTACTAGCACGTTAAAAATCCCCTTCAGGGAAAAATTCTGGCACCCCGGCGTGTCTTTAGCCACAGTAGTTAAGAGAGACGTAAAACCAATATCATTATTTTTCAGAATTACTGCCTCTTCATTGGCAGCCTTAAGAATGTACTTCCCTGTGTTAATATGACTTTTGACACACTCGAGACTTGCAATTCTAAAACTGTCTCCATTACATTGACTGGCGACGTGAGTCTATGCTCATTCCAGTAGCTGGTGAATTTATTCTATGCTCCCCTGTTACCTTTGTGGAATTTGTTCTCTAGACTGTTACGAATAAGTTGGCTACTGAACTGTTGAGGGGTGATCCCATTGCAGTACCTGGTGTTTGTTCATATATTTTACCTTGAAATTGGAATGCATTCTGGTTCAGCATAATTTTGTGCAATTCAACTATTTCTTCAGTTTATTATTTTATTTATTGCTTCTTTTGCCGGTATGTTAGTATACATATTAATTATGTTGAATGAAATCATTTGGTGTAATTTTCTTGGACCCTAGTTTATTGACTAGTGCGGTTGTGTTTTTTACAGAAACTTCATTCTTGATAACATACCTCAGAATTTTTAGTAATTCTTTACTTAATTTGTAACTTGGTGGTCCTCAACAATTTACAATTGGTCTAATCGGGCAAGTGTCCTTGTGAATCTTAAATAATGTTCTGAGTGATGGTAGCTGTTGATTCATGTCTATTAGTTTAGTTTTCTCTAATTTAGTGAAAATGTACTCTACTTTATTTAATGTTTCATGATATTTCTAGTTTCATTCGTTGCCAAATTCTTAGTTATTTCTCCTTCTTGTGGTTGTTTACAGCATGCTATTTCTACATCCATTGTAAGTTGTTTCATGTTGTGGGCAGTGTGTCTTATCTTCACAATTGAATTTTTATCCTTTTTCCAACATTGTAATTTAACCCTCTTAGTGCCAAGCCATTTCCTAAAATACTTGCCAAGAATGTCAAGCCATTTTCAATGGTCATGCAGACTATTCGAGAAAAAAAACGAGAAAAAAACATAAATACCACATTTCTAACGATAGAATCATTATTTTTGCTTTGCATTATAACCAATACCTCATTATTTCATACATTATGTTCAAAAAAGTAAATACGGTATTTAACCCTTTTAATTGAGGTTATTCTCATAATTATTCTTTTTTTTTTTAATCAGTTTTGAACCTAAATTAAGGACACCTAAGAGTCATGTTTGAAAAAAACTAAGTTTCCAGCTGTAGAAAGTTCTTAGATTCATATGTAGGCAGAAAGCGTCAACTAGAAGAAAACAACTGCACCGCAATTTTGGCGGGAACGCGCGTGATTGGGGGAGCGCAAACGGAGGGCTTGAATACAAACTCAAACCTATCGCGTAACGGACTTCGAAGGAAAAAAGTAAACACCGCACAGGCAAGCTTGAAACTTCACCTTTCCAACGGTATGAAATAATCACGGACATATACCTACAGAAGTCTATAAATATAAGATAAACAGCGCGCCGATTCAATCAGCTTTGGCACTTATGGCGTGAGCAGCGAGAGCTGATCTGATCGGCGCACGGCACTGAGAGGGTTAATGGTGAGCAGTTTGGTGGTTAATTTTTGCTTTTTTATGTAAGCAAATTTTATTTCATTTTCTATCCTAGCTTGTTTGGTTTACAAGATTACTGCAGGTGTTTTAGGGGTGTTCCTGATTGGTATGTACTTAGGGGTGAGTTCCATTCAATGCATGTCTTATTGAACCAGATTATCTTGTCTAAGTTCATTATTTTTAGCCGTAACGATTCGGATCTTTTGGTTTCTAGATTTGCTCGACTGGCATTGAGTATAGTTAGCTTTGAAGCCGCCTCTTGCTTTTAACCATCCTATATAGGACCTTTTTTGTACCTTCACTATCCTCCTGCATCTCCATCTACTTTCTTCTCTCCTCTCCCACCACTCAATTTGCCTCCTTTCTTATTTGATACTCTTGTCATGTTCTAAAACCACACCCTAAAGACTCTATTATTCTTCTTCTGCACTCTATCTTCCGTTTCATCGTTCCACCATGGTGTTTCTTACCATCTCATTTCGTTGCTTGTCCTGCCTCTTACTACTGTCCTCTTGAATCGATCCCATTCATCTTCTACTAGTTTTGGTTCATCTATTGGAATGCTTCCCTTCACTATTCTGAGGTATTCCACCCCTCTTTCTTCTTCTCTCAAGCTTCAATGCCTTTATACATCAGTGGCGGCTCGTAGATGAAAAATCAGGTGAAGAGCGAAACTCTAATTTCAGCAGTGCTTTATTGCTTCTGTGAATATTGACGATTTTTTTTCGTATTTTAATGCTAAAATATCTACTTAGTCGTCCTGAAAATGATTTTGTGGTTTCTCATTTTCACCACCAGGCATATGCCAGGACGGTTCCCTTCAATAGGTCCATGGCCGATTTCATTCCAAAATCCCTTCCCTGACCCGCCCTGCAAAAAAATGCATGGCCATTGCCTGCATTAATAGAATTAATATAATTCCTTAAAGTTCCCACGAGTTACGGTAAAGTTTAAAGTTCATATGAACTCTCTTCTAGAGGTTATGACGAGAGTGAGACCTCAAGTATAGAACAACTCCAATTACAAGCCTATTTAAAGTCACATTCGCATTATATCTAAGTCCACATGCAGTGCTTGCAGAAAGTTTAGGGACAGGTCTAAATTTCGTTTGATAATAATTTTATTAATGCAGCCAATGGCCATGTACTTTTCTTTTCAGGACGGGTCAGGGAAGGGGTATTGGAAGGAAATCGGCCGTGGACCTATTGAAAGGAACCGTCCCGGCATTTGCCTGGTGGTGAAAATGGGAAACCACGAAAACCATTTTCAGGACGGCCGAGGTGGGATTCGAACCCACGCTCTCCCGATACCAGCGAGGCACGAGGTAACTCGTTAGCGCTCTCGGCCACCGCGGCCGGTTGCACATTTGTCCCTAAAGTAATAACATTTCAGGCATTGTTTTACATGATGTTATTAGACATCTATTTGAGCGGTTTTCATTGAAAAATTTTCTGCTCTAGCTCTAAAGTGTTTCCAATCGGAAGTAATCGTGAAACGAAATTGACCAATTTTGCCGCCAAAATTACTGTACTGGGGAAGAAAGTTTGTTTGAGAGGCGACCAAATAAGAAGTATTTTTTCCCAGGTTGTTATTTTTATGATTGCTATATACAGTAGAACAACGTTTATCCGGACGTCAAACAACCGGAACATAAATTATCCAAACGAGCAAAAAAAAAGACCCGTTTACTGTTGTTACGCGTAAGTGCGCGCTGCTTACGGTAATGAGTCGGTTCTCTTTTTCAATTGCTGTCTCCTACCGTTTGTTTACTCTATAATGTTTCAACGTCTTACAGTATGTGAGTGTGTGTACTGTACTGTATTGCGTTGTGTAAAGGGCTTCTACAAGTGGCAAAAGGGAAAAACGAAATCGCAATGTTTTATCGATTGAGAAAAAGGTGGAGATCATGAATAGACTGGATAAGGGTGGGAATGTGCAGTGTCTAATGAAAACTTACAGTGTTGAAAAATCCACATTTTATGATTTGAAGGACCGAAAAGGTGAAATTCTGAATTATGCATCTGAGTAAGATATTGAAGAAGGGTCTAAAAAAGATAAACCAGCTACGGATGAAAACTAGGAAGAAGCGGCATACTTAAGGTTTATTCAGAAAAGAAGTAAAGGGAGATCCCATTTCTGGACCTTTGTTATGTGAGAAAGCATTGCAGCTAAATGAGAAGCTTGGTGGTTATCACCATAATGTACTCTGCTTAGTTTTTCTTATGTTATGTTACGTGCCACCCCCCTAGTGGCACTTTCGTTAACTGGATTACGGTGGGTTGAAGCACAATACAGATTGTTCCTTTAAAGAAATAATTAACTTTATCGCGGCCAGAAAGATACACCACTCAACGGCAAATACAAGCAATTAGAACCTTACTCCAGTTTCCTCAAGTCTCTTCCTTATGGAGCGCTCTTGCCCCTTTCACTTAGTCATGCAGCTAATCCTCCACTAATGAGACCCGTGGAATACCTGCACCTCTTCCTTATGTACACAAACTACAGTTACTTACGATAACCTGCTACACGCTGCTATGCTGTCCACAAGCTGGGAAACAATGTCACTGGATTTCGTAACTCGGACGGCACTTCGCCACAATACCTCTGTCGCTCAGTGAAATCACACTCGCTCAAAACACTGGCAGTCCCCTGTATGCTTCTCACTCCCTCGCTGTCAAGAGAATCAGCTACACTAGGGGTTTCGCAAGTCACGTCACCACACTTGTCGCTCAAGGTAAACGCTCGCACTAGCTCGAAAAAAAACACAGTCCTCAAAAACTCGGTTCCCTCACTGTTGAGGCCGCTTATATAGCAAGCTGGTGACGCAATGAATTCTAGAATCGGCCAGGATACACGGCTTCTCGAGATTTCCGTCACCGGCTGGGTCACGAATATTCTGGACCATCCCTTTGTCCTAGTAGTCCTGTTGCGTAAGGCGCACGCAATACACTGAGGCAGAGCACAGCCCAGCCCGGGGGCAGTTGTGACTCATGCGGCGAGCGATGAAACAAACTCACAGCCGTAACCCCACCCCCCCCCCCTCCTAAAAGGCTGCAATCATTGGTCTGTCTGTGTCCCTCCGTAGGCTGCCAGGCGATCTCGATGCATGATCATCATCTTCGCCCTCGGGCCCCGCTGGATCCTGTAGACGACATCGTTGATCCGTTTCACGACTCGGTACGGGCCCTCCCAGGACTTCTGCAGTTTGGGTGACAGGCCTTTCTTCCGTAATGGGTTGAAGAGCCAGACCAGGTCGTCCTCGTGGAATCCGCCGGCATCCGTCTGTTGGTCGTATTGGGTCTTCATTTGGTCGGTCTCGATCCGCAGTCTCCTCCTCGCGAACGCGTGCACGTCCTCCAGTTGGTCGACCAGATCTTGACAATACTGGCTTACCCGGACCAGATCATTCCCAGGTCGGCTGAAGGCAAGATCGACAGGTAGACGGAGTTCCCTCCCAAACATGGCCCGGGCTGGTGTACACCCGGTGGCTTCATGCACGGCGTCACGGTCGGCCAGGAGAAATAGTGGAAGATGTTTGTCCCAATCCCTCTGGTGCTCGCTGACGACTATTCGGAGATGGTTCTCGATGGTGCGATTGAATCGCTCTACCGTCCCGTCGGACTGAGGTGTACCGGCGGCGTCCTTGTCTTCCGAATTCCCAGCAGCTGGCATAGGTTCTGGAACACCTGAGACTCGAAGTTCCTCCCTTGGTCGGAGTGCAGCTCCAGGGGTACTCCGTACCGGCTGACGAATTCCTTCACCAGGGTCTCTGCGATCGTCGCGGCTTCTTGGTTAGGGATCGCATACGCCTCCGGCCATTTGGTGAAGTAGTCACTGACGACCAATATGTAGCGGTTCCCTGCCTCGCTCAACGGGAATGGCTCAGCAACATCGATGGCCACTCTCTCCATGGGGCCGCCCACGTTTTAGGTCTTCAGTGGACCCCGTCGTCTTCGTCCTGGGCCCTTGCTGGCTGCGCAATCGTGGCACCTCGCGCAGTGGTTCTCCACGTCTGTTCGGCATCCGATCCAGTAGAACCGCTCTCTCAGCTTCTGCAGGGTCTTCTTTATCCCTAGGTGACCACCAGATGATCCTCCATGAACTTCCTTCAGGACTTCCTCCGTCATAGCCTTTGGAACGACTACTTGTTCCCAAGATGTCTTCCCGTCGGTGCTCTCTCAGGTACGGCAGATGAGGCCATCCCTTACAATCAGCGAGTCCCACTGCGCCCAGTAGGACTTAAACTTTGGGCTGCAGTCACTCACAATGTTCCACCCGGGTCTGGGGACACGGGCCCTCTTCCTTTCGGCTATCAGTCCCAGGTCACCATCTTCTGCTTGTGCCCGCGTGATCGATTCGCGGCTCCAGCTCCCTTGAAGTTCCACGGTAGTCCTTCGGCACTGTATCCCGGTGTTCTTCTCTTTTCTGGTACAGAAGGTGCAGTCTTCGGGGCACGGTCTTCGTGACAGGGCGTCGGCTTTAGAATGCAGTTGGCCTTTCCTGTGCTGGATCTCAAAGTTGTACTGTTGAAGCCTCTCTAACCACCGCGCGAGTTGACCCTCGGGCTGCTTGAAGTTCAGGAGCCACCTCAGGGATGCATGGTCGGTCCTGAAGAGAAATTCCTGCCCGTAAAGGTACTTGTGAAAGTGTTCAATGGTCTTCACGATGGCGAGCAGCTCCTTCCTGGTGCGCTGTAGTTCCTCTCTGGCTTTGACAAGGCTTTGCTGAAGTAGGCCACTACTCTCTCCTCGCCGTCCACTATTTGCGACAGGATTCCCCCTATGCCAAAGTCGCTGGCATCGGTATCGACGATGAACCTTGTTCCCGGTCTGGGGTAGGCCAGAATAGGCACAGTGCACAGAGCCTGCTTGAGTTGTTCGAAAGCACTGTGGCATTCTGCTGTCCACGTGAAGAGTTGGTCCTTCTCCGTCAGTCGATGTAGTGGTTTGGCGATGTCGGCGAATCCTCTCACGAAGCGACGGTAATAAGTGCAGAGTCCCAGGAAGCTTCGTAGTTGAGACTTGTCCTTCGGAACTGGCCACTCCCTCACAGCAGCAGTCTTCTCTGTGTCAGTGCGCACCCCTTCCTCGGAGACGATATGCCCAAGGTACTGGACCTCCTTCTGGAAGAGCTGACACTTCTTGGGGCTCAACTTCAGCTGGGCAGCCCGTAGCTTCATCAAGATCTCCTTCAGGTTGCTGTAGTGCTCCTCGAAGCTTTTTCCCAGAATGATGACGTCGTCTAGGTAGACCAGGCAGGTCTTCCAGTGTAGTCCCTTCAGAATGGACTCCATTAGCCTTTCGAAGGTCGCAGGGGCGTTGCACAGACCGAATGGCATGACTGTGAACTGCCAGAGCCCGCTGCCCACAGAGAACGCAGTTTTCTCGCGGTCCTTAGGGTGGACCTCCACCTGCCAGTAGACACTCTTCAAATCCAAGGTGAACCATCTTGACCCTGATATGGTGTCCAGGGTGACAGTAATAAACGCATGTTTGATTATCCGGAAAAATCGTTATCCGGAACACTTTCGGTCCCAATTAGTCCAGATAAACGACGTTCTACTGTAGTAGTAAAACAGCAGTAAAAATTTCATAGCAGTAGGATTAGCAGTTTTTGAGAAAGAAAACATTTTAGTAAGAAAATTTTAATTTTTTTAGCCTTGTTTACAAAAAACATTCCGCCTCCAAAAGTATTAGACCTAGAGCAGTGAAATTGTAAACGAAAACCCCTCATATAGATGACTAATAATATCAAGTAAAACAATGACTGAAATGCTGTTACTTCAGGGACAAATTAGTATCAATTTCGAGAACGACGAAAATTTGATAAGCAAATTGCTGGTTGCAGTTGCCTTTAATGTCACTGTTGTAATCTTCAGTTCTGGCAGTTCTGTTTCAAATTCCTTGGATTGCCTTGGTTGTTGAATTTGTGTGCAGAGCCACGGAGGCCCTTTCCACCAAAGTGTTTTTCCTTCAAGTTCTATAGAAGAAATTCCCCTTGAGAGAAGATCAGCTGGATTTTCTGTTGATGGAACATGATTCCACATGGCGGGATCGGTGGCTTCTTGAATCTTTGCGATCCTATTTGCAACAAACGTCTTCAACAACCGTGGCTCGGTGTTGATCCATCCTAAAACAATTGTACTATCGCTCCACAATCTGATACGACCAACTCCTTCTTTCAAAGCACTTGCCGTCGTTTTGACGAGTTGTGCAAGAAGAAGTCCTGCCTCTAATTCGAGCCTGGGCAATGAAATGGTCTTTAACGGAGCCACCTTCGTCTTGGCACAAAGTAAATTAGACACGAAGTGATCCTTTTGTGTTTGACTAACTACATAGATGCAGGCTCCAAAGGCCTTCTCGGAAGCATCACTAAATCCGAACAAATCAAAAGTGTCAGAACAATTTCCAGGATTTACATTTCTGATTATTCTGATGTCGTTGAGTCTCTCCATTGATGAATAATAGTCGTTCCAACTTTGAAGGTGCTTCGGACACAATGGCTGATCCCAATCTAATCCATCTGCCCATAAGTGTTGCATCAACAATTTTCCTTTGATCAGTACTGGACTCGCAAGCCCAAGGGGATCAAAAATCTGTGCGATTTTGGAAGCCACTTCTCTTTTGGAATTTGGTGTTTGCCTTGCTAGTATAGCTCGAAACTGAAGACAATCCCGTGCTGAGTCCCAGAGAAGTCCAAGAGTTACTGGTTTCACCTTTATCTAAAATCAACGAAGTCCCCTCGTTACTTTTGCTCTCCAACTCCTGCAAAATACGTCTGTCATTGGACCTCCACTTCCTCAAATGCATTCCACCACTCAAAAGGATACTTTGTATTTGTTGCCGTAGCTGATCACATCTTCAAGAATATTTCCTCCACTCAACAGTCATCCAAGTAAAAATCATCACGAATAGCCTTGGCTGCTATTGGAAGTTCACTCTCATGGAGATTAGCCAATTCATTTAAACATCTCATGGCATGGTACCGTGCAGACCCTGTTCCGTATGTCACTGTGTTTAGTTGATAAATCCTCACAGGGGCTGAAGGATCCTCCTTCCACATAATTTGCTGTAATGCTCGATCATCAGGGTGGACGAGGATCTGCCTGAACATCTTTTCCACATCCGCTGTTATGACATACTTATGACTGCGAAATCTAAGTACAATATGAAAAAGGTCTCTCTGTAAATTAGGCCCAATCATGAGCTTGTCGTTGAGTGATGTACCGTGTGATGTTTTTGCTGAGGCGTCAAATACCACTCTAACTTTAGTAGTGTCGCTGTCTGGTCTCACCACTGCATGATGGGGTATGAAATATGAGTTTGTCATTTCCTGATTTTTCTGCTCTTCCATCAAAGTCATATGCCCTAGCCTTTGATATTCATTTAGAAAATCTGTGTATGCAGTCTTGAGTTCTGGTTGTCTGCTTAATCTCTTGATTAATGATTCTAGTCTCTTTTGTGCATGACCTTTAGACTCTCCAAGTACGACATCTGGTCTTTGGCAGCCTTACGATGAATCTACCTGTTTCATCTCTCGAAACAGTCTCTGTGAACTGCCTTTCACACATTTTTTCTTCTTTTGTGTAATGCTGAATTTCCGGAACTGCTTCTTGCTTCCAAAATCTTTCTAAATGATCTGCTAATTGTTGGTTGCTGATCTTCATGCATGTGATTGATAATCCTTGTTGATTCTCGCAAACTTCACCGCCAATAATCCAACCTAATCGGGTGTTCTGTAGAGCTGGTTGCCCTTGTACTTCGTTTCTGGGTCGACGAATAACAAGCTTCCAATAGAGTCCCGCACCAATCAACATGTCTATGTCCCCAGGCTTGTTGAAAGTTGGGTCTGCCAAGCAAATATCCTTTGGAATAATTAACTTGTCTTTCATGATCTCTAGCTGTGGCAGTCGTTCTCTAATAGATGGCAACACCACAAATTCTTCTTCTATGGCAAAGTCGTCATTTCTTGAAGCGAGTTGTACTCTTGCAGTTTTGTTTGTTTCTACTTTGGAACAATCAACTCCCACGATTTGCATGCTTCTCTTAACATTTGGCAAGCCGAGCTTCTTATACAGATTCTCTTTCGTCAGATTGATTTGAGATCCAGGATCCAATAAGGCTCGACATGTTGTTCTCCTACCTTGAGCATCCCTCACATCGATTAATGCCGTTGATCGAAGTATTTGCGATGTTTTTTCTTCTGCCAAGCTTATATTGAGGGGAGGCGAATCCTGAAATTTGACGCAATGATTCACACTCGCTTCGTTTTTTCCAATATTTTGTTTTTGTTTGTTATCGTCCTCTGCATGTAATAACGTGTTATGTAAATGTCCACATTTCTTGCACTTTGATCCTCTACAGTCTTTCGCATTGTGTCCTGGCTTCAAACAGTTAAGACACCGTTTTTTCTCTCGGAGAAGCTTCTTCCTGTCTTCTACTGATCGTTGAAGTAACTCTTCACAAATGTAAATGGGGTGACTTCCTCCACACAAAATGCAGCCCTCCTGAGTGGCTGTCATAACAACTCTCTTGCTAGGCCTTTTGTCCTTTGAATATGTCTTAGTATTGAAGTCTTTGTTTTTATTATAATTCAACAGCATATATGATTGAGAACGTTCAGTTAAAAACTGTAGAAATTCTTCTAATGTTGGCATCTCTTCTGGAGTGCATCCTTTTACTCTTTCTTGCCAATCTCTTTGCTCCACGAAATCCAACTGCTTCTTTGCTAGGTGAATAATCAGCGTATCCCAGTGTTGCACCTGTTGCTTCATTGCCTTTAATGAAGCTATGTGAGTTTGGATATGAAGATGTAACCGCCTGAGGGATTCAGATTTATTCTCTTTTGAAATTGTGGGAAACTTGAAAAGTTCATCTAGATGTGTCTCAATGATCAGAATTCGATTATCATACGTTTTTACAAGCAAGTTCCAGGCACTTGTGTAGTTTTCCTCTGAGATAGTAAATCCTTGTATGACCTTGCGTGCTTCACCCTGCAGGACTCCAATCAGATATTGGTATTTTTGGATGTTTGTCAGCTGAGCATCCTGATGAATTGTTGACTCGTATCTATTCTTAAAGAACAACCATTTTGTGAATTCTCCATTGAATTCTGGTAATTTGATTTCTGGTAATTTCTGTACTCGTTTAGAGTGAATTGCTGGTAGGCCTACTTCTTGTTGATGAATGGTGTTGTTTATGGCTGGATTCAATTGAGATAGTAAAGTACTTTGAACCTCTTCCGCTTCATCTATAATTGTTTGCAAACGTGTAACTGCATTGAAATAAATGGATTCGAACAGCTGCCGCTCTCCTTCACATTCCACTTGAAACTCTTGTGCTGCCAATTCATCAGTGATCTCTGTTTCCTCTATTTTGATCTGTAGTTCTTCAAAGGCACTCCATACTTCATCACATTTTTTAATTTTAACCTTTGCTTCCGATTTTGATGTGTCAGCTGTAATAGAATTGTTTATTCTTGTTAACATGCCTTTTACTCGGTCACGCGATTGCTTTAATTTCGCAAATTTGCGACATGTCGAAATTGAGGTTATGAGTAGCTTCTGAAGGATTATGTTATGTTTAGGTTATCAAAGGATTTCTAGGAATGGTTTTATTTTTATGTCTGGGCTACTCTCTAACCTATTTGCCGTCTTGTGACGTTCGTCTCCATGAAGCGTATTGCCGTCTTGTCGATTCCCGTAATATCGGCTCGTTGCCGATGCTATTTCTGAATATCTCCGGTTTACGAAGGCCGTGCCGTTGGGCGCCAATGTTATTGTATGTATTTTTTGACGTGAATAAAACGCTGTTGCGTTTACCGTTTGCTTAAATCTTTATTTTGTGTCCTTACTTTCTGTCGTAACTTACAGTAATATTTTGCATTGGTACTGAAAACTAGGCACGGTTGGATTTTAAGGTGGAACCGCATGTGCAATCAAATATTGCTTTTATGCAATACCTGGAATATGTATCGAATTATATAATGATTATTGGTTAAATAAGTGTTAATAGATAGGCTATTATAATTAAAATGATTAAATAAATACTAAAGAAGAAACGATGCGTTGTTAGTAAATATTAGGCCTACCGGTAAGGTGAATAGCCTATAACTCATAGCTTCTGTCACATTTTAGCATTTAAACTGGTCGCGTTAATGCATAATATACTAATATAACAACCGGATAGCAAATTATAATAATATTCTCAATATAACATATTTAATTCACACCAACTTAATTATTGTCGTCTAAGATATGTTAAACCACTGCCGTTTCAAATGTGCAAATCCCACACTTTGTAGGCAAGCTGTTTGTTATGGTCGTCTCTGATGCGAATTTTTACTAATTACTCTTTTAGGAGACACTTGTTTTTGGAATATTCATGAAGGCCAACCCTCTAGTTCTTATTTCATAAGTTGAACGCCTAAAAACAAAACCACAATCCGAAATAATAAAGAAGATAATCACGAACAATTCACTGCCAATGAAAATCAAATGGAGATTCGCGGACCGAAACTTCGCTATGCATAAGCTTCGGTGCCATTTTAACTCGTGAAAGCTCTATACAGTTACGGTACCACACAATTCAGTCACTTCCCGTAAACATTTATTATGTGACACTCCTATTCTCTACTCTCTCAACCCTCTTCGGTAAAACAGTCATTTATATCAGCTCTCCTCAGGTAATGGTATTTCATTTGTATTCGTAGCATCTCATCCCATCTGCGAGGGAGTCAACTCCTTCGTTCACGCTACGGATTAGGCCTAAATCTTACAATTACCCGTGGGCTGCGGAAGTATCTCCAAAAATGCAGTTACACTTACGCCAGAAAATCTTGATTTGCTCTTTAAGATTCATTTTAAGCCATTCGGTACGCGAACTCTAGTCTTAGAGAGTTCTAAAATATACGGGAATTTGGTGGATTTTCGTACGGGAATTATATGGGAATTTGAAAGAAAAAAAAGGTCATCGCTCGACACCCTGCAACGCTAACTGAACAGGTTGTTTTTAAGAATAAAACTACTGCACAAGCATGTGAACTGCTCGAACCAAGATCCCTTGCAATGAAGGCTATAAGATTTGCCGGTTTTCTTAATATCTTTTTAGTGCACAGTTCTATTAATTCATTTGGCCGTCGGCAATTTAATACCTCCCCTTTGTCTTCGTCTTTCCACCTACTGAAGGGAATTTCTAATAAAAGTAATACCGTGTCTTTCACTGGACATATTATTACACTAAAGGCCATCAACTTTCATCAACAACAGGGTAAGTAACGTTATAAATAAATACTATTCATTGGGAAAATAAATACAAGCTTCAGCATAAAAGAAAAGAAGCCTGACGCAATGCCAACTTTCAACAACTAGACTTGACGTATTGCCTTCGAGACACAGCAACGTCTTCACTCGACTGTCTAATGGCAGGTAATGACGTCACACCCGATGTCAGGTTGCCATGGCAACGAGACAAAGTGGTTGACGTAATCACGTTACTTCTTCTCCTGCAGATTCCCCTCCAAGTTACGACTACTACAATCTAGCGACAGGGAGTTCAACTGACACAAGGTCGTCGTACAGCCTCACTTGCGTATCATCTAGCAACGGATTGTAGAAATAACAGCACACATCACGATAAAATAGTGCAAGACAACTGCAACATTTTCATTAAAATAAGAAAATATAACGTTTATCTTACGAGATGGCTAGTGAGGCTTCACTGGCTCTTCACTCCCTTTACCTGAATAGCCGCTACTGTTATATATCTATCCTGATTTTCTGCTACTTTCTTATCCTAAGTACCTCTCAGGTTCATTTCCAGCAGTCGATGGTCATTATCTAAGGCCTTACCTTAATGTCTGTGATGTTCCTGTTTATTTCACTAGCCTAAGAGGATATAATAAACCATGAGTTCCCAGCCAAAATTCCATTCCTTTGACAGAAATCCAACAATCTTTCACTCTCCTGATTTCGACTGCCCAAACCCTCTGGTACAAGCACACTTCATACTCTTCTCTTCCGAGATGCACATTTAAATCCCCTATAACTATCATATTCTTTCCTCCCATCTTCTTCTGCATTTTTAACTCTTGTTTTTCTTCAGCTGTACAGCCTACCTCTGGGGCGTACATTATTATTATTATTATTATTATCTGTACAGTCTTTCCATTCATTGTTATTTTTACCTTCATCCTATCACTTATTCTCTTCACTTCTTTTAACCCATCTTACACTACTACTCCCACTCCATTTCTCCTTCCATCCTAATTCCCATTTCATTTTAGTTGGCGGCCTTTTCTCAATTCTCTCCTTTCCACCTAGTTTCTGCCAACCCCAGCAAATCCAACTTGCTTCTTTCCATCATATCCTCCACCTTCCTAGTCAGCATTCCGACCAAACCCATGTTTACAGCTGGGTCATCAATTACCTAATGCTGCTCATTGTGGTCCATATTGATGCTATATATTGAGTGAAATATTAAATTTTCTGCCTTTTCAATACAATTTTAATGGAATTGGTATTCACAGGTCATGTTTCGGGGGTTCTTATACTCCCCCTTCATTAGCCTGCTTGACAAAAACATTAGGAAAAACTTTCCCTGCCCTAAACACACATAAATAAACATGAAGATAAAAAAAACACACTTGTTTCACTGCATATTGCTTTAAAAAAATAGATTATAGCTATTATTCACTTGCTAATATAAAATGGTTAATATTGAAGTTGAAGAATGTATAAAATGAAAGTACATGGTTCAGGTTGGACCTAGTTGTTGTTCCATCCTTTTTGTTCTGATTATTCGCCTATTATTACTATTGTAATAATAAATATGCCCAATTGAAACGCATGCATTATGAACTCTTATTTTCAATTAAAATAGGTACAATGCACTTATTTGTGTGTGGTGACGTGTCAACACATTAAGAAACTTCTTATGTATATGGAAAGTATTTTCCAGGGGATATTAAAAGTTAGATATTTTTCATTAGTTTCAGTGCTTGTTTGGTGTTCCAAAGACGTTCTTCTTAATGGAATTGTTGTTAGATCTGTGTGTACCAATGCATTTTCATTGAATTGGGCAGGTGTAGTAGGACTGTTGTCTTATTGCGTGAACACGGCACCACCCCCAGTCAACATTGGAATGAAATGGTCATATCCTTCTGTTGAAAGAAATTAAAATTTAGGTGGAACACTTAAGAGAAAACGCAGGAAAAAGAAAGACCGTTTAAAAATTATGTATTAAGCCATGATTTGGCTTACATAATTTGAACTTGCGTAATATTGTTCTAGACGGATGAAATAAACTGAGAAAACTATATGATAGTTGCATCTAAGAAAAACAAAGGGAAAGCATACCGTTAACATTGTGTTTGAATGTAAGAGAAAAGATGTGGTTTAAGAAAGGGGAGAACAATTGAACGCCAATTCGCTTACCCACGTCCTGATGAATGTGGTATGCTTGGGCGTGAACAGATACAGAATAAGAGGTGCCTGGCAGAGAGTGTCTCAGCTGTGTCAGTGACGTGCGCGGAGTGGGGGGGGGGGAGGCTGAGGGAATGTGGCTGGGCGGGGTTTGACGCGGGGTGAAGCGCTATTGTGGGAATTTGGAAGTCTCTACCGTTTTAATACTGCGTTATTTAAGGGTTATTATACTGAATACATAAAAATAGATGAGTTTGGAGAGTGAAATGTTGCCGAAAACACTTTATCTATTCATTGCTAAATAATGAGTGTATTAGAGTACCGAATAAAATGCTGGTTTCGAAATTTATTTCATTCAGATTATATGAAGGGTTAAATCTCTGTGCTTTATCGATTTCTATCTGTTCTAGAATATTCATGACCATGCCTTTATTTTCTTGATGTAGAATTTCTAAATCTTTATCTATGGTTGTGAATTTATGTCCTGTTTCTGCCATATGGTTACCCATCGCTGAAAATTTATTGTGTTTTATAGCATTGACATGTTCCAAAGATCTGGTGTTGAACCCTCTTCCCATTTGGCCCACATAATCGGCATTGCACTCGTTGCATTTAGTCCTATAACCTCCTGAATTGTTGTATTTATTAGTTATGTTGAGATTCTTGGAATTGAAAACATTTTTATGATTGGTTTTACAGGTTCTGAACCCTATATTAACTTTATATTTTTTTAAGTGCACTGGTGATATTGTACGTAGATTGGTTTACAAATGTTAAAACTGCGTATGTGGCAGGTTCTTTAACCTCTTTAGTAATTTTTGATACACGTTTATTTTTTGTTTTGTTAGTTATGTTATTCACATACTTCCTATTGAATCCTTTGGCTTCGGCTATTTGGTGTATTATTGAAATTTCTTTGCGATAGTCTGCATCAGAAAGTGGGATGTTCAAGGCTCTGTTGATGAAACATGTGAGCCCCGCTCTTTTATGGGAGGCTGGATGATTCGAATCTTGCCTGATGACAGTATTAGTTTGTGTTTTATTAATATTTGATAGCTGAGGTGATCTTTTTCGTTCATGACTAGTAAGTTTAGGTAACTTATGGAACCTTTGGTTTCATTTTCCGATGTGAATTTGATATTGCTATTTAGTTGGTTTAAATGTTTCAAATGTTGTTCAATGTTTATTTTGGAGTTGTCTAGGATTACAAAAACGTCCTCGACATATCTTCCCCTCAAGAACATACCATTCTTTTTTTGTTGTTCATGATTGATTCATGCTCCAGATTGTCCAAGAATATCTTCGCTATCCATCATCATCATCATTTCCCCTTATCCAGCTCCTGCCGGGTCGGGGTATTTATGGCACTTCTCCACTTTCCTCTTTCCTTCCACCATTCTTCTTCCACGATCTTGTCCCAGTCCAGATTTCTTTTTCTCAAGCTGTTCTTCACCGAATCGATCCTCCTTGTTCTAGGTCTTCCCCTTGCTCTCTTACCCTTGCACTTGGCCTCCAGCATCTGTCTTGGTATTCTATTTTTCTCCATCCTCTATACATGTCCAAACCACCTTAGTTTATTCTTCTCAATTCTCTCATTTAGTTTTCCCATCCCAACTTCCTTCCTAACATCTTCATTCCTCACTCTGTCTTTCCTTGTCTTACCTATCATACTTCTTAGAAATTTCATTTCACTGGCTTGGATTCTACTCTCTTGCCTGCTCGTCAGGGTCCAAGTCTCAGCTGCATACGTTAATATGGGTACATAGTACATTTTATACATTACCTCCTTGCTTTTCCTTGGTACTTCCTTATCCCAAATGAGTTTTCTTACACTTTGATAGAATGCATTGCTCTGCTGTACCCTCCTGCCAATCTCCATGTCCAACCTACCAGTTTGCATCAATTCACTTCCTAGGTATTTGAACGTGTCCACAATTTCCAAACTCGGACTTCCAATTTTCACAGTGCCCTTTCCTTGTCTTTCCCCTCTTGTCATCACCATGGTCTTGCTTTTCTCTATACTGATATTCAGGCCATACTTCTGAATATTTTCGTTCAGTGCGTCTGGTTGTTTTTGCACTTCTTCGGTGTTCCTTCCCCAGACCACAATATCGTCTGCAAATAATAGTAACTTCATTTCTTTATGTCCATATGCTTCCTTTGTTTCCTTTACAATTTCATCCATTACCATTATGAATAAAAGAGGTGACAGCACACTCCCCTGTCTTAGTCCAGTCTTGTTCCTAAACCAATCTGTCTTTCCAACTGGGGTCAGTACCCTGCTAACCCAGTTGTTGTACATTGCTTGCACCATTTCCAACATTTCTCTTCCCAGTCTCTTCTTAACCATGGTTTCCCATACCTTCTCTCTGGGGACACTATCATATGCCTTTTCTAGATCTATGACAGTCATGATCAAATCCTCTCCATATTCCCAGTTCTTTTCCATCACCTGCCTCAAGCTAAAGATTGGGTCCACTGTGGATCTTCCACTCCTGAAGCCATACTGTTCCTCTTGCAACTCTCCTTCCACCTTTCTTCTCATTCTTCTTTCTAATATCCTTTCCAGTATTTTTACTATCTGTGATATGAGGGTGATCCCTCTATAGTTATCACACACTTTCTTGTCCCCTTTCTTAAACACTGGTATTATTAGCCCTTTCTCCCAGTCTTCTGGTGCACATTTCCATTTCCACACACACTTTAGCAGTCGATACAGCCACTGCATACCAACAGGTCCAGCAGCCTTTATCATTTCTACACTGATTTCATCCACCCCTGTTGCTTTTCCCGTCTTCATTTTCTGTACTGCTAATTCCACCTCCAGTATTGTTATATCATCTTTTGTTATAGAGTATTCAGGCTGTGTCAATTCGATCTCACCAGTACAATTGCTCACATTCAATAGCTTAACGAAATATTCCTTCCATCGTCCCTTTATCTCTTCTGGGTGTGTTAACAACTCTCCATCTTCCTTTTTCACCAGATTTGTGGTAACTCTTCCTTTCCTCTTACTTCTTAGATGTCCATACTGCATCCTTTTACTGCCACTTACATCTGTTTCCATTCTTCGTGTAAATTCTTCCCAACTTTTCTTCTCCTACCACTTTCTTACACCTCCGTTTGCTGTCGTGATACTTCCTTTTGCTTTCTTCTGTTTGATCTCGGTTCCATTCTTTCCATGCAGACTTCTTTTCTTTCATTGCTTTCCTCACTTCCTCATTCCACCACGGTGTCTCCTTCTCTTTCACTCTAGTTGACGTCCTACCACAAGCACTCTCTGCTGCACCAGCAAATGCCTTTTTAAAGTGGGACCATTCCTCTTCTTCATTTTCCACTTCAGTAACTTCGCTATTATTCCTGATAAAGGAGAACCCATGGCAAGGCCTTCGTCTTTCCACTCGGTTGCTGGATATTTTTGTGGGAGTGATTTTGAAAAATGGTACGGAAGTGGATCGGACGGAAGTTGGCAGTGGTACCACGTGGAATGTATATAACATACGGAATACTTCAAGGTTTGGAGGCGCCATTACAGATATTTCTGCAATAAATCTTCTTCAAGTTGTCGTTCTTTGGTGTCAAAATATTAATTATATCATATTTGCTGAAAACAATTATGATTTATTAAGAGACTGTTTTTCAATCTCTGGATAAAAGTGATGGGCATCCACTCATGCGAACTCTGGTGTCAACTGATAGAAACACAAACCCCATGTTAAAAGTCTTCGTATTAATATTTAAATGATGATATGCTTTAATTTGAAGCATTGTAACTAGTCGGCAAAGCCGGTATTATGTTTCTGCTCAATGGCTATTCAGATATTAACCTACATGGCGGTAATGCAGTGATCAATGTAATTTGTATCGATGTTTTTATATGGTAACTGAACTAGCCTTTCATAGACCACTATAGGAATTCCCTTTACTGTCAAGTAGGCGTATTCATACCTAATTTAAACTCTATTCCACGCAGAAACATTATCGAAGAAAGACAAAATATTAATGGAGCATTAAAAAATACTTCCATATTATTACCGACACGTGAAAATGAGTACCTGTCTTGTATTATACATTTCTGTGGTTGTAATGGCTGTGTGGATAGCATCTTGGTCTGCGAATCATGAGGTCTCAGGTTCGAACCCCAGTCCCGGCAATTATTTTTGCTACCGGATTATCGATTTAAACAATATCTATCATAACATAATGCGTCATTTTTACAATTTACATGAAATTACGATTTATCTAATTTTGATTACAATAGTTTGCACCAATTAGGAGTTGGGAAATTTGATAGTATTGAACATTATTTCTAGTAGTCTATATATAGGATAGAGACTATGGTTTCATTCCTCCTCTTAATTTACTATATAATATGTGATGTTTGTTCAAACAAGTGTGACAGTAACATATCTCCAATTCAATCTGTACATTCATCATAGTACCAGTATGAAAACGGAGCATAAATTAACATTTTAAGAATGTCCAAGCTGTGCAGTATAAGAGTAGGATAACGTGTCAGATGACTTCCCATACATTTCATCGCAATTTCATAGTAGGATAACATGTAAGATGTTGCACATCATATGCGACTACTGTAAGGCTCGTATCTTTTGTTTATAGATTTTCTCATTAAATTTGAATTGGTTATTTTTTAGGATGAACATTAAGATGTTTATAAATTCTGAAATCTCTACTTGTAATAAATCGCTATTATTCAAGTTGTTCTCAATGATATCAATAGTGACGGCGATCTGTATGCTTGTATACATATCTTTTGTCTATGGTGTGCAAAGAATTTTTTTAGTTTCAGATGGCTTGTTAACTCACAGAAATGTATTGAATTTTTGAAGGATGCTTTACCTTTCTTTAGTAATGTGAGTTGAGAAATTTATGAGCAAATTGGGCAAGTTTATGCATCGGACTATTTCTGAAATTAACTATTGGTCTGATAGGTATATTATCTTTATGTATTTTAGGTAGTGCTTTTAATGTTGGTAACCCCAGGTTCATGTTAACGAATTTACTCTTTTGTTTTTCATCGAGGATGTGTATGGTATTTTTCAGGAGATGTTTAAGTTTCCTTTGTAAACTTTGGGTGGGATCTTTTGACTTATTTCAAAATTAGGGTTGGTGAGGAAATCTTCTGTTTTATTTATATAATCAATTTTGCTAATAATGACTGTGCTGTTACCTTGATCTGCTTTTGTTAGGATTAACTGGTTCTGTTGTATTTTAGTTATTACATTTTTGCAATCTTGTTGAAGTTGCATATCAACTTTGTGCTTGTTCTTTTTTCTTATTGATTTCGTGCTGTGCCCTATTTTGTTTATCGTGAGGCAGCCATTTAATAGCTGCCTCCGATTCTGCTGTTAATTTAGTTAGGTTGTTTGCATTATAGTTCGATTCCCAATTATGTTCAAAGCCTTTCTCTAAAATTTGTAATTCAGATTGGTTGAATACAGTGTCAGTTAGATTACTTATTGGTTTTTGGGAAATATGTTTGGCTGTTTCGGAATGTGCATTCAATTCTTCACCCTTACGTTGAACTAGAATTTCAAATTTCTTGGTTAATGTTGCGTTTTTTTTTTTACTATTTTGATATTGTACTGTTCGATTTACAGAATCATGAATTCATCCCATTATTTTTCTTTTGGCACATTAGATGCTGTCGAGTGAGCTCGGTAGAGTTTATTGTTTATATGATTCTTTTTAATATAGAGAAACTTTAATTCTCACTGAATGATTTTATAATTGACAATTGCCTGAGTCCTACGTTCGTAATCATTATTAAACTTTTTACGTTAAGTTAGTAGATGTCTCTGTACTAATTTATTGTTCCTGCATTTCTTCTTGAAATCTATATCCTTTATCACATTGGAAAGTTTTAGTTTAAGATCTTGGTATTTGAAGCGTAAACCTTTTGCTTGGCTTGCCATTTGATTCATAATGCTGCTCATCGTGGTCCGTATTGACGCAATATATTGTGTGAAATATTAAAATTTCCGCCATTTCAATACAATTTTAATGGAATTGGTAGGCCTATTCACAGGTACATGTTTCGGGGGTTCTTATACTCCCCCTTCATCAGCCTGCTTGACAAAAACATTAGGAAAAACTTTCCATGCCCTTAACACACATAAATAAAACATGAAGATAAAATACACACTTGTTACTCTGCATATAACTTTAAAAGAAATAATTATAGCTATAATTCACATGCTAATATAAAATGGTTAATATTGAACTAGAAGAATGTATAAAAATGAAGGTACATGGTTGAGGTTGGACCTAGTTGTTGGTCCATTCCTTTTTGTTCTGATTATTCGCCTATTATTGCTATTGTAATAATAAATATGCCCAATTAAAAAAAACATGCATTATGAACACTCATTTTCAATTAAAATAGGGTACAATGCCAGGCGTGGATTCAAGGGGGGGGGTCACGGACCCCCCCCCCCCAAATGGAGACCAAATTTTTTTGCAAACTCAAAAAACGAAAACACAATAATCAGACAAATAAAATTTAACAAATTTTAACTGAAAAACAATTGTTTTCATTTTATTCAAAAATGAAAATATCTTTATTGCAATTATTATGTTCTGTTACAACTTTACATATTTACAACTTCATGCCTGTTATATAAAAACGATTATTTATATAACAAAATCAACTCGTCTATTTTGTTGAGCAAACCTTGTGATTACCAAATCGATGTTTATAGTGATGTCACGATGAATGTGCAGCAATGCACGGATAAGAATTTGGTTGGTTTTTTTTTTGTTTTTTTTTTGCACCAAAAACTTTTGCCGACGTCCAAACTGCAAGCTTGGTTGGCAATTTAAGCTGTGACTTTCTCCCTTTGTTGGTACCAACTCGACTTGCCGAAACTGTAACGTACCTTGATACTGTTCTCGAAGCTTGATGTAAAAGTCGCAAAACACGCCGTTGCAATTTGTGAATATTTTTGGTGTGCTAAACGCATTAAATTTCTATCCCTGTAGCTTGTAAAAAAAAATTGGTCTAGTTTTGTACGTTTGGTTGCTTTGTGATTGCATTTTTAGTGCTACCATTTTTCTTAACAATTTCAATTCTCTGACCCCCGCACCCCAAAGCCAAACTCTAGATCCGCGCCTGTACATTGCATGGTGTAACTACAATGGTGAGGCGGATCGCTCCCTCTCTCTCTCTCTCGTGCGGATGACGTCACAACGGGAGCATTGCGTTCATTGTCACAGCACTCTGTATTTTACGCGGCTCTGGTCATAATAATACAACTTGAAGGCATTAATAACAGCATTTATTTTTTAACACTGTACATACTTTGTATTGTAAACACTGATAATGATGTTGGTAATTATGAATACGGCGTACCTCGAAACAATATTAATAGTCCTTTAACGAGATCCACTATTTTTACACATTGGTGAATTAACACATTTTGCGATTCAATTTTCTCTGTGAATTGCCGAAACTTATTTTTCTGTTTAAGTCACGCAACCTAACATAAAATGTTCGGGTTCGAGCTAAACAGTGAATAAATAACCTCATATGCAATATTAATATGAGGCAATTTTCTCAAGGTCCTGTTGGTTAATTCATTGAATATAAACTTATCACTTGATAGCGAATTGCCATGAAATTTATGAAACTCAGCCTCCATTGTCTTTGCAACTTCCATAAGTTCATTAGAGGAATACAAAAGATTTCCCCTTGAAATAAATTGGATCCAATCTGGGCCTTCTTTACTTGGTTCAAGTTCTTGAGATAATGTTCCCAAGTTTTTGTACTTATCCCTGAATCTGTGTGCTACATATCCTGTAATGTATTTTAAACCTTCGTGGTTCATTTCATCTTTAAAATCTGAGAGATCAAATTCATCGAACATTTCATTCTGATGATCGGTCATTTCAAACAAACTCATGTTCAATTCCACAGTTACGTAATTTGATTCAACAAATAAACTAGAAACTAGTTTTTCTTCGTCAGGAGCATCCATGATATCAGGAATACGTTTGGCAACATTCACTAACGCAGTCTGCGAGAAACAGGTGTCAGTTTCGGTTTTCAATGGTTTAATCAGACACTTTTCGTCAATTTTCTGCTGGTTGCTTCTGTTGATACACATGCGATTTGAAATATAAATTTCGTCAAATGTCAATACAGTCAAGCGTTCCAATTCGGTTAGTCCTGCTGATTTATATTTCATTAGTTTCACAACATCATGCAAAACACCCTGCTCTAAATTCAAACATTTAGCCCAATCACGTAGCGTCGTCAGTCATGGCAAGGGATAGTTATTAGCCCTTAAAAACTGGTAGGCTTTAGGGCTTACACTTCTTAGTGATGTAGCCGCTGCTATATCGTCAGAACACCAATTGATTTTCTTACCTTTCTCTGTACTTAATAAAAGTTTTATTTGACCTGGAGTGAAGGCTTTACCCAGTATCGTCTGAATTTCTTGGCAACGACTGTTCTTCAGATCGGCGATTTCTTTCTTCAACACCGAATGGTCTGCACATAAATAATCGTACTTTTGTTTCCAAGTTTCGGATTCCTCACGTACCTCCTCAACTAATTTCTTCAAAGTTTTGACCTCATATTCATGAGAACGAGTGCTTAGAAGGAAAGACATTCGTTGAATTATCAGGTTTATTTTTTTAGACTTATATTGGAAATAGAGTAGTCTTACGTTTCTATTCACAAGAGCAATATTTATTTCATATGACCACTAAACTACGACTGCATGAAGGTCAAGATTAGATTAATACTATAGCTACACCAGGCTTTAATTAAACTCATGATATCAATGTCTCAACGATCTGGTGAAAGCAGTGCTTTACTCCGCTAGTTACCTTTCTTCCAAGTATAATAATGAACCTTAGTTGTATTGTGCGTGTAAAATAAACAAATTCACCTTTTATTATTAAATGAGACTTCAATGTTCAAAAACAAAAAGAAGCTTACCTTATTAACTCCTTCTCATTCAAGCAGGTAAGTATTCCTTCGGTGAATGTTTCATTGTTATGTATAATTTCACTTATAACACTTTTACGATGCCTCTTTTCCAGCCTCATCGACCGACTTTCAGCTTCTTCCAGAGATCTTTTTCTTTTCCTTTGTGTAATTTGAGGGGATTTTGGTAGATTTTCAGTCGGAATGGCATCTAATTTTAAAGTTTTACTGTGCACTGGAGTATAGTTCAACAATTGCTGTCGAAGTGGAATAGCAAAACTGTCTTTAGTGAAATGAAGAGAACATACTTGAGCTGAAATAATAATAATAATAATCTCCACTCGTAATTGTTATTTGGTTTGCCTATTCATTTCTCAGTTAATATCTGTTTGATAATGCGTCCAGAGCTATTGCAATGTTTTAATTTTAGAGAGATATAATTTAAAGAATGATTTACTGCTCTGCTCACAACAGACAGATTAGTTTTAGAAATCATAACTTACCATGCTTTAAATTAAACATGTCCTCCCTCCTGCAAGCTCTGACCCATGAGCTTGCTACATCTTTGTCTTGTGGAAATACAAAGTATTTTATATTAGACCCTTTTGTTTTCCTGGAGTAGTTGTTGCAACCCTACATAGCACAATTCGGCATTGCATCCCACTTTCCGTCGACAGAGATTAAGAAATACAATACTTTCACTAGCAACGCACACACTTGTCAACATTAACATGTTACAATCGACTGCTGATCACATGCGCTTGAATCCCGCTTATAGCCACAACTCGCAGTTGCCCTCGTTGTGACGTCAGCCGCACGAGAGAGAGGGAGCGATCCGCCTCACCATTGTAGTTACACCATGGTACAATGCACTTATTTGTGTGTGGTGTCTTGTCAACACATTAAGGAACACTTCTTATGTATATGGAAAATTAAAGTATTTTCCAGGGGATATTAAAAGTTAGCTATTTTTCATTAGTTTCAGTGCTTGTTTTGTTGTCCCAAAGACGTTCTTCTTAACCCTTAGCACACAGGCAGCTGGAGAGCCCCGACAACGAAAATATCTGGCATAGATCCTTTGTCGGGTCACTCCCGACATCGATTTTTTCCGCCTATAACTTCGCTGTCGAGGTACACCCAACAAAATATCAGCAATACTCCGCTTCTCCCATCTTCTGGCGATACTATGCACTGCCGTTACGCTATATTCTCTTTGGAAACAAGCCGAATGGAGAGGTATTTTGAGGGCCATGCAAGTTTGAAATGAACTGTTGCGTAGTAACATGGCTACGTTAGAAGATTGCGAGAAGCAAATAGCGGGATATGTGGATACAAGTGACGTTGATTTTAGCGATAGTGGAACTGATACTGAATTAAGTGGCGCAGAAGATCATGCAGAATTAGATGGTGTTAGTGAATTTAGTGACGAAGAGCTCGTTTATGATGAAACATTTCGTAATGACAGTGCTGATACATCGAATGATGGGCACTTATGGAGTTTAGATGGTGCGGATATCTTTTCTCAAAATGTGAGTTTTTTACATCAATTATGGGTAAATCGAGGATGCTGATCACAAATATACAATGCAATGTGGTTGAAATGGCTGCGTGGATAACATTAGTT
Organism: Meconema thalassinum; assembly: GCA_946902985.2. Taxonomy (NCBI): domain Eukaryota; kingdom Metazoa; phylum Arthropoda; class Insecta; order Orthoptera; family Tettigoniidae; genus Meconema; species Meconema thalassinum. The sequence goes on along the minus strand of OX336390.1, from coordinate 272,892,649 downwards.
TTGCACCCACACCTAACGGCCTTGAGGGACAAGGTTTCGATTCTCCTCCCAGGTACTTATTTATAATTTCGAATTTGCAGCTTGTAACCCGGGAAGTTACGGTATTGTGTTCATAAAAATAGTATGGAGACGTTTCTTACATTGGCTGTGCAAAAAGTCACACCTAACGCACTTGAGGGTTCGATTCCTCTCACAGGTGCCTAGTCATAAATTCGAATTTGCTATGAATGACCCGGATTATCTACACCAGGCATGTCCAACCTTTTTTGGGAAAAGGCCACTGTCGTTAATGTGAATTGGTTTGCGGGCCACATGGTTCAATTTTTTCTACCGTATTAAATAGGATCTAAATTCTAAGATAAACCAATTCATTTAGAAAATAGCTAATATATTGATATTTTATTTTTATTAAAATATTAATCATTTATTAGTTTAGTTATTTTTAAAATTAAATTAAATATATATAAATGTTATGTTAAAACAATAGAATTAATATTTTACCCGACAATGCGACACCTGGCACTGCTTCTCACGAACAAGGCATCCAATATCTAGTTTGACAGATGCTGTATCAGCTCGAAGTGAACTTACCAGATGACTCGGTGATTCAAGTTCTCTTTGCGCACTTCACATTTTTCATCCTGGAGAACACTTGTTCGCATATGTATGTGCTACCGAAAAGTGATGCAAAATAAAGTGCATGACCGGATATTTTTCTCTGGGAAAATAGTCGCGATAGAATTGTAGTAAGGAGACATTGTCAAACTTATTCTTTAGGTCTGACGCACATTGAAAATCAATGCACTCCATTTGCAGATCCTCAGGAACCTCCTCTATGTTGATAGAGAAAGGGGAAGAAAACATATTGAAATGTATAACCTTCTTCTTGAAGTTTTGAAATCTAACGCGGAATTCGGTTCTTAATTCTGAGATAATATCTGCATACCAGTACTTTTGAGAATTTTGATTCACAGTTTTGTAGGGCTAGGAAATGCACAAATTTGATGTTTTTTATTTGTGATTCCCAAAGTCGAAGTTTTGTTTCAAAGGCCTTCACGTGATCAAGCATAGTGATCAATTGGTCCTTACCTTGGAGACGTGAATTAAGTTTGTTCAGTTGTGTTGTTATATCTACCAAAAAGGCAAAATCACACATCCATCCTAAGTCTTTAAATTCAACAATACGTTTGCCCTTCTCCTCCATAAATGTTTGTATTTCGGTTTTTAGGTCAACCACTTGCTTCAACATTTTGCCACGGCTCAGCCATCTTATTTCAGTATATTAAACAATATCTTGGAATTCTGAATCTAGATTTTGTAAGAAATGTTGAAATTCTGTTGCAAACCATGTGAACAAATGAAATTCACTACTTTTACGACTTTCAAAACTCTATCAAAATTTAGGGATTTAGCACAAAGGTTTTCTGGGTGTATTAAGCAGTGATATTGCATTACAGAAATATTTCCTACTTTAGCTGCCTCTGCTTGCTGTAATTTAACTAACCCTTCTTGTTTTCCTGCAAATGCAGGAGCTCAGTCTGTTGTTACACCAGATAGATTTGTTTATTTCAAGCCAAGCTGGTTCAAGGTTTCAGTGACGAACCCCCCCCTCCATTAAATTATTGGCTTTAATGTTGCCTTTAAGAAGGACAAGAGCAGCTAATTCTTCTGTAATATTGAAATCTTCCCTTAAGAAAATTGCTAATTGGGAAGTGTCACTAGCATCACTACTCTCAAGTGCCTGAGAATAGAACTAGAAATTCTTGGCTCGGTATTTCAAAGTTCTCTCTATATTGGACGCTAGTTAGTCAATACGGTGAGCTACAGTCTGTCGCGACAAGCTTAATTTTGTAAACTGCGGTGTTTTGTCAGGACATATAATATCAGAAACACTGTCAATGCATTGTTTAACAAACTCGCCATCTGAAAAAGGTTTAGGTTCTTTCGCAATAATTTCTGCTATTGCGTAACTCGCGTTTACCAGAGTTTCAGTTTGAAGTGACATATTATTAAAGAATAACTGCTGTCCCGAAAGTTTAATTTTAAGTTCAGATACCTTGTCTTTATGAAATTGACCCTCAAATGTATCATCTGAAGACGCATGTTTGGTGTCGTTATTTCGCTTTATGTTATACTCCTTAAACGCTGAAACTGTTTCATTGCAAATTAAACACACTGTTTTCTTGTTTACTTCAGTAAAATAGTACTGATTTGCCCACTTTATTGGAAATGATCTACCTTCATCTGAAACTTTTCTTCTCTGGCCACTACTCTTAGAAGCCATAATTATCACTTATAAAAATCACAGAATTAATTATATTCTTCAAACCCCTCACTAACGCTTAAAAATCACGGAACTAATTATATTCTTCAAACCTCGCTTGCACTGACAATACAATGTGAGTGAACAACTGCAAACGGTTCACTAACTTGAAAGTTGTACACTGTAACGACAATAAAACATCTGGCACACACTCGCCTTTGAAAGTAGTAACATTACCGCGCATTCAACAACGCACAGAGACTTCAAAGCGATGCGCGGAAAGTAGGATCGTAAATTAAAAAACAAGGCTGGGTTTTTCTTAAAAGGGATGTATCTCTCCATGTTTTGAGTAAGTTGAACTTTCACTAACACATTTGTTGTGAACGGAAAAAGTCTTGCTCTTTAAAGCTTATCTTATTCCAAATAGATTTAATAAATAATATTATAACTTACAATTATCACTGCGGGCCGAACGCGATGCGATAGAGCAAATATCACTTCGGGCCGCATGCGATGGGATCGATTGCCACAAGGTTGGACACTCCTGATCTACACAATACCGTTCCGATCCGGGTCAGAGATCGCGAATTCGATTATTCCACCTTGTACTTGGGAGGCGAACCGAACTCCGACATTCAAGGGCGCTACGTATGACTTTTCGCATATCTGAAGTAAGAAACGTTCTCATACAATTTATAACGATGCAATGCCGTACAGATCCGGGTTATACCTAGCAAATTCGAATTTATGACTTACTACCTGGGAGGGGAATCGAACTCTCGACCCTCAAGGAACCACATGGATGATTTTTCCCATATCTGATGTAAGCAACGTTTTCATACAATTTATATCAACGCAATACCGTACCATTCCGGGTCATTCATCGCAAATTCGAATATATGACTTGGTACCTCTGAGGTGAATCGAACCCTCAAGGGCGTTAGATGTGACTTTTCGCACAGCCAATGTAAGAAATGTCTCCATACTATCTTTACGAACACAAAACCGTAATTTTCCGGGTTACACGCCGCAAATTCGAATTTATGACTTAGTACCTGGGAGGGGAATTGAACCCTCGTCATCCAAGGGCGTTAGGTGTGGGTGCAAAACTAATAGTATATTCGTGATCAGCACCCTCGATTTACCCATAATTGATGTAAAAATCTCACATTTCGAGAAAAAAATATCCGTACCACCTAAACTTTATAAGTGCCGCCGTTTCAGAAGGTCATGCAATTACCGCTAATTACAGGTACTTCCTGAGTGTAAAATACAGAACATTGTCCCTGATATGTTGTATTATGTTATAGTTCTTCTTCTTCTTCTTCTGCTTTTACGGCCTCATTGGACCACTTCAGTGAATCATTTCTTGGTCCTCTTCTTCAGTAAGTTTCCTTTCCGAGTCGCCCAGTAGCTTTTCATTCGCTCTGATCTTCTCAGGCGTTCCTCATCTATAAATACCCTTTTTACTGTATTACGTTAGTCTATTTTAGCCTGAAATCTTATTTTTATATCTCTCAGTTTTTTTAAATTTTTTTGTTTTGTTTTGCAAGTCATCCAAGGTTATTTCTAATTCTTTCATATCTTCTCTAATTTCCTTAATCCATCCTATTTGTTTCATATTCCAAAGTTTCACTACAATTTTTCTAGATAACCTGGTTTCTGGTGTCCTCATGTGACCAAAAATAGAAATCCGTTTCTTCCGAATAGTATCAGTGATGGGGCTCCAGTTCTCTGTATACCACTTCATTTGGTACTATCCGCCACTGTCCATCTTTCTGATATGTTTTATTTATGCTTGTTCTAGCTATTCATCTTTCTACTTTTAAAATTTTGTCGATTCTGTTTTTCTGAGTAACTTTAAAAAGAGTTTCACTTCCATATGTCACCTCTGGTTGAACCACCGTCTTGTAATGTTTTGATTTTGTTGCGATTGATAGACATTTTATTTTATATGTAGACCATGTTAATTTTTGGGCTTTTATCATTTTATTAGTTCTTTCTTGCCATGCAGGTTTCTCATCCAAGTTGTAAGTTGAATCGGTCATTTCTAAAAGGCCCCATGTGCATGGAGACTAGTTTTGAGAAATACACAAAAATATGTTTTACATTTAAACAATTGATCTGAGACCAACAATTTTTTATGCAGTACGTGTCACTGCCATAATAGCTGTTTTGACACAAAATTTGTTTGGTTTGGTTCATTAGAAAGGACAGAATAAGCTTCCAAATTCTGCAAAATAAGGGCCTATTAGAAATGACTCTCAAGAGTCAATATTTATATGTACTAAATGTTTGATATTCTTGTGGTTATTTGCTTTTTTAATGATCACTTGTATTAAACTTGCTAAAACCTTTATTTTGTAATGTTATCATTCTCTAATGTACACATATTTTATACATATAATGGTATTTAATAACATGGAGTAGCATCATGACATCCTCTTGTGTATGGCTCTAGGTGTCCTCTGTTGGGCATTTCAATAAATCATCATAATACTCCAACTATTCATGTGGGATGTCCGTCATAACTTTCTTGATGTCTTCTATCTTGTTCGTGTTAATGGGAACACGTCCGTCCTACACAGGGCACTAAATTCGCCAATAATGTTGTATAGTTACAAAAGTTCCACACGTATAGCCAACATGAAGCCCCATCTTCTTATAATTCAGAAAACATTTTGCTCATCCCTTGACGTAATGGTGGGTCATATCAAGAATTATTTCAGACAGAAGATGTTAAGAGGTCTATTGACCATTTTAAACGGTTTTGATATTATGCCTATTAAGGGAGGTTTGATTGTTTTTCTCTCAAAACTCCATTTTTCTCACCCCTTTGGTCAATGGTTGGTGCTGACAAAACACTTCCCTGAGACGTTTTTGGCACTTATTCGAAGAATAGAACGATTGCATCTGTTTCTAGCTTGCTAAACTGCCCCTTCTACCGCAGAAATTAATGTAAATAGCACTGCCATCCTGTGACTACACTAAAAGATAGAAAGTGGCCTTTTCAGCATGGAATGGTGTGTTTACCTCTGAAGAACCCCAATCCATGTTTAACTCACTTTCACCAAAAATGTCATAAAGGGCCTTTTAGAAATGACCGATTCAGTTATAATTTCTCCTAAGTATTTAAGTTGCTTCACTATTTTAACTTTCTTGTTATTTACTGTTATGTGATTGATTACAAGTGGATTTGCTACCATTATCTCTGTCTTTTCAAATGATATCTGAAGTCCAATTTTTTGTGCTATATTTTGTAGGCTTATTATTTGATTTCTGGCTTCTTGAATATTATTAGCCAGTAACGCTAAAGTCATCTGCAAATACCAAGCAATTTAAGTCTATTTGATCTTTCTTGGTTCCAATTCTTATGCTCCTAGGATTTCCCCTGTACCATTCCTTCATTACATATTCCAAAGCACAATTGAAAAGTAGAGGCGATAAACCATCTCCTTGTCTTAATCCTGTTTTAATCGTTAACGGTTCAGATATTTCTCCTCTGAATTTTACTTCAGATTTGGTGTATGTTCATTGTAGTAATTAATTGTATCATATTACATTAACCTATTAAATTCACATCGCAAACATATATGTGGTCTGATGGCCTGCCACAAGCATATATTTAAATGGAGCTGAAGAGGAAATACTGTTCACAAATAACGGAGTGCTGAGGGTTAATGGACTTGTTAGATCTGTGTGTACCAATGCATTTTCATTGAATTGGGCGGGTGTAGTAGGACTGTCGTCTTACTGCGTGAACACGGCACCACCGCCAGTCAACATAGGAATGAAATGATCATGTCCTTCTGTTGAAAGAAATTAAAATTTAGGTGGAAAACTTAAGAGAAAACTCAGGAAAAAGAAAGACCGTTTAAAAATTATGAATGATTTGGCTTACATCATTTGAACTTACGTGATATTGTTTGGTAGCATCCTGACGGATTAAGTAAACTGAGAAAACTATATGATAGTTGCATCTAAGAAAAACAAAGGGAAAACATACCGTTAACATTGTGTTTGAATGTAAGAGAAAAGATGTTGTTTAAGAAAGGGGAGAACCATTGCAATTCGCTTACCCACGTGCTGTTGAATGTGGTGTGCTCGGGCGTGAACAGATACAGAATGAGAGGTGCCTGACAGAGAGCGTCTCAGTTGTGTGTCAGGGACGTGGGTGGAGAGAGGGGGGAGGGGAAGGCTGAGGGAATGTGGATGGGCGGGGTTTATGACGCTGCGTGAAGCGCTATTGTGGAGATTTGGAAGTCTCTACTGTTTTAATACTGCGTTATTTAAGGGATATTTTACTGATTAGATAAAAATAAATGGGTATGGAGAGTGAAATCTTGCTGAAAAAACATTATTTATTGCTGTATAATGAAAATGCATTGGTACATACAGATCTAACAAGAAGTCCATTAAGAAGAACGTCTTTGGAACAACAAAACAAGCACTGAAACTAATTAAAAATATCCCCTTTTTTAATATCCACTGGAAAATACTTTAATTTTCCATATACATAAGTGTTTCTTAATGTGTTGACAAGTCACCACACACAAAGAAGTGCATCGTACCCTATTTTAATTGAAAATAATGTTCATAACGCATGTTTTTAATTGGGCATATTTATTATTACAATAGTAATAATAGGTGAATAATCAGAGCAAAAAGGAATGGACCAACAACTATGTCTAACCTGAACCATGCATTAAATTTTATACATTCTTCAACTTCAATATTAACCATTTTATATTAGCATGTGAATAATAAAGTCCAGTCATTTGGTGATGGAAAGTAGTAGATTCAGGAAAAATTGCTGAAGAATTTTTGTCGACGGTTCTATATGTTTTTTGGGGTGCTGAATCTGAAAATCCAGTTATCGACTAGATTCGAATATGGCTACACCATAAAAATGGCGAAAACCTATAAAATTTCGGAAGTGTTATAGTTTTGTCGCTTATAACTCCAAAATGACGAATCCTAGAGAAAAATCACTTTTTATCAAATGTAAAGCTGATAAAATTTCCTATCAAATAAGACTAGAACCAGCTCGCAAGCTTTTTTTGCGTTTGGCCGCTATAGCTCGCTAAAACTTGACCATAGTTTTCAGGTTTTCCAAAATCTTCGTATTTCAGAATTTCAAAGCCTAGTATACCCCCCCCCAGGCTAGTGAGTCCCGCCATTTAGCCCCCTGACCGACCGACCCCCCCCCCCTCCCAACAGGTCACACCGGTTCTTTCTTTTGTGTGGATAGAACGCAGGTCGTTCTTTTGTCAAGGACGCCATCTGCCTCTCTTCTCCATCTTTCTTTCTTTCTTTCTTTTAGGTCCCATTCCCAAACCCAAATTGTCACACAGTGAGTTGCCTTCCAATTACCAAGTGAGTTGCTTCAAATGTGTGTTTTCATACAACCTTAGCCAAAATGGTTCTGCAATCAATGGAAATCAGGTCGTCATCATTGTCGGAAGTGTATATCTTAGCGTTGCTGCAGTGGCCCTTACAGGCTTTCGCACATTTTAGAGCATAACAACCCGGCTTTTTTGCAGCCGCAGTTTTGTTTGCAATCCTGTGTGCCCTTGCAGGCAACAAGACGCAACAACTTGTCTGGTGCACATTGTTGCATGGTTGTTTTCAGCATCATTCTGTTGTTGGTCAAGTACCAACCCCAGAGCAAAGGGATTTTTGGTGTTGCCAAGCAATGCCTGAACTTGGTGATATACCCTGCTACAGTGCTTGTGTGCAGCGGACTCTGTTGAAGGTAGCGTAGCAATATTGAACCTTGTCTTGAATGCGGACTTTATACGCGTATAATGCTTGTACTGCTCAGCATAAGTGACTCTTCGGACCTTGTATCACCGTAGAGAGCGACGAGGTACTGTTCTCCTGATTGTTCAATGGTCTCAGGATCGCAGACAGAGTCCTTGAAGGCCTTGAGAGTGGTTCAAAAAGGAGGGTTGTTAATGAGAGCCTTGACGAATTTAATTTTCCCCTTGTTATATAGCACCGATGTCGTGTCACAACCACTCGTAGCATGGAGTAACAGAATATGTTCTGCTACAAGCGATGTGACAGCACTGGGTGGGTGGTATCACCTCGCCTAAAAGTACTACACCCCCTCTACCCTGTCAAATTTAAAACAAGAGACTGTTGGCAGTAGTGACTATGAGATAGTCTGCATCTTTTGCCGTCTGCTCACACTTTATTTCCTTGACAACTTTTTGAAACTTCATCAACATCTCAATCAGCCGGGCCTTGTTTTTCAGAATTTGACACAAAATTTTCTTGAGATACTGTTATAGTCATTGTCTCTTTGATGTCTGTCGAAATTTTCTTGGTTTCTCTTCTCAAGCGCTACACATTTTTGGTGCTCAGTTTTGGACCAGGATACCCATCGAATACCACTGCAGTGTTTGATGACGAGTAATGGGCTTTTACATAATCCATATATGGTACCGAGAGCAAATTTCTCCAAATGTTAAATCTTTCTGCTAAATCACGCGATAAAGCAAGAAGCCCCCATCGATAACAAAGGCACACCCTTCCAGGAACTGTATTCCCTCGACTGGTTTGAAGGATTTATACAGCGTGGATTTGGTTCCCTTCCTCATGCCTCCCTCATCAAAGAGGGACATGGGATACAGTGCGAGCTCGAAGCATAGGAAATCTTCGATTTCTTCGTCCGATTCATTAACAACTGGAATATGACAGTTGGGTTCGTGCACTGTTCTTCATGGCTACAAGATCGCACTCTGTCACTACACTCACTTACTGACATTGAAACCACAAAAGCTCTCCATCACCTCACACACGTGGCGCAGTGCAGGCATTACCAGAGTCCATCTCGACAAAACTGCAGGACTGAAGCCTCTAAGCCACCATCACATTTGATATATCTCATAAGGGTGCTTTCGATCGTCAAATCACTCCAGGTGCCACACTACACCTTATCTGTTCGACGAACAGTGAAAACTCCATCAGCTTTATACTCTTCTGGCGTCATAATTGTGTCGATCCTTCATGTCTTGGAGGCAAAGATGACTGCTTTTAGCATATAAAAATGTACACTGGCATGAAAAAAAAAAGGAAGCATGTTGTAAATAGTTTGAAGATGAAGATTCCAATCTCCTAATCTCTCTGCCTCGATAAACCTTTTCATGAGGGCAACCATCTCAAAATATTGAACCTACAGTTTGCTGTGGACCCTTGTTGAGCCAACTGTTGAAATTTATCAGCAATTTGATCTGAGAATCCTCTTAGAATGTAGTCTTCAGGTGCACAGAGAACATCAGTAATGTCACAACTAAACAACAGTTCCATTATTTCATTGTTTTCTTCCTGGCAATTTCCATTGATTGCAGAGCTATTTTGGCTAACGTTATATGAAGTAACACACATTTGAAACAACTCACTTGCTAATTGGAAGGAAGCTGTGTGACTGTTTGGGTTTGGAAATGGGACCTAAAACAAAGGAAAGCTGAGAGGGAGAGAGAGAGGAAACAAAGTGGAGAGGGAGAGAGAGAGGAAACATGGCGTCCTTGACAAAAGAACGACCTGCATTCTATCCATACAAAAGAAAGAACCCGAGTGACCTGTTTAGGGACGGGGGAGGGGGGTCAGGGGGAAATTCTTCAGCAATATTTTCCTGTCCAAACTACCAAATGACTGGACTAATAGCTATCTATTTTGGATTTTTTAGTAATATGCAGAGTAGCAAGTGTGTTTTTTATCTTCATGTTGCTTTATATGTGTTTAGAGCAGGGAAAGTTTTCCTAATGTTTTTGTCAAGCTGGCTGATGAAGGGGGAGTATAAGAACCCCCGAAATATGTACCTGTGAATACCAATTTCATTAAAATTGTATTGAAAAGGCTGAAATTTTAATATTTCACTCGTCTATTACAGTAAAACCAGCCTTCAACGGACCCGTTCTAAAATGCAAACTTGTCTTATATGGGAAAATTTGACGGCCTTGTGAACTTGGGGGGGCTTGTTAATTGAACGGAAACTGTGTTACATGGACAACAGGAAATTTCCAAGAGTTCCGAAATGCCATGTTTAGAAAATGTTCAGGCACCCTGTGAATGGCTACCTGAATCTGTAACTAACAAGGAATGTGAAAATAGGTCTTTCTTCCTTTGTTCTCCAACTTACATGTCAGAAGTGTATGGCTAATTGCCAGTTTCCTATTCCCCAAGCCTTTCCAGATGCTCGCTTTAATGAGCTGTTGTTTGTTTCATTTTAGGGACTTTGATATTGTGGTCTTTTAGCCCCATGTGCTTGTGTGTAGAATTTATCTGATAACGTGATAGTGGTGTGTGTGTGTGTGTAGCAGGCCTAGTAGTAGTAGTAGTAGTAGTAGTAGTAGTAGTAGTAATGTGTATTTGTTATTCAGGCGAGGATTGGGAAGGAGGCAGCCTTGGCGTTATCTTAGGAACCATCCCAGCCTGGAGTGGAAGTGGGAGAAACCACCAAAAACCACTTTCAGTATGGTTGAGGTGGGAATCGAACCAGCCTCTTCTTATTTTTGCCTCAAGAGGCTGAGTATACCCTGTTCCAACCCTCAGACCAGAATTAAATTTCTTGATAGAGCCAGGGATCTGAAACCTCCAGGGCGACAGCCAAGAATTCTAGCCACTACGCCGGGAGGTGGACCAAGCTGTAGTCATTATGGCTAACTGACTGATCTTAGGAAAAGTTATACAGTTCTGTATTAACTCGTAGCAGAAATATGTAAATACTACAACTCTGAATAAAATATGTATGTGCTTTTTTTGTACAGTCAACCCTCAATTTAGCAGACTAATTGGAGGTGGAGGTTCGTCCATTAAATCGCGAATTTAGAAATTAGAACTTATAATTCATATTATTTTTCTGAAATTCTTTAAAAACAACACAATTCATCTTAAAATATTTAAGTAATATTTGTGAGTTATAGAGCGATTGTATTGCTCGCGGAACACTCGGTTAGATGTGTTCTATTTCAAAACTGGCTGTACTTGCATCCACAATTATGGCCAAAAAATTATTCGTTTGGGAAATTTTATTTCATAGCTTTATTTGGTTGTTCTAATGGAATGTTCTATGTGGTTTTATTTATTCCTTTTAAAGTAAGAACTTGTGAAGAACTTCTTGACCTAATGGATAGGAGGAAACTAAGGATACTAGGTTTAAGTGAGACCAAGTGGAAAGGTTCTGGCAAGAAAACCCTCAGGAATGATTGTGTTATACTAGTGTGGTAATCATGCAGAGGCCAGAAATGAAGTTGCACTCCTACTACATAGAGATACAGGCATACATTCAGATATTAGGTATGCGAGTGATAGAATCGTCCAGATGAAATTATGTGTTGGCAATACATACTATTGGATACTCCAAGTTTATGCACCACAAACAGGGTGTACTACAGAGGAGAAAGAACTGTTCCTAGACTTAGCGGATTTAATAGCAGAGGACAATGTCATCATCATGGGTGATTTAAATGCCCAAGTGGGAAAGGAGAGGCAGGGGTGTGAGAACATTGTTGGACCTCATGGATATGGAAACCGGAACTCCGAGGGAGAATGCCTGATAGACCTGTTTGTGCGAAACAACTTAGTTATCCAGAATACTTGGTATCAGAAGAGAGAGAGTCACAAAATTACTCGATATAGTTGGAATGGACAGCTTAAAACTGGGATTGATTACATAACAGACCAACAAGCTAACCAGTCTGTAACTAATGTTCAATTTATTCCAAGTGAATGTATTGACAGTGATCATAGACTGCTCAGTGCAGAGCTGAAGAATGTGTGTGTACCAACAGTCAAACACACAAAAACGCCAAAGATTAAGACTTGGCTGTTGAGAGACTCGGAAAATAAACAGGAGTAACAAGAAAGGATCATGAGTAAGAAACCCAAAACAGAAAAACTTGGGGTGGAGGAAGAATGGAAGCTCTTCAGAGACACTTTTGTTACACAGGCTGTTGAAATCTGTGGTATAACAAGTGCTACACAGAGAGAAAAGGAAACACCATGGTGGAATAATAGGGTCAAGACAGCAATAAAAGAAAGAAATATCTTAAAGAAGAAATTAGACGGGAGGGAAACATCAAACTAGGCATGTAAGTAATGACACTGCAATTGAACATCTGTCTCAGGAATATCAGAATAAGAAGCTGGCTGTTAAGACTGATCCAGGAAGAGAAGGATAAATGCTGGGTTGACTTGACCACCAGGTTAAAGGAGGATGGCCAAGGCAATAAAAAACTACTGTATAGGGTGGTCAAAAATGATAGGTGTGAGCATACTAAAATTGTTGCTGTGGAAACTGATGGAAAGTTGTGAAGAACAAACCTCGATGTTAGAAAGGAAATGAGAAAACATTTCCAGCATGCTGCTGAATGGTGATGTTGACAACAGTAATGTTAGTGATGGCACAGTTGAAAAAATTCATGAGTACCAACAACCTTTAACATGGCTGGAAGTAGAGATGGCACTGAAGAACATGCGAAATGGAAAGTCTCCAGGGTTTGACGAATTAACCTCAGATATGATAAAGGCCGCTGGAACACCTGGCCTACAATGGATTTTCAGAGTACTTTCAGTCGTCTGGGAGGAGAATAGTATTCCAGATGACTGGACGAGAGGAATCATCATCCCACTGTTCAAAAGGGGAAACCGCAAGATGTGTGGAAACTACAGGGGCATTACTCTGCTATCGCATACTCAGAAGTTGTTGGAAAGATCTTAGAAAATAGATTGAGGAAGATAGTTGAACCCTTAATAGAAGAAGAACAGCATGGTTTCAGGAAAGGTCGAAGCACTGTTTATCTCATTTTTGTTGTAAGGATTTTGGCTGAGAAATATTGGGAACGTGGAAAGGATCTTGTGATGGTGTTCATGGACATTGAAAAGGCCTACGATAGTGTTCCCCGTAATAAGATCTGGAAATGTCTTGAAGACTCAAAAGTGCCCTACTACCTGGATGTTATATCGGAGTTGTTATAGTTGTGTCCAAATAGGAAATGGTCATTCTGAATGGTTTCAGACAAAAAGGGGAGTCCAGCAAGGAAGTGCCTGTCACCACTATTGTATGTCACTGTTATGGACAGAATTTTAAAATCTATTAAGGAAACTGCAAATGAATCACGAGCTTTGGTATTTGCGGATGACGTGGTCTTATGGGGAGAAACAGAAGTGGAAGTACAGGAGAAACTGACTGCTTGGAGCAACAAATTTAAAGAATTTTTGCCTGAAGATCAGAATGGCCAAGACTGTTGAAATGACCATTAGCAGAGAGAGGAAAAGTTCAAACATATATTTGGAGGGAGCAAAACTAGAATCAGTTTCTCACTTCCAGTATCTTGGAAGTATGGTCTCCAAGGATAACACCTTAAAACAAGAAATTCTAAATAGGACACAGAAAGCATCACATTTCTATAACCAAGTTCGGCACTTACTTTGGGACAGAAATATACCCTTGGCAGCAAAGGCAACGTTGTATCACACCTACTTATGGTATGGAAACATGTACATTGCTAAATAAGGATTACAGTAGAATTCAAGTCACAGAAATGAGATTTATTAGGACTATGAACCAAAGTACCAGGAGAGAAGAGATCAGAAATGAGGTACACAGAGCAACAGTTGGCATCAGGGTCCCTGTTACCAACTTTCTGGGGAAATGCAGACTTCAGAGGTATGGCCATGTAATGAGGAAGGATAGCTCTAGAACAGAAGTACTTCAACCTGGATGTCAGAGGGAAGAGACCAAGAGGAAGACCAAGGAGACGATGGATAGACAGTTCGATCAGAGGTGGAGAAGAATGGTTTTAACTGGGACGATGTCCAAGAACAACTGGTGTACCATGATCGGGCAAGATAGAGAGCGCTTGTTTGCCACACCCAGGAAACTGGAGATGGAATATGATGATGATGATGAAAGCAAGAGCTGTAACAGGGTGTCTACCTGTAACAAAAGTAACGAAAATTTTCCGTGGGAGGGTTGAATCCTTTAAACTTGCGCACGCTAAGCTGGCCAGTCTCACGCACGCATGTTCGCCGATCCCACTAGTACAATACTCTGCCTGTAACATCAAGTCTCGCATAGCATAGGCCTTCAAATGGCGGCTTGTGATTGGCGGATGGTTGAGCTACATCTGATTCTTACTTCAGTCTACATATGGCGTGTCACTCGCATCTGCTGAGACGAAAGTAGATGGTAATTTGTGAACGAAAGGGAGTTGCAGATGTACTAATGTCGAATTTCTGGTTTATAGGTTAGATTGTCTAAGTGAGAAGCCACGTCCAGAGATTCGGAATCCTCTAGAAAGGACGTCTTGTAGCATATAATCACGAGGTTTTAGAACCATGTAAGGTCACAAATCTTTCTTTATACAAGTCAATACCGTATATCTGCATACATAACATCTGTAACATGTTTTCACGGAGGCTGCTTTAAGTTTATAGGCAAGGGTTCACAAAATTCAGTTTCTAAAGGAAGAAAAATGGGGGCTGAAAAAAGACATCTTAACCCTCTTAGTGCCAAGCCATTTCCTGAAATACTTGCCAAGATTGCCAAGCCATTTTCAATGGTCATGCAGACTATTCCAAAAAAAATCATAAATACCACATTTCCAACGATAGAATCATTATTTTTGCTTTGCATTATAACCAATACCTCATACATTATGTTCACACAAGTAAATATGGCATCTAAACCTTTTTAATTGAGGTTATTCTTCTAATTGTTCAATTTTTCAATTTCTTTTTGTAAAAAATCAGTTATGAGCCTAAATTAAGGACACCTAAGAGTCATATTCGAAGAAACACTATGTTTCCAGCTGTAGAAAGTTCTTAGATACATCTGTAGGCAGAAAACTTCAACAAGAAGATAACTGCGCCGCACTTTTGGCGGGAACGTGCGTGATTGAGGGAGCGCAAAGGTAGGGCCTGAACACAAACTCAACCTATCGCGCAACAGACTTTGAAGGAAAAAAGTAAACACCGCACAGGCAAGCTTGAAACCTCACCTTTCCAACAGTATGAAATAATCACGGACATATGCCTACAGAAATCTACAAATATACGATAAACAGCGCGCCGATTGAATCGGCTTTGGCACGTTTGACGCGAGCAGCGAGAGCCGATCTGATCGGCGCGTGGCACTGAGAGGTTAAACCTATTGAGTCTCAAATGTGAAACTTGGCTCTCCTGCTCTCTAATAAATTTCAAGGGATACATTCCCAGAAATGTTTGATTTTATATATTTTTAGTAGTGATAAACATGTGTGTGTCTCTGAAACTGCCTGAGTGATAAATCTCAAACTCGGGGAAAAATACTCTTCTAATATTCAAGTCTGCAGCTCCCTTCGTTCTCTGTAGACGTGAGTGGCGCGCTATCTCTTGGCGAGTATGCAAATCCTCTGTAGCCCAATCTTACACCAATCATAAGCCGGCATTTTAGTTCCTATCCTATATGTGAGACTTTAAGACATGCTGAGAACATCTTGCATAGGCTTCAGTGGAAAGAGGATATAACAGATAGAGGTGCATCTTCATGTATAATTTTGATGCCAATCTATTGCTCGGAGCAAGTAGTTCCTACAGACAGTGTGGGATGGCGCGGCGATTTATTTCAAGCGTGATCCATCCACGACCTGCTGCCTTCTCTTCCGCGTACCTGGTTTACCCCTCCCTTTCCCCTTTTTTGTCCCACCCACTCCTTTTTAGCCTATTTTCATTGATGAAAAAATAGGCTCATGAGATCACCATTTGTCCACGTAAATCTAAACAGCTAGAGGGATTTCAATAAAATTTGGTAAGGTCATAGTACGGTACAATTTGGCAGACTCCAACCGTGCCCTTAAAATTTCATTAAGTCTCTCCAATCTAACATTGAGGCTATGCGAAATATTTCACCGGCATTTTATATCTCCGAAACTATTACAGATATCACCCTGAAATTTTGTACGGTGATAAAAGGGCACTACTAAAAGTTCACCTACAGTATATGACTTTCGAAAACCTGTTAAGTACAAAACTAACATGGCGACCAAGCGAAGTTGAGACATTTAAATGGACTTTTATCGCGGCGATTTAACCATCCGAACGCAGTGAAACTTCGTCATTTCGCTCATATTGGCCCGTATTGACGCAAATTGAATTCAGTGAAGTTTATAGGGCGGAATATAATAAACTTCACTGAATGCAGTGAAACTTGGTACAGCAAATATTTATACACATTGTAATGCACTGACATCTAATTAGGTTCAATTGTTTACATAACCTCAAGTTGGCGGCTGTACGAAATTTTAAAATTACGTTTTCTTTTCTCGCGTCCTAATCATCCGATCGAAGTTAACGTTTGAATAATGAACCTCCATAATAATCGTCGTCTAATAGTGCATAACCCTATGGCCTACATATATAAAAATCCAACATGGCGACGATCCGAAATATTTAGACGGTTCTCATTATACTGGTCTACAAAAAAATATTTTTTTATGTAACATGAATAACTTTTACTTACCTGCTGAAACCGAAAATGACACTGAAAAACATCTACCACGTCTGGGTGATTTTTCTCTTTTCAGAGACACTGGCAAAAGTGTGGGGGAAATAACGCCACGAACTTACTATAAAAACAAAAATCCAAGGCCTCCTTGATGGGATACCTGAAATATCCTAGAGAAACCTGGAATTTTCCTGGAACGCTTATAAATCACGAACGAGTGGTCAGAATCTGGTTGTTTTTGGCTTATTAATATTTATTTGTATGAAGAATATTTTAGGTACCCAGGAAAAACAAAATTGCTACACTGTAAAAAAACTTGAATTTCTTGCACTTTTTTAGGTAAAAAATCCGAATTTTTACAAAAATATGACCTGCTTCCATGCCAAAATGCAGTCACATACACGCAAAAAATTATCAGCGATGAAAAAATTTATTCTTCACTGTATAAAAGACTATAAATTGGTGTTCGTTGCCTGGAATATGGCTACAATGGGCGTAAATCAAAGTCCGAAAAATGCTCAATTTATCGCTCTTTCTAGTGTTTGTTTTAATTGTCGTCTTATATGCTGAAACGTAAGCTACTTTTGTGGTATATTGCATCTTCTTTACATCCTTTTACAATTGCCCCCCCCTCCACTCAGAAACACACCCAATAACATAATCTACTACACCAGAAACAATCCCATAAAGAATTGGCGCAAATATAACAATCACAGTAGTAGCTGAATGCGGGCGACTTCTCAACAATGTGAGCCAGTGCGCTGCTTCATTGTTTGCTGTGGGCGTGCGTTGAATCGTTCGTGTCGTTTTTATTTGTTTAAAGTGGTTATTTCGCAATGGATAAGTGTTATTTGTGTGATTTCGCAGGTAACGAAGGTGGTGTGGGGCTTTAGTGACGTGGTGTTAGCGGTATACGAACAATTGTGAATTCCAGCCTGATTAGAAAGGATGGCGTCCATTTACGGTTCGGCGAGAAAACTTCGGTAGTGTTGCACATTGACTGAAGGAAGATCAAGACAAAACAACCAAAACCTCCCGAAGCCCTGACAGAAGAAGAAGAAGAAGAAAAGTTTTTCGACCGAAAAGACAATCAGGAGACTTGGTGTTCGATATAGAATTCGGTGTCTTTTTTGTGAAGAAAAAATAAGACTACACTCATCCTGATCGCAATCCGTTCAGCAAAGTAGAGTACATTGAGTTTTTTGACGCCCTCCATGGAGAAGCTAAGAAGAGGGATAACGACTGGGGATGAAAAGTTGAATTAAATTTGAGTGCCTTGACGGATTTGGTAGCCGCTGAAGGAAGATGTCACCGAAAGTGCTGCGCGTATTTCAAACGGCCCGGCTCTTCTGTCCCAGGCAACGCGCACAACAAAGGCAGAAAAGAAGATGCCCACAAAAAATCAGCATTTGATTTTTTGTGCCAAGAGCTAGAAAAAGAATCTGCCGATTGCCAGGTTACACTAGCATCACTCGTGGAAGTACGGTACAACCCCTGTAATCCGTCACCTTTGGGACTGAGGGTATGGTCTGAACGCAAATAAGGTCGGATTACCAGAAAGTACAGAAACATACGGATTTACATTAAAATAAACAATCTCTGAACTCAAGATATCGGGGTTCCTTTCCTTCTTTCTTAGTAGAACCACATCCACAATGTGTTTTCAACCAGTTCAAGTTTAGGCTTTTCCAATGTTTTGCGATTCTTAAGAGCGTTTTAACTATCTATTGTCGATGTACATGATTCAATGTCTTTCCGATTTCTTCTCCAATCTTTTATTGTCCTAACGCCTACATTGATTTCCTTGGCAATTTTTCTATTTAGTGATTCCCCTTCATCCAGTATTGGTAGCACTGCTAATTTTTCTTTTCATGAAAGAGTAATGTGTTTACGTTTCACTCCTGACATGTAGAAGAAACACACCTGAACAGTACACACAATGTCGTAAAACCAACGAACAGTAAGCACTAAAAACTTCACAGTACAGTACGTACTGTACAAAACACGGACGACAGAAACAATACGAGAGGTGACGGAGCATCAAAACGGACAAGAAATAACAATTGCCTGTAAACAACAATGGCGCGACGGGACGTGTGTCACCGCTACTAGTCGAGCAAGTTCGACTCGAGCACGGTCTGATCAACCGGAGCAGCGGACTAGCCGAGGACCGACCAGAGAGGTTCTACTGTAATGGAAAAATATGAATTCGGGGAGAGGTACACTGTAAAACATTTAAAATCTAAATTAAAGGAAAAGTATGGTGACTCCATAACATTTATGGAGCTACCCGGTGAACGCTGTATTGTGTGTTTTACGGGCTTTGCTCATAGAATTCTGAATGACAGTTGGTACACTGCAAAAAGTGGTGACCCGGAAAAAGAGAAACTTAGGATTATATCGCTTGCTGCAAAGCTGATTCGAAAAGACATTAAATCTCGTGGGTATGATGACACAGTCTACTCCTCAGTCCAAGAAATGGCTACTGGAGGCCAGGATTTAATTCCAGCAAGCCTTCAAGCATTCATTGAAGATCTTATTTGTGACACTGACAAGAAAAAATCTGATCCAGCTCGTACGCGGATAGTTAAGTCGATCGGTCACTTAATCGTGTCAGCTGTGCGTCCTCGCTCATTTTTGTCTCCGATTCCTGCCGGTTTAAGCGTCGCTCTTCATAGGCGTTACGGCTCCAGATCCCCCTCATTGACACTCCTCACACAGGAAGCAGTGAATTTTGACGCGTCAACGTCTCCGATAATTATGTATTCCTTATACTTGTTCGTTGCTAGTCTTACCAGTACAGATGTTTTGTTGATTCCTCTAATTTTTATAAGACGTATAATATGTAAATATATAAGTTATTAAAACTGACGTGAGGGTTGGAACAGGTTGCACTCAGCCTCGAGAGAACAATTGAGTAGCTGTCTGACAGTGAGACAGCGCCCCGATCACGAATACCAAGATTAACGGCCGAGGGGACCCGACGCGCTGATCACGCTACACCCCAATATCTGCAGGCCAAATGGCTGGGCAGCGGTCGCTTGGTCGGCCATTCTTTAATCGTCTACCTCATTACGGTAGTACACTTTTGTACCAATGAAACTGAACCAAAGCTTTGTATTTCTAAATAACGTTAACTTGATTATATTAGCTATCTATTTAAAACAACTCAGTGTATTTTTTGCTTCATGAATCCTACAAAAGAAATCAAATCACTTTTTTATTTTATTTTTTTATTTAACATAAAATTGTCGTTAGAAGCATACATTGATAGGACTTGAGTGTTGGGAACAAAGGCGGCAGGGTTGAGGGGGGGGGGGGGGGGGAGATGGATGAGTTGGGATAGAGTGTCGCACTTATTTGAGAAGAAAACAGAAAAAATCATGGCTAAGCATCTCTAGGAAAAGAAAAACTAAAACAAGATAAATTCGGTAACTCCGGGGTTTGCAATTTATGCCCATTTTAGCCATAGTCCAGGCAACGAACATAGTGTTTTCGGACTTTTTAGGCTTTTTTTACAGTGACTAATTAATTTTATCATCGGTGATAATTAGCTGCGTGAATGTGACTGCATTTTGGCATGGAAGCTGGTCATATTTTCTAAAAATTCGGATTTTTTTAATCTAAAAAAGTGCAATTTTTTTTACACTGTACCAATTTTTTTCCCCTGGGTACCAAAAATCGAAAATAGATCAACAAAGTTAAGCCAAGCGCAACATATTACTTGGTCTAGTTACAAAAAAAAAAAATCACTCTCCATAAATGCCAAATTACGACATTACGAATCAGTTATTAAACTGGAAGCAATATATGCTTGTGAAACATTTTTCAAGTTAAACACTCGATCAGTTACTGACACATTACAGAAGACTGATAGAAGAATTCTCAGGACTATAATTAATAAAAAACATCAGGTGGATGGTCAATGGCGTCTATTACTAAATGAAGTGGTTTATAAAGAAACTGAGTCTATAGTCGATACTATGCGAAAAAGGCGAATTGCTTTTTTTTGTCATATCTCATGCCTGCCGGATACCAGACAATTAAAAGTATTATTTAATTATTTTTTCAAAAGTAAAACAAAGAACTCTTGGTTTATGGAAATTCAAAATGATCTGGATGAACTCGGCTTGACAATGTCCCAAATTGCTAACAAAGATGAGAAGAATATCTTGAAAAACAAGAACATCCGACTTCCCTTAAAAACCTTTACCCGCAAAACTTACACCATAAGCGATGCAAGGTCGACTAGAATGAAAATGTTTTGGGAAAAGAAGAAAAATAAGAAGCTGAATCTTTAATATTGTTTTTGAGACATGTATATACTTGTTTTGTTTAAGTGCTCCAATGTAACATATGTAAATAAATAAATAAATATTAATAAGCCAAAAACAACCAGATTCTGACCATTGGTTCACGATTTATAAGTGTTTCAGGAAAATTCCAGGTTTTTCCAGGATATTTCAGGTATCCCATCAAGGAGGCCTTGGGACTTTTAGGATTATCTTATTTAAAGGTACTTACAACTATTTTTTCATATCCAGACTTGTTATTCTAAATTTCCGGGTTAAACTCTAATTGCACTGGGGTATCATAGCTCCTGGGGCAGATGACCTCGTAGTTCCACCCCTTAAAACAACAATAACTAATAAGTAATTTATAGCTCCAAGATTCTCCAGGAAAAAGTTGATATGCAAGTGAAGGACGTGAATTTTAAGGTACGTTCGGCAACCCATAGCTCTGTACGTTTTCAAAAGGTTAAGAACTAAACTCTAGTTATCTTCTCTGTTGTTGCCAAGAAATCCTTTTACCACCTTCACAAATGCTTTCCAAGCTGCCAATTCTTTTTTGTTTAGCTTTTTTTCAAATTCAGCATCACGTAGGTGTCAGGTCCAGTGAAAACCCCTTCTTTTGTCTTCGCTTCACTAAGCTTTGGAAAAAGTTCCGACAAGTACTTGAAACCTGGTCCCTCTCTGTCCATGCCTTTTACAAAGTTCTTCACAAGACCCAGCTTAATGTGCAGAGGAGCAAGTAGCACATTTTTGGGGTTAACCAAAGGATCGTTCAACCCTTTTTTTTTTTTATCTGGAGTATAAGATTTTCTTGACGGCCATGATTGTTTAACAAAGTGCTTTTTTTTTTTGGTCTCTGCTGTCCCATAAGCACAAAAGCAACAATACTTAGTAAAGCCGCCCTGAAGTCCCATTAATATAGCTCCTTTCAAGTCCCCACATATTTGCGACTTAAAATCTTCATACTTGATTGCCCTTAGAACTGCACCCAAGTTGTCATACGTCTCCTTCATTAAAACAGAGTAAGCAACTGGAATTGACAGCTTTTTATTTCCATTGTGAGTAACACAGCCTTGAGGCTAGACTTAGAGGAGTCAATAAAAAGTTGCCACTCTCTAGAAACAAGAGTTAGTCCAAGTTCATTCATTAACCCCACAATGTCGAAACCTACACACATAGGCCCCTCAACTTTGAAAAATACAGAGAAGTTAGCATTTCTCTTTCTAAAGGACGTTATGGTTGTGCCTTTTGCTAAAAGATTCCACTCTTGTAATCTTGAACCTAGTAGTTCATACTGCTGCTTTGATAAACCTAAGTCACGGTCCAAACCATTTACTTCATTTTGCTTAATAAGATGAGGTTCACTAGACGGAGGAACATATGTAGGATCAATAGTATTTTCCAACAACTCTACAGTTTCCGAATGTAAATCTGCATTGTCATTTAGTTCTGGAATGACCAAATCTTCCCAGTTCAAAGGTGGAGTTGGAATGGGTAAGCCTTCACCGTGAGAAACAGGTTTAATGGCTGAAGGTACAGTCGGATAGTCAATGTTCATCTTCTTCTTAGAATAACCTTCAGTATTAGTAAGGCAAAAGTAGCAGTCATTAAAGTGGTTACTTAGTTCACGCCAAACCATAGGTACAGCAAATGGCAAACTGCTTCGGTTACCCTTCATCCACTGAATAAGTGTTACGTGACAGCTCGCGCAACTACTATGTGGTGCCCAGTGTTTATCTTGGTCTCCTATTTTGCATCCTAAATACAAAAAATATGCTTTTTTTACATCTTCATTCATAGGCCTACCTTGAGATTTTAATACACAACGTCCACAAATATAACAAAACTTATCTGGTGAATTTTTACAAAGTCTTCGCTGATTTGATGCCATTTTCGCACTAAACTTTCAATGAAAACACACACAACCTCACTTCACAAATGCAGCACTTCACTTACAGTGACAGAAGAAAACAAAGAACTTCAAACTGCCCCCCTCCCTCTTCTGCAGTGTTGCCAACTGTCCAGTTTCAAATAGAGAAATAATGTGATATTATGGTAAAATATGATGGTACCATATGTTGGTAACATAAAAATGGGACGTGATGGCTATATTTTGATATTTATTTAGTTATCGGGAAGGTCAACGCATAATAAAAATGCTATTCGGATCTATGTTACATACACCTTGTTGACCAGTGATCTATGATTCTATTACAGCAATCAAACTGAAATTTTGTATGTTGTTAGGGGCAATTAACATAAGTAGGATATATGAAAATAGGCTATAGAGTTCTTCACGGAACTACTTGTTTATTCCTTCCTTTTTCTCATCCGCCTTATTACGGTCATGTTTTAGTAATTATTCTCTTCCAGTATATTAATAATAATAGGTGATATTTTTCTCCCTGTGGTATCAGTTGATAGCATGTTGCATTTAATGGCATAATACCTCATTTGGCTATAGTATTGAATGAATTAAGTCTTCATAACCACATAGGCCTACTTCAAATGACGGGACCCCAGTTGAGTCCGGCATTGCTTCCACTTATTTGTGCCGGGCTCCTCTCCGTCTTCTTTCCCGTTGACCTCCCTTGGTCAACTCTTGTTCTCTTCCGACCCAGACGGTATTAGGTTATCCGAGGCCTAGGGAGTCTTTCACTTTCCCGCCTTAATTGGCCCTTGTCTCTTCTTTCCGGATACCCTCCTTCTGTGAGGGGTCAGCCTTTTTTTTCTACACCCTCAGGGGCTCACGGCTGGTGAGTTCGGGAGTTGGCGACCCCGAGGGATTCCTGAGCTGGGTCAGTTTTTCCCTTTTGTCCCTTCCCTTTGGGGCGGACTCTCTCCTCTCCTCTCCTCTTCTCTTTTCTTTATTTTTTCCTTTTCTCTTTAAGATTCCCGCACTGTTTTTGTTACTTGGTTCACCGTGTATCTAAATTCCCTTTTAGCGATTTTTTACGGCATTTTTGATCTACGTTGCATTTTGTACGTTTTTTCGATATAAATTACATCTCGCGATTGTTTTCAACCTCAATTGCATTTTGTAAAGATTGACAATCTAAATTGCTTTTTAGTAAGTCTTTCAACGCAGGTAGTCGGGCCTTTTAGTGAGTATTTTGAATTTCAATTGCATTTTGTAAGTATTCTCAACCAAAACCGCATTTCGCACGAATTTTGAATCTAAATTGCATTTTGTTTGGTGGGCATTTTGCACATATTTTGATTCTCAATTGCATTTTGTGGGTATTTTGAATCTAAATTAAATTTTGTCAAGTATTTTCAATCTAAATTGCATTTTGTAAGTATTTTAAATCCACATGAGTCGTTTGAATCTACCGTACATTTTGTAGGCATTTTCAATTTCAATTGCATTTTGTAAGTATTTTGAATTTCAATTGCACTTTGTGAATAATTTGGATTGGAACTGGGATAGGGCCTATTTCGAATTGAATTGTGTATTTTCAATTTCAATTGCATTTTGTAAGTATTTTCGATGTAATTTGCATTTTGTACGTATTTTCGATCTCATTTGCATTTTGTAAGTATTTTGAATTTCAGTTGCATTTTGTAAGTATTTCGACGCTGCATTGCTTTTTGTACGTATTTTGAATCTAGCCTATGTTTTGTGGGTCTTTTTCAATCTATTCTTTTTGTGCATCTTTTCGTTCTGAATTCCCCTTTGTAAGACCATTCCTTTTTGTACGTATTTTCCATCTCGGAGAATTTTGTTCTGTTTTCCATTTCATTATCATTTTCGTTATCACCCAGATCATTAGGGGCCGATAACCTAGATGTTAGGCCCCTTAAAACAACAATTATCATCATCATCATCATCATCTACTTCAAATGAAGTAAAAACATTGAAAATTGCACCTAATAAATCTTATAAGGTACCAGTACCAATATTACACCATTAGCTACCAAGGGGGAAAAACATGCCATACAGGTTGAGAAAAGTACACTCGCAACATACGGGAGGCCATATGTTGCTTGGGGGGTAACAATTGCTGTTATGGCATTTTTAATTGAAAGCAGTCACAATAACTCTTTAGGCTATTGTAATGTAAAAACTTAAGTTGAAATGTCTTATTTTCCCTCCTTTTACTTTATTTTTGATTGTGATGTACTGAAATGTAGCTTTTTCTTCCCATCGGATTCAACATTGGGCAGTCTAGATTTAACAAGTAGGTAAATCAAGAAGTTTAATTTAGCATTTAAATATAATTTTCTTGTTACTATCATGTGTCAAGGACAGTAGCTAACAGAGATATTTTAGCTTGTAGGTTCACTGGTTCAGCGCTTATAAAAATGTTAGACACAAGACCTGAACTCAAGTAATTCAGTGAAATCCTATTTATTGTGTTAATGTTTCCTTGTAGTGTGTTTTCATTTTCATCTGCCTCAATAAAAACTTCATTTGATCAATGTGGGCTTTTCTTACTAGTTATTGCTTATAGAACATTAACTAGGTCTGTTGTGAGTGAAACTTTGATCCAGATTTACACACTGCATATGTTGGAAGATGAGTAATGACATTTTCTTTTCCTGTTACTAAGAAATGCAGGTCCGTGATCAATATTTAGCCTGTTCTGTATTTGTTGGCTTACGTCACTGCTTGCCAGTTCCTTGCTAATGTACTCTTGCATACTCGTGAATGAATGAGATGTTATTTGCCAGAGCAATGCTTTGTTTACACTTGATCAGCTGCATTTCCTCATACCATGGCAGAAATGGGAATTAAATCAGGGCCATGCGCACAACGAGCTTCTATGCTTGTAGATCACAGAGACGTCATAAAATAAGAGGTAGCTAAAGGTAACTAAAAAGTAACTAATTCTTTCTTCATTCTTCCAGTTGACACCCTGTGTAAGGTTATGTTCATATTGATTTATATCGTTTCTGCCACTAATTAACGAGGTTTTACTGTAAGTAATTATTTTTTTAAATTTTTTATAAGAGTTTGGGATGCACGTGCAGATGACAACACTTGGCGTTTCATTGTGAATGTGCGTACAAGAGCATGCAAATTTAAAACATAATGAAAAAATTGAAATTGGTTTAATTCTGTCTGTTATATCTGAGGTCCGCTAAATCGAGTTAACTGTATGTCCATTATATGCTTGTTCATGGTTTACGGTAATTATTTTAGCATAGGCCTACGTCCATTAACAGGAAACCTATCTTGAAATGAAAGATTTGCGAGTCCCGTTCTATTCTGTTGAAGGCAGGTTCTAGTGTATATCCGTCCTGTCTGAGGCTTGTTCCAGACTTGAAATATCTATAACTTTGAAGCCATTTCTTCAGAGTTGCCTTATTTATTGACCAACTGAAAGGTTGTATTATCAATTGTCAACCATCCTTGAAAGGCCAATTCATTTTATGGTACATAACTGAATAATCACTTCCTTGTTTTCAGGTGAATGGTTCCGAGCTGTGTGTGTGGGTGCTGAAAAAGGCACAATTAGCGTAATGTTCATAGATTATGGCAACATTTCTCAAGTGGAACATACAGATATACGGAAAATGGTGAAGGAGTTTTTCGAGATTCCAGCACTGACTTGCTTGTGTAAAATTAAAGGTAAGATTAATTGTTTGAGTTTGTGGTTTTTAGCTTTGTTGATAGAGGTGAGATTTGTCACACTCATATTGATGTATCTTCATGTTTTATCTCTCTGCCTGCAAATATTAGTGGTTTTGATTTAGAAATAAAATTTGAAATTGGTTCAAAGTGTGAAATCCTGTATTTGCTTATGTGATGGTTGTTAAGCTTAATAATACATTTTCTTCAAGTCAATAGCTGGCATCTGACCGTTCTGAGACTAATAGTGTTACTTAAAGTTGATTTCAAAATTTGCAATGGATACTCCCAGTCTTCAGCAGCAGATGCAGTAGGCTGGAATAGTATAATTATGAAATGAATCTGCTGTGTTGAGGCATTAACTAAATGGAGTCTATAATTTAATTTGAAGAATAAAGAAAAAAAAATGTTATGGATTTATGTGGTATGTAAACTAGGAAGATGATGATTTTAAAAAACATTTAACTGCAAATGGTTTTACACGATATATCAATGAAAGTTCCTGGAAATTGCTTGTTAATTAGAACTTCTGAGAGTGTGAAATGACTAAATATCTCTCCTTTTCCTGATAATATAGAAAAGTATCTTGAATTTTCCTTCACACCATAATGGACATATTTTGACTAAGGAGACTATTTTACTTGTTCTCTGTAAATGCCTCTTATAATGCCCACTTAATTTTTATGCTCTACTTTAAATCTATCCCATTTAACAAAATAATCTGTGAAGTGTCACAAGTTCCTCTTCAAGTTTTGTGTGGTGGTAGGAAATATGACTGGAGCCCAGACCCAACATTAAACATATTGATATTTGAATCACTTGTGATTAATTCGCCATGTTGTTGTACCACCCACCCTTTCGTTTTTCGCTTCAGGGTCATTTGATAGAATTGTCGAAGGTAAGAGGTTCAGAACTACTGTATATGAGATGGTGGATGGAAGACCAAGTTGAGGGTCTTTTACGACGCTACTAAATCGTGTTGTCTAAGGAGTTGGTTAGTACAAATGTATTTCAAATGAGAAATTTAACAATAAAATATTAAGATACATTTAAAACAACCAAAACCTAGTCCCACTTAGGGTCCTCTTAATTATAATCTGTGGCTAACCCTTACTAAAAGATAATTTTCATTTACTGTAAAAGGATCCTTCCTAATCTACCCCCAAAAGGTAAATAAATACTGTACATTGCTGGCCTAACCTGATAAGAATTGGAAAGCAACTAAATTGCAAGAAGGGAATAATCCCACAAATGGGAACCACTAGATACCAAAAATTAAAGAAAGGGAAATGGTATCCAATCCGAATGATTAAATTGAATGACTTAAAATCGTAAAAGGATCCCTCAAGAACAAGATTCAGTTGTTAGCGATCAAAATGTTTTGTTATGAAGGATTCAATGTGGACACAAGGAAAAAAATACATTCCCATGCAAAGTTCTGACTATTTTTCTTTTTGTTACCCGAATAAAAGTCTGATCTAACCATCTCCTTAATTCAAAACAAACCAACCAAACCTGAAATACTCCCTTCCCGATTGCGTTATCAACAATAAAATTTTTAAAGAAAGCAATGATCCACATCCGATACGTAACCTGCAATCAAACACAAATTACAAATAACTTACAAAATGAAAGATTTAGGTAAGATAAGGTTAAGGTTAAATTTGAAACAAACTTGACTAAGTTATATACTTCATTGACCAGGATTTCAGGCACAATAGAAACCTTCCAAATAAATATAGTGTTTCATAACAATACCAAAAATTAGGAACAAGCTAATTTATTCAGGAACCCTACATAAGACATCCTCCTTATAAAATAAACAGGAAATTATGACTAAAAAAGGAGAGAAAAAACTCATCCTCTTGTAGACATAATTACAGTATTGCATAAAAAGGGAGACAAGGAAAACCCTGGAATTTCTCTTGTTAATACACCCTATAAAATGTTATCCTTCGTTATATTAAATCTCATTAAACCATCATTGGTAGAGATACGGGAAAATCGCAATTGTGATAAATGCGATTTTACTTTTTTCTAGTTTTTTCAACTATTTGGTAACTATTATGACTATATTGTATACCCAGAATTTTGCGAAACTGAATGTGCGACTAAGTGCAATAACTAAGGGTTCTTGCGAATTATTCCAATAAATTCGAAAAGTTCTCAATTTACCGAAAAATATTGAATGTTTTTTACATTTTCGCGCCGTTCTTCGAAATTTGCGGTTATCATGCAATGGAAATATTGGTTAAATAATCAATTTTTACGAGTAATAATCAATATGTATGAGTATCAATTTATTATTGTCGTGAAAACCATCGATTGTGGTAGAAATAAATTTGAAAATGGCTGCTGTTATTGCCGCTTGACCACTGTTTATCTCCAAAATAAAACTGTCTTTGGAGAAATTATTTCGTAGTTTTCATTTCGTTGTGCTAATAAAAGGAATATTCCAATAGTGTGTGTGTATCGATTCTTTTTTAATAATTAGAACAATAAGGTTATGCTTATATTGCGCCGGCCCTCATTTCCATTTTTTTTTCGTATGGCTTTTAGTGCCGGGAGTGTCCAAGGACATGTTCGGCTCACCAGTTTGTAGCTGCTTCTAGCCAGACACCCAATGGGTGAGCTACAAGTACCGTCGCGTGTGGAGTGTTGTCTGGGGAGGAAAGTGTGACTGTAAGGACGAGGAGTTGAAAGGTAGTGGCTGTGGCCTATAGTTAGGGACCAACCCCGGCATTTGCCTGGAAGGAAGATGGGCAACCACAGACGACCGTCTTCAAGGTAGCCGGCAGGGGAATTCGAACCTCCTCGCCTCCCGGATGTGAGCGACTGCCAGCAGTCGTGCCGTAACGACCACGGCTAACTCACCCAGTCTCATTTCCAGTATTTTGACCATTTTAGATAAAACTGTTAAGTACCTACGCATCGTGATATGAATAGACAACGTTTGTTAGGCGTTCTCCTTGTTTGGGGAATGTTGTATACCAATGTGTAAGTTATGTCGTCCTGCGATTTCTCTTTGAATTCGGATACTTTTTTACAGATTGTCAGTAAAGAGTCGCAAAAAGGTATATCAGTAATTGTATGTTTGCATATCCTGTTTATCTTAAGAAATCCTTTGAGACTGATAAAATATGATCATTTACATCAAGGGAGTGTTAGAAGCACTAAAATCCCAATATCAGTATTAAAGAATTGTAGACACTTGATACCAAACATTTTTCCTAAATGTGAGCATCTCTGAAAATAAAGGCATCAGCCTGACAACTTGGCAATATTGAGATCAAGTGCTGTTGGTTGTATGACATGAGATGAGGGCACCTAAGCTATGCTGAAGAGATCCAAAGGCCATGTTCTCATTATGTAATCAACAATATCAGGTGTTGTGCAGCAACTCAATACCCTGAGCTGCTGGTGATATAGGCAGGTCATTTTTTCAGGGGGAACGCGGGGGTATGCGTACCCCTTAAACATTTGAAAATTGTTCAAGAAAAAATATTGGTACATTTGTATCTTGTCCGGCAAATATAACTTTGGACTTGAAAGTTCATCGATCAGCTGGCATCAACTCGCTATTCACAACAGCTGGAGGAGATTTCGAGTAATCCTCGATTTAAATCGATCTATCGAATCCGTTTCTTTTGGTCGGCCACTCTGCACTCAGCAGCATAATTGAAACTAGGCCAGATTATTTTCTGCTCTACAAAAGCTTTGTGTAATTGGTGCCT
Source organism: Meconema thalassinum (assembly GCA_946902985.2). Taxonomy (NCBI): domain Eukaryota; kingdom Metazoa; phylum Arthropoda; class Insecta; order Orthoptera; family Tettigoniidae; genus Meconema; species Meconema thalassinum. The sequence goes on along the minus strand of OX336390.1, from coordinate 272,862,294 downwards.
TAATTGAAGAAATTTACTTGTTTAGGTAAAAGTAAGTAACTTACTCAAACAATCATGAAAAGTAAGTTCTGTTGTTATAAGCACGCAGGCTAGAATTTGGAGGTGGGGTAGGTTGTTATTTTGTTTAGAAGGAATTAAGAAAATAACTATTTTACATCCACCCAGGCATCATAAAAGCTGAAAGTTAATGAATTAATGAGTTAATAAACTAAACCAATGCAACCTTTCATTTGACATGTCGGTCCGTAAAGTAGTAACGGGACTCTGCAAATTGCCGAAAATTGCAAGATCATGATGTTATGTCGACAACTGAGAATACCCCTTGAATTTGGTTTTAATAAAAACCACTGGATATACAGTAGGTATGGTGCTAATTACACATGTAAGATGGACAGAATGTCGAGGGCTGGCAGAGAGTTATGTTAGTTCACTGATACCCAGGTACCGATTATTAGAATAAAGCGAGCTGTGATCAGGAGACAATGCTTGTCTTATGAAGTTTACCATGTGGCAGGTGGAATGACAACAGTACCGGGCTGTCTTGGACTCGGTGAATGAATTGGTTCAAATTCTGTGAGGTATCTGTGAATTCCTTTTGTGTGGTTTCCCTACTAACTCCTTGCCAAGTTCCATTAATTTCTTTTAATGACTTGTCTCATGAGATTGTATTCAAGAAGTGCCATTTGACCATTAAACCACCCGACAAATAGAAATTCAATGCACCTCATTCCTGGCCCTCATTGAAAAGGGAATAAGGAGGGAGTAAAAGTACATTTCATTATTTAGTTAATTATCCGTTGTATGGTATTTCCCTGAAGTTAGGTAAATGTACGATACACATTGGCCTACTACAGTGGAATCTCGTTAGCACGTTCTCGGTTACGACATTTTCCCGTTTAGCGCGATGATTTTCTCAAGTCCCAATTCTACAAAATACATGTTGATGTATCCCCTTAAAACGTTCTCTATTCCCGCTTACGACTATCAAATTTCCGTTGTACTATTTGTAAGCGAACCGGATTTTATTCTTATTTCATTATAAAATTCGGCTTCTGGAGAAAACACGACGCGATATTGCCTCATATTCTCTGATAGTCATTGACAGTGTAGATTATTTCATTGTGTTTGACGGCGTAGAAGTGGCTATAGCTATGACGCAACACAGGTGACGTGTCTCTCTCCCGCTGCCCTTTCTCTACTTTCTCAAGTCCCTATCCTATTAAATTCATGTTGAAATATCCCCTTAATACCTTCTCTATTCCCGCTTACAACGATCAAATTTCCGTTTTGAACTATTTGTTAGTGAACCGTATGTTATTCTTATTTCATTAAAAAATTCGGCTTCTGGAAAACACGACGCGATATTGCCGCATATTCTCTGATAGTTATTGACAGTGTAGATGATTTTATTGTGTTTGACGGCGTAGAAGTGGCTTTAGCTATGACGCAACACAGGTGACGTGTGTCTCTCCCGCTGCCCTCCGCCCCCTTCCCTTTGTTTATTTCTCACGTAGGCGCATTATTGTCTTCGTATTCCGCACTATTGTCTTCTAGTTCTTAGTATTCACGTCCAGTTATGACCTATTTAATTGCGTGTTTCATAATGGATAAGAAGAAAGTACGGCAGATAACTAATGATGAGAGGATGAAATACATTCGAGACGTGGAATGCAATCCTCACAGGAAGCGTGTGGATATTGTGCGAAAGTGGAACATTCCTCAGTCTACACTGAACACGATTCTAATTGAACGTGCATTTGAAGAAGGGATGAGCGGCAAAAGGAAACGTGTGCGAGAGGGACAGTTTCCTCAACTGGAAAGCGCTTTATTGAAGTGTTTCAAGCAAGCCCGTGCTTCAAACATATGCGTGCGCGGTCGCCGGCAACAGAGCCGTCACTGGCAGAGCGCGAGAGCGAGAATGTCCTTGCTTAGCAAAAATAAAGACGCTGTATTATACACTGTAGTGTAGAGGTACAATGATTCATTTTTATGTTATTTATTCCATGTAAGTTACTGATAACCTATGTTTATGTCGTGACTGTAGTAGTGCATACAATCACTTACTAAGGTCGGCGATTTGACGTCCATATATACGCCGCGTTCTTTCTTTTACGTTGTAAATGCAGTATGGCGTTTTTCGGTAGTACGTTTTCCCGCATATGACGTCCAAATTTTTCAGTCCCTTGAAAAACGTACTAACGAGATTCCACTGTATATTAAATGCTTGTGCCATTAATCAGAAACACCCATATTATATCCAATCCTGCACATGTTTGAATAAATTTCCGTACATATTAATTTTGAACCTGTTAAATTTTTATCGTACCTGGTGACTAACTCTTTAAATGCTAGAAGATGCTAATTTTTAAAATTCAAAATGTTACAAAATGCTATTTTTCAAAATGAAAGTGCTACAAAATCAATTTCAAATCACTATTTTCTCGTATCTTTAATCATTTGTCATTATCAAAGTGGCTTTCGCAGTAATAGGTCCACTACTGACAACATATTTGCTATCAAAATAATAAGTGAGCAAGTGTAGGAATATAATCAAAGTATTCACTATTTGATTTCCTCGATGCATATGATTCAATTCATAGGGAGAGCCTGTGGAATGTCATGTCAGTTTTGTTTCCCTCTTAAGAGGGGGGAGGTACACTTTTCAGGGCCAAAAAATTGCAAATTGTTTTTAATGATTTAATTGAATGAATGGTCGTTTATCTTTCATTTGGTGAAAGAAAATTGAAGATTTCTTCAATACTTCCTGAGATATGCCCCTAAATGTAAGTGGCTGTCACCTAAGTTGTCTCCTTAAATTTCAGACTGCCCCACCCTCAAGCGTGTCACCTACTGCTATGTTTATTCCTTTATTTTCTCGCTTCTTCTCTTGTTTCCATGGAATACACTGAAGTTCATTTACTCTTTGAGGAACTGAACTTTCGATTTTCTATTGTTTATCTTTGTTTACTTTTACCGCGAAAGAAGTTACATTTGTGCATGTATAATTGATTGTGTTATCGTTACTAGGTTACTGGCGAGATGTAAGGTTATATATAGGCCTAAAAGGGCGGGGTTCCATGGAAACAAATTCAGTACACGCATATTGGAAACAAAGCACAAGCACATGATTCTCCTAACCAAGTTCGTAGTAGTGCTTCAGCAAGAAAGCTTTCCAGCAACAGTAGTAGCAGTTGTGCCAGTGATGTAAATATGTTTTTTAATTTAAATATCATGTTTCATAAACTTGAAGAAGGAGGTAATGTCAATAAAGCCAACATTCAAAAATCTTGTTCAGACTGAGTTGCTAAGGAGATTTGTCGGTGGTTACACCCAAAATAATAACGAATCGCTCAACTCCAAAATTTGGAATATATGTCCAAAAAACTGGATTTGCTGGGAGAAGAACTGTTGAGATTGCGGTTAATGATGCCATAATGACATTCAATGATGGGATTATGGCTAGGTTTCAAGTGATGGAGAATCTAGGGCTAAAGGTTAGGGAATTTTGTATTAAGATGCTTCATGAAGTGGATGACAAACGGGTTCGTTCAGGGAATAACGTGCACATGAAGCTACAAAAGAAGAGAGAAAATGTAAAGGAAGGCTTAGATTAGAATCAGCAGTAAAAACCAACCAGAAGGAGGGCTTAGTTTATGCAGCGGGGGCTCTTTGATCCAAATTCTACCCTTAGGCAAGTTTGAAGCTAGTTTCCCGAAAACATCATTTTCACTCAGCGTTTACATGATAACTTAAAGACTATTCAAGATATCTTACTGAAAATTTGCATTATTGGACTTTGTACTGATATGAACAACATACACTGAAACATTTTGTGTATCATTTATACTTCCCACTTTAAAAAATATTTTTCACAAAAAAAAAAAACATTAAAAAATGAAGTTAAAGTAAAGCAGTTTTAAAAAAATATTTCCTAAATGTGTATGTCAATAATTTTAGTGAATGTTGTAGCCTAGAATGTTGTCAACAGTTCAAAAGAAAATTCATGTAAAAAATTTAAATTTTGGGGAACTCATCATGTAAACGCTGTCCAGCCATCAAAAAAAAATAGGTGAAAGTTTGGTGTAAAATAATGTATGACTGAAAGCATATTACAATATATATCCTGTGAATAATATGAGTTAACTGTGTTTAATAATCCTACCCATTTTTATTTCATCCAACTGATAGTTTATGAGATTTTTTTTTTACTCGTTGGAAATAGTCATGTGAAAGGTGTACCTCCCCTTAAACGTATTAACCTGTATAGATTGTTTATGGATGACAATATTAGAATTCTCCTGAATGGGAAAAGATCTGACCCTTTCCCAGACAGAACCGGTTTAAGACAGGGCGATGCTTTGTCCCCTCTTCTCTTCAACATTGCTCTCGAAAAAGTTATTGGATCTTTAAAAATTAGTTCCGACTGGCATGCATCTCGGACAGTATCATAAAGTGCTTGCATATGCCGGCGATATCTTCCTCCTAGGAAGAAATGAGATTGAGAAGGAAATTGTTTGTTGAACTTGAGAAGATAGCTTTAAAATTAGGCCTTTGAATTAATGACGAATAAACTCAGTAATTGGAAATGAAGAGGAATATTGATGTGTTTGGGGAATCGGTTACCTTTTCTTATTGGCAAGCATAGTTTTGAGCGGGTTGAACATTTCACATTCTTAGTAGTCGTGATTGATGAGCAGAATCATAGAGAAGTGGAATTTAAAGTTAGAATGCAGAATGCTAACAAAGTGTACTACTCTCGGCAGTTTTTATTGAGATCCAAATTTTTGACAAGAAATACTAAACTGAAATTATACACCACCATCATTAGGCCAGTTCTAGCTTATGGTGCAGATTAATAGAGTTGAAGAAAACGGGAAGAACACCAGTTGCAGGTTTTCAAAAATAAAGTGTAAAGGAAAATGTTTGGACCAATTTTTTAACTCCGCATCGTAACTGGAAAAAAAAAAAAAAAAGATCAAATAAAGACATAATCGCTATCACAGCAAGCACCCATACTCAACATCATTAACTCCAGAAGACTTATGGGCTGGCCTTTTACTGAGGATGGGAGATGATAGGCTGGGGTTAAAAACCTTCAAAGAAGAATTGAGAGGGTAAAGGCCAGTAGGAAGACCACAAAGTTCCTGGAAAAATGAAATCTCAAACTTTGTAGACATCTGAATGTGTATAACTGGCAAGAACTCTCCCAAAACAGAGTTCAGTGGAGGCGTATTGTGAGATCGGCACAGGACCTTTCTGTCCCATAGAAGCCTTCTGAATGAGTGTATTGTAGACACTTCAAGTCTGTTTTGTAATGAATCTACAACTTTTGGGTTGTACACTCCCTGGTCTTTGACTAGATATGCAGATGATTACACTCCCATTCTCGTGATGTTGACATTCGTTCAGTTGGTAGGACAAAACAAGCTCGCATCGTCTTGCATCATAGGAATTCAGTATTTGCTTTGAAACTTTCACCGTTTTGCAAAACAAGTCCACATACGTAAGGTTAGGTTATGTCTCCTCAGGCACGCTTTTGAAGTGTTTCGCCGAAATTCCAAAATCAGTCCACAAGTCCTAACTCTTCCTCTTTTCATTACACGTGACGTTTAGTCCTCCTTCGGCTTCTAGAAAATTTCTCGGCAAAAATGCCGAACTAGCAGCGGGAACAACACTGGAGAGAAGTAGACATATTATAATGTATTAAAATCTTGCTTGGAGATACCATAAGACATGACATTCAAGAGAGGTTAGGGCCGGTTATGGAGATAACATATTTGAAAGTTTTCTTCGGAGATTTCAAAAGCATGATATTCCAAGTGAGGTTAGAAAGTTTATATAGGTGTTCACCAGAAGTGAATGAGGGACATCGATGCATGACAGTTGGTCAAAATTCGAAAAGGTGACTATAGTAAAGCCATCATTACTTCCAACTTGACGTTTCAGTGTTACCCTACAGTTATCTAGCGGTCAGAAGGAAAATCACTTAGAGTAGACAATCACAGGCAGCCATTCAAATCGATACATCTAGAAAAATTGAGTTTCTTTCGCTATATCGTGATTATAACAAATTCACAAATAAATTTGATACAATGGTCCGGCTAGCTCAAAACAGTTGCCAGCGTTTCGCCCCAGTGTACCAATGGGCTCTTCAGTTGGTTATGGCACACCTCACCAAGACGCGTGGCTAGTACATACTGTGAAGGCCGCTGCAAGGCACAAATGTTGCCACGAGCAGCGCCAATGTACTATGGAAGTCATAACTTCCTTTCAAAAATAATGTTAGCCACCTTTTGGAAGGAAGTTATTACCAATATCATACCCCTTTTATGCTTAATTTCCAACAGTAAAAATCAATATTATTTCTGAGATTCCCTCTTTCCTCACACCAACACTAAACCGTCTTTTTAACAGTCAAACTGAAAGACTATAATTCTACTCAGTAAAGTAAACAATTTTCCATCCTGTTTCCTATGGGAACAGTTATTTCCAATATATCGTGATTAAGCGAACGAAACTCTAGCCTAACACTGAAACGTCAAGTCGGAATTAATGGTGGCTTTACTATAGTGACTTGGGAAGGAATGATGACTTAGCATGAATGGCTGTCGTGTAATACAAGGTATTACCCCACTAGGAGGACTATACTTCAAGAAAGTTGTACTGAAAAACAACTGCTGCATGTAAAACACGCCACATAGTTAAAAATCTGATTTGATATATACTGTACTTTACTGAGTAGAATTATAGTCTTTTAGTTTGACTGTTAAAAAGACGGTTTAGTGTTGGTGTGAGGAAAGAGGGAATCTCAGAAATAATATTGATTTTTACTGTTGGAAATTAAGCATAAAAGTCCAAAAGGTGGCTCCTCTGCGATTGCTTGCTTAATATCAGCTTTAAAAAAATGAGAATATAGTAAATACAGTGCCTGTGTTAAATCAGAATACTGTCTATATTACCGTATTTCCTCGCATAATCGTCGCACTTTTTGTGCCTAAAATTCTTGGGAAAAAGCAGGGTGCGACGATTATGCGAAGAATATTTAAGTTCAAAGAATATACTGTATCATTATTTGCTGCACGGGCCAGTCTATCGCGTGGCTTGAGTCATAGCCTGCAGTCAGAGACAGGCTTCTTTCTTCCAGCAAGGCCACGACAGGTTAAAGCTGGCCGTTCGCGTCGCGGTTCTTAGCCCGCAAGCATAAAGACGAGATTACTTTCTCCTGAAAAGATCACGCCAGATTAGGCCTATAAGATCGCGGAATGTGCGCTGGCCATTCGCGTCACAGTTCATAGCCCGCAGGCATAAACACGAGATTAGGCCTATAAGCTCGCGGAATGTGCGCTGGCCATTCGCGTTACCGTTCATAGCCCGCAGGCACAAAGACGAGATTGGGCCTACTTTCTGCTGACAAGATCACTCCAGATTAGGTCTATAAGCTCGCGGAATGTGCGCTGGCCACTCGTGTCACAGTTCATAGCCCGCAAGCATAAAGACGAGATTACTTTCTCCTGACAAGGTCACGCCAGATTAGGTCTATTAGCTCGCGGAATGTGCGCTGGCCGTTCGCGTCGCGGTTCATTGCCCGCAGGCATAAAGACGAGATTACTTTCTCCTGACAAGGTCACGCCAGATTAGGCCTATGAGCTCGCGGAATGTGCGCTCGCCGTTCGCGTCGCGGTTCATAGCCCGCAGGCATAAAGACGAGATTTCTTTCTCCTGACAAGATCACGCCAGATTATACGCTCACGGAATATGCTAAGGTACGAAGCTTGCCGCTGGCGTCACAGTTCATAGCCCGCAAGCATAAAGACGAGATATTTTCTTCTGACAAAGTCGCGGCAGCGTGTACAACTGACTGGCGCACAAATACAAATATGCTATGCGACGATTGTGCGAGGAAATTTTATAAACCTATTTTAGTGTTTGACAAGTGGGGTGTGACTATTATGCGAGGAAATACAGTAAGTTTTTGTAATTTCGTTATAGATCAGTCTTCCTCTATTGATTTTTTCTTGAGGCAACCTTCCAAGCTGGAAGACAAAATTCTGTAATCTCTCATCTTGAGCTGTCCACGTTAAGTGATATTGCCAGGAGCTTAAGATCCCACTGGCATAGGTATCAAGATAATCGAGGTATCCAAATATCTGGCAGAAAACTATCTGCTTTTTACCATTTGAAGGTGCCAGGTTGCCCCTTTCCTCAATTCCTAGAATTCCCATGTTTTCTCTTACACATTCTTTCCACTTAAGATTTGATCTTCCAGCTTATCTTGATCCTATTGGTATTATCTTTAATATCTCCTTTGGCATTCTACTGTATGTTTGATGTAGATTGGCACTGTTGGTTAGATGCTCTCCTCCTATGCTCAAGGTTACAGGTTCAAAATCTGGCAGAATAGTTTGGCATTTATGATTTTTAAACACTAAACCTTTGGACACCCTGAATAAGTAAATATATATGCAGTTAAGATGTCTGGTGTGGAAATTAGGTTGATATTCTGCTCAGCATTGTGATTTATGATCGTTATTAATAATTGTTCTTTTAATGTATTTTTAGGTATTGATGAAGAGACACCTGCAAAAGAAAAGATTCAGGAGAGACTGCTAACTTTGTTACCACCAGATTCTGTTGCAACAATTAAAGTGCTAGGGAAAACAGATGACCTGCTCCACTATGATATCGAAGTTCCTATTGCAATCTCAATGTTAACTAATGAAGGATTGCTTTGATATGGGATCTAACGCCCACTCACAATGGTATGTACTGAAAGAATTTCTTATCTTGCAGTGTATACTGGTTAAATCCTGTGAGCCATCTGAACTTTGAGTGTTTGAATAATTAAATGCAGTTTGAATGTTAAAATAGCAAAAATATTAACTAATTGAAATTTGCCTAATAAATTTAGCCAGTTGTTTTTCCTGTGAATTCTGGAGGCAGTGCAGAAGTGTCCCAGTTACAAAGCTAAGTTTCAACTCATAGCAATTCAATAGGAATGATAGAAAATTCTCCTTGTCCTCTGTCAATGTACCAATAACGACATTCCCAATTTTTCATCTCGTCAAGTCACATGACTCGTCAATTCTCACTCCAACATCTGCACTTCCGGTACCGCATTTTCCACGAATTGTGTTTGTGGATTCTCCAAACCATTATGATGAGTAGTTTTTGCAAGTTTCATTCATCGAGCATGCTCAATTCTGTGCACTTAACTCTTAGAATACCAAGGAGCGCAAAAGCGTTCCTCGGCGTGTTAGCGAAAACAACCAGGAACGCAATAGCGCTCCTCATGCAGGCAGTTTTATATATGCTTGTAGTTCTCAGTTTTCTAACAGATCGCAGCACAATGCAGATTATCCAGAATCGGCAAAGCGTGCAGTTCCTAAATTTACCACAAATATCGCGGTAATAGTTTTATTTACGGAGATATGATATTTTTGAAAGCGCTCACTGTTTTGTCCACCACGCACTATTGTTAGTACGAATATGGCCTCAGCGGCGCGGATGTGTTCGTAAACGATGATGATCTAGCCAAGTATATCAATAGAGTGTGTGCCGATACTGATAACATCGAGTCTGATGAAGATGTAGCAATATCAGGGTCGTGTAGTAATGATGTTGGTGATTTTATTTCTGCTACAGAAGTGAGAGCAGCGATGACATTCCGCAGTTCCATAAATCTCGTGGTATTGTCATTAGTGAAAGTGACAATTTTACTGATTTGGAGAGTGACGGTGACGCAAATGAAGACAGTGTAGGCGGTAATGACAATGATGCCTGTGTACCTAATACAGGGTTTAGCAAAGTTCCAATTGATAGTGACCGTCGGTTCGAACCCATTTGACATGAGGTTGTACACGCACTTCGATGAGCGACGAACACTGAAATATTAGAAGAAGGTGGTATTTTGCATTTTTGCTCGATTGGTGATGAATGCCTATTTGATATACAAAGAAAATACTTCGAGTAAAGTTATGACACGGCTCAAGTCCATATAATACGAATGGGTCCAGGAGAAAAACCTACAGACCAAAATGTTAGCTAAGCTTCATCCACCAAGGGAAGGGGAACTTTAGGTGAAATTTTGTGGTATATTATTAAAAAGATGCATTGTGTGCAGCAAAATAGATGGAGGTCCAGTAAAAAGGTCACGAACTGCGTGTTCTAAGTGTATGAAAGGTCTTCATGGTTTCTGCCTAGGGTATCACAAGTGCTAAAAGTGAACCAGCATAAAATGTCAAATATGTACATTGCATGGTGTATTAAAATATTTTTTAAATTAGAAACTATAGTACCTAAGATTATGAAACTTTCCAGAGAGTAAACCAACAACATGTGACTGCAGACAATAACAACCGTTTGTGTGTAATTTTTATTTTGAATTGTGTTTCTTTCTCTCAATTTTGACTTTTCTCTTTTTATTTTCTCAGTTATAAAACAAATATTTTTTTGTATGTTGTAGTGTTATTGTAACATAGTATGTTACTTATTAGAATGGTAAAGCAACTCATTTTCAATGATCAGGAAAAATGTTGATGGTATATCTTCAAAAATACAAAAGTTATAATGATTTTAGTACAACATTGCAATTTCTTGAAAAGAAGCCTGGTATTCTTCACACATACCACCTATAATCGACTGGTACTAAAAGGGTTAAACAAGAATACATTTGGTTGTGGGTTCTTTAATTAACTGGAAAGATTTATCGGCTACACTTCAAAAGTCTGCACTTTCTTCGGCTCGTTCCAATTAATCTGAGTCACCGGAGTCTGCAAATTCATAATATATACTCCTTGTGAATTATCACCCTAAGTGCCAGCAAATGCTTCTGCCTTGTGTTGCCACTGCTTTTAAAAATCTGTTGATGTCCGATACTTTTGTACTTGTAAATGCTAAATCACTTTAATTGAAGCCCAGCAAGGAACCACACCGCTTACAAAGTAAGGTGGTTCCGTCGCTACCGAATTCATCCAGAAATTCTGACACTTTCAGTCAGTTTTGATGGCAATTGAAGAGCTTATTTCCAAAATGATGTAAATCCATGAAATGCAGAACTTCAGAAATTGCTTTTTTGTTTCTTCGTATAATTAAATTCATATATGATTATGAATATAATTTAATTTCATTCATTACTTGGATACACAGCCTGACACTGAGTTTTAAAAATCTCCTATCAATGGAAAAGGGTGGTAATCGTCTCCTGTAAGTTGGAGTTAGGACGTTTTGGAAATAAATCATATATTGACATACTTCGCCGGTTTGACTGGAGTCGAACGAACACACGTGCAAAAATTTTGAGATCAGTGGTAACACGAGATCAAACGTCTCGGGGTCTATCTGGGCACACAAAATAAGTTGCCTAGCTAGCTGGCTGATTTCAAAATCCACACATCAGTAGGGAAGAAAGGGATTTATGAAACATCGCAAAGAACAGTTTTAAAATCAAGATTTACATTTTATTGGTCCTAAACTAAAATAAATGTCTCCCAGGGAGAAATGAAAACTAAAGCACACACTCCTGTAATTTCATTCATTACTTTGATGCACAGCCTGACACTGTGTTTTAAAAATCTCCTATCCTAAAATATCAAATTGACTGAGATATCATTATCAAAATTCAAAATGTGTCCACGATAGCACTGAATTGTGCGAGGTGGACAGAAATTATCAGTCCATCTGTCACTCTCCCTTAATCATATATATACATGTTATTTTTAGATGTTCAGATTCATTAGCAGTTCATTCTGACATCTAAGAAACTAATTCACTTAGATTCACTGTCCGAGCACTTTAATTTACGTTTACACAATTATATTTCCAAAATAATATCCAACCTTCGGTTGTTAAGTTAATGTAATTGTTTGTCCATCATAGTGTATGTAATTTAATTTCAATCTCTTGGACACTAGGAAATGGTTTCGAATAAAAATCTTCCAGAAAATGGAATAAATTAAATATCCATCCCTAGAATTACCTTCTTTCAAAATCAGTTCATGGATAATAATAACTAAGGCCCGGATAGTTATGTGTTTAAATATTTTTTATTTAAACTAAATATTTTCTATTTATTTACATATTTTTGCCGTTTTTATAAATAAATACATATTCTGGGGCATTTATTCATAAGTAGATATTTCCTATATTTGATGGTATGTTGTACTCCTTAGATGACTGTTGTCCACATTTTCGACCCTTGGCAATTCAAGTAATTTGCTTCTCTATTCCGTGAATGCACCCTTGTCTCTGTATTGTAGTAGTGTTTCAAGACAGGAATTGCCCGTAGTAGTCAACAGTCTCATTAAAGCCTCTAATAGCCCTTTACTTGCAATTACAGTGGTCGGAGCAACTTGAGGGTATTAACAGAGTGCTATGAAAGTTTTTGAAGTGACCGTTTCTTCTGTTCCTTAGAATGAAATTCATTAACAGCACATACATGATTTCTTATCGTGCATTTGCAGTAGGTATTGTAGGATTAAGCGGGAACATTTTATACTGTAGTCAGGATTATGGATTATTCAAGTAGCTAGACGTTTCAACTATTTCGAGTATATAAATATAATACAAATTTAAGAAGATATATTGGAAACTTAATCACATATTTTCCACTTTTAAGCACATAAATAAATACATATTTCTGAAAAGTTAAGCACATAACTATCCAGGCCTTAATAATAACTAATGACATTACAATGTTAATTAACTGGCTTATTCATAACAATAACAATTTAATCAATTGGCAGTTATTCTTTCAATTGTTCACTTAATTGGAATAATACCATATTAATATTCAGCTGATATTACATATTCCCAAAATGTATTAAACAGTCGTGCACAAAATCATGGAAATTATTATATTGATTATCCACCTTCATGGCAATGAATTGTTCTTCGAATTTAGAAAGGCTTTTTCAAAACTAATGGGATTTAACACACATCAAGTTATGTTTACTTCGAGCATCAGAAGTGGTGAGCGAAAAGTGTAGCGATTAATCTAGAATCCTACTGAAGACGGGATGAGCTGGTTATAATGGGGCATTCAAACAACCTTTTTTTCAAAATTATTTAAATGAACCAAACTATCTGTCCCATAGTTTTTTAAATTTTATTATTTCTCCTCATTATATTAATGCTCTTAAACATTCACCTACTTCACAAATCCTCCCCTAATTTATACATGACTTATTCCAACTGGAATAGCCTGCCATTCCTTACATATATTTCACAAACAAGACTTCACTAAATCAGGGTGTAGAGCGATACAGGAAATACCGGAATTTTAGTGACCCGGGAAAATTACGGGAAATTCGCATTTGATATGGGAAATCTTGAAATGTCTCATAATGCCAGACTTCTTAACCTCTGAATGCTCGGCCTTCTATTTTGCCTGCAGACTGCGCTGCCACCCGCAATTTGTGCCACAGATACAGCGGAAAGCGGGATGAGAACCCAGACCCGGTGCTTCCTGTCCTCTCACAGGCTACGTTCACACGTGGGTCTCTCCTCAGATTTTGGCTCCTCTTGTTTCATTTATGGACCATCAGCTTCTTCGCTTGAGCTAACTTGGCCACGTTTCTTGGGATCCATTTTTCATCCGTTTCGACCGCATATTAACACAACTTGACACTCCAGGCGTCCATGTCAAGAAATATTCCAACTCCTTCAAGCCACATTCATATCAGGAAAAATAAACAGTGACTGGCTGACTTCACATAGTGCCAATATTCCATGTGAACTTACTCACTTTTCCACGAACTCATGGGCCGGAGAGCCTTTTTAGTGATCTTTTAACGCTGTGTACATACATTTTATTCCATGTTGTTGACCTGTTTTTACCAAGTTTTATGCATGTTTTTGATGTTGTTACAGTGTCTTTGATGTGTATGAGATTGGTTGGTTGGTTCTTACGTTTAGGGGCTGTGACAACGCGGTGATGTAGCCCCGTGTATTTTGGGTGTGTGTAGAATCTGTCTGATAACCGGTGTTAATTGTGATGACTGTATTAGTGTGTGTTATCTGTTTTTTAATTTAAGTACAGACTGCAACTTTGATTTTTTCAAATAGTTCCTACTTTTGCCACCGTCAACGACTACTAGGCCAAGTTCAGAACTTAGCTACAAGACTCCACCGCATTCGGCTCTTGGCAATGAACGTAGGAACTTAAGAGCGTTGTTTACATTCTTAACCTATCCAATTTAGCTTCACACAGGTGTAATCAGTGGAAGGTTCTTTAACATGCCATAAAACTATGACATGGGACAGCCGGCTTTACTTCCCTTCCGAAGGAAGGCATACTGAGGGATTTTTAATGCTCTTAAAAAATCCGACGGCTTCGGCCGGGTTTGAACCCGCTATCTTGGGCATAGAAGCTCAGCATGCTACCGACTACGCCACCGAAGCCGCCTATGAGATTGTTTCTTTAGATTCGATAAATTGTGGCTGAGGAAGGGCCTATTAAATGTCCCGAAACCTGTACCACTGTTGAATTATATGTAACTTGATGTATTGATCGACGGACTAACATATTTGCAATAAAACCCAGACTACGTCGAAGGCATGCTTTGCCTGGCCGACCCTACCCTCTCCGAGCAAGAAATATGCGCACCACACTCGTTGCTGACAATGACAGGAATCGGTTGTTATTCATAGAGGAGCCCAGTTGTTTTTTCGACCTGGGTTTCTCGACAAGAACAGAAACTACAGGCCGGACGTTTGTTTTAGACGAGTGAAAAATCTTAATGGAAGCCTGGAGGCGAGTTAACTGCAGTACCTGTGTTGTTATCAGCTGCTCCAAGCTGTCCGATGATTAACGAAGCTGCCTTACACTTCTACTGAAGTACAGTCATTGGCAAATAAAATGACGTTCTGTTCGTAAATACGTTACGTGTACTCCCATGTCACACAATACTTCGACGATGACTGTACTGTCTGCAAGTCGGTGTCGCCACGTGCTCAAGTCTGGAATTCCATTACATCAGATCTGTGGAGACAAATGTGAAGCGATAGGGTGAGAGAGTGACTGTGCAAGGGCTCACCCGCTGGCTTCAAGGTCAAGGGCAATCGTCTAAAACAAACGTCCAGCCTGTAACAGCTCAAGATCTCAGAAAATTCCAGACGCGGATGTGCTGCAATTTTGCACCAACTGCCGAAAATTGTACATTCGTATCCTATGGCTGAAGAGAGGTCACATCTTGCTTACAAGATGACCCGTGCTATTTCCTGCCTAGACCGTATAGTGGTCGCTGAGACTCCTAAGTTGGCAGAAGATAAGATCGTCATTGCCCTGAATAGTATTTGTAATCAGAAGAATTTGCTTTCTAGTGCAATGGCTGACCGTATCAAGAGCAGCTACTCTGTACTTCTGAGACTGCCCTCAGTCACTGCACATTTGAAGCAGTTGGACGGAAAAGATCCACGGCTCTACGTGCTGCGGTCTGAATTAGTGGCTTCAGCACCTTCCTCAGTTCCTGCCAAAAACGATCTCACAAGCTTTGTTAAAATGATACTGATTTTTATCACAGCAATGCAGCTCTAGAGAGAAGTTTCTCCCTGAACAAGGAGTGCATGATCGTCACTCACGAAGAAGCAAGTCTGATTGGCATGCATACTGTTCAGGACGCTGTGATGGCTGCTGATAGAGTAGAAAAGATAACCGTGTGCAAGAGTCCATATTGCACGAAACTCCTGCGCTGTGTTAAAGGAAGCAAAACGGGTGGGAAGCCAGGAGGAAAAGAAAGCTACGGCTAAGGTGGCAGTCGAAAGAAAGAGTTCCCTAGAGAAGCTTTAAATTTTATTCATTAATCTCGTATAACTTCTTTCAATTCTTTGCACGATGTTATTTTTCTAATAGCAATTATATGTAATACATTTCAAACGATTGTCATGAAGCATCATACGCTAAATAAATAAATAAATAACTTCTTTCAAGATTAGGGAATAACCCATCTTATTTGGGAACAATCTTGTTGACCGACTGAAAAGCATCAAAATTTTGTTTTTGTAAGCTTTAAATTAATATATCCTTGATTATTGTTTGATTTATCTTATTTTGTGTGACTTAAGTTCCTAACCACAATTTAGTATTGGCCAAGTGACTTAATTCATTTTGTGTATGATTAGTCTACAGTTCATTCCCGGTCAATGCATGTGAGATTTTCGAAGTGAAATGCCATGTCCTGTGGTTCGGATTCCACGTAAAAAGGAGGTCCCGTGGCTCATAATCTACAGATTAACGGTCACGTTAAACTACAAGCTTCCTTTTTAGTCTACAGTTCCTATTCAGAAATTAGTACTGTCAAAAGAACTTAATTTTGGGTTGTGTATAACTGAAGTTCCTAGTAACAATCATGTATTTGTCATAGTCATCATAATCATCATTTCCCCTTATCCAGCTCCTGCCGGGTCGGGATATTTATGGCACTTCTCCACTTTCCTCTTTCCTTCCACCATTCTTCTTTCACGATCTTGTCCCAGTCCAGATTTCTTTTTCTTACGCTGTTCTTCACTGAATCAATCCACCTTGTTCTAGGTCTTCCTCTTGCTCTCTTACCCTTGCACTTCACATCCAGCATCTGTCTTGGTATTCTATTTTCCTCCATCCTCTTTACATGTCCAAACCACCTTAGTTTATTCTTCTCAATTCTCTCATTTAGTTTTTCCATCCCAACTTCCTTCCTAAATTCTTCATTCCTCACTCTGTCTTTCCTTGTCTTTCCTATCATACTTCTTAGGAATTTCATTTCACTGCCTTGGATTCTACTCTCTTGCCTGCTTGTCAGGGTCCAAGTCTCAGCTGCATAAGTTAATATGGGAACATAGTACACTTTATACATTACCTCCTTGCTTTTCCTTGGTACTTCCTTATCCCAAACAAGTTTTCTTACACTTTGATAGAATGCATTGCTCTGCTGTACCCTCCTGCCAATCTCCATGTCCAACCTACCAGTTTGCATCAATTCACTTCCTAGGTATTTGAACGTGTCCACAATTTCCAAACTCTGACTTCCAATTTTCACAGTGCCCTTTCCTTGTCTTTCCCCTCTTGTCATCACCATGGTCTTGCTTTTCTCTATACTGATTTTCAGGCCGTACTTCTGAATATTTTCATTCAGTGCATCTAGTTGTTTTTGCACTTCTTCGGTGTTCCTTCCCCAGACCTCAATATCATCTGCAAATAACAGTAACTTCATTTCTTAATGTCCATGTGCTTCCTTCGTTTCCTTTACAATTTCATCCATCACCCTTATGAACAAGAGAGGTGACAGCACACTCCCCTGTCTTAGTCCAGTCTTGTTCCTAAACCAATCTGTCTTTCCAACTGGGGTCAGTACCCTGCCAACACAGTTGTTGTACATTGCTTGCACCATTTCCAACATTTCTCTTCCCAGTCCCTTCTTAACCATGGTTTCCCATACCTTCTCTCTGGGGACACTATCATATGCCTTTTCTAGATCTATGACAGTCATGATCAAATCCTCTCCATATTCCCAGTTCTTTTCCATCACCTGCCTCAAGCTAAAGATTGGGTCCACTGTGGATCTTCCACTCCTGAAGCCATACTGTTCCTCTTGCAACTCTCCTTCCACCTTTCTTCTCATTCTTCTTTCTAATATCCTTTCCAGTATTTTTACTATCTGTGATAAGAGGGTGATCCCTCTATAGTTATCACACACCTTCTTGTCCCCCTTCTTAAACACTGGTATTATTAGCCCTTTCTCCCAGTCTTCTGGTACACATTTCCGTTTCCACACACACTTTAGCAGTCGATACAACCATTGCATACCAACAGGTCCAGCAGCCTTTATCATTTCTACACTGATTTCATCCACCCCTGTTGCTTTTCCCATCTTCATTTTCTGTACTGCTAATTCCACCTCCAGCATTGTTGTATCATCTTCTGTTATAGAGTCGTTAGGTTGTGTCACTTCCATCTCACCAGTACAATTGCTCACATTCAATAGCTTATCGAAATACTCCTTCCATCGTCCCTTTATCTCTTCTGGGTGTGTTAACAACTCTCCATCTTCCTTTTTCACCAGCTTTGTGGTAACTCTTTCTTTCCTCTTACTTCTTAGAAGTCCATACAGCATCCTTTTACTGCCACTTACATCTGTTTCCATTCTTCATGTAAATTCTTCCCAACTTTTCTTCTTTTCTTCTCCTACCACTTTCTTACACCTCCGTTTGCTGTCGTGATACTTCCTTTTGCTTTCTTCTGTTTGATCTTGGTTCCATTCTTTCCATGCAGACTTCTTTTCTTTCACTGCTTTCCTCACTTCCTCATTCCAGCACGGTGTCTCCTTCTCTTTCACTCTTGTTGACGTCCTACCACAAGCACTCTCTGCTGCACCAACAAATGCCTTTTTAAAGTGGGACCATTCCTCTTCTATGTTTTCCACTTCAGTAACTGGGATTTGTTGCTTCAATCTCTCCTGAAAATCTTCCTGTACAGTTTTGTCTTTCAATTTCCATACTTTTATTTTACTTTCTCTGATCTCCTTTAGGTTTTCCAATTTTTCCCATCTAAATTTTGCCACCACAGCTCTATGGTCCCCATCAAATGCTTCTCCTGGTAAAGCTGTCACATCTGTCAGCTTTCTGTGATTAGTCCTTTCCACCAGAAAGTAGTCAATTACTGATTTTGTTCTTCTATCGCCCCAACCAAATCTCGTAATTTTCCTGCTGTTTTTCTTCCGAAACCATGAATTACCCACTATCAGTCCATTCCTTTCACAAAAGTTTACAAGTTCCTCTCTTTCCCGGTTCTTTTTCCCATATCCATATGGTCCAATGACTTCTTCCTTTCCTTGTCTCTCGTTTCCGACTTGTGCATTCGTATCTCCCATGATCACCACTTCTACAACTGAAATTACTCTTTCTACATCCTCCAGGAATTCTTCAATATCTTCTTCTCTGTTTCCAGTCTGTGGTGCATACACTTGTATGAAGCCCATCACGTCATTTTTCATCTTCATTCTAAGTTTCATTATTCTGTCACTCACACACTCGACCACTTCAACATACTCCTCCAGTTGTTTCGAGGTTATCAGTCCCACGCCATTTTTTGCCTCTTGGCCACCACTCCAGTATAATGTATATCCTTTCCTCAATTTCTTCCTTCCTTTACCTTTCCATTTCACTTCACTCAGCCCCATCAATCCAACATTCTCCCTCTCCATGAAGTCTACCACCTCCTCCACCTTGCCTGTCAGGGTCATGACATTCATGATTCCCTCTTTCATTTCGGTTACTGGTCGCCCATTTCTCACAGTTCCCCCAGTACCAAAAGAACTGCGCGTCGCCTGCAGGGTACGCCCTAACCTTCTCCGAATCATTTGAAGTGCCATTTCCATTTTAGTTTATTATTACGATGGGGTCGCCACTCCCAAAGGCATTTTATGAAGCTACTGCCAGCTATTATACAGGCCGCCCCTAACATGGGAAACAAGCGCCCTTGCAGCCGCCCCTAACCTGGGAAACAGACGCTGCCGATTGATGCTGTACTCATACTATTCCCTGAGTACTGGGTTGCCTCTTCCGCAATCTCCACCGTTCCGAAGTCCATCTTCTCCGCTGCAGATTCCGTTGAGGTCTTCGCACGTAACCCTGTGCACGGGGCCTATGTTATACCCCATAGAACTGGGTCCTCACCAGGACTTAGCCGGTACTGTAGTTCCATGGTATATTACAGTACCGTTGCCCACCCCCGCGACGTGGACGCGCCTGGCAAGAATTATCCATGTAGCCAATTATAATTGCCTCATGGACCGGGTTAAGGAGCTGTCTAAATCCAGCCTCCAAGGCTACTTTGATAAAATAAATCTAAATTAAAAGGTATTCGCAGAGTGTGGAATTTTACTGTTTTTTAACCTTTCCATGGTCTTTGGGGAAAACATAAGGCTCTTCTTTCGCAGGGGAGATGCACCTATCAAATTGTTTTAAAGTCCGTGTAAACACTCGCTGCATAATTTTCAAAAACTACAAACAGTATCTCGCAGCTCTCGACATTTTACCATCAAACAACCGTCACCAACATGTGGCTACAAAATGCACCAAACAAGTGACAGAATTCTTGTTATTTGGGCAGGCATTGTTTCAGTCACTTGTGATCCACTGTCTGTTTCGGATTTCGTTCCATTGTCTTTTTTTTAATCGTATAGCCTCGGGTGCCGGGTGCAAGCTTTGTTAATTGACACCCAGAGGGTAGCTTGAATGTCGAATTTCTTCGTTCCCTTGAACGCTATGAAAGTCAAGGAGGTTAGATATCTAAGCTCCTTGACACTACAGCGCTTTGTAGTGAATGGAGGAACTTCGTGTTGGCGGAAAATCCCGAGAATAATTTTGCCATTGAACACGGCCTACTGAATTCAAATGGGTTCTTTAACCTGCCAACAACGTATGACATCCATGTCGAGATTTTTGTCGCCTTTCAAAAATCACTTGCCTCAGCCAGGGACAAACCTGCAAGCTTGGGGTTAGTAATCCGACAAGTTAACCACTTGCCCACCTTGGCAAGCAATGGTTTCATTACTTTTACTTCACCGAAGTTTGACCGGAGGACTGAACACGTGCCGTACAGCATGTACAGAAAGACATACTGAAGGCGTTCTGGATATAGTGGTGGATGAAGTGATTATTAACCTTGGCAATTCATCAAGCTCCGACGAAGACGGTGGTGGTGGTGGTGGTGGTGGTGGTGGTGGTGGTGGTGGTGATAGGGACAGTGAAGGGATGCAGGGTGTCTAAGAAACCCTTGCCAAGTGACAGAGGATAATGTATTTATTGGTATCAGTTCGCTTGTGTCAGTTGATAACAGAGCACAAGCTATTGTTTCCCGCCATAGTGTTCAAAATACCGCCTGCCATTCAATAGCCTACAACTCGACAATATAAAACCTTGGCAATAATATCGCCCCCAGAGCGGCTTGTTTGAGTGCTCAGTGCTAAATATGTCTTCATCTTAACTTTACTTTTGTATTATCACGAGAGCTAATATTAACCTTAGAGAGTCGCGATTCAGTGAGTGCGCATGGTGTTATCTGTCAACTACTGTACTGTAGGCTGTGAGCGACCTCCACCCAGACTCTTGTTTCATGTTAAAGGATAATCATTGCATGGTGAGTTTTTTTTTAATTTTCATTAGCTGTAGTGTGTTTGCCCTCTTCTTCGTATTTATTGATTTGAATACCGATGATAAAGATACTGCCTCAGTGTGTAATTTATTTTTTCATCTAAGGGTCTGTTTTTCAATCTCGGGATTAAACTGATGGGCATCCACTCCCCGAGTAACTTTGCTCAACACTTTTATCCTTTCGGCATTCGAAACTTGTTTTTCAATGCAAAGTTACTCAACAGAAGTATCAACGAACGCCTTCAGTACTGGTTATGTGATAGGTCAAAATTGAATTCTGAACGGTATACGCTCATGCGAACTCAGGTGTCAACTGATTGAAACACAAACCACATGGACTCAGTCTTCGTATCAGTATTTAAATGATGATATGCTTTAACATGAAACATTGTAATTAGTCGGCAATGCCGGTATTATGTTTCTGCACAATGGCTATTCAGATATTAACCCACATTGTGGTAATGCAGTTACCAACATAATATATATCAATGTGTTTATACTGGAACTGGGCTAGCCTTTCTTGGACCACTGTAGGCATTCCCTCTACTGCCAAGTAGGCGTATTCATAACTAATTAAAAACTCAATTTTACGCAGGAACATTATCCAAAAAAAAGAAGCAAAATATTATGGAGCATGAAATATTACAGGGTGTCGAGCGATACGGGAATTATACAGGAATTTTAGTGGCCCGGGAAAAATACGGGAAATTCGCACTTGATATGGGAAATCTTAACAAGTCTCATAATGCCTATCTCTTAGCCCCCGAACGCTCGGTAAAGTCCTCCTGCTCAGTCTTCTACTTCGCCTGCAGACCGCGCTGCCACCCGCAATTTGTGCCACCGATGGAGCGCTAAGCGGGATGAGAACCCAGCCAACGTCGAATGCATGCTTTGCCTGGCCGACCGCCGGCCGTACCCTCTCCGCGCTCGTTGCTGACAATGACATACAGAAATCAGTCTGCATTGTTATTCACAGAGGAGACCTGGGTTTCTCGACAAGAGCAGCCCTTAAATAAGCTAACAGCTCAAGATCTCAGAAAATTCCAGACGTGGATATGCTACAATTTAGCACCAACTGTCGAAAATTGTACATTCGTAACCTATGGCTGCAAAAATCAAAGAGAGGTCAACTCTTGCTCACAAGGGACCCGTGCTATTTCCTGCCTAGACCTTATAGGGGTCGCTGAGACTCCTAAGTTGGAAGAAGTTAGGATCGTCATTGCCCTGGAAATTCTTTGTAATCAGAAGAATTTGCTTTCTGGCGCAATGGCTGACAGCATCAAGAGCAGCTACTCCGCACTTCTGAGACTGCCCTCCGTCACTGCGAGTTTGAAGCAGTTCGACGGAAAAGAGCCATGGCTCGACGTGCTGTCTGAATTAGTGGCTTCAGCACCTTCCTCAGTTCCTGTCAAAAACGATCTCACAAGCTTTGTTAAAATGATACTGATTTTGATCACAACAATGCAGCTCTAGGCAGAGGTTTCTCCCTGAACAAGGAGTGCATGATCGTCAATCACAAAGAAGCCAGTCTGATTGGCATGCATACTGTTCAGGACGCTGTGATGGCAGCTGGTGGAGTAGGAATGATAACCGTGAGCAAGAGTCCATACTGCACGAAACGCCTACGCCGTGTCAAGTCCGTGGAAACACTCGATGCAAATGCGTCACACATGCATAAATTTAAAAAACTACAAACCATATCTCACAGCTCTGGACATTTTACTATCAAACACCCGTCACCAACATGTGGCTACAAAATACACCACACAAGTGACAGAATTCCTCTCATATGGGCAGGCATTGTTTCAGTCACATGTTAACCACTATCTGTGTCGGATTTCCGGTCATTGTAATTGTTTTGTTACTTTTACTTCGCCGAAGTTCGACCCGAGGACTGGACACATCACGTACAGCATGTACAGAAAGAAATACTGAAGGCAGTCTGGATATCGCCGTGGATGAAATTATTATTAACCTTGGCAATTCATCAAGCTCTGACGAAGAAAATGATGGTGGTGATGATGATAGGGACAGTGAAGGGATGGAAAGTGTCAAAGAAACCCTTGCCAAGTGACTGAGGATAATTTATTTATTGGTTTCAGTTCGCTTGCGTCAATCGATAATAGAGCACAGGCTATTGTTTCCCGTCATAGTGTTCAAAATACCGTCCGCCATTCAATAAATAGCCTACAACTCGACAATATAAAACCACGGCAATAATATCACCTAAGTGGGGCTTGTTTTAGTGCTCGGTGCTAAATATGTCTTTACCTTTACTTTACGTTTGTATTATCACGAAAGCTAGAGAGAGTCGCGATTCAGTGAGTGTACATGGTGTTATCTGTCAACTACTGTAGTAAGCTGTGAACGACCTCCACCCAGACTCTTGTTTCATGTTAAAGGATAATCATTGCATGGTGAGTGTTTTTATATTCATTAGCTGTAGAGTGTTTGCCCTCTTTGACGTATTTATTGAATTGAATATCGATGATAAAGGTATCATAGCTTCGGTGTGTAATTTATTTATTCATCTAAAAATATCGTATTTCTCTGTTTGAATGTCCTCGGCGATGACTCAGGATCTTTTTTTTTTGTAATATATTACGTATACTTCTACAGAAATAATGTCTGAAGTGTATCGCTGTGTATTATTCGAATCAGTTGATTTACAACAACACTAAAAACTTAGCAACACAGCTCAGCTGTTCCAAGCTCCCGACATATCCTTAGCGTTGTTTCCTTCGAAATACAGGGTGTAGGTGAGAAGCATGCTCAGAATTCTTGCCGTGTGGCGGTTGGACGTAGGGTCTTGTTATGTGGCGACCGTGGGTTGCGGAGAAGAAAAGCGGGGCAAAGTGAAAGGAAGGCTGTCGGTACCGAATGCGCAGGGTTAGCAATACTGTATTTGTCCCATAATTTACGCGTGTAATAGCGGACACACCTCCAATTCTACTATAAAAGTCGTGATCTAAAAAGGGATGGTGGGTGGGTAACATCTATTACTACATGACCCCCAAAATTATTCATTATTACAAAGGGTATTTTGACTATTTTCAGTAGTGTAGAAAATTGTATCGCCTTGTTCCGGGCTCCTATAGAGCTTACATTTTCTTTCGATCTTTCATTTGCCATAGGATGCGCCACTGGTGTATGGTTATGCATTGCCAGCTTCTGGTTTAGTAGTCAGGTAATGGAAGCAATGGGAACTGTGTACTAAAATTTTCCTTGCATGTAACTAAGCAAATTAATGTTGTAAAGAGAACGTATAATGCACCAAGAATGATATGATCTTCAGCTGTGTGCAGTGAGAAAGCTCTGCATGTGTTCATTCCTTATGTATTAATGATGCGAAATGTCAGCTAACGTTGTGCCACATACTACACTCGTAGTCTCTAAATGTTGCACATTTTCCCGTAAATTACATCAGTTTATTTTTGAATTGCTTATAAGATCATGACAAAGAAAGTGTTTCTCCAATTGGATGATTATATTTAACTGGATGCACATCGTATAATCTTGACGAGGTGTTTTTCTTTTTCAAGGAGCAACTTTACACCGTAGTAGTCGCGCAGCTTTTTGTATTTAGTTCTCTGGCATCTTGTTTTAAGTTATTGACTAACATATTTCTAAATTCAGACGATCTATACCTCCATTAGGATTCGGGTTCCATAATTCATGCAAAATGAAGTTCATTTGTGTAATTGAGGTCATATCCCCCGTATCTTTCAGTGATTACCGTATGGTACTTTATGTAGACTAGGGTGGAGATGTAAATGAGCATTTCAAAAAAAAATGTCGCCAGTTGTTTGGTTTATTAACATACGGTAAAAATTTTCATAGGTACTGAAAACTGGACACGGTTGGATTTTAAGGTGGAACCGCATGTTCTATCGAATATCGCTTTCTTGCAATACCTGGAATATGTACGGTATAGAATTATAAAATGATTATTGGTTAAATAAGTGTTAATAGATAGGCTATCATAATTATAATGATTAAATAAATATTAAAGAAGAAACGATGCGTTGTTAGTAAATATTAGGCCTACCGGTACGGCGAATAGCCTATTAGCATTTAAACGGGCCACGTTAATGCATAATATACTAATATAACAACTGGATAGCAAATTATAATAATATTCTCAATATAACATATTTAATTTGCACCAACTTAATTATTGTAGTCTTAAGATATGTTAGACCACTGCCGTTTGAAATTTTCAAATAGCACACTGTGTAGGCAAGCTGTTTGTTATGGTCGTCTCTGATGCGAAGTTTTACTAATTACTCTTTTAGGAGACACTCGTCTTTGGAATATTCATGAAAGGCCAACCCTCTATTCTTATTTCATAAGTTGAACGCCTAAAAAACAAAACCACAATCCGAAATAATAAAGAAGATAATCACGAACGATTCACTGCCAATGAAAATCAAATGGAGATTCGCGGACCGGAAGTTCGCTATGCATAAGCTTCGGTGCCATTTTGTTATTGTTAGTGTTATGGTGCCATTTTAACTTGTGGAAGCTCCTTACGGTTACGGTACCATA
The DNA here is from genome assembly GCA_946902985.2 of Meconema thalassinum. Taxonomy (NCBI): domain Eukaryota; kingdom Metazoa; phylum Arthropoda; class Insecta; order Orthoptera; family Tettigoniidae; genus Meconema; species Meconema thalassinum. The sequence continues at coordinate 272,836,620 of OX336390.1, read as the reverse complement.
CGATTCAGTCACTTCCCGTAAACATTTATTATGTGACACTCCTATTCTCTACTCTTTCAACCCTCCTCTGTAAAGCAGTCATTTATATCAGCTCTCCCCAGGTAAAGGCTATTTTATTTGTGTTCGTAGCATCTCATCCCATCTGCGAGAGAGTTCACTCGCGCGCGCTTTGCTCACGCTAAGGATTAGGCCTAAATCTCGCCATCACTCGTGGGCTGCGGAAGTGTCTCCAAAAATGTAGTTACACTTACGCCAGAAAATCTTGTTTTGCGCTTAAAGATTCATTTTTCAGCCATTCGGTATGCGAACTCTAGTCTTCGAGGATTCTAAAATATACGGGAATTTGGTGGATTTTCGTACGTGAATTTGAAAAAAGGTCATCGCTCGACACCCTGTATGACTTCCATAATATTACCGGTACATGAAAATAAGTAACAGTCTTGTACTCGTGTTGTTGTTTTTTTATATGTGTAACATCTTTCCTCTCGGTTGCTGGATAGTTTTGTGGGAGTGGTTTTAAAAATTGGGGACAGAAGTGGTTCGGAACGATCGAGCTGGCAGTGGTGGATCAAACGGAAGTATGCACTGCCCGCTCGATCGATCAAACGGAAGTGTACCAGGCAGTGGTGGACAACTGAAATATGCACTGCCCGCTCGATCGAGCGAATGGAAGTGTGCCCTTGCTGGCAGTGGTGGATCGAACGGAAGTATAAGACGCACTGCCAACTCGATCGATCGATCCAGCTGGCACTGGTAAGAGAAACAATCAGCACGCGGTGTCGAAAATTGATACCATGACGCAGTCTCGGCTATGTGGAATGTATATGACAAACTGAACGGAAAACGCTCATGCGAACTCTGGTGTCAAGTGATTTAAACAAATGACATGGTACACGTTCGAAGTCTTCGTATCATTATTTAAATGGTAAAATGCCTTAATATCAAACATTGTAAGTAGTCGGCATTGCATTGGCATAAGGCATTTTAAACTCAATGTCACTCAGGAACAGTATCGAAACAAGCAAAATATAAATGAAACTTAATTCCGTAATGCAGTATTATTGGAAAGTGGTAATAAGTCACCATCTTGTGCAAAATATTTGCGTAGTTGAAATAGCCGTGGGGTTATTGCGTATGACTGTGAATCTAGAGATCTTGGGTTCGAATCCTGGGCGGGGTAGATATTTTTGCTACCAGATTATCATTTTAAACGATATTTATCATATCAATATGACTCATTTTAACAGAATCCATATGAAATTACGTGTTGGTCTGTGAATGAAGAGGACCTGTTTATTAGGAATTTAAGGTTATAAGCGGTGTCGCGTCTATTAATCTAGTTGATCCATATCGTATTGTTTATTTAGGCTAGTGCTGGTGGAAGCTACAAATCATCTAATAAAATGAGTTCCGTATTATAAACTACAATATCTGTAAAATACTCCTTCTTACAATAGATTAATATTTTTGCCAATAATACTATAAAATACCGGTGTATCAACAATTTCACGTGAGGTTTCTTCTATGTCAGATGTTACACATCATATGCGACTACTGTAAGGCTCGTAATTATTTTTATTTATATATATATATAATTTATTTTTTTCCATCGCCGTGGTGATAGCATCTCGGTCTGAGAATCATGAGATCACGTGTTCAAGCTCCAGTCCCGGCAATTATTTTTGCTGCCAGATTATCAATTTAAATGATATTGATCATATCATTATGACTCATTTTAACAGAATCTACATGAAGTTACGATTATCTCATTTTTATTACAATATGTTGCAGCAAGCAGGATTTGAGAAATGTGATTCTATTGAACGTAATTTCTAGTGGTCAATACATAGGCTAGACACTATGATTTTATCCCTCCTCTTAATTTACAGTATACCTAGGTAATATGTGATGTTTGTTGAAACAAGTGTGGCAGTAGCATCTCCAATTCAATCTATACATTCATCATAGTACCGGAATGAAAACTGAGCGTAAATTAACATTCGTCAAAATTATAAGAATGTCCAAACTGTGTAGTATACGAGATCTTGGAAATGTTTAAATTTCTATTGCCGTTTAATGTATACAAATATCGTCACCTGTGTGCGTACCGAAGCTGATGATTCTAGCGCAGCCATCACAGCACTTTTCGATAAACTAAAAGAAGGCATGAAATAAAGATTGATACAATTAGAATACAAATACGTGATACAAAATCATGAAGTGTTCACCGCTGGTAGGAGAAATACAACAAGCAACTACGGAGTGTCACTACTCCGAAGGTTTAATGCTTATTCAGCAGAAATAGCACAGAGTAAATATGACCAACTTACCCACCACATGTATTCCCTTGGCAGTGCTTCCTAGCGATTGAAAGACACAATATGGTGTTTAATGCTGGGTGTACGCTACTCCGAACTTTGCCCAGCGATTGAAAAGCAGACCCTAAGTACCATGTTTCTCTGTTTGAATGTCTTTGGCGTTGACTCAGGATCGACCTTTAAAATATATTACGTATAATTGTACCGAAATAATGTCTGAAGTGTAGCGCTGTGTATTATTCGAATCAGTTGATTTATAACAGCACTAAAAACTTGGCAACACAGCTCAGCTGTTCCAAGCTCCCGACATATCCTTCACATTCTTTCCTTCGAAATACAGGGTGTAGGTGAGAAGCATGCTCTGAATTCTTGCCGTGTGGTGGCGGTTAGACGTGGGGCCTTGTTATGTGGCGACCGTGGGTTGCGGAGAGGAAAAGTGGCAGGAAAGCTGTCAGTACCAAATGCGCAGGGTTAGCAATACTGCATTTGTCCCATAATTTATGCGTGTAATGGCGGACACACCTCCAATTTTACTATACAAGTCGTGATCTAAATAGGGATAGTGGGTGGGTAACATCTATTACTACATGACCTCCAAAATTATTATTCATTATTTTGACTAATTTCAGTAGTGTAGAAAATTGTATCTCTTTGTTCCGGGCTCCTATAGAGCTTACACTTTCCTTCGTTCTTTCTCTTGCCATAGGACGCGCTGTGCCCGTTTGGACCGAAGTCCGGACGACCTCATATGCATTTCACCAAAAATCAGTCAGCACGAGAATCAAAATATCCCGGGGCGCCAGATGGATTAAAGTCGAATGCAAAGACCCAACCAAAAAAATGCTTAACTGATTTTCGGCTCAACGCAACAATAAGGATAGAAGGAGATTCATGAAAACGGTGATTGCATACCATAAAATTATCTCATTTTATTAAAACTTTAAAATGACATTAAGAAAATATGCCCAAAATGGCATAAGAGATGACTGGAAAAGAATAAATTATTTACACAATATACAATATCGCCAACACATGAACACTAACAAAGTTGAAACGAGAGGTCAGAATATCAGTCCTGTTGACTTCGTTCAACACAATTATGTACAGGGGTAGGGTTTTATCAGCGCAAAGTCAATCGTCCATACTGATCCCTAAATTATTTAGCATTCACAAGTTGAAGATCAATAAGAAAATTTATCACTGGTTGGAAAATCACTTTCACTGTTCATTTCTCAAAACTATTATCGTAGCATTTAGACTAACACTTCCTAGGCAGTAGTAATATTATGATTTGTCAAATACAAAGTTGTTCATAATAAGTGAAATACACTATGATTTACATGGACCTTGAGCATTTTTGTGGATTCAAAAAAACAGAAAATATCTATTGAAACATAGATCTCAATCCAAAGTCTGTCAAAAATAATTTTGACTTAATCAAAATATAATTATCCCAAATATAACTTTCATTCCATATGGATTCAGTCAACGAATTCATTCCTTGAAAACATTAATTAGGAAATTTGAAATATCATTTAGCATGTTTTATAATGAAACAAATTATTATTATTATTATCATCAAAGTGATTTTGAAAAAAATGTCAAATATGTTCAGCATCAACTTATTAAAGAAAATGTATATTTATTTTTTATAGGATCTGAAAATCCTTTCAGCTTATAGTGGTTGTTAATAAGTAACAATTTCAAACAACAGCATTGGCCCATATGATTGACACGTGATAAAAATCACAGAATTATAAATCAGCATTTAGACAACGGTAAAGCTTTCCTGAATGAAAGGAACTAGTAGAATAATAATTTTCCGGGTAAGCCATTACTAGAAATATTTTCAAACGCGTGGATCAACAGTAATTTAATAATGATGGTTCACAAAATAACCTGTGGTTATATTACGACGAAAGTGTGGCAAAAAACGACTCTCCTACTACATCAAAAACATCCAACCTACAATTTGATTGGTGCTCCATTTTACACAACCTCATTCCTGCGACTTAAATCGCGCATTCAGAATGGCATATAATTATCTGCACACACACAATGGCATCTTCCCAAATTATACAAAATAATCAAGCCTTTGCTTGTTATGACAAATGGAAGATTCAAAAATCAGTAAACCTCACCAATGAGTTTACGACAATATCCAATATAATTTCACCATCAGAAATTCCACACAGTGTTAATATTAGCAAACGTTGTGAAAGAAGCTGCATCATAATGATTTTATTTTATATAAACTCAAGCAAAAACCCTGCTTTATACATGCTTAGCTTCCCATTTCACTTCTTTCCGTGTCTTTATCAAAGCTTTAAATATGAAATGCAAACGTGAAACAATTTCACTGAATTTAACTGTTCATTATAAGTGGGCATGTGTTAACCACTAACCTTCGGAATTAACAAATATCCGATTTAGAGTATGACTTCAAATGTCAACGGTATTAATCATACAACCAGAAAATGATTATTATATACCACAAATGTTTATTATTATTATTATTATTATTATTATTATTCCAGAAAAATAATTATTATTATTATTATTAAATCCCATTATTATGATTATTATTATTATGTTCAAAACTAGGTTCAAAGTTATCAAACTGTTCGGGGAATATCACCCTCGACTTCAAAATGATGGATAACTATCCATTCCTCAACTTAGATTAATTCTTAAATCTCAAATTATGACGGCTAATGACAGCAATAAGGGAAAAAAAAATATCGAACTAAAATAAATGCTCGTTCTGCTCGTCCATAAATATCGAATCGTATAAGTCTGAGTAAAAATCATCTCAGGTCCTAGCTCAGGTTTCGAAAGAAAATATTTGCAAAAGCAAATAAACATATCGATGACTATAGAGAAAAAAAAATGTGTTGGCAAGACTGTAGAAAATACGAGAAAATCCAACTAACTACGCATAGAAATAATGTAAATTGCAGCTTACATTCTTGTAGGTCTTGATGGTAGAAATCTGGACTGCACCAGACTACTCAGTCTTCCTGTTGTCTGTCGCATTAGGACGCGTACTTATATTCTCGTATCAGCTTCCATGTTATACCCACAAGCTGTTTACGCAGACATAGTGGTGATTATAATGTCTTGCTGAAAAATGTTGGCAATTTCAAGAGCTGAAGTGTAGTTGACAGGGGTCTGATCTAAGTGATCCATGATGAAATAATTACCAAGACCCACTGTGATACAATCAGTATTCCAATACTCTTACAATCTTTTCAGCACAATTACAAATTCTGTCGAGTTGGCTGGTCAAAGCTTCTCACTTTTCAGATCGCACAAGGCTAAACCTGTATTCCCATTCGGCTTTCGAATTGTAATATGCAAGACTGGTTTTGAAGTTACTGACTTATCTTGGCTGGTCCAACTATTGGATATAAATAATCCAGCTCTAAGTGAATGTGGACTGAAGAAAAAGTTGTAGACATAGTCTACCATATGTCAAAGTTGTAGCGGGAAAAATTACCAAGTGCCACAAACTTATTTCACTTCTGTAAAATCGAAGAAAAGTTCTTAACTCACTCAAAATAGTTTAACACTTTCAGTAACCATGTACTGTCGAAAATTCTAAGTCCACAGCTTGTGCTGTAAGTTGAAGTTTAAATGCAACCATGTGCTCGGCGATAACGATGTTCGAAGTTCGGTGATAGTCAAGCGGCTAGAGCGCTTACGTAGCGTAGCATGACCAAGTCAACGGAGTGCTTGTGATGAAGTGAACATACCTCTGCCTGCGAGGCTTGCCTTATATACCCATCCGCTTGCTGGCCCGAGGTCACTGTGGCGAAAACGTTGGAACTAAAACAGCTCATAACTCTGCTTCTGTTCGATCAATTTCTTTGAAACAAAGCTCATTCTTCTTCTCTTGTTCTTGCCAGTAATCTGATATAGGTTTCATGTTTCCATCTCAACAGGAAATATTTAGTGACATATAGCCTCGACTATGACGCTCTCCTCCTACGTCACTTGCCCACTTCTTGGCTGTAAATTCCTTCGAAAAGCTTCTAAGAAGGTTTGGCGCGCACTATTCAAACATCCATATCCGAACTTAGAATCGAGGCCTGTTCCCTCAAATCTAGGCTCACGGCTTGTACCCTTCAATCTAGGCAACTGGATTTGGGCACAGCGCCACCGGCGTATGGTTATGCATTACCAGCTTCCGATTTAGTAGTCAGGTAATGGAAGCAATGGAAACTGTGTACTAAAATTTTCCTTGCGTGTAAATATGCAAATTCTTGTTTTTAGGAGAAATAAATGTTGTAAAATGCACCAAGAATGATATGAAGAGCCAAGCTAGAGTTGGCTTCAAAACCCTCTATATAGTTTCACCCACCCGATCTACATTGCATTTTGTGGGTATTTTGAGTCTTAACTTGCATTTTGTAAGTACAGTGCACTCTCGTTAATCTGCTGTAATTAATGCACGAACTTCCACAAATTATCGATAACCGCGAATTATCCGCAGTTACTGTTGTTAAGCCTAGTAAAAACAAAACAATTGGTTAAAATATTGAAATAGGCTTGAACACTCAAAATAATAATTATAAAACTTGATTGTAGTGTCTTATAAGACATGCTAGGCTAGAGGTAGGCCTATGTGGATTATGCCTACATTAATATTTAACAAAGAAAAAACAGTCATCACTTTTTGTTTCTTAGATCGTTTAACATTATATGAGCACGAAAATTCATCTCGTTTTCCTATATAAGCAGGGCTGCCAGCGACTCACTTTTCTCACTATTATTCACTATTTTCAAAGCCGCCTCACTTTTCTCACTATTTGCTAAAATTACTCACTTTTCTCACTTTTTTTTACAAAACTGGTCACATTCTGCGTTAAGAATGTTCTCATGCACAATCAGATTGCTTACCCAAAATATACCAATGAATGGGTAGTTCGTTTTTCTGCCACCGCTGCCTGAGCGCGCTGCCGACAGCGAGCTAGGTGGCCAGAAACATAAAAAGCTTCCATGGTGCAATACCACAGCCGGAGCCGTGCAGCGATCGCCGAAAATTTTAACAATGCGTTTTTTAACAAAAGTGTTGTGACGGAAAGGAGCGTGGCGTTGCCGTATATTCTAGTATTTCACAATTTATCAAAGGTAAGTCATTAGTTGGCCTTACACTGACGAATTTTCCGTCGGTTTTAGAAACATACCGACCCCGCCGATCTGGACTGTCACGGTACAAAACTTTTTCAACTCCTACACCGCCATTCCAGATCTGCTGAATAGTCCCAACATTTGATATGCAGGTATATGGTCAAATCTGTCTACTTTTCCGTGGTTGGTCTCTCGACATTTAAGAAATATTTTTCGCAATTCTGAACTATTATAAACCGCGTGACTTGTTTCGATTTGTGAAAATGTTAACTTTTTTTTTTTTTGGTGAGTTAACCTTTAATTATTAATTAAAAATTAAATAATTGCGTATTCTAATTATTATTTATTATTATTTTACGTATTACCTTTTATTCACCGCTTTAAAAATGTATAAAAATAAAACGAAAACAAAAATTGCCATTATAGGTGCCTATGGCTATCGTTGCGCAAAAATCTTCAAATCGTAAAGAAAGTTTCATTCGCGGTCCGTAATATACACATACACAAAAATTTCTACACCACAGATGTAAGCTGGTTTCCCACATGCTTTTTAATGGCAATCAACAATTGCTTTGTTTTGAATGGGTTTATACACACCACGCGAATATTCGTAGTTTTGATCGATATTGTTGATATATATCGTAGTAAACAATACTTTTGTCAAATCAAGTTCATATTTTCAAAATCATTTATTATACATATTTGTGTACTGCATAAATAACACACACTTCCAACTGTGTTCAATACAGTGGAATCTCGTTAGCACGTTCTCGATTACTGGTACCACGTTTTTCCGTTTAACTCGATGATTTTCTCAAGTCCCAGTCCCATTCCTACCAAATGCATGTTGATATATCCCCTTAATATGTCTTCTATTCCCACTTACGCCGATCAATTTTTCGTTGTACTATTTCTTAGGTAACCGGATTTTATTCTTATTTCATTATAAAATTCGGTATCTTGATAACATGATGCGATATTGCTTCCTATTCTCTGATAGTTATTGACAGTGTAGACGATTATAGTGTGCTTTGACGGTGTGGAAGTGGCTTGAGGTATGATGCAACACAGAAGATAGCTGCCGGTGTAGAAGTGGCTTGAGAACTATGACGCAACACAGAAGATAGCCGACGTGTCTCTCTCGCGCCAGTAGAACATGCAGGCTGAATACAAAATCGCTACCTATATCATTTTTTTTTTTTTTTCGAAATACACCACAGATTGGCGTGCGTATGCCGGCCGAACACTAGCGTCTCGTCCTTACGTGAATGCTGCAGCAAGCATTTGACGACCGGTCGGCATCTCTCGTATCGTGCGTACGTCGGCCGGTCAGAAAATATTAAAATAATATAATAATATTATTAAAATATTATTTTAAACTGCAAACAACCACGATGTCTGCACTACTAAAATGTAAAATTCTAGATAGATTGTTTGATTTGAAAATTGATGGGAAATAATGGTTGCAAATCATTTGCATCGAACGGTTAATCGCCCTGTATGAATCCTAAATAAAATGAGCCATTTTAAACCGCGGCAATTGAATTCACGTCTGCCAGTTGAACAATCGCGTCGTGTGAAACCACTTTTAGTCCGTGACGGACCAAAACTGTCGGAAAATCCGTCTGTGTATTTATTTTGTTTTTTATTTTCCGCCTTTTGTTCATGGCATTGCGGCTAGGGATTTCTTTTCATTCTTGTTCATTCTTAGATGGCGGCTAAATGCTCGGTGCGGGACGAGTGGTTCAACAAAGAAGACGAACTGGGACACAAGTACGCTGTGTGGGCCGCACGAGCCAGCCGTACTACCATCTCGTGCAGGCTTTGTAACTGCATGTTCATCATTGAGCAGAAAGGCTTCCAGGCCCTCCAACAGCATGTCAGGACGAAGAAGCATAAGACTGCCGTGGAGGTCCAACTACACCCGCGGCAACTAGTGCTAGCTGCACGACAAGCGGCAGAGGCTCAGCCCGCCAGCCAGTCTACAGCTGGCGCCGCTGGGCAAACCCCTCCCGCAGTGCTGGACCAACCTCTTCCCCTTCACCTGGATGTTACGGCAGCCCGGTGCCCTGCGCGCTGAGCTCATCTGGGCCATGAAAGGCATTCAATCTAGTTTTTCCGCCGCTTCGAATGTTGGAATCGTAGAGGTTTTTAGGGAAATGTTTGGGAAGGAGCATTTCCCTAGGAATATGACTTTAGGCAGGACCAAGACGACGTACTTGTGGACTGAGGCCCTGGGCCCTTATTTTCATAGTTGATGCTGGAAGATGCTATTTCAGCAGTTAGCTATACTATATGTTTTGATGAAACTACCAATGAGAAGAGCATAAAGGAACTGCAAGTGGGGATAAGGTTCTATTCCGAGAAAAGAAAAGAAGTGGTGTTTCATCACCTAGAGACATTTTTTATTGGAGAAGATACAGCTGACATCCTGTTCAATCTGTTGGTCAAATCAATAGAACGCGCTGCTTAGGACCCAGGGAAAATGTTGATGTTGTCAGCTGATGGCCCAAATGTAAATAAAGCCATTTATAACAGGTTCCGTGACAAAATGAAAACTGAGTGTGATAGGGGTCTATTAAACATAGGTTTTTGTAACTTGCACATTTTGCACAATGCGTTTGAACGTGGCTTAAGTGTTATGGGGTCTGATGTATCTGAACTTGCAATTTTGGTGTACAATTTTTTGGACTATCCGAGTAGATTTGAAGTTTATGAGAAATCGCAAGAAGACTATGCCTTTTTAAAACATGTGTGTTCTAGATGGCTTACACTAGGTCCTGCAGCTGAAAGATTACAAGAGCAGTGGCCAGCACACTCTACTTACTTTCTGAAAGTTCTGCCACTTAAAAAAGGAAAGGATGCTTAAAAATTACTGCAATCAAAATGTTATCAGGCTATTGCTAGTTCTCTAAAAGATGATACTTTCCCCGCTCAGATTGCGTTTGTAGTATATAGTGCAAGTCTTTTTAAAAGATTTTCAAAAGTATTTCAATTACAGCAACCTATGATACATGTTCTGTATGAAGAAGTGTCAAATTTGTTCATATTGCTCTTGAGTAGGTTCTGCCAGGCAGAAGCATTGAAGAGTACCAGTGAATGTTTGAAAGAATCTTTCATCATGGATGGCAAAAATTTTATGGAATTGAAAAATGTTGACATAGGGAAGAGTGCTGAACGTCTCCTGATCGATAAGAGCTGTAGTGAACTGCAAGTATTGAAGTTTCATCAAGAGGCGCGGAAGCATTATCAAGAGGTGGCGAAGTACGTACTTAACAAGTCCATCCTTAGTACTGGAAAGTATGCCAAGCCCTTGAAATGCTTGCAGCCTCAGTCCATCAAAGAAAGTAAGTCTCTGATGAGCATTGTCTTTGTTTACTAAATGTTGCAACTGCCTTTGAAAGATGTGTATGAAGAGAAGCTTCGCAATAAATGGAAGCTGTTGCTGCTAGAAAATCTCCCACATTTTGAGGAAAGTCCAAGGATTGACCATTTTTGGCGTCAAATTTTTGAAATTTTAGACTTTAGTGGGCAGGCAAAATATCCGCTTGTGAGCAAAGTCGTGAAAGCCATCCTACCAGTAGCTCATGGAAGCTCAGATGTGGAACGTGGATTTTCGGAATCAAGAAATCAACTTCCGGCAGATAGAGCCGCAATGGAAGAGCGCACCCTGAATGCTCGACTGAACATTCATGACGGTATGAGGGAGTTCGGTGGGCGGGCTGAAGCGGTTCCCATCACAAAGGCGCTTCTGAAAGCGGCAGCTGGCGCTCACAGCAAATATGAAAACTATTTAGAGGCTAAGCCCAAGGAGGCAGAGGAAGAGCAAAGGAAAAAGGAAGAGGCGATGGACATTCGGCGCAAGCAAGAAGAGCAGGAAAAAACTCAAGTTAAAGAAAGAAAGGAGATAGGAAAATTACAGGAAGAGTTCAGGAAGGCAAAAGAAGCGGAAGAAGAGGAGAGACAAGCTTCTGATTACCTAAGTGATGAGGCCAACCAAAAGCTAAAAGCTGCTTTGGTAAAGGGTGATCTGAAAAGTGCAAAAATTACCCAAGGTATGCTAGAAGGTACCGCAACATGCGATCCCGGGCCGAAAATCTCCGCAAAAGGCAGGCAGAGCCACTAAGGAAGAAAGTCGAGAAACGCACCTCCACCCTACTTGAGAAGCTCTTCATGAATCATGGGAAACGACGGTGCGATGAAAACAGCGACGATCCAGATGACCCTGACATTTGAATTTATTTTTAAGACTGATAACTTGTCAATTTTATCTTAAGACTGATGATATCTACTTTTCTTTTTATGTGGCAGTACGACAGTATTATTTGTTTTAGTTTTTTTTTTTTTTTCTAGTAAAGAGTCTATTAAAACATAAAGATTGTTTTGTTTTCCACATTTATATTTTTGTTTTAAGATTTAAATTTCTTGAGTGTTGCATTGATTTTCCTATCCATTATTTCCTCTCTAACTATATGAAAAATGACAAACAGTACTCAGAGATATTAACATAGGCGCAATGGGGGGGGGGTAATTTATTTTTCAGATACACATTCTTAAAAATTTTGTCTATTTCAATACAGTTTTGTCACATTTTGGGGGGGCTACAGATTGCGCCTACAGATATCAACAAACGTTAAAATTATGAACCAGATATACGGCCATAAATGCGAATAATGCTATGAATTGACTCACTATTTACTCACTTTTTCATACAATAACTCACCTTTTTTTCACTTTTTTGAAAAAAACTACTCACTATTTCACTATTTTTGGACGAGTGAGTGGATGGGAGCCCTGTATATAATTGTAACTAGAGATACTAGCTTGACTGTGGGGAAACTTTCGGGATTTCCGTTGCATCACTCCCGCCCGCACTCTATCAACTGGAGTCAAATTCCGTGCTATTTCTTCTTTGCTTTCATGTCTTAAATCATTATAGTTTTTATCGACGTTTAACTTGCCCGTTCGAAATATCGTCGTCACAGAAGTCTGAAAGCGCTTGCTTTTGTGCGAGCGCAGTAGCGGTACTTTTCTCCCATGACTTCTTGACTGCATCAAGAGCATCCAACAAACACGCTCTCGATGTAGCGCAAGTTTGTGCCATTACGCAATAATCGCTGTTTACAATGCGCTGTCCTCGCATCCACCCTTCACAGAGGAAAGGGAGGGTAGGTTCCGAGTGAAAGTGCATTCCTCTTGTATTGTTTGGCCTTCGAAGATAAAGGAAATCTGTGCTATACCACTCACGGCAACAGGCTCGTATGTTTCGAAGATTGTGCAAGTAGGCCTACTGTTACATTGCAGAGAAACTCGGTTCAGTCTTCTCGAATCTCAATGATTTCATCTTTACGCATTGCGTCGCATGAACATTCTTTTAAACGACGGATAATTAGTTGCTGTGAGAATTACTCTTGGAGACCCGCGAATTAACCGCAAAACTAATTATCCACACGCGAATGATCGGGAGTGCACTGTATTTTGAATCTTAACTCCATTTTGTCCGTCTTTTCCATCAAAATTCCAATTTGTCAGTCTTTTTCCTTAAACTTGCCTTTTGGGGGTGCTTTCAGTATAAGTTAAATTTAGTACGAGTTTTCAGTCTACCTTGGTTTTCGTTATGGTTTCCATTCCATTGCCATTTTCGCTATAACCTTGATGTTAGGCCCCATAAAACAAAAATTGAACCTGTGCCATGAATAAGCGACTCCGCGCCGTTTTTGTAGTTTTGTTTAAAATCGCGTTATTGTGGGAAAATTTTCCAAATTTTATATAAGTGGTCCCTACTATCATATGAATACTGTTGTTTACTCATGTGGTGCTTCAGTGGTCACTGATAAGATAAATTGTGACATTTGTGCAAATAATAGTGGAAGAAGGAACCCAGTAACAGTTCTTGTTGTCTCAGAGCCCACTCGCCTATAGCATGTATTTGTGACTAGCGTCCTTATTCCACTCAATCGATTTCATCCCGGCAGTGGGTAGCCGCAGAAAGCCTCTCAATGGTTGAGAGTGGCATTCGAACCCATCTCTCTTGTCATTTGTCATGACAAGCTTGAGTGTATCTCGTTCGAATAGAGAATGTCCACGATGTATGAACCAGGGGTGCAGAGGCGATGCTCAAGTTGTTTTATGGGGAAGGACTCAAAATGTGGTTCTTTCTTTTCCAGACCCATGGTATCAATATTATACTGAATCTTCTCTTTTGGGTGGGAAGAAGCACAAATATGACTGACATGATTTACGAAAGGTGAAGATTGACAAAGTTAACCCCTCAAGCCGGTTGGCCGTACACTGTACGTCCCCTGGGCTAGACTCGTTCAGCCGGTTCGACGTACCATAAACGTCCGGTGCAGGCGGAAGTTAGAATGCCTATTACACATGAAACCCTGCTGCTTCGCCGGATCTTCTTTCACGTTATAAACCGAGAAGTTAAGTACTTTCATGCCATCTCTGTTTCATAATTAGAACTAATACGAAGTTGATCGATATCCGTTGCTTTTGACGACTCATATCGATCAGCGAAGGAACATGAAACGCGCTCTATTGAGTTTCAGGTTAGTTGCTTTAGAAGGTGCCACATCCTTCACTGCCATCTCTAGATTGTTTTGTGAACTATATCTAACTTGACAGTTTTAGTCACTTATGAAGGGGAAGCACCGATAGCAATTACTTAGTAGATAACTTTTGCTTCGTAGGCTAGAGGCTACTCAGTCGCAGATGAATAATTGCCGGACTGTCTCATTCTCTTACGGGTGCAGATATTATTGGTTTGATAGATGACAGTAGTGGAAGTGATGTATAGGGAGCGATATTTTCAGTAGTGATACGGACTATGCACAGCATGATGTTATTGGAGAAGTGGGAGACAGCCCAGACGAAGAAGAAATAGCTTCAGCTGTAATAACAACGACCGCTGTTCATTGTTTGTGGCGAGAGGTAGACTTCGTCACAAGCACACAAAAGATCCCCTTCACGGGTATGCCGGGTACAAGAAGGCTTTTCAAGTCGGTTTTTGCTGCTTTCGACAATGTGATTGAACTAGTTTGAGAAACAAATATGTAGGCCTACGCGGTAGAATGTATGGTGGCGCGCCCTTGAAACCAAGGTCGCGCGCCAGGAAGTAAGAGTCAGTGACAGGGGACAATATTTATGTGTTCTTGTGGCTTGTATTGTTGATGGGGATAATGCAGAAACCTACCCTAAAGAGCTATTTCACCCCTATATTCACTTAAACAATGCCAAGGAACAGGTTTGATATAATATTGCGATATTTACATTTTGTTGACAATTCGACACAGGATGCATACACGGGGCCTAAAAAGCTTTTCAAAATTCAGCTTTTCCTGGAAATTATACCCGAAAAATATGTACATATGTAGATTGAACATTATCATGTAAATATCTTGCTTTCATTGTAAATATACCTGAAACAAATACCAAAAGTGGAACTTATCAAATTATTATACTTTTGTAAATATTGCATGTGATTATGGACAACCCTGAAGAGCAGTCGTCACATATATTACGGAATAACATTGGACATGATTTCGGTAAGTAATCCTAAAAATTTCATTTCGTTATATTTCGTAGATTTAACATTATTAATTTTTTATCTTGTTGGTGTCCAAAGCTCTGCTGAGCTTCAATTTAAATGCCACCGGAGAAGTGAAAACATCCGGATTAGCCGGCCTGAGGGGTTAATTTCGGAAACGGTGAGTCATTCGTGCATCAGATAAGCGAGGCGGTTCTCAGCGAGTTATCACATTCAAATGACATCCTCTAGAAACTGCCCTGCAATGAAGAATGTGTTACGATGATTTTTCTTGATTTTCCCCCTTACAATATTGATGGTGCCCTGAGGGGCGAGGACGTGTTGGATGCAGGTGTGTTAGCATTCTTTGGCTCTGTCTCTGCGTTCTAACCCTCGTACGAGGATTAAAAATCCTCCATGGCAGAGCTGAAGATCGAACCTGGAACCTCTTGATGCAGCTAAGAATACTAACATAATTATGCAAATCGGTGCTGCTCGCTCGGATATCAAATTAAATTTATATAAACGAGTACTTAACCCATGAACGCCCGAATTAATTCTTTTTTGAAAATTTTGCTTTTTTATTATTAAGTCAGACCATAGGGAGTTATTAAGCTGCTCAAACCATATTTTTCGAAAGTGGCATCATACGTTCCCGAAATACAGGGTGTTACATATATGTAACACCAGGCGCTTGTGTTGTCAAAACCTTTACTGCATATTCTGAATGGTGATTTATAAATACAATAATGTACCAATTTCATATTTGTTGCTAAATACTTATCTTTATAATAATTCACTTTAAAAAGCACTGAGCAAGTATTTTGACATCATTGAACCTTCGATCATATAGTCTAGTGACTAGTGACTTGGTGTGGAACGGCAAGGAGCATGATATGCACAGTCCCACATCGCATTTACAACATGCAGTGCGAACACTGCTTACACACAATTCACCGACACAGCCTCCGCTTATGTCCTGGGACGTTGATTACCAGATGATCACGTCCATCATATCACAAGTCTTCAATGTCGCGGCCCTATCCTAAACGTGCTGTAGGCAGCCGCCTGGCTCCACTTGGTTCTACGCGGTATGATTTTACGTAGAATTGTGCCACTTCCCTCTTGAACTCCAGTTGAGTTGTCCTTGACCATGATATAGTCATGAAGTTCCATGCGTTTTGGAGATCTTGATCTGTTAGCTTCTTTAAGGGCTGTTCTTGTCGAGAATCCCAGGTCGAAAAAACAACTGGGCTCCTCTATGAATAACAACTGATTCCTGTCATTGTCAGCAACGAGTGCGGTGCGCGTATTCTCGCTCGGAGAGGGTACGGTCGGCCAGGCAAAGCATGCCTTCGACGTTGTCTGGGTTTTATTGCAAATATGTTAGTCCGTCGATCAATACATCAAGTTACATATAATTCAACAGTGGTACATGTTTCGGGCCATTAAATAGCCCTTCCTCAGCCACAATTTATCGAATCTAAAGAAACAATCTCATAGGCGGCTTCAGTGGCGTAGTCGGTAGCATGCTGAGCTTCTATGCCCAAGATAGCGGGTTCAAACCCGGCCGAAGCCATCGGATTTTTTTAAGAGCGTTAAAAATCCCTCAGTATGCCTTCCTTCGGAGGGGAAGTAAAGCCGGCGGTCCCATGTCATAGTTTTATGGCATGTTAAAGAACCTTCTACTAATTACACCTGTGTGAAGCTAAATTGGATAGGTTAAGAATGTAAACAACACTCTTAGGTTTCTATGTTCATTGCCAAGAGCCGAATGCGGTGGCGTCTAGTAGCTTAGTTCTGAACTTGGCCTAGTAGTCGTTGACGGTGGCGCTTGGTGGCAAAAGTAGGAATAATTTGAAAAAAAAATCTAAGTTGCAGTCTGTACTTAAATTAAAAAACAGATAACACACACTAATACAGTCATCACAATTAACACCGGTTATCAGACAGATTCTACACACACCCAAAGTACACGGGGCTACATGAACGCGTTGTCGCAGCCCCTAAACTTAAGAACCAACCAGACTCGCGTCAAGAAGCCACGAAATTATGGCCCCCCACCATTTTTTGTTTCTTATTGACACATGATATCAGTTCACATTTTCATCCATAACGTTCGTTCCTCCCATGAATTTTTTATTTGTTCCGATCTGGAGAGGACGTGGGATTGTAAATCATTTTCCTTTCAGCCCGAGAGAGCCTTCTGACCTGGTCGAGGGGGGGGGTAAAAACAGGGAGATTCGTGGAGGCAACAGTTACTCTGCTGTTTTCATGCCAGCGAGCTATAATGATATCGTCATTACACCTTTTCCACTTTCTCCAATATTTCTGCCAAGGGCAGACTTCTAAATAATAATTATGTTATTGGATTCCCTTTTTAACTGCTCTGGCTTTTAGAGACGCCGGGTTGCCGGAATTTTGACCCGAAGGGGATCTTTGACGTGCCAGTAAATCTACTGACACTACTCCCTCACATTTGCGCACCATCAAATGCCAGCTGACTGCACCAGGATTTGATCCTGCAAGCTTGGGAACAGCAAGCGAGAACGGTGCCGCTGAGCCATGCAGCCAGTCTAGACCTCTGAAATATCGAAATAATAATTCTCGTATTGTATTTTCTGAAACACTACCTGCAGCCAGATATCTCGGCAAAGGTATGGTCTTGAGTACGGTACTGACATAAAAATAAATATACGCTACGGTGACATAAAACATATTATATGAAGGCATGCACTGTTAAAAAAAGCTATATATGGAACAAACGTTTTCTGTATAAATGCATGAAATGAATTCTAACTCATTTCATATGAATCATCATCATCATAATTTCCCCTTATCCAGCTCCTGCCGGGTCGGGGTATTTATGGCACTTCTCCACTTTCCTCTTTCCTTCCACCATTCTTCTTCCACGATCTTGTCCCAGTCCAGATTTCTTTTTCTTACGCTGTTCTTCACTGAATCAATCCACCTTGTTCTAGGTCTTCCTCTTGCTCTCTTACCCTTGCACTTCACATCCAGCATCTGTCTTGGTATTCTATTTTCCTCCATCCTCTTTACATGTCCAAACCACCTTAGTTTATTCTTCTCAATTCTCTCATTTAGTTTTTCCATCCCAACTTCCTTCCTAAATTCTTCATTCCTCACTCTGTCTTTCCTTGTCTTTCCTATCATACTTCTTAGGAATTTCATTTCACTGCCTTGGATTCTACTCTCTTGCCTGCTTGTCAGGGTCCAAGTCTCAGCTGCATAAGTTAATATGGGAACATAGTACACTTTATACATTACCTCATTGCTTTTCCTTGGTACTTCCTTATCCCAAACAAGTTTTCTTACACTTTGATAGAATGCATTGCTCTGCTGTACCCTCCTGCCAATCTCCATGTCCAACCTACCAGTTTGCATCAATTCACTTCCTTGGTATTTGAACGTGTCCACAATTTCCAAACTCTGACTTCCAATTTTCACAGTGCCCTTTCCTTGTCTTTCCCCTCTTGTCATCACCATGGTCTTGCTTTTCTCTATACTGATTTTCAGGCCTTACTTCTGAAAATTTTCGTTCAGTGCATCTAGTTGTTTTTGCACTTCTTCGTTGTTCCTTCCCCAGACCACAATATCATCTGCAAATAACAGTAACTTCATTTCCTTATGTCCATATGCTTCCTTTGTTTCCTTTACAATTTCATCCATCACCATTATGAACAAGAGAGGTGACAGCACACTCCCCTGTCTTAAGGTCACCACACACAGAAAGCTAAGCTACGCTTCGCTATGCTATGCTAAGCAATGCCAAGCTATGGTGTGCTATGACACGAACAAAAAGCTAAGCTAAACTAAGCTAGGCAGCATATTTCTCATTACGGTACATGCTTTCCTACTAATGAAAATGTATAGTATCTTTATTGGAAGAGATCCTACAGGATTAAATTAGATTAATAATATTATTTTAATACTGCTTTCTAAATTAATTTTTGTGTAATACTGTATATGTAATTTAAAAAATAGGAACGTAGCCAGCATTCTGTTTAGGTGGGGGTCCAGGTGTTGCAATTTTATTAATTAAAATTGTGGCCCACTATAGCTCTGTATAAGATACGTGTTTTTTTCTAAAACTATTCAAATTTGCCTATACGTATATAAAATAGCAATAGAGTAGATACTTTTATATTACTTTATATGAATAGCCTATGTCTTCATTTAAAAATGATATTATTAGATTCTTTGCGTTATCAACTATATTCAATACTATAAGGGTTACGGTATTTGACAAAATTAATTTAAAACGGTAATAATACCGGCACTACTGACAAGAAAATAAGAATAATACGATAATATCACAATTGTCAAACGATAAGTTTGCCTCTTGGTTCAATTTCGGAGAGAATTCGGACCTGCTCCCCTCCTCTGACTACGTCTCTACTAGAAATTAAAACTAAACACTTAATTAATTAATTAATTAATTGCCTCCGTCTTATTCGTTAGTTATAATATTACATTTTGTTGTTGGAGGCTGGATGGACCAGTATGGGTAGCTTATTATGTGAAGATAATACAAGAAGATTATTATTTCTTAAAGCGAAATATTCCTCTTCCGCAGTGGATACACTAAATACTTTAATGCAGAAAGGGGAAGAAAACATATTCAAACTCATAACATTCTCCATGAAGTCTTGAAATCTAATGCGGAATTTGGTTCTTAATTCTGGTATAATTTCTGCGTACTTTTGAGAATTTTTATGATCACAGTTTTGTAGGGCTGGGAAATGAACAAAGATGTTATTTTGGCCTGTCACCCATTGTATAAATAAAACGAAGTACGGTACTACCTGAATCGCTAAACTACACTCACAAGACACAGCTACGCACACAACTCCAAGGTCTGCGACAGCCCGCCAGATCAACTGTTCCGGAATGAAAAGCGCATGCGCCAGGCCAGCTACAGCTAAGAAAATCGCCTGCCTAGCGATCTGTCTAGCTTAGCTTAGCATCGCTTCGCATAGTATAGCTTAGCATAGCGGCCTGTGTGTGTCACTGTACTTTAATGCATTGAGAGCGATATTTTTCATAACACCGCTTAGCTTAGCTTAGCTTAGCCTAGCTTTCTGTGTGTGGTGGCCTTTAGTCCAGTCTTGTTCCTAAACCAATCTGTCTTTCCAACTGGGGTCGGTACCCTGCTAACACAGTTGTTGTACATTGCATGCACCATTTCCAACATTTCTCTTCCCAGTCTCTTCTTAACCATGGTTTCCCATACCTTCTCTCTGGGGACACTATCATATGCCTTTTCTAGATCTATGTAAGTCATGATCAAATCCTTTCCATATTCCCAGTTCTTTTCCATCACCTGCCTCCTGAAGCCATACTGTTCCTCTTGCAACTCTCCTTCCACCTTTCTTCTCATTCTTTCTTTCTAATATCCTTTCCAGTATTTTTACTATCTGTGATATGAGGGTGATCCCTCTATAGTTATCACACACCTTCTTGTCCCCCTTCTTAAACACTGGTATTATTAGCCCTTTCTCCCAGTCTTCTGGTACACATTTCCGTTTCCACACACACTTGAGCAGTCGATACAACCATTGCATACCAACAGGTCCAACAGCCTTTATCATTTCTACACTGATTTCATCCACCCCTGTTGCTTTTCCCATCTTCATTTTCTGTACTGCTAATTCCACCTCCAGCATTGTTATATCATCTTCTGTTATAGAGTCGTCAGGTTGTGTCACTTCCATCTCACCAGTACAATTGCTCACATTCAATAGCTTATCGAAATATTCCTTCCATCGTCCCTTTATCTCTTCTGGGTGTGTTAACAACTCTCCATCTTCCTTTTTCACTAGCTTTGTAGTAAGTCTTTCTTTCCTCTTACTTCTTAGAAGCCCATGCAGCATCCTTTTACTGCCACTTACATCTGTTTCCATTCTTCATGTAAATTCTTCCCAACTTTTCTTCTTTTCTTCTCCTACCACTTTCTTACACCTCCGTTTGCTGTCGTGATACTTCCTTTTGCTTTCTTCTGTTTGATCTCGGTTCCATTCTTTCCATGCAGACTTCTTTTCTTTCACTGCTTTCCTCACTTCCTCATTCCAGCACGGTGTCTCCTTCTCGTTCACTCTTGTTGACGTCCTACCACAAGCACTCTCTGCTGCACCAACAAATGCCTTTTTAAAGTGGGACCATTCCTCTTCTATGTTTTCCACTTCAGTAACTGGGATTTGTTGCTTCAATCTCTCCTGAAAATCTTCCTGTACAGTTTTGTCTTTCAATTTCCATACTTTTATTTTTCTTTCTCTGATCTCCTTTAGGTTTTCCAATTTTTCCCATCTAAATTTAGCCACCACAGCTCTATGGTCCCCATCAAATGCTTCTCCTGGTAAAGCTGTCACATCTATCAGCTTTCTGCGATTAGTCCTTTCCACCAGAAAATAGTCAATTACTGATTTTGTTCTTCTATCGCCCCAACCATATCTCGTAATTTTCCTGCTGTTTTTCTTCCGAAACCATGAATTACCCACTATCAGTCCATTCCTTTGACAAAAGTTTACAAGTTCCTCTCTTTCCCAGTTCTTTTTCCCATGTCCATATGGTCCAATGACTTCTTCCTTTCCTTGTCTCTCGTTTCCGACTTGTGCATTCATATCTCCCATGATCACCACTTCTACATCTGAAATTACTCTTTCAACA
This sequence comes from Meconema thalassinum, assembly GCA_946902985.2. Classification (NCBI taxonomy): domain Eukaryota; kingdom Metazoa; phylum Arthropoda; class Insecta; order Orthoptera; family Tettigoniidae; genus Meconema; species Meconema thalassinum. The sequence continues at coordinate 272,814,951 of OX336390.1, read as the reverse complement.
CCCTCCAGGAAACTTCAATATCGTGTTCTCTGTTTCCAGTCTGGGGTGCATACACTTGTATGAAGTCCATCACGTCATTTTTCATCTTCATTCTAATTTTCATTATTCTGTCACTCACACACTCGACCACTTCAACATACTCCTCCAGTTGTTTCGAGGTTATCAGTCCCACGCCATTTTTTTGCCTCTTGGCCACCACTCTAGTATAATGTATATCCTTTCCTCAATTTCTTCCTTCCTTTACCTTTCCATTTCACTTAACTCAGCCCCATCAATCCAACATTCTCCCTCTCCATGAAGTCTACCACCTCTTCCACCTTGCCTGTCAGGGTCATGACATTCATGATTCCCACTTTCATTTCAGTTACTGGTCGCCCATTTCTCACAGTTCCCCCAGTACCAAAAAAACTGCGCATCGCCTGCAGGGTACGCCCTAACCTTCTCCGAATCATTTGAAGTGCCATTTCCATTTTAGGCTATTATTACGATGGGGTCGCCACTCCCAAAGGCATTTTATGGAGCTACTGCCAGCTATTATACAGGCCGCCCCTAACATGGGAAACAGACGCCCTTGCAGCCGCCCCTAACCTGGGAAACAGACGCTGCCAATTGATGCTGTACTCATACTATTCCCTGAGTACTGGGTTGCCTCTTCCGCAATCTCCATCGTTCCGAAGTCCATCTTCTCCGCTGCAGATTCCGTTGAGGTCTTCGCACGTAACCCTGTGCACGGGGCCTATGTTATACCCCATAGGACTGGGTCCTCACCAGAACTTAGCTGGTACTGTAGTTCCATGGTATATTACAGTACCGTTGCCCACCCCCGCGACTTGGACGCGCCTGGCAAGAATTCATGGACCGGGTTAAGGAGCTGTCTAAATCTAGCCTTGGAGGCTGGACTGACAATACTTACAAAATGCAATTTAGATTGAAAATACTTGACAAAATGTAATTTAGATTCAAAATACCCACAAAATGCAATTGAGAATCAAAATATGTGCAAAATGCCCACCAAACAAAATGCAATTTAGATTCAAAATTCCTGCGATATGCTGTTTTGGTTGAAAATACTTACAAAATACAATTGTAATTCAAAATAGTCACTAAAAGGCCCGGCCACCTGCATTGAAAGACTTACTAAAAAGCAATTTAGATTGTCAATCCTTACAAAATGCAATTGAGGTTCAAAACAATTGCAAGATGTAATTTAGATCGAAAAAACTTACAAAATGCAACGTAGATTAAAAATGCCTTTAAAAAAATCGCTAAAAGGGAATTTATGAACCAAGTAACAAAAACAGTGCGGGAATCTTAAAGAGAAAAAGGAAATATAAGGAAAAGAGGAGAGGAATGGAGGGGAGAGAGGAGAGGGTCCGCCCCAAAGGTAAGGGACAAAGGGGAAAATGGACCCAGCTCAGGAATCCCTCGGGGTCGCCAACTCCCGAACTCGCCAGCCGTGAACCCCTGAGGGTGTAGCAGTATCATTTCATATGAATGTGCTGCAGAAAATATCTTGCCTTACCACTGACCCTGTATCCACCTAGCATTACCATATGGTAACGCTGGGAAAATTAGACCCGGGCATGAGCTGGTATAAAGAAACATGTAAGATATGTTACTGAATTATAAATTAGATATGTTTACTACCATAATCCTGAAGACAAAGTAAACTATCAAAATTTTACCCAATAATTTAGCATGCCGTACCTTTTGCGGCATGCCATCAAGACGTGAGAAACAAACCACGAAATGCACCCTATTGTTGGGACATCACCCAAGGTATTCCCTAGTGACTAGTGTGCGGGAAATGAATCAATACACCTTCCTTGATCATATAAGTGCAAAATTGGAATATCTTTAACTGGCAAAGGTCCTGTAAAGCAATAAATGCAATGACCGGTACTGCGTTACCATATGGTAACGCTAGGCATTTATGGGTTAAAGAACTATCTTGTTCTGTGGTGTCTACCCTTGAAAACTTGAGTATTTTCCGGGGTCATCCTTAAGCAGTGAGGGCCCTCCCAGAAAACTGAGCCTCGCAGAGACCGTGCCACAGGCGGGTTGCAATGAGTCACTGCCAGATTTATAGCATGTACTGATTACAACAGCAGGTCGGGAAGCCTTTGATGCTGTCATAGCATTTATTACATACGTAGCTGGCAAGATACCTTGGTTGTGATAAATGCACAGTATCAAGAATATTTCCACACATAGACTATGCATGTACATAGGGCTGATGATATGTCCCAAGTTCCTAAATTAACCAACTTACTCCCTACATTATTAATATGGTTATATTCAAATATGTCATTGCCAAATAGACGCCTATTAATATGAAATACAGGCATTCTCGTAGGTCAAGTCACGGAGGTCCTTTTTCCACTCACCTCGTTTGGTTGTGTTTTTGCTATAACTGCCTCAGAACTAATTGACCCTTGTGAAAATCTGGTAGGAAGCTGAAGAGAGAGTCTGCTTTTCTCAGCCTGCTGGGTGCTGTCCGTTGCACACCCATCAGTCGTCAGAAGTACACTCTGTTCACGCAGCAACTGTCACTCACTCACACGATAACAACCATTATTTATTTCACTCCTTACAAACTGTATTAGGTGATTAGAATAATTAAATGACACTAATACGTGTAATGGAATAATATTGTAACGAAAATTTTATGACTATATAGTTCAGCACTTGACTGTTAATAATCAACCATTCTTTCTGAGTGTTGTGGTACGATGCGTTGTCAATAATAAGCACTGAGTTGCGGTCCCAATTAGGGATCAAAATTTCTTTTAACCAACGAATATAATATTCACTGTTCATATCTTTATGATAGTCCTCACTTCTTTCATGTGACTGGTAAATAAGTAGAATGTTGGAAACAACTAGCTGACTGTACCTCTCTGTTATAAATCTGTCACAAGAAGCTGCCTTTCTTCCTTCGCCCCCTCTCGCCCTTTCCCAACCCTCTTCTGCATTGCAAGCTGTCATTGAACTTGAGGTAGGCCCGGTGGCCAGCTTCAGTTTCTAACTCGCGGGCCAATTTGTTCCGAGGGACTTATAGTATTTGACGTCCCCGTTGATTTTAATACGTTGCCCCAGCATATTTAAACATCTTTCTCTCCACATCCTTCCAATCTTGCATGTCACGTTTAAGTTTGCGACCAATATTATCACATTTGCTAGCTGACGGATAGAACTCCACCTCTAAGATACCCGCCATCTTGAAATACCGGGTTCCTTCTTCCACGCACATGGAATTTCAATTGCAAATATTTACCCATTGGAGGTAGTTGCATGCAAGCTTAACGTGTCATTACATGCGACCAGGAAACTTTTTCCATCATAATCTCAAAACACACAGAGGTGGCGCGGAATCTCATATTCGTTGCACATGTTCTATTATCATCATAATCATCTAAACCAACAATAACTGAATTCAACTCTGTTAAGTCCACTGTTTTTTAGATTTTACTGGGAAAGCCTTAATACACTTTGGACTCGACACTAAAAGGGAAATAGGCAATTGGCATTGTCTGCATCACATGGTTGAGTCGATTGGCAGACTCTTAAATAAATAAATTATGCTATTTGTAAGTTAGAAAATGAGGTCTCACTTTATATCACAATTGCCACCAAATATAAATTTCAAATCCTGGTCAAGTACCAGAAAAATCCATACAAATTACTACCGTATTTACTCGAATACGACCCGCCCCTGAATAAGACCCGCACCCTGATTTTGAAGAACAAAATTTAGAAGAAAAAAAAGTTTACTAAAAGCTATTTACATTCTTTACTAAATAAACAGAATAGCATTTCTACAAAATAGTTTCCAACAGAAGTCTTACTAAAATAACACACAGAAACAATTAAAAATACAAATAAAAGTACACAAACACTTCATTCATCGTCATCAGAAGTACCAACTTTGGAACTTTTATCACCATCACTTTCCCACAAAATGTCGTCATCACCCGCACCCTGATTTTGAAGAACAAAATTTAGAAGAAAAAAAAGTTTACTAAAAGCTATTTACATTCTTTACTAAATAAACAGAATAGCATTTCTACAAAATAGTTTCCAACAGTTTTGAAGTCTTACTAAAATAACACACAGAAACAATTAAAAATACAAATAAAAGTACACAAACACTTCATTCATCGTCATCAGAAGTACCAACTTTGGAACTTTTATCACCATCACTTTCCCACAAAATGTCGTCATCACTGCCATCAATAGCATTAGAAATACTACATTTCTTGAAGCTCTTCCGTATGAGATCTCCAGAGATAAGATTCCATGCCGTCAAAATCCACGAACACAGCAGCTGAACTTCCAGGCGCTGAATACGACCAGTTGGAGTCAGTGTGTGCTTATTGGCCGCCATCCACTCCGTATACAGCTGTTTCAAGGCTGCTTTGAACGGGCGGTTCACGCAGACATCCTGTGGTTGTAGCATAGACGTCATCCCGTTCAATCACGAGTACATGACTCGTCAATATCATATTTCCTACCGGGCACTATTTCCAATAACTTCAGCTTCCCTCACAACTTTCAATTTCTCACTCACAGTAAATGACCGCAAACGCTTCGTAGAACTCATGTTTACACTCGGAGAACGTGCGCATGACTGTATGACGCCGCGTGCTTACGGTAAAACAAAGTTATAGCCGGAAGAAGGCTAGCACCATCTAGCGGATACTCGCAACACCCGATATCGCGCGTGGCAGGCAATTTAATCTTTAAAATTTCAATGACTCAAATAAGACCCGCACCCCAATTTTTCACGTCCAAATTTGTTTAAAAATGTGCGGGTGGTATTCGAGTACATACGGTACTTGTAGAAGAAGATTCCTGCAAATATTTGGGGGTTCACGTAAGGAATGATTTGTGCTCAGCGACTTTAATCCCAGGAGCAGTGTGAGCAGTATGTTAAAGAAACTTGGGTGGGAATCTCTTGAGGCTAGGAGGATGAAATCTAGACTCTGCGCTATGTACAACACGTATACAAATCAACCAGCATGGGGTGAGCTTAGCAAACGTATGGGAAAGCCCACTTACTTGGGTAGGAGCGATCATCCTTTCAAATTTAAGGGCCGACCACAGCGAACAAATTATGGTAAATATTCTTTCGTAAACCGTGCCATTGGTAACTGGAACTCTCTACCTGCCGCAGTCTTGGAGCCTTTTCCCAAAAATATAGGTGTGTTTAAGAAAAGACTTGACTATTTTTGTAAATACTCCTGTTTAATTGTTGTTGAATTGTTATGTATAATTATTTATTTGTTATGTATATCTAATTTGCCACCGGGGGGCACACCCCCAATTGCAAATGAATGAATATTAACTACCGTACATGTTTTACACAGAAATAAGCAGTTCTCTCTCAGTTCTAGCTCTTTAATATAGTCATGGGTCAACTAACTATTGATCTATTGCATAATGCTGTGAGGTTCTTATGACTACATAAAAATGCCCACTGCCTTAATTTTGAGACTTGCTTAGCGTCAATTGTTCACCATGCTTGCCTCTCCACCCCATCCTTCTTGTGCTAACACAAGTCTTAATTTCATTGAAACAAAATTGGCAAAGGGGAACCAAGATATTGAAATGTACACTTGATTTTTAAAATTCCTCTGGGCACGCCGGAAGGCAGTGATTTCGCCTGGTAAACTAGGGGATAGGCGAAAATAGGCAGAATATGCAGGTTTTCATGGAAGGATCAGGCCTCATTTATTGCGAGAAAGTATTTTACTATTGGAGCTTAATTAACTTTGTTTTTCGTCTTTTTATGCATATATTTAACATTTTATTGTCAAGAGTTTAGTGCCTTTCAGTCGGTCAACACGAATGTACCCAAAAGAGCTTGGTTATGCCCTAATCCTGGAATAAATTACATGAGATTAATAAATGCACTAGGATGACCAGTTTCGATCGTCAAGCGATCATCATCAGATCCATTACACTTAGGCTATAAAATCTATGTTTGAAAATACAGGTGAAAATATTTACAATATGTACAATTATTTTGTTGCAGTATTGGTACTGCAACTGTCGGTGTATGCTAAATGCAGTATATATTGTTAGGTGAAATGCTAAATGGTGATAGATATCCAGAGTTTGTATATTTGGAGTGATTATATGGTTGTAAAAAATCAACTATGGTTAAACTGTAATATTTCAGGCTACTACTTATCTGGTTGTCTTCCTTGCTGGAGCTACGCGCAGTTTCGTGTTCACTGTTACTCTAGGTGTGGTCGACTGAGATGGGCTGTTATCTCAACAACACTGGTTTTTCTCTTTCTCCCCCCCCCCCCCCCCCCTGTTCATATGTGCTGTGCGGAGTCAGTGCAATGTGTTCATGTGGGGTGTTGCCAAAACTAGATAGATGTATGTTATTGAATGAGGTGGGTCTACAACTAATCAAGACCGTGGAACATTCCCTGCCACGCATGGACCATAAGCCATTCAGACTAAGCGCTGCCCGATCTTTTGAGGACGTCCTGGCACCTTTAATACTGCCCAGAATACGGGCCTTGGTTTATTGCAAAAGAAAAGTACAACTGATCCAGATAACATTTACCTATTAAAACCCAATAGTTTATTTTTTACAACCATATAATCACTCCAAATATACAAACTCTGGATATCTATCACCATTTAGCATTTCACCTAACATCATATATACTGCATTTAGCATACACCGACAGTTGCAGTATTTGTAAATATTTTCACCTGTATTTTCAAACATAGATTTTATAGCCTAAGTGCAATGGATGTGATGATGATCGCTTGACGATCGAAACTGGTCATCCTAGTGTATTTATTAATCTCGTGTAATTTATTCCAGGATTAGGGCATAACCCAGCTCGTTGGGGTACATTCGTGTTGACCGACTAAACTCGTGTTTACTAAAGCAACACTGAAAAAATGGCTTCAAACCCCACAACATTTTGTCTTATGGGGACGGTATCCTTCTCGTCATTTGGGGTCCATTTTTATACTTGTGGTCACACTGTCCTTAATATGCAAGGTTTCGACACTGATGTGTAACTATCTAACGGTCTGTTACTTCTTCACGCAAAATTTTATCTCCCGCAGAGATTTTGGTTGGTTCCTCAGTTTAGGGACTGCAACAACGCGGTCATGTAACCCAGTGTACTTTGGGTGAGTGTAGAATCTGTCTGATAAACAGTGTGAATTGTGATGGCTGTATTAGTCTGTATTTCAGGTAATGACTGCAGATGGTCAATTTCTAGTAGTAGTTCCTAATTTTGCTACCAAATTCCGGTACTGCCATCGACACCTAGCTCTGAACTTGACTACTAGATGCCACCGCAACCAGAAACTCTCAACGAAGGTTGGAACTTCCCCTCAGAAGGAAAGCATATTGCGGGACTTTTAGCGCTCTTAGAAAATCCTACGACTTCGGTCGGCTTTGAACCCGCGACCTTGGGCATAGTAGTTCAGCATGCTACCAGTTACGTCACCGAAGCCGCTTCCCACAGAGTCAGATGGGAAACTGAATGTGATCTCGTTGCCATGGCAACCTCTGATGGCCCTTGGCATTTTGTTCTAATCCGAAATCATTTTGCACATCCCTTGGCCTAGTGGTGGGTCATATCAAAAATTATTTCAGACAAAAGTTTTAGGTAATTATTAGGGGAATATTGTCCATTGTGTATGGTTTTGATATTGTGCCTATTAAGAGAGATATGATTAATGTTTCCCCAAAAAAACTTTGGTCAATGTTGGTGCTACCATAAAACTTTTCAAACATAAATTTTTGGGCCTAATCAGACACATAGTATGAACTTTGAATGGATTCAATATTTCACATAGGCTATTAATAAAGTTATCGATATTTCACTTTTCAAATAAAGACTCCCAATTTCACCCCCTTCGACCGATTGTGTCCTTTAATGAATTGGACCGAGATTTTAAAGGGATACATATTATGTAAAAAATTCCAAGTGATTGGTGCAAAATTGCAGTAGTTATAGTGTCCACAAGAAAGTTATATACCCAAGGCAGCGCTATATTGAGGCGTACTAGGCATGAAGTGGAGTGAGGTAGTTTGCCATTGCTTTCCTCACTGAGTCAGTACAGCAGTACTAACCCTATGAGTTAAACCTTTCACAGCATCCACAGGCACGACTGTGCTCTGAATGTCATTACTAAGCACCACCCGTACCTCAGTAGCTTCCATATAATCACAGCCATGAGTGAGACTGAGACATCGGTGAAAAGCCGCCTTTTACTCTAGCCTGTGCCAACAGACAAATGCAAATGTATTGCATTCATCAAGAGGCAAACAGGCCAATATATATTTATACATAAATTATATATAAACTTTTAGTGGTTTTGGGGTCTTGAGGATGTGAAACACGAAGATATGTCGACATTTTTCGGAAGTCTAAACATGGTACCCATTGCAATAGTTAGCGTTCTAATGAAATCTACCTAAATGACCATAAGGGAGGGGGGGGAAAGAAAGCATCAATTAGGGAGCCAGTATTGATGCTGAATCATTACATCGCACTAACATCACTTTTAAACACATTGTGAGGTTTGAAGCCATTTTTCAGTGTTGCCTAAGTAATAAAAATGTTTGGCGCTTTTCAGTCGGTCAACACGGACACACATTCGTGTTGAACGTCTGAAAAGCACCAAACTTTTGTTTACTTTTAAACATGCCAGAGCTCATGTTATTCATATTACTAATAGGTAATATGTCCATAACAGGTCACAGGAACACAGACAATTCTCTTGCAACATATGAAATGTTCTTTAACTGAAAGAAAATCAGAAAAAGACACAGCAAAAAATTCCACTTTAAAGTGTAATACTGAGGATGCAGGAAAAAACAACTCCCGCCACTTTTGGAGCTAGAGTGAAAATTGGTTAGTGTAAGCTCTTCCACCCCTATAAAGTGTCATCCATCTGGGAGTATTAAGGTTCTTTGCTTATTTCATGTTAGTTTCAAATAGTTGTTAGGTGGTTTGTTTTTTTACTCCAAGAATTTTAATTAAAAGAACTAGGAAAATACTTGCCCTATTGATAATGATGTGAATGTTCCAATTTGATCTTCCTGCCTTCTCATGTTATTGGCCTAACTACTAGAAACCAGTCTTATCATGTAATGAAGATAATGCCAAGTTGCTTAATTTGTGTTGTACACTTTGGATTTATTGTACTTCTTTTATAACCAGTTCATATACTTAACATGGCAACAACAAATTGTAAAGATGCTCACTTGGTTTTGCTGGGCTCCTATTCTGGTCATAGTGACCAACATCCCCTTGCCTGTTTCTGTGTCTGTTAACCTTGTGTGATCTGGGAGATCACCAGCAGATTTTGTGGGATTGGACAGGTTCTATTTGTGACCGTTAGCCAATTGACAGATGTTACAAACGTAAGGTATGTATGTGTTGACCAAACTGACCCGAGTGACAATTCTAGTTTTTGATGTGTAGCATCTTTCCGCTCGGTTGCTGGATAGTTTTGTGGGAGTGGTTTTGAAAATTGGGGACGGAAGTGGATCGGAACGATCGAGCTGGCAGTGGTGGATCGATCGGAAGTGTACTAGCTGGCAGTGGTGGAAAACGGAAGTATGCACTGCATGCTCGATCAATCCAGCGAGCATTGGTAAGACCCAGCTTGCAGTGGAATGTATATGACATACTGAACGGAAAACGCTCATGCGTACTCTGGTGTCAAGTGATTGAAACAAATGACATGGTACATGTTCGAAGTCTTCGTATCAGTATTTATGTGGTAAAATGCCTTAATATGAAACATTGTAAGTAGTCGGGCCTATTCATAAGGCATTTTAAACTCAATTTCATGCAGGAACATTATCGAAACAAGCAAAATATAAATGAAACTTAATTCTGTAATGCAGTATTATTGGAACGTGGAAATAAGCACCATCTTGTGCACAAAATTTGCGTAGTCGGAATAGCCGTGGGGTTAGTGCTTATGACTGAATCTAGAGATCTTGGGTTTGAATCCCGGACGGGATAGATATTTTTGCTACCAGATTATCATTTTAAACGATATTTATCATATCAATATGACTCATTTTAACAGAATCCATATGAAATTACATGTTGGTCTGTGGATCAAGAGGACCTGTTTATAAGGAATTTAAGGTTATGAGCGATGTCGCGTCTATTAATCTAGTTGATCCATATCGTATTGTTTATTTAGGCTAGTGTTGGTGGAAGCTACAAATCATCTAATAAAATTAGTTCCGTATTATAAACTACAATATATGTAAAACACTCCCTTTTACAATAGGTTAATATTTGTGCCAATAATAGTATAAAATACCGGTGTATCAACAATTTCACGTGAGGTTTCTTCTATGTCAGATGTTGCACATCATATGCGACTACTGTAAGGCTCGTAATTTTCTTTTTAATACTTCATAGATATACAGTCTGAAGTGCAATTTGTCTGGCTGCGTGGCTCAGGGGTAACGTTCTCGCTTGCTGAGCCCAAGGTTGCAGGTTCAAAACCTGGCGCAGTCAGCTGGCATTTGAGGGTGCGCAAATGCGAGGGAGCCGTGTCAGTAGATTTACTGGCACGTTAAAGATCCCCTTCGGGGCAAAATTCCGGCACCCCGGCGTCTCTAAAAGCCAGTGTAGTTAAAAGGGACGTAAAACCAATAACATTATTATTGAAGTGCAATTTGTTCTGTATTAAGATGATTTGCCATTTACATATTTGTGCAACTGTGTTGTCATTTTGTAATTTCAATAGCTTTTTTTGTTTGTTTTGCTATTTACCAGTGTATAATTCCATTATTTGTTTTCTTTTGTTATATTTCAGTACTGCATGTCACAGCATTCAACAATTCTGGACACATCACCTGATTCATCCTTTCAGTTATTCTGGTATTTGTGTCAAGGCGTTTCATCACATGATTCTTAAAGGAAGCCAAGGAAAAGGACTGTTCAAATGGAGTTTCCTCTGGGTTACGTAACACATGGCAATGAAGACTGTATATGAAACAGTAAAGCCCCCAATAGACCCTGTGGCTCTGATTAGCATTAAGGGAACATTTACAGAATATAGCAATTTACCCTAAACACTTCCCAGAGTACACCCCAGATTGTACAGTATTTAAAATAAAATTACAATAATGAACCGGTACAGCTTGCTCCCCCCTCCCCTTCAATGCACTCGCACGTTAAGACAGAGAGAAGACGAAAACGACGACGACAACAACAACAAATTACCAAGCAGTAAGTTAAACAGGACACTTCAGCAAAAGCGTAAACAGCGAAGATAATAACACTGGGACCAAGCACCTATAACAACGTACACACTTCACCTTCAACACCACCAATCAACCGTTGCACCAACCACAACCAAAGTCACAACTGGGACCAGATACCTACCTCTAGGGAACATCCCGAAAGAAACTACACATCTACAACTGATGATAATGGACAACAGGGAGACCTCGACCAGGTTCACCAAAAGCAGAAACCAGACAACCAAGACAGGAACCACAAACCACATCATTATCCTTATGGTGTTAGAGATCGTAAGATGTCAGATCCAGAGACAATGTTATCATCAAATCACAAGATCCCAGCGCGACTTTCCTCACAGCTTCACTTCATACAAACAAACAAAACCCACAGAACACCAGCAGATAAAAGGTCATCGACCTTTCAGCCCCACATAGGACCTCAAGAGGACCACACGAAAACAAATCCCCCGAAACTTAAGAAATTCAAGCAAACTCCACAGCAGGCCAAACAGCTGATCACACAGATCATACACACCCAACGTGACGGGCTCCACAAGAAGAAAAACATCAGAAATATCACACATTCAAACCAAACATAACAGAACGAAGAAAATCCACGTTGCCAACATTTCGACACAGAAAACATTGCAAGTTACAAAAACAAACTACCAACTTACACAGCTTCTTCAGTTTCTTTCTCGCCCACAAGCTTGCAATACGACAAATTAGTCGAAAAGATGCAGTTCTTATCAGAATCTTCCAAGTAGGACAGTAACCTCTGTAGGAAAAGAAAAGGTCTTACAAGAACCTCGAAATCTAGGCGTAAGTTTGCCAGACACTTGTGGACCAGGGACCTTATGCCAAAAATTCTTAATACAAGGACATCCACCTTAAATTTCCCTTTTGCTCGACCTTGGTTATATCTCTTGGCCAACTTATCGTGAGAAATTTTAATGGCATGCTGAGCATCTTTCCAAATTTCTTTCACACGGTCAGGACATGGTTGGAAAGCATATGCGAGCCAATGCAACGAAGAATCCCACTTGGCATGGTTGTCGCAGTGATAGGCGACCGACGCAGCCCTCAGATTATGGTTGACTCTCTTTGCCAGACTAGGATTAGGGTAGTACGGAGAAATTGTCACAAGAGAAATCGAGCAGTCGAAACAGAAATTTCTAAACTGATTGGAATTGAAAGTTTTAGCATTATCACAGATCAAATACTGACAAGGTGCGAAAGAAGTAAAAATTACTTTCAAACATTTGATAACGGTGGCCGTGTTACTCATCCTGGTAGGAAAAATCCAGCACAAACGAGAGAACTCATCCACAAACTAGTGCAATGCGGTTTCCCAACCGGGACCTTGGAAAGGGCTAACAAAATCGATAATCAAACGTTCCATCTGACAAGACGCAGGTTCAGATGACAGAAACCCAAACTTACCGTTAACAGCAGGTTTACTGATGTTTCAACTCCAACAACCTAACACAAACTTCCTGATGTCCTTGTCTATGTTCTTCCACATGAATGACTACCTTATCTTTTAACGAGTTTTGAAGATACCTTGATGTCCACCGACAGGTGACTCTTGGAAATACCGTAGCATACCATCTACCAACTGAATAGGCAAAACAATTTTCGGTTTTCTGTCATGCCTGGCAATGCAGCGTAACACTCCAGTCTTCAGCAGGTAAGGCTTCACTTCTTCACCAAAAGTTAACTTAGCAATCAAACTTCCCAATTTGTTATCCTCCTGATGAACAGCAATATTATGAAACAATTACGGAGAATTTGACATGTGTTGAGCAGAACACACCCCATCATCGGGTACAACAGACAAAGGCTCCTTTCACTTCACAGGCACTTCCACATATATATGACTGAGGGAATCAGCTATGATATTGTCACTTCCCCTAACATGCCGTACAGAGAAATGAAATGATGATGATATACATGTGGCCCACCGAGCAATTCGCCCAGTATTCCTAGGCCTAACTAACGCCCAGCTTAAGGCCTGATTTTTAGTCTCCAACTTGAATGACACATGCTCAATATACACTTTCAATTTCTCAAGCCCAAACATTACTGCAAGATGCTCTAATTCGTACTCAGAATACTTGGTATTGGGAGGCCTTAAAGTATGAGAAGCGAATGCAATTGGCCTACGACTCATTTCCCCATCTTGCAGTAACACAGCAGCGACAGCATCTAACGATGCATCGGTTTGAACAATAAGTATTTTACTGAAATCGGAGACAGTGAGCACAGGAGCATTACACAATGCCGCTTCCAAATCTTCAAAAGCTGCTTGCTGCGATGGTCCCCACTCAAATTCGACATTCGTCCTGCGTAGCATATTTAGCGGCAAGGCACGTTGAGCAAACTCGGGAATAAATTTACAAAAGAAATTGACCACCCCCACAAATCTAGCAACCCGTTTGACATTTACAGGTTCTTTGAAATCGCGAATACCTTGGGTTTGGGAGCTGTCAACTGAAACCCCAACAGCAGAGACAATGTGGCCCATAAAAAAAAATTGGGCTTGGCGAGAGACACCTTAGACAACTTAACAGTGAGCCCAGCTGTTTTCAGATGTTCGAAGACTTCACTCAGATGGCGCACATCATTCTCGAAGGTTCCACTATACAAGACTACATCGTCCAAGTTGTGATATAGATACTGAAATTTTATACCCGAAAATGCTTTATCCAAGAGACTACTACGAACGTCTCCACCAGTTGAGAGCCCGAACGGTAGCCTGTTAAATTCGTAGAAATTCCAGTCCATAGCAAAGGCAGTGAGGTGCTTAGACTCCTCGGCTAACGGTATCTGGTAGTATACCTGCTAAGCTCTAAGAATGTGAAAAATTTGGCATTTTTAAACCACGAAAAGCAGGAATGCAAATCGGGCATTGGAATAGATTCTAAAATAACTTTCTTTTTGAGACGCCTGGAATAAACTACCGGTCGTAAACCACCATTAGGAACCAGGAACATCAGAGATGAGTAAGACGGAAGTTGATGGACGAATGACCCCCATCAGCTAATATTTGGTCAATTATCTTCTTGAGCTCAATCATCTTGGGGGAGTGGGGATCAGCCTATATGGCAGAGGCCGAACAGGAATAGAATCAGCAATAGCAATTTTGTAACTCAACAACTTTGTCACCCCTCACTTATCGGTGAATACTTACGGATAACTGGTACACAAATCACGGATCACTTTAGCTTGCTCATCAAACAAGTTACTTAAATCGAGGGTCTCAACCTCACAAGGTAATGTAGGAACATCCTCATCATCATCTACTGCACGAGCACCAATATCTCATCTCTCTGAAACAGAAAAATTTCAGGGCAAAGACTGACACCTTCTGGACGTCAAGCAACAAAACTGTATGCGAAAACAAATTGGCTTTTAAAATTGCAGGGCCAAATTACGAACATCCCAAAATGAATATTTCCAAGCTAAATTATGTATTTTGGCCTTGACCTTCGCGCCTAGCACTTCCAGGCGAGAATTGTTGACTGACACCTAACGAATATTCACATTAGATGAATTAGGGAATTTACATATATCCGACATGGCACGATACCACTCCTCGCTCACTAACGAGGCAGCACTCCCAGAATCCAATAATGCCCTCACACATGCATCGTTGATGGGAATATCAGCAATACGAGAAGTATAACACAATTTTCACTCGCCAAATCAATACTTTACTTTACTAAAAATACTATAGGTACATGTTTCGGAAACTTGATATGTTTCCTTCTTCAGCCCATATGTTGGTGTGAAACATCATATGACATCGAAATCCTAGCCAAAAATAAACATACAGTTCGTATTTTCTTCCTTGTTCTTTTGTTGAGCCTGTGTCATTAGACATATTAATGTCAACCATGGAATAAGCACTTATTATTTGAAGTGATGAATGAGTTGCGTGGAAACGTTAAATATTTATTCCTTGTAAGGATGATTGGGTGTGGCGTCAAGAAATTTTGATCAAGTCAGGATATATGTTGGAATTGATCTATTACGGTGGGGGTTGAGGAGGCAGTTTTCTTTTTTTGTTATTTAAATGATCAGCTAATGTATCAAATTATAAGTTAGTCTCAAAGTTAATCTCGTTCAGATTATTGCATTCATTAGATCTCTGATAAGTGTTGATATGTGATTTATATCAACAATAGGCACAGGTAATTTACCAGACGAAACTTTAGAACAGACATCAACACCCTTGCTCTCCACAACATCACACTTCACCACTTTATCAACCACAGCAGACAGGTGTACCTTGGCAGGGTGCTCATCACGGTGCCTGTTCTCCTGTCAATTTGAACGAAATTTGCAATAACGATCAGTGTGACCATCACAAGCACAGATATTACACTTCAACGGCCTGACATCATTCCCACGAATAGGAACACCTTGTGGTCTGGCAGGCCTGACCAGAGACGGGGGAGCACCATCAATTACTCTTTCAGCATCAGCCTGGCGCACGGACTTAGCTTGCATCGCAACAGCGGATAGATTCTTAATATTACCCAGGCGAAGCCCAAGACTCCAGTAGGAACGATTTTCAGGTGTGATATCCAAGATGAGACACAGGTAAACTTACAGCAAAATCCTTGGCGAATTTTAAATTGTCCTCAATGTAGGCATTCAATGACTCTCCTACATGTTGTATAAGATAGAAATACTGTTGGGTAACGCAACTGATTAGCCTAGCAGGAATGAAATCGATAGAATTTCCTCTAAGAATAACTCGATGGCAGTGATCTTGGCCATGGCATCGACCACCTTACTTCTCATCATACCCGAAGTAAACGGAAACATCAGTTGATAGACCTGGGCATCAGCCGCCTCAAATACCGCAGTATTCTCTGGTTTCAACAAGCTCGCGTAGAAATTTAATAATACCTTCATTAGTACGTTCATATTCCTTAATTTTGAAACACACGCAGTTAACAGATGAGCCAAATTACCAAATCTGGTATGAGAGTACACCGAACGATTCGAACCCATACCCCTGTGCATCCTATGGGCAGGCACCTCATCACAATTATTAGGACAATTGAAGTTTCAATTACTGGAGTCAACTAGGGACTAAAATTTTGTTTACCTAATCCAGGAAATGAAGAATTACACGGCGTGTCACAAGTCGAAGAAGGAAAACTCTCGACTATAGAAGTCGAAGGAAGTTGTGACCTACAGACATGGCAGGTGGCACGTCCCAACCAGCTACACTGACAGTTAGCCCTGGGCACGTAAGTAGTCACTGAACAGACAGGTCTAGAATTAGCCCTGGAATAGGAATAAGTAATACCCCCACAAGTATTACTCATAGTGTAAACACGATCAGATAAACACACGGAACGAGATCTCAGGTGTGGCTACATTGCCGTAGCATTTGTTTTCAAGTTACCAGCCGCTGACTGATATGCACCTACAGATGAAACAGGACGATCGAGTAAGGAAGCGAAGAATTTAATCCAGCTCCAATTCTATTACTCCATGACGTGGTCGACACTTCAACCAAATTTGCCTCGGGTGGCACGATCTCGTTACAAGCCATCCGGCTAAACGCAGAAGTTAGAACACTGTTACTTGGTGTACTCTGTCAGTCAGAAATATACCAGGAAGACATGGCCTGAGAAATAGGACTATTACGTGCACCGCCACTACTGGTTTGTACCTCCTGTAAAAAGATGTGACCTCGATTCAAGGGTCACTTAACAATTCACATTTGAATAACACTGCATAGTAGTAAAATGGGAAGACAAAGTCACTACAGCAACAAAATGACCTACAGGTGACAACACAGAACTACCAACTACTGGTAAGTTACCGTTAGTTCGAATAGCAGATGTACCACTACAACAGTTCAAATAGCAGATGTACCACTACTACAACATCTTTCGACAGGCTGATGATGGCTCGAAGTACCGGAAATAAAATCTATTAAAGAAATGGGCACATAGAACTCAACGCCAGGAGCATGATAGCAACTTGCAGCAAGGTTTGACAAGTTGTCAACACTACAAGAATTATTTATATTAGAATTTTCATGAGGATCATCAGACTTTTTCTGCATACTTTACTAGATTGCACTGAACTTCAATTACTTCACAAAGATCATCATTCGAGCAATGAACCGACACAAAAATATATTGTGAAATATAACAAATTCCAAAGTTTTCCGCTTAATTCTTTTTCGAATAAACAAAAAAATATATTCTTGCATCGTGTGAACAAGTATAGCAGACGAGCCCGGAACCTGTCATAATATGTGGAAGTACCATAATCGTCGAGAAACTACAAATTTACAAGATTAGAAACGAGGTCTACTTTATATACTATCTGTGACTTCTTGTGAAATCAGCTTCTTCCAAGACAGGCAGATTAACAGCAACAGTCAAGGTGGATGGCAATTTAGCTCGAGCCAATACCAAATCATTTGGTGCTTTCGTATTATCTGCAGTTCGTAGAGGACTTCATCCTCGTACAGATGCTTCGAATCCGGCATGTAGCGCTCCATAGCAGGTGTACATGTAACATTAAACCATCAGAATTAGATTGCAGTTCAACAATGCACAAATCTTTTTTTCAGATTTCCAAAAATAACCCCTGTCGGGAATGTGGATAAAACAGGATATTCTGGTTTAGAACAGCCAGCACGTGTGGACAGCACAAAACTCGTAACTGCAACCCACTTACTGTTTCTGATCGGTACAGGTCATCTTACTGGTAGCAGTATAGGTTCTCAGGCATGGCAAACACGTAAAACCAACTCTCTGGTAACATCTTCCCGTGCCGCTAAAGCCCCAAGGACCGCAGTGTCCCATTTTCTGGCTAAGGACTCCGCTACCGTGATAACCAGAAAAGGAATCTGAGCAACATAGTCCTGGGAATGAAGGGCTGAGCTACTCTGAGGCTGTGACTTGCTGATGGGAAACGGGTTAAAATACTAAGAATTCAAAAGAACAGAATTTATTCTACCAAATACATTTAACATAATTGCCTTCTGGCTGAGTGAAACATAAATGGAAAAACACACACACTCCAGACATTCCCATTCTAAGCAGGGCCTAAGAAGCATCCCCGTGGAGGAAAATTTAACTCGAGGGAGGGAAAATGAAAATAAACCCCACCAAGAGAATTAATTAAGCTTTGCTGAATGAGACAACCAAATTCACAATTAGTCCGTCCCTTAATTTGAGAGAACACACCGAAGAGATGCATATGCATCACAGCACACCATGTGCAGCAATCACAATCGCCCACAGGCAACACGAATAAAAATTAATTAATTAAATAAATAAAATTGCCAAACCAGCAATAAGTTTCACCACTAGTAATATCACAGATCTTACAGGACCAGGGAGATCAAGTAAAACAAAAGAACCAGAGCCAGCCAGATTAAGACTGCTCACAACAAAATCCTAGGTAAGACTGTTGGCAACAACTGCCAAACAATGCACAGCAAAACTCAACAAGGAACCAGTTATCTTCCCTCCCATGATGACAGCTATCACCATCCAAAATTACAGAAATTAAGGGGGGGACTTTCGTTAAGGAGGACATCAAATGACAGACAACATTTAATAATAATAATAATAACAACCCTAGTCTTATGTTGGCAACAGATCCCTAGTAGGCAAGGTCATCACCACACTTCAAGCGCAAAGAAAGACATAGCGTTTAGCGAAACGTAAATACATAGGAAAAGATAAAAAAGAAAAACAAGGAAAGTCCATTTACTAGTAATTAAGAAGGCAATCGACGGTGCTCGCACATGCGGTAGCCTATGCTTGAAAGAAAGTACAGTCCACTGTTGCAATCGCCAATGGCAGTGACTAATGCAGAACAAAATAGCATAATCATTATTTTTGGTCCGAGTCAATAGAAATGTACTGTACTTCACACGTAAGAATAATAGTTAGTTTTCCATTGTACCTGTTGCTTTCTGTCGGTCGAATCGACCAATACCTCGTGTGAGCCCCGCTGGAGCCGCGCTCTCCCAAGGTGTCTGCTTCACTCCATAGCTGAGGCAAGACAAAGCTCTCAGCTTCTAGCACGAGGGATTACGCAAGTGTGCACAACGACAACGTTGCCAACTCACGCGGCAAGCACACCACTACGTGGTATAATTATTGTTAGCGGGGTGGTACGAACATCGCCCGTTTTAATACTTTAGAGATAAAGCCCGGAAGTTCAGGCATTTATTTTGGTCGAAATAGGCAGGCAAAAAGGCACTTAAAATACTGAAAATAGGCAGTGATATAATTAAAATAGGTATTTGTGTATGTCCGAACCGAAATTTATAACTCGGCGATGAAAATTTTGGCATGATAAATAGCAGCATGAACACTTGAGTTGCCTTTAACAAGTTCAAGAGCAGACTACCAGCTGTTATGTTTGACCTATTAGACAGAAGTGATTTTCTTCCTTTCTCAGCATTACCTTTTCTTTTGAAAATCGGGAATACCAGGCAGTTACGCGTAGTCACAGCAAAAGGGGTATGAGGAATGGGAAAGACTTACTTCCCTCATCCTCTCTCTTTCCTGGTATTCATTATGCCTGTGCATTCCTTTCACTAAAGAAGGTTCTGCTATTTAAAGAGCTATAATGGATGGGTTGAGGAAATAAGCTTCCGAGTACTTGTAAACAAATAAATGATTTACAGGAAGCAAGATTCTAAATATATATTTTTGTGACGTCAATATGTGATTTAATTTGTGTAACCTTCTTTATCTTCGATAGACGGTATTCATTATGTGCTTTTTAAAATGTGTAAATTGCAGGAAAATGCATAATGATCGAAAACTGGCAAAAAGAAAGGCTTTCAAACTTAAAATAGGCATAATAAAAACTGGCTCTCCTGTCCCCAAATTCATGAAAAACATATTTATCTCTATCTTGATTCTTTAGAATATCCAGCCAGGTAGAAAAGGCATTTTGCCCAAGTTCCAGGCTCTAGTTAAAGTAAGGTGCTCTTGAGGAATACAGTTCAGTCCAAATAAAATGCGCTAGTTATATAGTTCATTGTTAAGGACAATGGGAAGTTCAGAAGCCGGGAATATTAGTTCAAAATAATGTTCCAGATGAGGAATATTTTGGGAAACAGTTTGATGCCGGGGAGAGGAACTCGCTTGGCACAAGTATAGTTTTGGCCAATAAAAAATATTTTTCCCAGAGACCAGATATTAGCAACACAAACTCGTCCCAAAACATCCTTCTAGTTACGACTCCCAAGTTCCTAAGCCCTAACAGTGAACCAAAAAGAAATTCGAACCTGACCACTCAACAATGCTGACAACAACACAGGGTACAGCAAAAGAATAAATTTAAGAAAATCACACGAAATTACAAGCATATCAAACAGCACCAGCACAAACATCAGTAGGTACACCTGAGCAGCAGTTACATCGACCACAGCAGCACACTCGCGGGTCTCTAAAAGTTCACGTAGAAATTAAATTACACCCTCGATAGTATCGGTGTTTATATTCTTCAACTTCAAGACACATGCAGTTAACGGATGAGCTAAATTACCCAAACTGGAATGCGAGTACACCGAACGATTCGAACCCGTACCCCTCTGCACCCTGCAGGCACATATGTCACAATTATAGTCGCTAGCGAGGTGCCAATTACTTGAGTCAATCCAGGGATTGAAATACTGTCTTGAACGCAAGGCCCCACTACCCAATCCAGGAAACTAAGAATTACACGACATTGCACTAGGCGAAGAAGG
Source organism: Meconema thalassinum (assembly GCA_946902985.2). NCBI lineage: Eukaryota > Metazoa > Arthropoda > Insecta > Orthoptera > Tettigoniidae > Meconema > Meconema thalassinum. The sequence continues at coordinate 272,793,928 of OX336390.1, read as the reverse complement.
AAAACACTCGACATAGGAGTCGGAAGAAGTTGTGACCTAGGGGCACGCAGACAACACAACCTGACAAGCTACCCTGACTGGCGGCCCTGATCACAGAAGTAGTTACAGAACAGACGGGCCAAATGCACATGTGAAAACCTGTGTTGTATCATTCCATAGCGTGTGTAGGTCATCAAAGCCACGGGAAGTACTATTACTATCACATAGGTTACCTCTTGGATAACATTACTAATTAAAGTATGGTATGTTCCGATAACATTGCACACTTCTGTTAGGTCGAATTCACAGTTAGTGTATGTTTTGGAGTGATGCTTTTGTTTGGCCTATTTTTTAAAATCATATCGTGAGAATTTTGTTTAGATGGTAAAGTTTTAACCACATTTTTGGTGTGAACTTAACTGTCTAATTGATAAAGATCATATTTTTAAGTGTTTCATTTGAAATTAATGATATTCCCAAGTTATACTTCTGAAAGCTTAGTAGTCAGTAGGTTTTTTAATAAAATGAAATACCAGTCCATGCTGTACTTTCAATGCTGTATTTGTTGAATACAGTAAGTTTACCTATAGTGGTAAATTTCCTTTTCCCTGGGAACCATTTATGTTTGGCTGTATATATCTTTGCCTGTTTATTAGGACTCTTATCCCAGGGATGTGTGCAATTAAGTTGTGGTCTTAAAAGGTGCAATTTCATTTTTTATTTTTTTTTATTTTTTAGCAATTGTTCTTTTGTAAATCAAGAGGAGAATTATATATGAAGAGGTCCTAACTGAATTCAAGAATCCTTGCAGGACCTTCAATCAATGATGACCCTTCCAAGCCAAACTTACCTTGCTTAGCTGCACCACTATCATTAGATAGGGTGCAGCTAAGCAATTGGTCCTATCAATTCACTTATCCTGAAGTAAGGGACACAAGCTCAATGAATTCCACCATACTGTTTACTGTCCTTTCATGAATTGCCATCTGTCATATTTGAGTCATGCGATGTCAGGGATCAAAATGCAGAAGTGTGGGCTGTCACTATACAAAACACACAAGTTTCTGGCAAACTACACGAGTTACTTGAATTCTTCCACTTGCATAATTCAGCCGTAGAAAGTCACAAATTTCTACAGCCTATCACAAATAAACATTGCTATTGGACTAGTTCTCCATATCACTCAGGGCTGTTGACTGGACTTCTTTGTACAATCGATCCTTTCACTCGTTGAATTTGCTTACAGATTTCACTGAATCAGTATTTCCCAGGAAGTCCGAGTAGCATTAGTGTAATGGAAATTAGCTGGTCTTCTGGGTGTGGCCTGTCACTATGCAGAAAGCAGATAAATAGTATTGATCTCTGTATGAATTTTTGCTCAGTCTGTACCAATCCATTTTCTATATCGGAATAAGGTGCTGAAGCTGGCGTCTTGTTTGATGAAATATGGAAGTAGTGTTCCTGCTAACTGCATTTTATTGTAGTCTGCTGCTTTCTACCTACTCTTGATTATGGTGTTCAATATCTTTAAGGTGCACAAGTGCATGTAGTTTGCATGCTTGATTCAACTCTCTAAAGGCACTGATGTTAGTATTGAATGCCCATTGAATTTCAGCAAGGTTGACTTTCCTTGGCAAATATTGCAAGTTGTAACTGAATGAATATTGCGGCTGGGTTCTTCGTTGTATTCCCTTTGACTTCTCTGAGATTCATTGAAAGACTAAGCCTTCCATTATGATGTTGAAGTGTAACTCTGGTTAATGGCATAAACTCAATGTCCTGTTTTGAGGGTACATTTCTTGAAGCCTCGTCTATGATACTTCCATATTATGCCATTGACAGCTCTTAACTTAGGACTTTTTCTTTTTTACTACACACAACACACAAAGTAGTGAACCAAACTGAATATGTCTCAAGATTGCCTTACATTAATCTTGGAAACTTCTCATCTGTTTGGAGAGGGAGGGGCAGTGGGGAGGAGGGTTGTTGGTTGTCACTAATGGCAATTACTTTGCACAGGTGTAGAATTTGGTAGATCTTGCTCATTGTATTTCCTTCAGAATGTGCTACCCTTCAAGTACAATTATGCATCTCTGTATGGTCTTTCTTTCAACACCTTTGTTCCTGTTGTCGAAATCACTGTATTATGAATGTGTACATCTCGGCTTCAGGATAAAATCCTTCCACTATTTTTTTCATTCATTCATCCATTCATTCATTGACTTCTCAATCACACTAAGTACTGGAACCTCCCAAATTTCAGACCCTATACAATTATGAAGTTAGACTCCCCATGTCTTGCTAGGAAATGACACAGACTTGATTAATTTGGTAACTTACATAGGTAGCTCAAGACAGATTTCATACTGAACCCCTATACAGTGCACCTTAAAAGAGAGGTGCCAAATAATTGGTTCCTAAGCAAACACTAAAATAAGGTTTGTGTTTCTGATTAATGAAGTAAGTATAACCAGGTACAGGATGAATAAGAAAAGCCTTACCCTTCTTGTCTACAACATTTCTTTGTTATGATCCAGTGAATTCAATTTAAGTTTCAACTCTGCCATTACAGTTCAGTGCTCTTTCAAAGCAGTCTGAGAAACCCTCTTGTGAATGTGCTGGTGGGTACTTCTTTAAAATTACATGGTGGTTGATAATGTAATACCAGACTTGTTCATTAAACTGACAACTTCAGGTATTTAGAAGTGGTATTAATTCTGATGTTTGAACCATCTTTCCTGGTGACTATATTTGTGACTAACAAATGAGTGCATAATTTATCCTCAGGAATCGAGGGTTATTGATTGAGGAATCTCGCACAATCCTGTTGCGTGGAAGTGGTTTGTGCCTTTGCAAGCCAGGGAGCGGGTAAAGAGCCATGCACACACAAGCTAGGTGCCCTACATGTTACAATTCATAATAACCGACTTACAGGTTTCACCACAACCACATGTACCATCTTGAAACTTGCAGTAGCAAAAGCATTTAACTTTCTTTGCCATTTTTAGGGGCAGATGACCTCACAGTTCCACCCCTTAAAACCTTAATAACTAACTCTATTTGCCTTTCCGTTTTCCATAACTAAGGAACAATCCTTGAAAGGGGGGGGGGATCTGCCTGGCCATATCCTGTCCTTCGGAAATAGCTGGAAGTGGATCTGAAAAATGTATCCTACAATTCATTCCACTCTTCTCACAAAGAAACAACTTCCAATTTAATTTAAATATGAAACAGCATTTTTAAAGGATCATTTCTCCTATTCATACTAAGTTCCGTAAATGTTAGAATGCTGGTATGAGGAGTCCCATAGTATCTCGCACACATGTTCAGATGTATCCACCTAATAATGTCCTTGCCAACTCAAATGAGGATGGCCATCCTGTTTTGTCATTGTTGAGTTATTGCACACATTTTTCATGTAGACGTGTCCTACAAGTTCTCTGAAGACAGCCAATAGAAAATACCTGATATTTGTCCATATCATTATTGTATCTCGGAAGATGGCTATTTTATTTTATTATAAATTGGACAACTTACCTTAATTATTTATTTCCTGTTAGAATGGTGTTTAGGTGTCTAAACAATAGTTGGACTTTAATTTCTCTCAAATTCTCTTGGATTCTGTTTTTAGTTAAGATATGCATTGTCTTATTAGTACTGTGTGGGTCATCTTGGCATTCAGAGAATTTCTTGTCAGCATAAAATACCCTGCATCAGAAATAGTGCTTCTTTTCTTTGTATGCCAAGTTCAGTGACATCTTAATGTTGTTTATACTCTTAGTGGACTTGTCGATGACTTCTATTTTTTGATATGAACCAACTTGTTGCCACTACGGTACTCAAGAAAGCTTGATGCAATATGAAAAGATGTATAACCTTGAAGCATTATTAAACTGTATTGTGGGGAATCTAAACCTTATCCCAACTTAAATCTTGTGGAATTCAAAACTTCAATTTTATCATTTCAACATGAATAATTCAGGACTGCAGTTTGTGTATGCTTGCATCCAAATCTAGTAGATATGTAATTTTATTTTAAGAGGCTTGCAGACTAAATTGGATGCTGAAAGGCAAAACTGTCTCAAATGAAAATGTATGTACTGTATGTAGGTTAATTTTAAATACTACAGTGAGTATATTAACTTCAATTGAAGCATAGAGATGTTATTTTATGGCAAAAGATAGAAAAATTAATTGGTATGATATCTTGCCATGATTTTGGAATCACTTAGTACAAAATATTGTTTGAGCATGAGATTTTAACAGATTTTAGCATTATTTGTGTATCGACACACTCTTGTTGCTGTGCGCTGTAAAACTGGTGATCTCCTAAATGCAAGTTCTGTGTTTGAAATCTTCAGCCTTATCTATCATATGGTTCTGCTTCACCTTGGAGGACCTCTTTTTCTTTCTCTTGCTCTCTTATTTTCTCCTCTCATTAAGATTTCCCCCCTGCTATTCTCGTTCTCTGGAAGCCTAAATTGGTGATCTCTTCCATACCATCACTGGGCAGCCGAATGTTTTTATCAATTTGAAGGCAATAGCTTTCATCCATCCAAGTCCTGGGTTTACGTATGATGATGGTGGTGTTGATTGTTGTTTTAAGGGGTGGATGGTGATGTCCCATTTAGCACCATGGAATGTATACTTGTCCACAGGCAAGGCCTATTACACTATCCAGGGTGTAGTTGTGGTGTATTACTGGAAATAATTTGACAGGAAAATGAAGAAAGATGTTTGGAGTTTATTATGTGTGAATTGGCGCTGTTGAGTTTCGGGAAATTCTTCTGACACAGTTTGAATCAGATCATGAGCCTGTGAAGTCATAATACCTAGTGAGTGTATGACTCCTGAGAGGGAGTTAATGATTTGGGTGGAATTAAATAAATTGTCCATGAAATTGGATGAGAAATACAGACCTATAAACATCAAAGAAAATACCAAAAGTTTTTTCTGAATTTAAAAAAGAAATACCTCTACACAAATGATGAAGCTGATTTACACGAGTACACCTCCTTTTGCGTCCCTGTCTCTTCGGCCATAGCCAGACTACTGTTGCACTGGAGAGTAGTTGGGATTGGTGGCCACGAGCAGATTTTCCTAAGTGTAAGGCCACAATAAATTAATTGCATTCTAGAATGAGCAAGTGAGATACGGAAGACTTGGTTTCATCATATTATTGGTCATGTGGGAATAACATACTCGTGCCCGGACCTGGCATTTATTCAGTTCTGTGGAGGGTAGTATCGAGGTGATTTTTTTAAATGAATCGTGAGGCATAACTTTACAACATGGTTGTAGGAATCAATAATAAATTAGGAATTTTGTATAAATCACTCTTAAAGGTGTTCAAGTTTCCTGTCAGGTTATTGTAGCAGCAAAGTGACCAAAGTGTGAGTGTAAGATATTATATTTTAAGAGATTTGTGAAGAATTTTATTTGCACATGTGATCAAAATAGCAAAGGAATAGCCTAAAATAAAGGGCAACAACTACACAGTGACTCTTTGATTTCAAATGGCTGCCTAGTTTCAATCACGTGCCAATTGCAACTATGTTGACCCTCCTGCAAATATACAACTGCAACTTTTTCAGTTTAACAATGGCTACATGTTATTATTTCAGATTGCAGTTTTGTTGTCTGTATCAAACACTGTATGAATCGTTAGATGTTATCTCTCTTCAGTCTACTCATCATCTTCTATTATCATTGCGTACCGGCAGAGTATCTATTGACTCCCTGATTTTGTATTGCTATGGTTGCCCATTGCTGTAGAATGGTGAAGTCTCCGACATTTTCAGATCGTAAATACGCTCTTCTGCACCTCGAAGGCAATTGCAACTTGCTTTGTGGTATAGCAAGTAGTGCTGACTTCTGCCGTAAAAGTTGGTTGTGAAGATTCTAGGTTTGATTTCTGGCTCTTCCATTTAAATCTTAATCTGAGTGATGAAACAGAGTGAACTTGCGTACCCTCTTAAAGGACAACTGAGGTATGGATTGTTTTCCAACCTTAGCCATCCTAGTGTGTTTTTTTTTATGGGTTACCACTTGAAGATTTCAAGTTTGATTTTCAGCTCTGCCAAGGCCTCAGGTTCTGGTCAGTGGATGTACTATGTTTTATTGTAACTCGTAATGTTTGGCCTGTTTCCTTGAGACTTTGAGTATGGATGTCACTCAGAAGGGATTATTACATGCCCTTTCCTGTGCCTAATACCATTAGTGGTATAATTTAAACGAGGTGTTGATTATTGTAAAAGTTGTTTCATAAAACTGTATTTTGATGAGAGTAAATAAGAATAGTTTTAAGGATACTAGTTGTTTTTCTATACAAGTTTTGATGTAGTCCCTTATTAAAAGTTAAGTGAATTCCAATTGATTTCACCCTTGATGCATTTTAATGTTCATGTTACCTTCATTATTCGTATTGCTTATTAATTAAATATACTGTTGGCCATTCAAAGCATTGCTCCAGTAATATGCTATTAAAATCTGTTCATGAACACTTGTTCCTGATATTGGCGACTTGGCATTTTGATTGTGGACCATTGTAGGTATGTTGAGATACAGTAAGGACTAGAGCCAGACTGCTTATAAGCTAGTGTGTAGTGGCAAGGCTGTGGTTATCCAAGGCAGGGATATGAGTGCTGTGGAAATGTACTTCAAACTTTTGATAAAAGATGATTTCTTGTTTTATGGTTTGTTATAAATTATAATCTTGTTAAGTCCAAAGTAAGACATAATGAGCTGTAATGCATTACTTACTACTTGGTGTGCACAGATAAACTGAATCTATAGCTCAGCAATTCTGGCAGTATGCTCAATATTCAAAGAGCTGCACATTGTAATTGCAAGTCTTGGATGTGTGCCAGCGACATTCTGGGTAGACATCCATATATTTGATCATTGTGAGTTCAGTAAATGATGAGAGGAACTTCCCTTCTTGTTCAACAAGATTAAAAAGTTGTCATTAACTGTGTTGCTCTTTTTGTTGTGGTGCCAATGACTGCCTTGGCTATAATTTCAGGACCTCGATACATAATTTGTTATTGCTAGATTATGACTTAGTGGCCTGCAAATGTATGTTTCTATTATAAGAAGAAAATAAAGCTTCATAATCTGAAGGGAAAAATGGCCTGGGTTAAATTCAATAGTTATAATACTAGTAGCTCAGTATTTAATGTAACATTTTAACTGCTATGTATTTTCAGATGAATAAACACCTCTGAGCTGAGTTACTTTCACCCTTCTCAGCCCCATTCTACATGAAGGCTTTGATCAATTTCACATATTCTCCTTTCTCCTATTGCTTGTATTATTACATTGGGTTTCATTTTACATGCATATACTAAAATGAGATTCCTTGAGGGGAGGGGGGTGTAGTGGATTTGGATGTGGAAATAGTCTTATGTGGCGAGTAGCTCTAGGGCCTCTCGCAGGTGGTGACAAACCAGACTTGATCGGAACTGATATATGCCTTACTCCCCCTTAATCTCATTGTACACAAAAACCCTAAAGTGAATTGAGTATATTCTCTCTCCTATTGGTTGTATATATTACACCAGGGGCAGTTCTAGGCATAGTGCCACCATGCCATGGCACTGCCCTCTAAGAGAAAATAAATCATTCATAGTCCTGAAAGAATAATTTTGAACGCCTACGTTTAATACCGGCATCTAATTAGTTTCAAATTACTTTGCAGTTAAAATATTCCGTCCGTAATGTATGATCATAGATTCCATCTTCGCCCCAGTGATATCTTGAGCCGCGGTCTATACGGCACGGTTGACGCATGCGCAGTCCAATTTACGATCTTCTCCGTGCCGAATAAGAGTTTGGCTCAAAGCGGTACTGAAAGTTAAGTGCAATGCTATCTATCGGTCATTAAGAGGTACTGGGCCAGCGACATGCCTGTCACAAGCTGTCACAAAGGGAGGAAAGGAAGAGGGTGTGGGCCAATGGCCTGATTGACTGGAAGTAATTTGACTCATTGGTTATTGGTGGGGTGGAGCGTCGGATGACACAAACTGACAACCAATCGCTCTCACACAAAGAGCATTAATTCTAGATTTCTCTAAGGGGGGGGGGGGGGGGCTCTGCGTCCAACAGTGAAATTTAAACTTGCCGTAATAAATAGTGAAAATAATATGTATGTATTTATTAATTCCTTATTTGGTAAAGTGAATAACTAAGCGAATGAATAAAAGAGAAAATAAAAGTAAGATTATGACTACCGTAGGCCTACATGTTAAGGCTTCGCGGATTACTCTCGGTAGCTAAATATTTATGGTTGATAAACCATCTGCAACTGTCAGGCCTGGATGAAATCGCGGAAATTCCTGTTCGTAGTCTAGTCTATCTTCAGTTCTTGTTAACGGTTCGTGGTTATTTTTAGTGAGTCATGGTGTTAACGAGTCGAGCATCGAGTTTGTGTTGTAGGCTGTTAGTGAGTGAATGGTTAAGTGCTGATAAAGTTTCTTTTATATATTTTCTTATCGTATATATTATATTCGCATACCTGCCAAGTTTTCCGGATTTTTGGGGTGTTTTCCGGTTGTCCGGATTTACATAGTTTTTCCGGATTTTCAACTCCCTAGCTTTTTTCCGTTCTCTGCATCCAAATCGCATTTCAGTTTTGATTTTCGATAATAGCTGTTATTCTGAGATGCGAGTGTTTAAATTCGACTGATAAGACTCAGTGTGTCTACCGGTAACAAAAAGTAACGAAAAAGTAGCTAATTTTATAAAGGTAACGAAAAGTAGCTATTTCTTATGTCTGGATAGTTGGAGGTAACGAAAATTCGCAGAGGTCTGTTAAAATCATTTCAACCCGCACCGCTAAGCTCGCGGATGCAATGAGGCGAGTTTCACGCAAGCGGCGCCGATTGCGTAAGCTATATTTCCCCGTGCACGACCTCAAGGAAATGCATACTGAAGATACCTTCAGTGGTACTGTATTCATCGGTTCAACGTTTATTTTCGGCATCAAGAAGATTTTAGTTTTGTGTGAAATAATTTTCTGTATTAATCGGAAACCTGACTTTTTGCGAGACGTTTATTCGCGATAATTTTCGAAACTCAACAGAAACCTCTCATTTCTGATATTGGCCTCTAAATTTGTGTATCTCAAATTGAAGTCCAGAAATAACGCGAAATAATGTATTGTCGCAATCTTGCAAAATGATACCGGTACAAAAAATAATCGCAAAAATGCTTCGAAATACATAGCCTGTATTTTTAAAATCTATCCGTCTAGTGAATTTGCGACATCAAGTGTGGTTAATTCGAAACTCCGTTATAGGCCTATGTCTATTTTTCCTTCGAACTATGGTTCCATTGGATATATAATCTAACCGATTATCTCGAAAACTTGTATAATTTGAATTCGAAAGAAAATTTGCCCTCTTGTCGGATTATTTTTGCAATCCTCTCTGAATAATTCATAATAACCGATACCTACTTCGAACGTTCATCCTCCAAAGTCACATCCTCTAGACGGCCGGCTGACAGTACGACTTGCCTGCGAGAATCTCGTCAAACGGACCACGATCGACGCCAGTTGCGTAAAATTATAAAACCCGTGCCCGGCCGCGAACGTGTGTCCTCGAGGACTGCGGGAATCGCGGCGCCGATCATACATGTCCTTAACTGCTCGTGAATTTAACCATGCCCAACCTCGAGCACGCCTCCGCCATTCTGTCAAGGCAGATAGACAGGCAGACAATCGTTGAACGGCCGGATGCGGTGCCGATTGAATAACATCGCGCTCTCATTGTGCAACCGCGAGGACAACGCGAATCTCGTAAAACGACCGAGAGCGGCAGCGATTGCGATACATCGCGCGATATTTCTCCGCATTCGATGACGAGTGCAACTGGATTCTTGTCAAATGGACAGCAAGCGTTGCCGATTGCGTAATATTAACTTACCATATTTATCCGTGTCCGACCTCAAGGACAATAGAAATCTCGTCGAACGACTAAAAGTGACACCGATGATGTAATCGCGATTTTTCTCAGTTTTCTATCTAAAAAAAACGTCTCGATATTTCTCCGTAGCTGACAGCGAAGACATAATTCGGTGACGATCACGTAACGTCGCATGTATTTCTTCGTGGTCTACCGCGGGGACAAAGGAAATCTCCCCAAACGGTCAAGAGCAGAGCAACTTCTTGGTAATAATAACTTCTTGTACACAAGATGGCATATTTGCTGAATCAACTCATTTGATATTAAATATCCATAATTTATTTTTATCTAAATTTTTATGACACCATAAGTGAACCTTATTCATTGCTTTAAACGCAGTTAATTGTTGTTTTCCTACACCGCGCGATGAGCTTCTATGGTTGCCGACCGCAGACGTATCTTGAATTAAAAGGTAAATTAAATTAACTAAAAGGTAGCTAAAAAGGAAGTAGGGTTGGTACAGGATATGAACTTCTGATCTTTAAGATGAAAAGAAGTCCAGCTACACGCTAGCAGTGTGGAAATAGGAAGTGATTCAGGCCATGACGCAGAACATTGACAGCTTTATCTGGAGATACGTGGTGCAAGCGATATGTGAATCACGAGAGCATTCACGCTGGGATGAATCAACCAGAGCAGATTAGCGGGGGAATCACCTCAGAGTGCTAAGATCAGCACCTTTCTGGCAACATTGGATTGCGAATCAACACCGCAAAGTTGTAAAATAAGCCGTTTTCGCGGAAACGATGCAAAATTACAACAATAGGCCTACGGGGATCAGAATAATCCAGGTAATTATGATTAAGCTAGGTTAAGAGTGAATAATTTAGGCCCAGGAAAAAAGTACTTAGTCAGCAACTACGTCATTAGGCGGAGCCAAGCGAAGGTAGTGGGAAGAAGAGAAAAAAAATCTTAAGTCGCCCACACAGCTGAGGAGCCTTGTAGATTTTATTTAAATTAATTAGACGATCGATTTTCAGGATACGAAATGGTAATGAGACGTTTGGATTATAGGGAACATAATGATATTTTCTTCAAAAACTGCGACGTCTATTTCAGAAGTTAGCTCCAGGAAGAAGGCAAAAGTAGTTTATTTTTGCAAGTTCCCAATAAATAGCCCAGGTTTCAACCAGAGAGCATGCAGTATCCGTCAGCCAAGTGAGGCTATAGGCTGTGTCAGAAGCAGTTCATCATCAGCAAGTGGGGAGTAGCTACTCGCTGTCTCATAAATGCAGAAGCGCTGCATTATACTCGTCGCAGTTCAGTTAAGCCCGGGGAGGCTCAGCGCAATTCCGCACATTATTCAAGTATACAGTACGCAGTATTATCAAACTGCCGGGACGGAAGTCCGTCCTCACACTAATAAAGACTCATCGTACTCCTGTATGGAGAAGTCACATCAAGTAACGCAGTTCGTTACCAACCGCAAAAAGTGGATCGTGTTAAGACGAATTAACAATAATCGGTATCCGCGGTTTCAACAAAAAGTTGTATGTGCGTGGTAATATAAATCCGCTACGAAATACGGTCAAGAAGTAAGCGGGCCATAGGTTCGATAGACCGCTGCGTAAACGTAGGACAAGTAAAAATTGAAAATCGCAAATAAAAGGACGATAAAAGAAGTCAAAATACACTATCTAGAAGACAGGGCAGAGACTAGATCCAGTGAAGAATAAAGAGCCGTTCGAGTTTGCATCACGTCCAATGCAGGGTCCGGGGATCTCATTAGGGCGTTGTCCACCGATAAAACGTGCCAAGAGTCACTGAAATGTGGTGAAAATTAGTGCAGTGTAAATAAGTTAAAATATATATGTGTTTTAGTGATAATACAGTATTGTACAAATTAATGATGTGTTTAAATTTAAGTGAAGGTCGATTGGACCTAGGTGAGGTGCCGCTCACAAAAGAAAGTGCCATGAAAGAGTGCTAATTATGTCGTTAGGTGGGTGAATCCTTCCCAAGGATGGATCCGAAGACTGAGCACACTGGTGAGTCATGATTTTTCATTAAAAAAATGCAGATGTACGATGTACTGGGTCGATGGGATCGGTCGTAACTGGGGAGTTGAACGATCGAACTCATCGGGTAGTTGAATGCACTTATATAACTGAAATGTTGAAATAATAAAAATAAATAATTGCGAGAATGACCTCGCAAAATAATTATATGAATGGGATCAGTAATGTAAAGTAATAAAAAACAGAAAAGAAATAATAAATGATTTGGAGGAGGGAATCGAAAATACAATTTAAATGGCTTAAAATTTCGCCATACTAAAAGCAGATAGTGAAATAAATATGCATCATAATAAAATTGTTAAAATAAATAATGAAAAGGAAAAATATAAAATAGTTTGATCTTACAATTAAATGGCAAATAACAAAAAGTTGAAATAAAAATAATTGAAAGTTCGAAATGAAAACAATAAAAATAAATATTATCGAGTTGTTATGCACTAAAAAGAAAGTGATAATAAAAATTGTAATAAGGAACTCAAGTAATAAACGGAACGAAATAAATTAAATATCTTGATGTATTGTTGTCAAATGATCAATTTTATAAATCTCTAAAAGTAATTGGTGAATAAAAACACCCAAAGAAAATGTATTATCACAGCCTAGCGTGCCCAGAATTATGAAGATTAAATGATAGGAAGGCTGAGGTCTTACCGCTATAAATGAAATATTAATTTGAGATATTAAATAAACCGCGAATAACCAAGCAAGAAATCGTTGTTGCCAAAAGGGCCGAATAATCAATAAATGAAGCTAAAAGCTAATAAATGTGCGTTAATCAGGATAAAAATTAATCGGGAGATGGAGAGTCTCATCGAAATATTGTGGGTGAAAGATTCCCCTTTCTGTATTGTTGTATGTAAACGTCGTGTTGTATTGGGTAGGTGAAATTCCCATAAACTGTATTGCCATATTGATGCGTTGAAAATAATTGTTACATTGTAAGTCCAATCAGGCTGTGTTAAATAAATATCGTAGGCCAAAATCGTCGAATGAATATACATGTGAGACCATGAGAGCATTGTTATAATTATTGTAGGCCATAATCGTCGAAATAACGCGTTGTAAGTGAATATACATGTGAGACCATGAGGCATTGTCTATATATAGAGGTTGTAGGCAATAATCGTCGAAGGAAATTTGCAAGTAAGACCGATAACGGCAGTGATATAAATAATATTGTTAGAAGGCGTCATACAAATTGTGATTAAAGTTGGTGTAGTAAACTATCAGGCATCCTCTCCGGAATAAGTTATAAATGTCCTGTAAAAAAACGAAATATAAATAATGATAACAATAATTAAAAGCAGGAACAAGTAGCTGTTTTAGAAGTGAAACTAAAGTCTTGGTAAATCATATGGTTAGAGATATAAACAGAGTTGTAAGCGTGGTGGCTGGCTAAAAGCCATAAATCAAGTGAAGCATCACCAGAGGAGCAAGGCAGCTGTGAGCGCCCGACCTACCGTAATGTGTGAGTGAGACAGAAAGTTAATGGGTTCTGCGGTAAAGTAAAGGTCTGTCATAGACAACAATAAAAAGGCCATTATGTAAAAGTTTTTATTAAAAGATGCAAGCTGTAATTAACTTATAAAATCACAATGCTGGGATGGAGACCATTCTCCAGAATGTAAGTTTGAAGCATTTACATGAATTTTACGGGTTTTGTCCAACACTTTTATTGTAAATAAAAGAATTCCTTCCTCAAAAGAATGAAAGAACGGGTTGTGAAAAATACTGTTTAAAGATAAATAAAGATCCCACAAAAATAAATAACACAGTGCATGGTAAGCTGCAAAGAAAGATCACCTGATGCATGAGGATGGGACTGGTAGAACAAGGGTTCGATTCACAGACATGGCATGTTTCTTGTACAGTATTTTAAAATGTGTAAAATCTAAGGCTTTGTGGAGAATTACTAGTAAGGTCCAAAGGATTAAATAAGTGATAAATAAATGATAATTATGTAACGGTAAAGAAACCCAGAAGGGTAAAGATTGAAATGAATACAAATGTCCAAAGCCTTGGAAGGTTATGACTTGAATGATAGGCGCGCTTGACGCCTTAGTAAAATATACTACAAATAATTATAATTAGATTTAAGCAAGACAAAGTGGTTACAAAGTTCATGAAAAATAAAATGACATTATAGTGATCTTGATAAATTTTAACATAGTGATTATTTTTTTAGTTTTGAATGACACTTGAAGAGACTATGCCAAGTGATTAATTTTTAGTTTGAATGGCACTCGAAGAGACCATGCCATGTGATTGATTTCTTTTTTTATATTTTGAGCGACACTTGAAGGAACTATGCCAAGTGATTGATTTTTCTTACAGGTTTTTGAGTGAATATTTTTTTCTTTTATGAATTAAATTTTGTAAAATTATAATGTTGTGTTTTCCTCAAATCCTTGTGAACCTTGAGTATTCCATATCACATGTTTAATTAGCGGTGGAGGGAACGTACCATACCCCGAAACCGCAAGAGCAAAAGCCGAGTGCTGATTAATCATCCGTGTAAACGTGCACAATATATACATCGGAAATCGAACCCTGCTCCGATATAATGTCATGAAAATACCAATATTTTCATATTTTTTACTTGGCACTGCCCCTTGTGCGGGACTGGAGCCGCCTCTGTATTACACTAGGCTACATTTTATACACATCTACTCAAAATTATTTCTTTCAGAGGCATTTCCAGAGAATATTTTTGACGGGGAATAGTGGATTTGGATGTATGGGTATGGACTGCCTTATGTAGTGACTGGCAAAACGGTCTTTCGCTAGGATTGACAAATCATACTCGTAGATGGATATACCCTATTCCCCCTCCTGGGTATGGTTCTCTTTTAGTAGTTCAGAAGCGTGTGGTTCCTCTCAAAGCAATCTGTGATGCACAACTCGACATCACCATCACAGTCCTTGCACATGAACCTGGTCTCTTTCCTGATTTTCTTCCTGCTACACACGATTCATCTTCAGAGGGGGTTCTTCTTTTTCCTGGTATGAGGAACTCTATTGGGAAAATGTCTTGGCTGTAGGACGGGTAGGTTTGTCCCATTGTGGAGGACTTCCAGATGAAAACATCCTAGGGATTCATTTTTGCAAGTCTTCATTAGGTACAGAGCATGAGCATTTAGTAATGAGACATCCAAAATGTGGAAGAACTGTAGTTAGTATCATTTTAGGGTCTTGCTGACTCTCCACAGGGCTTAACATCTAGTCACACAGATCTATGGGACCCTAGTTGTTCTCCAGTACATAAGTCTGTTTGTCCTTAAGCTGTCTTGTAGTCTGATCCAATCCCCTTTCCCAGTTCAAACCATCTATTTTTGTGAATTATCAAAATAAAATGCACTTCTCGTTTATGCCATCGAGTCAGTGCAGTGTGCTTCAACGTCACCTTTCTTCAGCTTTTTATTGAAAACAGGCATTCCTTTTCTAGATTTTCTAACTGTTCCACATATGCCACTTTCATGTTCCACTAAATATTGTATGAGCTGTGAACTTGTGTACCAATTGGCAATCTACAGTACATGACCCTTTTCCAAAAGTGGTTGGATTAGTGTGGTCAGAACACTTCCAGACTTGCCTAAATTCCCGCGGTCGATTAAAATTGTCTGAGATCCACAATTCACAGTGCACAAAAAGTTAAATTCCAAAACGATGCCTCTTGGAAGAAATATATTGCTTGAGAAAGATCCAAACTCGCGTCAATGGCTACGTCTAAGAAGGGATATAGAATAGTCCAATAAGTTGCCCTAAACTTTTCTAGCAACTCTGCAATCTTGTTCATCCTATCACCCTTTGGCTGATATCATTATCACAAAAATGCACCATACTTTCTGTACAAGGGGAAGAAATCTATCCCAGGCCATGATTGAAGGATATATAGGAGAAATCTTTCGACCAATGTTGATGCAATGCAGAGTGTTGGACTATTTTGCACCATCAACATGCAAAGACCTATGAAATTATATATTTTATTGAGATTTTTATTCTGACGCTTTCGAAGATGCGAGTTTGGAGAAAGAGCTAAATTTCTTGTCACTTGTGAAGAATACAAGTTTGTCTGCTCCACAATAAAGCTAACAATGTCTGGTGATACGACATTCTTATAAAAATTAACATGCTTAGTGTCGTTGAACACTTCAAGTTTGCAACCTCTCTACAGGATCAAACGAGGAATCTGCAGGAATGAATTCTCTTTTACTATCCCAAGGAAATAAAACAGCTGATCTGACCTTTATAATGCAAGACTTTGAAGTACAGGTTACCACACACTCATCGTCTTCGCTGTCACTTGGGCTTTAGTCGCTGAAAATTTCATCAAAGTAGTCTTCAGACTGAAGTAAGCAATTCAACTATATGATCCAAAGGTATACCGAAACGTTTAGAAGTGCCACTACTCGAACAGTTACTTGGTCTGCTGTCAGCCATTGCAGCGCACAGAAGTCTGAAGAGTCGAACATCACAATCCCTTTGAACAAATGAATAGCGCTATTCGCTTCACCATAGGGATTAAAAATGTAAAGTACAGTAAATGGTTCTGTGGACTATCATAAAAGAGAAGAAAGTCTACTTTCAAACGACATCGCTAAATACGGAACTAAAAAGACACTCGCATAGCAATGAATCATTTTGTCAATAGCACCACTGTGCCCGTTTAGACCGGAGTCCGCACGACCACATATGCATTTTACCAAGAATCAGTCAGCACGAGAGTCAAAATATCCCGGGGCGCCAGATGGGTTAAAGCTAATCGCAAAAACGACATCAAATGAAAAAAAAATGCTTACTGATTTTTGGCTCAATGCAACAATAAGGATAGAAGGAGATTCAACTGGGCATAACACATGATGTAAAATTATCTCATTTTATTCTGAATTTAAAATTGACTGCAAAATAAAATGCTCAAAGCAGCATCATTCATGTGTGGCGACCCACATTACTATTTACACAATGTACAGAAATTTTCCAACACATTGGACAATTATCTTTGGAGACACAAGTCTGATTATCAGTCCTGTAGACTGTGTTCCAAAATTATATCCATTATTTATGATTAAATCCAGTTCAAATTTAATTGTCTTGACTGGAAATACTGTAGTTCACTGGTTGAATTTTTACATAATATTAACACTCGTAGAATAATTGTTCATAGAATTTTTAACTTTCACTTATTTTTCCAGTTTCAAAAAATATTGTCAAAAAAATATTATCATCTCTGAATCAACACAAATTATGTACACATATTAATAACAACATCTGAAAAGTATCTGACCTTTGAGCATAGCATCGAAGCACAACAAAATTAATTGTTCTTCTGACATTAAACGTTTCGAGAAGTGACTCGATTATGAACTTCAAGTTCCTAACAAAATATATGATTTCTGAATCATCAACTTGATCAATAAATTGTTGGACCATTCAACTATTCGATTTTCCACTTGGAATCATTATTAAGAAAAATATTTATATTTGTGGCCATTTTAGTAACTTTCACAACTTGCAATTCTTGAACAGAATGCGGAAATAAGAATTGTAGCTTCATAATAAATTAATTTAGTTCATGACACTAGGATTGAAAACATCCTTCAAATTATTCGTGGTTATAGAATTATTTTTAATTGGCAGTGGCCCATTCTATTATTTTTATAAGAACACATTATTCCAACAACAACGGCAAAGAAGAATAAAATACTATCATGACGAATCCGGTTCTAGCAAAATCAAAGTCTTAATGGAATCCGTAAACAAGGTTGAAATAAGAACTGATGGTTTTTAAGAAATAACCTTTGGGTCATTCATACGACGCAATGTGTGGTTCCAATACTCCTTCTTTAACATTGAGTCATCGAACCTGCTATTTGATTGATGCTCAAATAAAAACCTCCTCATTCCTGCGACTTAAACATGCGCACCTGGGAATGGCATTTCAACTACTCCACACACAAATTTTCTTCACAAAATTTATACAATAAATCAAGCCTCTGCTTATTATCAAAACTGGAAGATTTATAAACTTACAAGTTTATTTTATTTTGCCGTTCAGCTCAAATCGTGAAGTTACCACACTTATGATACTCTCTATTTCACTTTCGAATGTGTATCTACGTCATGATTTTATATAAATACAAAAATATCCTAATTGATACAAATATCATTTGCTTCCCGTTTCATGCCTCTCCGTGTTATCTGAAAAATATACTTTGCTCATTGCAAATATTAACTATTCAACCAGAACTGTAATGTTGGTTGAATGCGGGCTTGCGCTAACCACTATCCTTCGGAAAATCACCTATTCCAAACTAGAAATGATTAAACTACTTCATAAACTCTCTCTCAATGAATGTGATTATTAGACAATATAAGTTCCAAGAATTCTTTAGAAAAGTTATGAAAATCATTATTATTATTAGTGTATTATTAGTTATATTATTGTAAATGTGTTTAATTATTATTTCATTATGTGAGAATCCACATGTTCGATTCTTCGAATATGGATAAAATATCCATTTCTCAACAAAAATAATTATTAACTTTTACAGTTACCTCGGCTGATTACCGTGATTATCAAAAAATATGAAACATTCAAATAAATGCTCGGTCATCGATCCTAAACTGTTCTGAGTGCTGAAAATACTCAGAATAACTCTAATATGTCTTGCGTAAATCATTGCAAGATTTAAATACGAAGAAAAACAAATGTGTTGGTCATCTGCAGAAAATGAGTTTGTTCCAATTAGCTAGGCATAATATAAAAGTCAAATGTGGCTTACATTTCTCGTTGGTCTTGAAGCGTAGTGAACCTGGTCTGTACCAGATTTATCCAGATACATGCCCTATTGGACACGCACGTCTAATCCTTGTATCGGCCGCCATTATATACCCACAATCTGTCAAACACGACATAGTGGAAATATATCTTGAAGTTTGAAGTAACTGCTGATCCATTTTAATATTGGCTTCAATTAAATCCATAGCAGTTCGCTTAAATGGGGGCAGATCCAAATGATCTATTCTCAAATACGTCAGTTGTAACATAACTCACGGTAATCTTTTCAGTACAAGAAAACACTGACAGTCTAAATCAATCAACGGCTGCTGGGCATGGTTTATCACCATCTATCATGCGCGAAGCAACTTATTGTTTCCCTTTGTCGGCTAATGAACAACACCGTGATAGACTGGCCTTCAATATACTGAAAGTTCGGAGTGGTTATCAAGTTACAATTTATGAAACTGACTAATTGGATTAAAATATCCAAGTATTGAATTATTATTACTGGACTGTGACAAAGTACTTTCTAGACAAAGTCTAGCATGTGTCCATATAGAAATAAAGTATTTCACCAGTGTCCGTGGAAAAATAACAATCACCTTAGTGATTCCCTCTGCCGGAAACTTACTATGTTCCACATGTATCGCAGCACTTTTGTGACTATCACAATTTAAAGATATCTTCTGCGTAGATCCGGCAACCATGTGCCTTGGCTCAACGTAGCAGCAGCACCTTGTCATGCAAGAGCTTGGTTCGAAGTGAGCTGATGATGCTTGGGCCGGTCGGCTTTTATTCAAAACGGTCGGGTCCACGCTGGATCACGCTGAAATCTGGAAATCCTCATATCTCCGGTGTCTCTGGTCCGATTTACTTGAGACTAAGTGCATTCTCTTTCATTTGGCCGTGCCAGTAATCAGATCCAAGTCTCTACTCCATGGCTAACTATTTAATCAACAAATAGTCTCGACCTCTGCTACTACTCGCTACGTCACTTAACATGCTCTTGGCTGCACGAAGTTTCCATTCCATTCTAGAAGTAATGGAGCGCGATATTCAAATATCTCAACTTTCAAAAGCGGCTGTAGCCTTTCCCTTGATATCTAGGTGTCTGAATCTTGGAATACCCATTCCTAGAGTTGGGCACAGCCATTTGCCAGTACTTGCTCACCAGTTGTCTCTCTTGCCCTGAGATGAGCTGGAGCCCCTAGAACACAAATCCAAATTGTCCACATTGCTAACCAGTCTGTCTAATATTACATTAGAACACCACCAAATTGATACTTGTGGCACAGAAATACTGTCACGCAATGCATAACTCTTCATCTGTCGCTTTGTGGGGGGGGGGGGGGGATTCCCTACATACGTAAGGTTGAAATAAACAACTTATGCCATCTATGAGGACTTGAGTGTATTTCTTTGACCCAATGCAGCTCAATATTAAAAGAAAACAAATACTGTAAGGTTTAAAATACTGTAAGTTTCACATAGGTTTTATGTTAGATGATTATGATTGTTGTTTGAAGGGGCTTCTAGTGTGGCCATCTGCCCATGGTCCCTTAGATCAAGACCAACTACAATATCTCAGACCGTAACGACAAAACAAAGATGGTTGCAATCGTAGGGGAACAATTGTTGACGCTGGCGGGCATGGCGCCATCGAAATAGCGGCAAATTCGAAAACAAACATTCGCATAATTGATTAAATTCCACCAGAAATTACAGGATTTTATGTAATAAGGCACAAATTCAATATGAAACCGTGACGTACTTTGCTACAAGCAACGCGAACAGACAGTAGCTAATAATAAAGATGTTGATAGTGTTGTTTTAAGGGGCCTAACATCTAGGTTATCGGCCTCTAATGGTTTGGGTGATTGTGAAAGATGAGATGAAAATGAAAACTATAACTAATACTAACTACAAACTTACTAGAAGAAGAAATGGTAAACAAATTAAGGATAAGGCAAGTAAAGGACAGGAAGAAAAGAAATGCCCTCAGCTCTTGAAGAAAGAGGATTGAGGGACTTTGAAGGAAGGAGAGCCATGAAATGCAGATAAGAAAGAGGAGAGGCCCGCCGCAAAGTCAGAGGGAAAAGGCGACAAAGCGGACCCAGCTCAGAAATCCCACGGGGTTGCCAACTCCCAAACTCATCAGCTGTGAGCCCTTGAGTGTGTAGCACTATCCAGGGTGTACCAGAAGTGGTGGGGCTACATACACCCAGCCTCCTTGAGAGCCTTGTGTGCAGAAGGCCGGAGATGAGATGAAAAGAAGCAGCCTAACCCCTCGAAGAATGAGGGTATCGGGCCAATAAAGGCAGGAAAGTGAAAGACTCCCTAGGCCTCGGATACCCCAATACCATCGGGGCCGGAAGAGAACTAGAGTTGACCAAGAGAGGTCGACAGGAAAGAAAACGTAGAGGAGCCCAGCACAAATAAGTGGAAGCAATGCCGGACTCAGCTGGGGTCCCGTAGTCGCCAACCCACATCCCACAAATAAGACAAATATTTAAAAAATGCAAATACTTTTAAATGGAGCTACAAGAATGCAAATGGACGTTGTTGTTGCTTATATTAGAAGGTGTGATAACCTGTGTTATTGTTATGGCTGAACTAGCATGCTTCAAAATTGGGGATTGGATTGGGAAGGAGAAGGCCATGGCCTGAGTTATGAACTGGCATTTGCCTGGAAGTAGAATTCGGGAAACCACTTCCAGGATTTGAATAGGAAGCAGCCATATTCTCACATTAGGTACCATTCCAGCATTTGCCTGCAGTAGAGGTGGGAAACCATAGAAAACCACTTCCAGGGTGGCTGAGGTGGGCTCAGTTGCCTCATGAGACTAGTGCACCCCGTTGCAGCCCTCACCCCAGAATGAAATTTCTTCGCAATGTGTATGTCAGTCCAATCTACGGCTCAAATGACACAGATCTTCCATTTCTTGAGATCGTAAGGAGTTTCATTGATGACTGTCATACGTCATAGACTGTTGCATGGATACTGATTCATTTAAGGCCTTTGCGACATCGTGGTCATGTTGTCCCTTGTACTTGGGTGTGTGTGGACTCTGTCTGTTAACCTGTGTCATTGTAATGGCTGTAGTAGTGCGTATATTTGTAATTGAAGCTAGGGTTTTGAAGAACGTGGCCGTAGTTTTGAGCTAGGAACTATCTCGATATTTGTTAGTTATTGTTTTAAGGGGCGAAACAGTGAGGTCATCTGCCCCTCTTGGCATTTTCCTGGAGTATAGGTTAGGAAACACGGAAAACCACTCCAAGGACTGCTGAGGTGGAACTCGAACAGTCTCTTCTCAGTTTTGCCTCACGAGGCTAGGCACACCCCGTTCAAATCCTCAGACCAGAATTAAATCTCTTGGCAGAGTCGGGAATTAAACCTAGGACCTTTGGATCCACAGTATCCATACGATCCCCGAGAACACATAATGCGGAACGTACTGTTACAACCTTATCATTATGGTAGAGTTTACCATTAAGAATTATATTTGAGAACACCCAATACCACAGAAACAGATGATCATGTTATATCTTTGCTTTGACTGATAGGCCTCTTGAGAATAGTCCATATTATAGGTTATTAAGATATAGGTTATTGTAATTTGCAGAGGCGTAGCTTTATAATACGCCGATACGCCGGGCGTTCCCTGACTTAAAATGTGTATTCATCAGAGAGTAAAATATAACATTGTTTTTATTTGATATAAATGCGGCGTTAGCATATTACATGGCGCTTAGTTATTTTATATCCGTACCCCCCATATAACTAGTCTTATTAGCCCGGCCGCGGTCTACTGCTGGGCGTTGCTCTTCTTGTCTGTACGCCAGACCTTCTTGGCGTCAAGAGCTATGTACCACCCTGGCCAGGCCACGCTGCAGCGCATGCGCCAGTTCATACTTGTTTCTCGGAAGGGAAGCGCTACCGTACGCTGGCGTTTGCTGGCGTTTGAATTGTATGATCACTGTTCTGTTAACTCAATAGCCCAATCGCTGCGCTAGTGCTATAGTTCGAACTGTAGAAGTGTAGTTTCTTTTAATTGTGCGTGTGTGTGTTTAATGCTGCCAATATGACTGAAGTAAGTTCACCTGACTCGAATGTTATTAATTTTTTAAAGGCAACTCCTTTGAGCACTTTATCATATGAACAGCGATGTGAATTAAAAACAAAAATACCAAAGCCAAATTTATCAATTAAAGAAGTCGGTAAAAATCGCACACGGAGTTTTCAGCTTTCTTGGTATGACAGGTTTTCCTGGCTAACTGGGTGTGTTGAAAAAAAAAAATTTGTTACGTTTGCCTTATGTTTGGAGCGAAAGATACTGAATGGTGCACGGAAGGAATTTCGGACCTGAGTAATTTAATTAAAAAGGCTGTAAAACACCAGTCTTCAAAACACCACTTGTTACATTGTGAAGCATTTCATCTGCTAGGTAAAACTCGCTTTGAGCATGCATTATCTGAAGCTGCTCGACTACAAGCAGTAAAACATAATGAGATCGTGTCTTCGAACAGGCAGTATGTGCGAAGACTCATTCAATCAGTAGTATTTCTCTGTACACAAGAACTAGCCTTCCGTGGCCATAGAGAAGATGAAAGTTCTATTAACAAGGGGAATTATTTGCAATTGTTGAACCTGCTCGCTCAAAATGAATCTCTAGTTAGAGACCATTTACAGTCATCATCATTATTAAAAGGAACATCTCCAGACATTCAAAATGACTTGATAGAAGTTACAACAATTGCATTAAATGAAAAAATCAAATCAGAAATAAATGAAGCCCCCTTTCTCTCCATACAAGCGGATGAGACATTAGACGTATCGTGTAAGAGCCAGATGAGCATAATATTTAGATATTGTGTGGATGATAGAATAGAGGAGAGATTCGTCGGCTTTTATGACTTTTCCAAGAATAAAACAGCTGCGGGATTATCAGAAATCGTGCACAAAGTTTTACTTGACTGGGAAGTAAATGGAGAAAAAGTTGTAAGCCAGACATACGATGGCGCAGCTGTAATGGCAGGCAGACAAGGAGGAGTTCAAAAGCTAGTGAAACAGTTTTGCCCATATGCTCTTTTCGTCCATTGTTACGCCCACCAATTAAATTTGGTACTTCTGTATGGCTCAAAAACAATAAAACAGGTTCGTTTGTTTGTCTGTGCCTTGACTGCTTTTCATAGTTTTTTCAGCAAGTCTTCTAAAAGGTCGGTTTTGTTGACTGAAAGAGGATTTAAGCTTCCACAAGCTAGCAATACGAGATGGAATTTTCATTCGAGAGCAGTTTTCACCATTATGAAACATTTCCAAGGATTGTATAGTACTTTTGATGAAATTATTGATGATGAAAATAGTGAATGGGACGACGACTCTGTGAACTGTGTCATTGGTCTCAATAGACATATGGATGACCCTACCTTTGTATATTTTCTGGGTGAATTCGAAGCTTGTTTCATTTACACTGATCATCTTTTCAAATTGTTACAACCATCGACAGTGAGTATTGTAACTTGCCATAATGAGATAGAGGCTGTCGTCGAAAGAATAGGAAACTTAAGAACTGAAAATTTCACTGACAGATGCGTTCAAAAAAGCATCCAGTTGAATGAAAACGTAATGTATGATGGCAATAAAAAGAACACTTTGAGAGTGCTAACTTTTGAAATAGTAGATTCACTAACAGCTCAAATGAAAAGTAGATTTGAAGATCTTAATCATCTAAATTTCATTGAGTTAGTACAAGAAAAGAAGTTTAATGAATACACTGAAACATTCCCCCAGGGAAAATTAGATATTTTGGTAAAACAGTATCCATTCTTTAATGTTAACCAATTACTAAATGAACTACACATCGTTTATGGAGATCAGACAAAGCATTTAGCTCCAAAAGAGCTTTTAAAATATTTTGTTGCCAACGGTCTCGACTCCATCTATCAGGAAGTAACTAAACTACTACGCTTAGTACTGACTATTCCAACTACTACAGCTAGTAGTGAACGCAGCATGAGCACGCTGAAAAGAATTAAAGCATACCTTAGAAATTCTATGAGCAATAGTCGCTTGTCGTGTTTAAATTCACTGGCCATTGAAAAACAGTTATTAGGTGAGCTATCATCAGAGCCGGCATTTCTTGAACACATCATTGACATTTTCGCAGAAAAGAAGAAATGACGAATGGAGCTGATGTACAAGACTGTGTGAGGTATGTGACTGTATCTTTCATATTAGCTGTTTGAGTTTTTCCTTAGTTTGTCGTTATAAACGTTGGCGTCCCCAGCTCAAAAGTTCACGCTACGCCACTGGTAATTTGAAAGATGACTCACCAAATTTTCCAGCTTGCAGTATCCATTTACATTTCTCCTCACATACATATTCTTATAGAATGCATTTACGTCCAACAAATTAGACACTGGTTCACCATTTTCAGTTGGGACCTTACCCTAACCATAAATGTACTGTATATTCAAACTGTCAAAACACACACGACTATTGGCGCTTAAACTGCTAAATCATCCCTGTGTATATTTCTTAATCACTTCTCCTTTACTGTTTGTTCTTTATGAAATGTAAATGTTGAAATAACCTGTAACCGTATCATTCGATCTACAGCTAGCTCGTTACATAGCATGTACGACCCGTTTCATGACATATCACAACACTTCGCATTATATGGAACCGGTATTTATTTATTATTCGCAATGTACTACACTACCTACGGTACACCATTAACAAGATAAACAGTACGAGATCTCACGAGATATACTATTTATACGAATTCTTGGTAGTAGGCACACTCGCAACAAACGTAAACAATCAGCCGTTAACTCAAAACCTTCCCCTACAATGACCACCATTTTTCTTGAATCGATTGTCGTATTACGGTATGATATATTGCAGTCTGTCTTGGTTAGATCTCCTTTTATCTTATTAGGTCATTCAGCCAACTCCAGTTTGTTTTGAGTGGACTCTTGTATTACCTTGCCGAACACATCTCGAGGACCATTAAGGGTATGGATGTTGTATGTTTTGCATCACTGCTATATCTTGTGTGCTTGCCATCATTTGTCCTTGGTCATCCTTGATACTAACATTGAAACAGAGCATCTGCTTCTAACACCAACTTTCTTCATTATGCTGAATTTATTGGAGATTGGGACCTGAACACTCAACAGTGGTTGGCAGTGCAAGAAGTTACTGTTATTGATGGTATACTTTATAGACACTTGAAAGTCAAGTCACAGCAGATGGTTGGTTGGTTCCTCAGTTTAGGGGCTGCGACAACGCGGTCATGTAGCCCCGTGTACTCTGGGTTATGTAGAATCTGTCTGATAACCGGTGTTAATTGTGATGTATTTATTAGTGTTATCTGTTTTCAATTCAAGGAAGGGCTGCAAACATTGCTTTTTTTTCTCAAGTAGTTCCCACTTTTGCCGCCAAACGCCACCGTCAACGATTACAAGTTCAGAACTTGGTTACCAGATGCCATCGCTTTTGATTTTACAGCAAGTTATTTTAGCTACAAAACTCATTTTACTGTATGCTTTTTTTTCTGGTTATTTCAACTAAACTGATACTGGTCGCTAGTTTATGGGAGAATGAAAGTATTACAGATGGTGTTGACTACTATCAGAAGACAAAGAAATGAATGCTATCACTATAAAAAAAATAGGGTTATTAAAACTGTACTCAAAGCAACAGTTAAATATGGACTGCTGCTGTTGCACGCGCAAACCAGAAATTGCAGATAAAAGGAAATATCATTTCCTACTTCTGCCGAGCAGGATGGATGTGGAAAACCAAATCGATTGTATCTTATTTATGTGCAGGCCGATAACCTAGATGTTAGGCCCCTTAAAACAACAACAATTTATGTGCAGACAGAACTCTTATTTGATTTGTATAGGCAAGTATTCAAAATTCATTTTAATATTATGTTTTTCAGCGTTATCAGTGTCGAGTAATCTGTATGTTGTTCTTGTGCAAGTGCCAATTGTTTTTGTTTTTTTGATGTGCAAGTGGTATACCATAACCCTGAAACTTGTACTAATAAGGGTATAAGAATATAAATAGAATGTTGACAAGGTGGATCATTATTAATAATTTTACGTTTACATTGTCTGTTTGGACCCCAAACAACATTATTAGCCTTTCAAGATGATTGCTGGTGGCCAAGGTGGAAAGTAGTAGTTCTTTACTTGTCATACTGGCAGCTAGTTGACTAGTACATTCGTGCAGGTACGATATAACTCTAGTCTAGTAGCCTTTCATCGTTTAACTCTCTGTGGTGATATAATAATAATAATTTTATTAATGCAGCCAATGGCCATGTATTTTTTCTTTTCAGGATGGGTCAGGGAAGGGATTATGAAAGATGAGCTCCTATTAAGCTTAGCTATGCCGTTGAAATGCATCATTCTCAATTCGGTCATTATTATTTATTAATTGTCCCATTCACAATATAACTTCGAACTCAAGTAGTGCATGCAATGCTGCTCGACTTATGTGCAAGATGCACTTTGTCATCCCTGTGTCCCCCAGCTTGTATTCCAAGGCTCCTGCTGCTATTATCAACAAAGGCGCAACTAAGTTCAGCGGTAATCGTGTCTTGAAAGTCTAATAATTTTGGAACTGTGGTGTTAATCTGCAAGTCCCCAGATGGTATCGATTTTGAAGGCCAATTAGGTTTACTTAACGAGTTTTCGTGGAAAAACTAGTTACATAATTTACTTACAGGCTTCAACCAAGGTAGTTAAGAGTGTATTAGGTAGGCCATTCGCGCACGCTGCGCTCTCATTGGCTCACCACGCGTGACGCGGATGGGAGGGCTCCTCAGGCTGGCAGCAGCCTGGTGCCTGTACTTCAACAGTAGCCCCAAGGATGGTACACTCAATAATTCACATTACCTCAATAAATTATTGGTCCAATGAGAGTAAACAATAATCGCAACTGTAGTCTACATGTAATAAATTATAAATAAGGTACAGTATTAAGAGGAAAGACAACCAGGTATTAGAATTTACTGCGTACATGTAAACACTAGAACAGCTGTTGATATAAGTGTGTTTACAACTCTCATTTTGATGGCTTATTGCATTTGAGGCGCCTAGAATCAAAACCCGCCAAATCCATATTTTATGAAAATTGAGATAAGCATTGTTTCTTATAGCTTTTGCTGCGCTGAATTCATTAAAACTATTATTCTGTCACAAAACCCGCTACATCCTACTGTAAAACGAAGTCAAAGTTGAGGCTTAGTTGCAATATCCGCCAAGTCCCAAGACAGTTTCGCCATTTTTGGTTACAAAACCCGCCACATCCACATCAGCCAATTGGAGCATCCAGTTCCGCCATCTTACCTTCCATGATTCTTTGCGAAGTGTTTACTCTTTACCTACCAGCATTAGTCGGAGAACGTACCCCAGCCTGACGTGATCTGAATGTTTTATGTTGTTATACTTTCCATTAATAATAATAATTTGTTTTGGATAATTTTGACAAAGAACAAGAGAACATTTTGGTCCGGGGTGAAGTTTTCCACAGTACTGACATTTGCGAGCATAAACGTGTCACGAAACCTCACGAACTGCCAATAAACAGGGAGATTATCCTTCAGGAACAATAAGTGAAAGATGTTTCTAGACTGTTTTCGAAGCATTTTGGAGGAATATGGAGGAAAAATGAAGAGCTGTAGTTTTATTGCAATCTTCAAATTTCAAATTTATTAGGGCTCTTTGGTATCAAAACCTGTCAAATCCAAATCTTAGTAACAAACACGAAGGGAATGATGAAGATTGTGAAACTACTATTGAGGATGAGGCAGAAACAGACATTGTGTAGCTAGAACTTGCTGTAAAGAATGTGATTTAATAAGAGACTTCGGTGGCGTAGTTGTTAGCATGCTGAGCTTCTATGCCCAAGATAGCGGGTTCAAACCCGGCCGAAGCCGTCAGATTTTTTAAGAGCGGTAAAAATCCCTCAGTATGCCTTCCTTCGGAGGGGAAGTAAAGCCGGCGGTCCCATGTCATAGATTCATGGCATGTTAAAGAACCTTCCACTAATTACACCTATGTGATGCTAAATTGTA
This sequence comes from Meconema thalassinum, assembly GCA_946902985.2. NCBI lineage: Eukaryota > Metazoa > Arthropoda > Insecta > Orthoptera > Tettigoniidae > Meconema > Meconema thalassinum. The sequence goes on along the minus strand of OX336390.1, from coordinate 272,765,091 downwards.
TAGGAATGTAAACAACGCTCTTAGGTTCCTACGTTCGTTGCCAAGAGTCGACTGTGGTGGCGTCTAGTGGCTAAGTTCTGAACTAGGCCTAGTTGACGGTGGCGTTTGGCGGCTAAATTAGGAACTATTTGAAAAATTCAAAGTTGCAATCCTTACTTGAATTAAAAAACAGATACACACACTAATACAGCCATCACAATTAACCCCGGTTATCAGACAGATTCTACACACATCCAAAGTACACGGGGCTACATGACCGCGTTGTGGCAGCCCCTAAACTGAGGAATCAACCAACCGTGATTTAATAGTTGAATGACGATAGTTTTGTCTCTCAGAACCTGGACCATATGAATTGAACGTGAATTTAATTTGACGTTTTTCCTTATTATTAATATTCAGTACTGTACAGTAGAAAGCCTCCGTGGCTTAGGCGGCAGCACGCCGGCCTCTCACCGCTGGGTCCGTGGTTCAAATCCCGGCCACTCCATGTGAGATCTGTGCTGGACAAAACGGAGGCAGACAGGTTTTTCTCCGGGTACTCCGGTTTTCCCTGTCAAAATTTCATTCCAGCAACACTCTCCACTATCATTTCATTTCATCTCTCATCCATTTAATCAGTGCCCCAGAGGAGTGCGTCAGGCCTCGGCAGCCGGCACAGTTCATATCCTCGCCGCTAGATGGGGGCTTCATTCATTCCATTCCTGTCCCGGTCGGAGACTGGACGCAGGTTGTGGATTTTCATTTTCACTGTACAGTAGACTATTGTTACCCTTTCATGAATTGATTGCCGGCGGTGGAGATGGGAACTATTCTTTATGTACTTGTGTCACACGTCAGACTGCTTCGTCGACAGGTACTGTTACAAGAGTAGGATATGACTCAGCTCAAGTACCCTCAGTCATCGTTGAACTGCCTTGGTAACATGAGCTCCTGTGACGCTTATCTGACGCTATGCAGCTTGACCTATGTGCAGACTGCACTCTGTCATCGCTGTGTCCTCCGCTTCGCCCCACAGGGCTCATGCTACAATAAACATAAACGCTGGCACAACCACGCTCAGCGGCAATCGAATATTGAATGGGTCATATTAGTTTTATTCTGTTTCTGTTTATTAGTTTTATTCTGTTTCTGTTTATTCTTACTAGCCAATAATCACCGGGTGAGTTAGCCGTGGTGGTTACGGCATGACTGATGGCAGTCGCTCACATCCGGGAGGCGAGGAGGTTCGAATCCCCCCGCCGGCAACCTTGAAGATGGTCTTCTGTGGTTTCCCATCTTCCTTCCAGGCAAATGCCGGGGTTGGTCCCTAACTATAGGCCACAGCCGCTACCTTCCAACTCCTCGTCCTTACATTTCAACTTCCCTCCCTCCCTCCCCCCCCCCCCCCCCAACGGTACTTGTAACTCACCCATTGGGTGTCCGTCTCGAAGCGGCTACAAAACTGGCGAGCCGAACATGTCCTCGGACACTCCCGGCACTGAAAGCCATACGCTAAAAATATATATAAAAAAGCCAATAATCTTTGTGCTAATAAAGCACAAAAATGACACGATTTTTTATTTTATAACCTAAATTTAGTTAACCTTCATTCAAAATATTAATTTCTTAGTAAAGCTTACGTAGTTTCTACAATCTCATCACAACTTCAGATTTATTGGGGCTTTTTGGTATCAAAACCTGCCAAATCCAAATCTCAGTAACAAACCCCGACAAATCCGAATTATTGCTTTATATTTCTCTAAATAAATTGTTAACTATCCCGGGGATCAGCTTCGTTCTTCGTCACTGTTCTTAAAAATAATTAATTCATTTTTTAGTGAAAAAAATATTTCTTTCTAGGTATTGGTTTGTTTGTGGCAGCTTTTGCCACTTTGCCATAAAAGTGAAGGAATGGATTTGGAGGGTTTTGATACTAGGCACCTCATTTGTCACTTCTTCAACGAATACTTTTCCATGGCCTGTATTTTGCATCTCTTGTTGAGGTGGTGTATTCTGATGAAAGGCCATGTCCTGACGTACAAGGAGATGATTTTCTTGTTGAGCTCTGGGAATTTAGATTTAATCACGGAAGTCAAAAGTTTTTATCACTCTTTCACATTTCGAGATGTAAAGTCCATGAAAATTGCCTAACACCACCTCAAACTGCATCACTTTTTGGGTCCATTCTTCGGTTGGCCGGGTTAGTCCTCCCTTCGAAATGATTGCGATCCAGTCTTGAGTCACTTCGTGTGATAAGGTACACTTTTCCCCTCTAACACCCCACCCCCGACTTTCGTCTATAGAACGGTATTTGTTTGCCTGGTAGCCTGCAATATATTGAATTGCATCGTGATTGACTTCTGCACTTTCTGCCTCACGACTCAAGTCTTCCGTCCCTAATAATGCTGACATTTCTTTGGGTTCATCAATTGTTTCACTTGTCACGGATCCCTCAACAACACATACGCACAGGTCACTTGTCACAAGTGTCATAAGATCTTCCTCATTCTCAGCACTTTCATCACTCGTGGATCGATCACAGTCTGCTTGCACACAGACGCCACTGGAGAGGGATTTCATTGCTACCTGCCAGCAATAGGAGTCTAATTCTATTATGAAATTCAAAGGGGGAGGGGTTGTTATAAAAGGCTCCCATGCCACGCACACGTGAAAATACGTTCTCCAAGCAGTCTTGGTTCAACCTGGCTGACACAATGTAAGACACGTTCTCCTTCATGTCTTCGAAAAGTCGGAAAAGGGAGTTTATGGATATCGTAAACCCCTTCTAAAACGGAAGTAAACTTTTACGCTGGCCTACTCTCACTCCTGAAATAAATTTTAAAAAGACTTCTTAAAGTGTTTTCTTGGCATTTCAATTTTAAGCCGTAACCACTTCTGAGGGAAGTATTTTTTTCTTCAGGTGCTCTTGAGTTCAATACATCATAGGTATCATTTGCGAGCTCTATGATGCGTCTTTCGTCCTCCTTATTGAGCGCATATCGAACTGCTACAGCCGTTTGTCTGGATAATAACTCAGTTGCCATTCTTACATTATGATGGGGTCTACCAGTTACACTCAGGTGAGCCTCATTTATATGATGTGTTATTGATAGGTCCCCCCCCCCCCTTTGAGTGTCTCTTATGTCTTCTATAGTCTTCTTCTGAAGTTCTGAGCCATCGTCGAACACGAAACCTTCATCTAGAAAGTGTTTTCTTAAAAAATTCAACAGATGGGGTACATCACAGAAAACCCACACTGGATTGCTGAAAACGGGGTACATCACAGAAAACCCACACTGGATTGCTGAAAACACTTTTTATTACTGTTTACATGTAGTTCCAGACTTTAGATTTTTTCCCTCGCATATCACTAGTTACTGCGACAATACGATTTCCACAACCCTCAAGCTGGCTAATAATGCTTTGCAACAACTTGGAAGTCATTGTCACATCGAAGTCATAAAAAACGGACCTCGGACCATAGCTACTTGGACGTTACTGTGAGGCCCTAATATGAGATCGTCTGATGAATCGTAGGATATTCGGCCGTCAATATTCATTTCATCAAACGACAAAACTGCAATGAGTCCTTGTAATTTGCTGCTCTGACTTTCAACAAAGTACCTCTTGATTATATGTAGAACAGACAGAGTTCTTCCTCATAATGGGAGAACAGCATCAGGCAAAATGCCTGGATAAAATAACTACTTTGAGATGAGCAGTTAGACTGAATAATTGGGCTAAGGAAATTCGGCCTGGTTATTTAACTTCACGCATGAACATTTAAGCGTTACGAGTATAAATTTTATTAAATGATTAAACATGCTAAATATACATAAATGCAAGAACTTTGGATTGGAAATCATATTTATGTTGGCACAACATGGTGCTGTTTACAAGAGTTCATTTTTCTTCAATATAAACTGTTTTTGTAAAAATTTGCACTTGCCTGAAATAAATTATCAATATAAATATTAAAAAGAGGGGAGGAAAATGATATTTAAAAGGAAACCACTTATCCTCTGCGGCGATGTAAATAGACTAGAAAGTCTTTGTTGCGGCGGGTCGGCCGTGGCCGGAGCTTGCTGGCTGGACGGCGGAAGCTTCTAGTTTAAAGTTACTAGACGTTGCGGTAAGGATGTCCAACATCCAGAAATGATGGCTCTGCTTAGAGCAAGCCTCTTCTTTGGTAAATCAGCTGTATATTTGGTAGGTCACTGAAGAGTTAACGTGCAAGTTCCCGTCTTGTAGAGCGGAGCGAAATATCTGAGCTGGCAACAACTCAACTTGTGATCATATTCACGGATGCAGAGCAGTGTGGCATGCTGTGACAGCGATGTATTATGCGGCCGTCAGCGTAGCGAAGTGAAGTATTGATTGAACTGTCGTGCAGGAGAAGTGCACTGTCGAAGTGAAGAGTGGTATTGAAACGTGGAATGAACATCGGGGTGAAGAAAGCCTCCATTTAAATAGTGCCAGCGAAGTTTCTGGAACCACTACAAGCTGGCAGGCGATGATTGGCTGAAGCGGTAGATATGACGTTAGTCCGTCACGTAAGCGGCAAGCAAGGAACCACACACGCCAGTAGTGTTCTCGCCGCTAGACAAGTGTACACCTTAAACATGCCTGAGGTTAGAGTCTTAGAAATGTGTGGTGAAGGGTATAATCACTCGCAATTAACAATATAATACAAGCATTAATGCAGTAAAATAAATATTACTCGTTCGGTGGTCTCGGAAAACTAAAAGCATTTGACCAGAAAATGCGACAGCTAAGTAAATAAAAAATAAACACGTTAAAAATTAAATTAAAAATTCTCTCAAAATTCCAGGTCTGCACTTAAATTGCCAAATCCATTTCTGTAGAGTTGAACGGCATGGTAGTGGAATGTTGCGTTTTCTCAAATATTCGTATGCTTTCGTCGGAAGTGATCTTAGTGCGAGGGCATTTAGCTATGTACTCTGAAGACCATTTCACCCTCTTTTTACCTCCTAATAAACATCGAATCTGCCCTGCAGTAAAACAAGTGGCGAGAACTACGATCTCCCTTCTAAGAGCAACCATATGTACTTTCGCAGAAGGTGAGTGTCTTTTCATTGATACAACATATCTTGGGGTTTTGAGCTTTCTTAGGGCCGCTTCCCTTCGTCTTCATTCCATATTTATATTTTACAAAGCCTCGACCCGTTTTCGGAGTTGTATAATTTTATCATTTTGCAGCGATTCAGTCGTAGTTTCCTGATCAAGTTTCCGTTTTTTAGGTGACATCGTCTCCAACGTCGATAGTGCCCGTTTCCTCACGCTCCTAGCTTCATGACGCTTTTCTCTAGCGCTGGTGACCTGAAGAGTGTAAATAAGAGTTGAAGTTCATGATTTTTACAGCACGTACGAGAATAAAATCAAAGTTGTTAAATAACAAATACTAAGACTACCGTAATTACATTGAATTATAGAGCATCGCACCTCTTTATGCTGCATCAACTCGAAGCTGACAAATAAGTACTGTAGCTTCCTTTGAGTTAGTAGATTACTTCAAATACCGATAAACCTATTTATTGAACCAAATTAAAATTACTCGCACACTCAATAATTAAACAAATACCTGTTCTGCAATTTGGTCCACGAAGGTGCTTGGACTGTTGCTTGAGCCGGGAAGTGTATTATAGACGTAACAGCATCCGCACGCAATATTTTTCTCTGTGGTAATCCCAAAAGTTCATTTCTTAAATCTCGTTCATAGTCTTCTGGACGGAAATGTACAGAACACACTCGAGCGTTATCGGGGTTGAATTTGTCACTTCACTTACAGCGTAGCACCCACACTTGTCTGAGCTCCTCTCTTCTTGGAAACCTGTGGTACATAACACCAGTACCGGCGGTTTTGGACCCCCCAATTAGTGCACTGGGCGAAAGTCAATTAACTTTGTATTTACTGCTTTTATTCATGGTTAACCACAAGGCACGATAAAGCAAATCAAGTATGCAATGGTATTTTAGCTAGATGCGCGATTTTCAGCACCTGTGCATTGTACTGTTGCAAGCATGTGCCCTGTATGTGACGTCGCCAGCAAGCAAGATGTTACGTGATGAGAAGCGTGGGAGACCGGAGTGGACCCCCCTGGGCTTCAACCATGATGGATGTTGCATTTTCATTTTACTTTTATTTATTTATTTTATAATGTAAGATTTTTCGTAAATAAATTGTGGCAAGGATGATTGTGGGGGTTGTGTTTCTCTCTCTCTCGCAACCACATGGCGGTATAAACGTGAGTGATAGTTCCTAGCCAGAATTGCTTTTAGAAGGTGACAAAGTAGAAGCAGTGCATTGCAAGAGTGATCAGTGAGAAGTAAATCAACAGCAGAACGTTCGGTGATAAACGCAGTAAGTTGAAATATTGCTGTTATTTTGATAAACAAGTATTAAAGTGTGTGAGAGGTTAGAGTTGAAAACTACAAAATGACGGGCAAAGACAAACAAAAGAAGGCCGTTGACCGCAGTGGGGAGCGCGGAGTTCGTGAACAAACGAAGGGTGGACAGCGCAAGCAAGTGAAAGCAGACGACCCTAGCGCCCTAGAGAGGAACGGAGCAGGTAGCAGCTCGGGAGAACAATTGAAGACCGTGGATCGCAGTCAGGGTAGGGGTTGTCGCAATGGTAGCGAAGCTGACGGCTCAAAAAGAAACTGGAAGGACAGTGGCACTACTTTTTCTTCAGCGGACCACAACCAAGCTACGCAGGATGTGCGCCGAGACTCAGCTGACATTTTAAGCCTGCTGAGTAATACGAACCTAATCGAGGAGCTCGTGGATCGAGTTGCTAATAAGGTGATTGATGAACTAAAAGAAACAATAGATTTTAACACCCAGGTCATCAATGAACTCAGACAGGAACTTGCCAGGCGAGACGACACTATAAATCAACTTGAGCTGCAACTGAATGACCGCACTGATGAACTTGAGCAGTACCAGCGTCGAAATAACTTGAGAATTTTTGGTATTCCAGAAACTCCAGGCGAGGACACCAACAGGTGTGTAATGGATGTTGCTGCCAAGTTGAATGTGACAATCGATCCCCAAAGAATAGACCGATCTCATCGTGTAGGACTCCGGGATGCTGGAAAGAAGCGGCCAATAATAGTGCGGTTCGTGTCCTATGCAGATCGAGCAGCACTCTTCAGGTCGAAGAAATACTTAAGGAATACCGGCATAACTGTAAGAGAAGATCTGACGACAACCCGGACTGAAATTGTAAAACAAGCAGTAAGCCACTTTGGGTTACACGGTGTCTGGACTGCAGATGGCGTTGTTCTGATCCGCATTGATGACACGAGGCATCGTGTGAAAACACTCCGAGAATTGGACTTTTTGAAGAAAAAGTTTCCCGCTCCTCGTACGTAAAGGACCCTCATACGTGCCAGTGTGAGGGGGCTCAACTGATCAAAGTTACAAGTGTAACCACAAACATGTAATATGGTTACTGGTGGAACTTTAATTACAGTGTCTAGCCAAAATACAAGCCGATATTATTGATTAATATTTAGAAAATAGCTTAAGTTTTAGATTTTGTAATTTTTTATATTTCTTGTTTAACAATTTTACAATAACTTTCAATTATCTTTTACATGGATATTAGTACCAATGAGTATGATACGCATGCCTATCTTTGTGATATAGCTGATAGATTACCCAATGATTTTAAAGTAACTCACCTGAACACGCAGTCACTTAAAATGCTAGAACATTTCGCAGAATTTGAATACACATTTGTTAACTCCGGTATTGATGTAATCGCTGTTAGTGAAACATGGTTCAATAAGTCCATTACTGATTCATCTGTAACCTTGCCAGGATATAATATCTACCGCAATGACAGACAACGTAGAGAAGGGGGTGGAGTAGCAGTGTATGTTCGACAGCACATTAAGTGCCGGGTTATCTGCAAATCCCCAAATAATGAGAATTTCAGACCTGAGTACCTATTCGTAGAGATTTGCCTGAAAGATACTAAAGTATTATTTATTTGTGTTTATAGAGCACCCAAAGTCGGTTTTATGGAACTACTATTAAATGACATGCTTTCACACATTTTTAGTTATAAATATGTAATATTAGCCGGTGATTTCAATGCCCATTTTGGGTCGGCTACATTTGAAACGAAAAACATAGTAGAAACTCTAAATACTTGCAATCTGTCGTGGCTCCCGTATCAAGATACACATCACACTGCAACCTCCTCTTCTACTCTGGATCTAATAGCATCCAACTGCAATGAGCACGTGATTGAGTTTGGCCAAACAGCTGCTTCTGGCTTCTCAGCACATGATCTCTTATACGCAGTATATACCCTGTCAACTCCAAAATATAAGCCCAGTATTCGAACTTTTCGAGACTTCAGCAGGTTTAATTATGAAAGGTTTAAGGCTGATGCCATCTCAGTTCCATGGTACACTGTTCTCGAGCAGCAAACTATAGATGAGAAGGTCGAAACATTCAACACATTTTTAATTGATTTATATGATCGCCATGCCCCAGTGCGCTCTGCTAACGTGAGGCACGCACCAGCTGCCTGGATCATCACAGAAATAAAAGATCTAATGAGATCTCGAAATAGAGCCAGAAAGAAGTGCAACAGAACACAGAAACCCGAGGACATTGTAGAATACAAAAGCTTACGCAACAGAACCCAGCAAGTTATTCGTAATACAAAGATACGTTACACTTATTCGCTAATTAATTCAGCTAAAAACTCTTCGGCTTTGTGGAGAGCTATAAAAACTCTCGGTGTTGGAAAATCCAGACACAAAAGCAATAACCCAACAATGAGCGCTGATGAGCTTAATAAGCATTATTTAAACGTATCAACCGTTGTAGACAGCAATAGAGTTTTGTCAACTGTTGCTAACTACAGGGAAAAATTTACTGACCGACGGGAAGAATTTCATTTTGGCTATATATATCCAGAGGACATTCATTTAGCCATATTTAGGATAACTTCAAAAGCCATAGGACCAGATCATATATCTATTACGCTATTGAAAAGGAATATGGACCTCCTCATGCCAGTTTTATTGCATATATTTAACTATAGCCTGCAAATGGGTATTTATCCGACACAATGGAAAAAAGCCAACATCAAAGCAATACCAAAATTCACGAACGCCTTAAACTGTAGTGACTTTAGACCAATAAGTATATTGTGTGCAATTGGGAAAGCGTTAGAACGGATTGTTTTTGATCAGTTTTATGAATATATAAATTCCAACAATATCCTAAACCCGAACCAATCTGGATATAAATCAAAACATAGTACTCTGACAGCCCTTATCAAAGTCACAGACAACATTCGTCTAGCATTGGACCGGAAGGAAATAACTATATTATCTCTATTCGATTTCAGCAAAGCTTTTGACAGAGTTCACCATGAGATCCTACTAGTTAAATTAAGAAATCTAGGCCTTTCAAAGTCAGTAACGAACTGGTTTAGGTCTTACCTAACAGGCAGATGTCAGAGAGTAGTCCTAGCAGATGACAATGTTTCAGAATGGTGTGAAGTAACAACAGGTGTGCCGCAGGGTTCGGTCCTTGGTCCACTCCTGTTCTCCGTGTATATAAATGACCTTCCATCTGTCCTTAAGGTTTGTCAACATCATATGTACGCAGATGACCTTCAGCTATATCTACACACGGATCTGAAATCCATTCATTTGAAGGTAGCTCTAATTAACAGTGACATTCAAAGCCTATCTCAGTACGCACTCGATCATAATCTAATACTTAACTTCGAAAAAACGCAACCGATCGTCATCGGCTATACCAAATTACTCAGTTCCCTACCTGACCCAGTACCACCTTTACAGCTTGCATCCCAAACAGTTCCGTACCAGTCAGCAGTAAGAAATCTGGGAGTTATTTTTGACTCTCGATTATCGTGGCAGGATCACACAAACATGATTCTGAAAAGGGTTGCATCGTCATTATATCAAATTAGGCGAACTTGCTTCTATTTGCCTCAAAATGTACGAAAGATACTGATACAGAGTTTGATACTACCAATATTTGACTATGGATCTATAATTTACCATGATATGGGAGAGGTCCTCAATACAAAATTGCAAAGAATTCAAAATGCTTGCTTGCGGTTTGTTCTCAATGTACCAAGAGAGTCTCATATAACTCCATTTTACGTCCAGATTGGATGGCTCAAGTTAAAGGAACGAAGACAGTATGCCATGGCTCTGACTGTGATAAAAATTCTAAAATTCAAAATTCCGTCTTATATTTACTGCACACTAACTCCCATGCAATCAGTGCATAACCGTGCGAATAGACACACTGCACAAATGCTCCAGATACCTCATCACAGAACCGAAAAATGCAAAGGTTCATTCCGTATTTCAGCTAGTATTCTCTGGAATAAATATAAATTGCACCAGTATTCAGGACTTCCTATCAGAGCGATAAAACACTCCCTTCATTGTAATCTATCAGCTATACAATTATCATGTTCAAGGTGAACGGATGTAATAACAAGAACTTTTATTGTCAACTGTATGTATAGGTTAAGTTTTTTCTTTCTTAATTTATTCTATTGTATGTAACCGCCCTCTGAATGAAGAGAGCTGCATAAAGAGGCTTTGTAGCCTCAGTGGCCTGTATAAGAGAAACAATAAATTCAAATTCCTATACAGTCTTTTCCTAAACCAATTGGAGACAAATATCAGTACGGTAATTTGTTTCTCTTTTTTTACTTTTGATGTGTAACATCTTTCCGCTCGGTAACTATTTTTTTTTGTGGGGGTAATTTTGGAAAAGGGACGGAAGTATTGAGCGCGCGCGGTGGCGGAGATTGGTACATCGACGTACAGTCGGCCATGTGGAATGTAGATCGCATAAGGTTTACTTCAAGGTTTGGAGGCCCCATTAAAGATATTCCTACAATCATCTTCAAATTTTCGTTCTTTGGTGCGACAATATTCATTATATCATATTTGCTGAAAGGATTTGGCACTGGAGTTTTGCAAGTAGTTATTTCTAGATTCCTTCAAGTTTATGGCATCCTCCCTAGACAGTCTAGTCCAGTGTTTCCCAAACTTTTGTGTCTGTGTACCACTTTAAAGAGATCAGAATCTCTCGCGTACCACCTTCAGTAATGGTTGGGCGATATTGTAAGTATAACCCCCACCACCACTACGTAGCAGACCAAAGATGGATTGTAAATTATGTTTGTTGGAGTTTAAGTTCAAATAATAAAATAGTGTGTCCAGTTGTTTTATTATTTATTGCAATAAGTATTCAATTCAATTATTCCGAAATGACACTGCACAAATAATATTAATTTAAAAAAAACTCTCAATAATTAAACATAATAACCAAAGTTCAAGTAACAACTTCAATGTGAAAGGTTAGCATGAAGATTAGAAGCCATCTTAGGAATGTCTGGTTTAAAATTGCCGAGTCTCAAACGAAGATCGTTTTCCACTGTAAGGAGTCTATAGACCTCGTGCGCATGGCGATATTTTACCTGCTGGCGCTCCTAGCGGCAACTCGCTCAGAAAATTCATGTGGCGAGTGAGTGTACTGGCTTGTGCGGGAGAATCAAGTGTGATAGTGAAGGAAGCAATTTAAAGCTGAAATGTCGTCGTCCATAGAGGTTCACGTGGGCTTTCAGAAGATTCGGTGGGATACGTCGTATTTTAGAGCTTCTACGCTAAAGAAAGGCAAACAACTCAATGAAAGTAATCACATATTTCAGGTGAAGGACCGATTGGGAGAAGAAATATCCAGCTTCTGTTTCAGAGAAACGAGCATTAATCAACCGCCTTATGCTGTTAAACTTAAGGTAATATTTACCTTTCTTTTAGGTCCACAAATCATATGTATATTTGGACTATTAATTTTAAACATAACTTTATTATATATATTTCCAGTATCCATTGCCGTTGTAAATTATTTTTTTATTAATTAATGTTAGTATTTTTATTTAACAGATTGATTGCAACAGGACCATTCAGTCAGCCGAGTGTGAATACAAAGCAGGCCTTTCCAAATGCTGCAAGCACATTACTGCGCTTTGCATTTATGTTAATACCGAGAGAGATTCTTCGAAGAGTTCCTTCCTGCAACAATGGGAGAAACCTAAGAATGTTATCGCGGAATATTCTAAAGGTGAACATTTAGGTGGAATGCCCAAGGATAGCTTAAATAAGCGGACAGTTTGTAGCGTGTCGGAAAGTGTGGGATTAGAAACATTCACCAAAACTGAACTAAGTTATACGAGAAAATTAAAAATATAGACTGTGCTTTTGCAAGAATTTTGAAGGCCGAGTGTGAAGGTTAATCCATAATTATCTCCACTTCTATTGTTGAAGCTATCGTGGATGATGCTGTAGAACAGAGCGAAACAAGACTTTTACTTCAGTATCTTCAGCAATGAGACCATCAAAACGTTAATGAACTGTTTAGATGCTATGGAATAAATTACTTGCCAAGTGGCAAGATATCACTAGTGTCAAAAAAATATGAGTCCATGTTGCCAAGTGACGTCCTGAATTTTTATTTTGACAACGTGAAAGTCACAAAATCGCAGAAGGATGCTATTGCGATTGAGACTATGGCTCAATCTAAGAATCCTGCTTGGTTCCATCAAAGAAAATTACGCATATCGGCCAGCCAGAGCGTACACAAGATCATGACAATGCAGAGTGGAGATTTTAATAAACTGGCATGTCAGCTTCTTATTTCTAAAGAAACAGTCCTGCAGTGAGATACGGAAGAGATAATGAGCAGAGGGCACTTCAGGAATTCTGTTTATCGCCCCAATGTTGCGTGTCACAGCTGGGTTTGTTTATAAAAGAAGAGCAGCCCTGGCTCTGCTGCAGCCCGGATGGGATAGTGCTAGGTCAGGAATGCCTTTCTCTTTTGAAGATTAAGTGCCCTTACTCGTGTCGGGAAAAGCCTGTGGTTGATGACAACACGTGTAATGTTCCATATTTGTATATTAACATTGATGGTGATATTAAGTTAAAGGAAACTGATGTATATTACACCCAGGTACAGGCATCATTGTATATTTTGAACCTCAACTTCTGTGACTTGTTTGTATATTCTCCAAAGAAAAGTGTGAAATTGAGTGTCTCCAGAAATGAAGAATTCCTTTCAAATATTATTCCCACAATAGAGATGTTTTATTTCGAACATTACCTCCCGCTAATTTTCAAGCGTTATACATAGTGTTACATTGTTACCATTCTCATGCTGGGTTTTACCACTATTCAAACATTTGAAACATTATATAATTTCTACTCGAGTTAGAAATATAAAAAACAGTGAATTAGATTGGTGTAATCATGTACAATTCAATAATTATATAATCATGTCTAAGTTAAAGACCTGCCTAAAATATATCAGTCGTCTAATGATAGGAGGACTGAAATTCACTAAGACACCTATGAGATGAACAATCTTGTCTAAATGAGGTACCAAATCCATAGAAACTCGGTTACTTAATATTTTATAAACCTTCATTCTATGTATGGCTCTTTCAACATGAATTCTGACAGATGCTATATCATAATGTTGATTCTACTTCCTCAGCAAAAAACTGTGGATTAAATGCAAATGGTGGCATTACTATTACTGCGTTCTTATTTTCAATGCACGTTTTTATCTGTGGGAACCCTTAATCACACATAACAAGATCTCCTGCTTGAATATGATTTAGTATACCGGAATGTACGGTAATGTAGCTGTCAGTCGCTCTTCCACCATAACATTTAGAAAGAAAAGAAATATAACCTGATGGAGTAATGGCAACCAGAAATTTTACAGTGAATGCATGTTTGTAATGAGAGAACATTAAAATTCTTTGACGAACACTTTGCGGTCTTTCACAGTATACTTCAGTACAATCTATAATGCACGTGCAATTTTCAAAATGACGTTTAAATGAATTTGGTATAGTACATTTAATAGTGGATAGTTGTGGCCAGAAAATCCATTCCTTAGTTTTCTCAAAAAGATGGTAGAGTGTAAATTTAAAGGCAACAGAAGCCGTAGTCCTGTGACAGTTAAACATAACGCCGAGTGCAGCAAAACTAATACTCAGTTTGCACTTCATTAACAGGAGAAGTAACGTATTTTCCTTATCAAAAGGACAACTATGACGAACAGATGGTAACAACGATAACAGGATACGAAACACTGCCAGCTTTACACCCGCTATTTCAACAAGATTATGTTCGCTTTCTTTCACTGACCGGTATCCACAAAAATAATGCTTCTTATGCACAAGGTCCACATTAACACTACAATCTTGTTTTAAACAAGTGTCAGTCATTGTTTGTTTGTTCGCATGGGGCATTGGCAGATTTGTCTGGACTTCTGCTTCGGAATTATTTCTCAAAGAAGAAAACAATATGTTCACCTCCGTCTTGTCACTATATACGGTCACAATATCCGTCTGTGTGCTCGCGTCACTGAATGGTCCATACTCCATCACACTTCCATCACCCCCGTCATTTTCATGCCTCATTTTTCGCCTCTTGTATCTTGCAGTTACTCTACTGCCCTCTCGTTGCTGGTGCTAATCCGATAAATGTGGCTTCATGTAGAGCCTCGGTATGTAGCCGGGACTGTCAGGATCTCTTGTCGGTGTTCCGTTTATAAAATGCCGACTACAAAAACACGTGAATTATTTGTAGGATGCCATGGTTTACCATCACTCGTGTCCCGTTTTAAAGCCACTGTCCAAGCGTTCTTTCTATGAATGTGCACGGGGAATACGAAGAACTTCGTCCCAGGTGGACAATTTCTGTAGGAGTAGTTACATCCAACCACAGAACAATTTGTATTACTCTTTGTAGAACTTTCCTTCCATCTCGAACTTTCATTCTCACCTCAACAAACGCAGCCTGGTAATCACGTTGCTTCATTTCACTGACAAGCGCCACATGGACTATTCGAACGACTTGCCGCCAGAGCGCAGCAACATCTATGCGCACGAGGTCTATTCCGGTATTTATTCTTCAGATAAATTGAGAAATGCAGTCTCACACAAGTACAAAGTAGTGAAAGGGAGTAAAAATCTAACTGCTTTGTCAGCTATGTCTGCATAGTCTGCACGCCTCTCAACCCCAAAGTTCACAAGAGACATTTTTGAAAAAGTTTGCCTTAGTTCTGAATCACAATTCAATTCATAAAACTGCTCCTTATCTCTGGCCTTAAAGTACTCCGGCAACATATCAATGTCAGCAAACGGGTTTTGGAACCAGGTATATTTGCTTAAGTCTTCTGGAAAATATGCTTCGTAAGTTTGAATCAAACCAAAGCAGTGGGTAATGTCTTTCAGAAGTCCAGGAATCAGCTGAAGATGAATTTCTTCTACAAAATTCTCGAGTGTTGGAAACCAAGACACTTTTTTTTTCTCATCTGCTGCTTTGCTGCTTGATTAAGTTTTTTCTTCATAGCACATATTTTATCTTCTACACGAAAAGGAGTGTTGTAGTCTCCTTGTGAACTTTGGTTGAGGTCATCGAGCTTCGAAAATATAGCTGACAAATATGCCAGCTTGCAGATCCACAGTTCATCGGTGAAACAGTTTTGGAATTCAAAGTTAGTGTCGGACAAAAAGAAAATTCATGTCGGAGCTCAAATAAACGTGTGATTACTTTTCCCCTTGAAAACCACCTAATACCTTATGTAGCAACAATTGTCTGTGTAAAACCACCCATTTCATCGCACAGTATTGAAAGGAAGCGAGAGTTTATGAAACATGACTTGATAAAATTTTCCCTTTTAACGACTTGGCTCAATACCTGCTTTAATCTGTCAGGACATATTTTGCTCAGCAAAGCTTCTGTATGAAAACAGCAATGAGTAATCTTTGATTGAGGAGCTACTTGTTTTAGTTTAACTACTAGCATAATTAATTTACTCCTTATTTATCATCATAGTATTCTTTTGTATTTTTGAAATTGTCATAAGCTATGTACTGGTACCATATTTCGTGGTTAAGTGTAAGAGAGGGCCTTGAGCCCTAACTTCGCCACTACCGAAGACATAAAATAAATAAATAAATACGCCAGCATGACGCCCCACCATTGCGGTCACTCCATCCGTACGATGTCCTACACATTTCTTCCAATCTAGTTCATGCTTTTCATAAAACAATTTAGTTTTCCGAATACAGTATATCGTCACTTTTTGTTTGAGCCTGTAACACCTCACAAAAGAGCATCTGATTCAGACTTGGGCAGTATCGAAAATACATGTATTTAAAATACGTATTTTCGATACTTTTGTATCGAAAATACATTTTTGAACATGTATTATGTATCTGTATCGAAAATACTTTTGATGAGTATTTTGTATTTTCAAAATACATAAAATACAATCACTGCATTAGGTAATTTTCAGTTTTATCCTCCATTATCTTCCCTTTTCATAATTTAAGTCAATTGGTAGACATTAAGTTTGAGATCAATGCAACTCTGCCAGCAATAAAGCAACCTAGTAAGACCATGTGCAATGCTATATTTTATTTAGGATGCATTTAGAACAAAATCTCCGAAGGATGTCTCCCGGATGTTGTGTTATCAGTGTGGTTAATCTTGGAAACCTTTCCACAAGCAGTAGCCTCAAGCTACGTAGTATGAAATTCCCAAACGCAAGGGGTTGTCTGAACCTGTTAACTAGTATTGTTCGAAAATTCCTGGAAGTACTCACATAAGGGCTGTACAAAATACGGCAATTGACTCCCGTAAGAGTAGTCTAACAGTTGTATAAAACTTTGAATTGAGAAATAGGTTGCTGTTCTTTCATTTGACGGGCTTGTACATCGTGATCATTTTGTCCCGTGTACTTGGGTGTGTATACGTGTGTGTGTGTGTGTGTGTGTGTGTGTGTGTATGTATGTATATCTCATTCATAACCGTGTTATTGTGTGTCAATGTAGTAGTACCGTAGTGTGTTTAAATTTAATTTGGGGAAGGAGACGGCCGTGGCCTTAAGTTAGGAACCATCCCGGCATTTCCCTGAAGTAAAAGAGAAAAACCACTTCCGCTCTTCGCAGGTTTGCTAGCCACTGCACCACGAGGCAGACGAAAATAAATATAATGGTTGTTGTTAGTAAATCTTGATCATCAGAACGATGTATTTGGGTGTGTGTTAAATATGTCTGATAACCTGTGTTTGTGTGGTTTTTGTAGTAGTATGCTTGGCTGTATTTATTATGGTCTAGGATTGAGCAGATGCCCTGTCAGTGCCAGAAAAGGAAACTTGGATCTCTGTATTTGTCTTGGATACAGCAGTTGCATACGTTAAGGATGGAAGGAAGAAGGAAGATAGTAGTTTTACATGACCGTTAATCTCGAGATCATGAGCCACGGGACCTCCTTTTTACATGGAATCCGAGTCATTGGACATGGCATTTCACATGCATCGACCGGGAATTGAACCCACTCCGCCGTGGTGAGAGGCCTACAGCTTGACCGCTGCTCCACCACGCCCTCTACGTTAAGGATGAATGACGATGATGATGTATGTATGTCTACCCCTTACGTTTACCGATTTAACGGGATCGGGGATGAGATGCGATGAAACGCTATGTGGGGGATGTTTTTACGATCTGAGTCCCTTCCTGACACCAACATGAGAGGAATTAATGAGAGTTCTAGATGAATGAAGCTGGGCAAGGATGTTGAAGAAAGTGGCCGTGGCCTGTCAGAAGGCACCGTCCCATCATTTGCCTAGAATTGAAAGTGGGGAAACCACGGTAAACCATTTCCAAGACGGCCGACGGTGGGGTTCAAACCCACGTCTACCAAGTCCGCATGGAGCATGGCCACATTGCCTAGCGCTGTGCGTTAGCGGGTGTAGCTACCGCTGTCGGTAGTGATAAGATGATCAAAGTAATACGGTAATAATAACTATAATGCGTATGATTCCCGTTTCGACTGGAACGGAAATGAGATAATATATTTTTTCGCGTCCTTATGGTGGATAGTTTATATAGTCGGATGCCATTCCTGTCGCCAACCTCATGAGAGGAGTTAATGAGATATGATATGAATGAAGGTGAATGCAACTATGCACGGACTTGGAAGGGAGCGGCCGTGGCACATTCGAAGGTGCCGTCGCTGCATTTGTCTGTAGTTGAAAATGGGAAACCACGGAAAACTATTTCACGGACGACCGGCGGTGAGGTTCGACCCACGTCTACCGAGACCACAGATATCTGGGCACCAGCTACCGTTGTTGGTTGGTGGTAATAATTATAAATGACCCAACTTTATTCATTAATTATGTTTTTATTCCTTTGTGGCATACCGGTACGGCATTACTTACAAAGGAGAATTTATAGCCGAATGTACAAATTAAAGATGTGGAGTCAATTGACTGTAGAGTCCCGTGGTGCTGATTTCTTACATCACCATTTTAGGATTTCAGAGAGTAGTCTGAATGAAATGCCTCACTGTTTGCCTGACAGCGCTATAAAGAAAATATGAACAGACGGACATAAAACTACACCTTTTTTTTAACATCTCAACTAAGAAACAGTTCTAAATAGTAGGAAATATTATTTTATGGATCCTCAAGCAGTGTTGACCATCAATAATTATTTTATTATGTTAATTTTTAAGTATAACTCGTATACAATTTTAATAGCCATTGATTTTAAAAAATGAAAATAATTTTACAATATTTACATAGTGAATTCAGAATAAAAATTATTGATATTAAACTTGCAAAAGGGACTGGAACGTACTAGGTATTAAAATTATTTCAGTATTATCCTATGATAGTCTCCTTTCGCTTATGTTTGGCGGTTTCCAAATGTTGAGCCACAGAAAACTTTCTAGAAACTCCCTACATTTCTTTCTCAAATTTTACAATAAAGGACACTATCGTGGGTAGAAAATAATTCACTTCCAAATGTTTTCACAAAATTTCGCAACTCAACAACGACGTTAGCTTTTATTGGAGTCATAACTCCGTGCTTGCTGTGCTTGACAGTAAGCAGCTTGGTATTTCACTGAAGGTTGGAATTAAGGAATTTGAGATAATAGGTCCAGGTAATATTTGTGGAAATTCTTGGTCATTCATAAGCTGAACCCCTATTGTGAGCTGGTGATAAAGTGAAAGGAACGAAGGTACTTCAGTTGTTTGAGACTACGGTTTTTCCTTACAGGCAGTGCAAACTACTAATTATCATATGATACAAATACTCGGGGTGATTTAAGGGAGGTGAAAGCAACTTTATCATTAACAAGGAAATGTTCAGGTTTGACTAACCAACCACGCGACTCTTGGAGTCCGAATAGAAATATACGACTGAACATGAAGTAACAAAAAGCGCTTCAAAACAATAGGAAATTAGAATATACGCCATTCTCCAACATAGTTATGCACTTAAACAGGCAAAGGAGAAAAATATGATGCATTGTGTCAAAATATGCAAAAATATGATTTTGCATGATCTTCCGGGCCTTAGTTATTAAGCTGTACATCTATTATCTTGGCTCGAGAGCTATTTATCCGACTACTTCGTGGTGCAGTGGCTATTATTCTTGGCTGTCACTCCTGAGGTCCGGTTTCTATTCACCAATCTGTCAAGAAATATAATTCTGGTCTGAGGCAACTCAATTATCCTGCAAGTGGTTTCCCACTTCTACTTCAGGAAAATGCCGGGATGGTACATAAATTAAGGGCATGGCCGCCTCCTTTCCAATCCTCGTCTGAAATACAAATAGGCTACACACACTAATATAGCCATCACAATAACACAATTCATCAGACAAATTCCACACACGCCCAAGTATACGGGGCTACATGAACACAATATCGCAACAACAACTAACTCTTTATCCACACTGGTGCAGAGTATTCAGTGACAGATTATACGAAATCAACAGCTGAACAACAGAGAGTATTGGTGTTGGACCCTAAGTGGAACCACAAATAATTAAGTACAAGTTTTTCGGGCTTGTACTTAATTATGAACGCCGGCCGTGAAAGCCTAAGCTGGAACCACAAAATGTAATTCCACGTCTTATGGTTGTCAGCAGTATTTGTTAGATAATCTTTGAAAGATAGGGTTTTCTCAATAGTTTCATCCAGTGTAAACAGTACACATATACACTATAATATATATATATATATATATATATATATATATAAAGTCCGACGTGTTGCGTAGTGGCTAGCGCTCTTGGCTGTCACCACAGAGGCCCGGGTTCGATTCCCGACTCTGGCAAGGAATTTAATTCTGGTTTGAGGGCTGGAACGGGATAAACTCAGCCTCGTGAGGCAAAACTGAGAAGAGGCGGGTTCGAATTCCATCTCAGCCATCCTGGAAGTGGTTTTCCGTGGTTTCCCACTAATACTCCAGGTGAATACCGGGATGGTATCTGAATTACAAATTCACACTCTAATATAGCCATTGCAGTAACACAGTTTATCAGACAAATTCCACACACACCCAAGCACATGGCTACGTGACCAAGATGTCGCAAAGCCTATTAATTAATCAACATACCGTATATAAAAAGAAAGCCACAAATTTATACAAAATAGTATTGTACCACTCTGGTCGATTAATGGTAGTTTCATTCATGCCCGATGAAGTCTGATGACGGTACCAGCTCAAAAGATCTCCACGAGGTAGCTTAGGTCATACGATAATAACAATTTCTATACCGTATATATTTCCCATTTTGTGGATTCGAGGGCAAAGTGAGGTAAATTTCTATGTGGCAGTGGTTTTCACGGCTGGATGACCCTTCTGACGCCATCCTCAACACAGAGCTGGATGGGAAACGAAATGACAACAGGGCAAGGGGTTGGAAGAAAGCGACCAAAGCCCATCAGGAAGTACCATTTCATGGAGGCTGACGGTGGGATTTCAACCCTTTGGCCTTGCACGTTAATGCACGCACTCGTCTAGATCACCGATAATAATAATAATACTAATAATAATATTTTGAAAAGTTTGAATGGAAGAGAAGCATATTTTCTAAAAGTATTTTGTATTTTGAATTGTATTTTAAAATACTATTTTGTATTTCAGGAATTTTATAAGTGTATTTAGTATTTTGTATCTAAAATACTTTTTTCTGAGTATTTTGTATCGAAAATACATTTTGGGAGTATTTTGCCCAACTCTGATCTGATTTAATTTCATTGCTGTCCTCATACCTAACGTAGCAGAGTAAATTTGGCACATTGGTCACATCAGTCAACTCGTCAATCTGTAGTGAAAAATATGGATTCGCTGTGATCTTTTCAATTAATGTGTGCTTTACATCCAAAGCCATGTCTACAATTCTGTGACACAGTGTTGTTTGATAATGAAACAACATCAACCTGCTTAAGAAGCTTCAACTGCCCTTACGTTTAGAGATGAAAATGAGCTCATCGTGGTTTTGATTACCTTAACTTCATTTTTTTTAATAGGCCAAAGGTTTCCCCTTCAAATTACCATGTTTCGTGTTGAAATGCCTCATTAGAAGCGAAGGTTTCATACTCTGGATAATATTTCTATAAAAATAACGCATTGTGGAATAGGCTCATTTACATCTCCAGTATATGTGAATCCAAAAGCCAAGTAACTAGGATCATACTTGCGTTTTGTCACTTTTTTAGTAGAACTAACACTGGGAAGCTGAACAATAATGGTAGCACTTTCAGTAGGCGTGCCGGTCCCGGTACACACATCATCACTTTCCACAGTTTCCACGTCTCCTTCGCTATTTTTGAAAACTTTCAAAGCACTGGTTCAAGGACAAGATTGAGAACATTTTAACCACTTATCCATGTCAAAGCACAATGCACACAAAACTCAAATTAAACTGTAATGTAGCATCTCAACTAAACAGGTTCAGAACACACGTTCACTGCTGCGTCCGTCGCATTGACTGGTCCGTGAACCAGTCATTCTGATGCAGCAGTTGCGTAAACGCCAAAACCGTTTCTATAATTAAACATGAATACCCCTACATGCGACGGACGCAGCAGTGAACGCGTGCTGTCGGTTCACAACAACACAGACAAGTCTGGTAAGATCTAATTTAAAATAGACCTTACGTAGTTGTAACAATGGTGCCAACCCTATTAAAGCCAATTTGCTGATCTCATAATACTTCAAAAGATTGGAAATATCTAATATTTTTATATTTTTCGTAACGTATCTAATATTTTTCGTAACACCACCGCAGCTGTACGAGCGTACCACCAGTGGTACGCGTACCACAGTTGGGAAACGCTGGTCTAGTCAATGGCTTGGATGAGAAGGAATTAAAATACACCAGAATGCATTTTGAACATCATGAGCATTTTAAATTGTGCATATGGAAAGGTATTTTTCCCTATGATTTCTGTGCAAGTTGGGATGTGTTAAAGCAGAAAACTCGCCCACCACAAGACAAATGTTATTCAAAACTTACACACTGTACCGTTTCCAATGAAGACGATGCACTTGCATGACAAGTTTGGCGAGCGTTTAATATAAAGTCGCTAGGTGAATAAGCAATGCATTACCTAAAACTCGATGTATTGCTGCTGAGAGATTTGTTTGAAAAATTCCGCGAGTTGTGTCAACACATCTATGGCCTTGACCCGGCACACTAGTATATTAGTCATGGGCTGTCGTTCGATGCAGCTTTGAAATACACACAAGTGGAATTGGATTTACTGACGGATGTAGACATGGTCTTATTCTTTTGAAAAGAGTATTCGCGGTGGCTTTGTGTCGCTTAACCAGCGCCTTGCCAAAGCGAATAATTCCTACATGCCCTTTAATTCACAAGACAAACCAAAATCGTACTTAATGCACTATGATGTGAAAAATTTGTATGTCTATGCCAAGAGCCAGCCATTACCATATGGGGGTTTTGCTTGGTTGACCGAGAAACAAGTGTCACAATTTGATGTAAACATGGCCAGCTAAGAAACATGCCGCGGATATGTTTTAGAAGTGGATGTTGAATATCCCTCATCCTTGTATGATGAACATGCCGGTTTCCCATTCTGCCTAGAGCGAATGGTTCCCCCTAACAGTAAAGTGAAAATTGAAAAATTGATGGGCAAACTTTACAACAAAAATCGCTATGTGCTACATATCCAAATGTTGGTGCAATGCCTAGCCCAAGACTTGGTGTTTAAGAAAATTCACAGAGGTACCGGTATTTCCTTTGCTCAAAAAGGATGGCTCAAGCCATATATGCAACTCAACACTGAGCACCGACAAATGGCAACACAGCAGTTTGAAATCTTTTTTTTTTTTTAATTTATTAATACCTGCATCTATGGCAAGTCAATGGAAAATGTCCGCAAATACCGCGACATTAAATTAGTCAATGACTGGGAAGGACGTTACGGTGCCCGGTGGTACATTGCCAAGCCAAATTTCAAATCCATTAAAATTATCAATGAGAATTTGGCTTCCGTTGAAATGAGTAAGACCAGTGTGACCATGAATAATCCCATTTACTTTCTAAATCAGTCATGTATCGATTCCACTGCGAGTGTGCCAAACAACATTTTGAGGACGCGTCTCTTTTGTATATAGATACGGACTCCTGCATTTGTCACATTCGCCACTGGAACCCATATATCGTCATGAGGCAACATAGTGACTGGTTCGACACCTCTTCCTATAGCGCTGACTTCGTGTTTAAGCTGCCCATAAAAAATGAGAAGGAAATGGGTATTTTAAAAGATGAATGCGGTGATTCCATTTTGACGGAATTCGTAGGTTTGGCTTCCACACACACTAGACTGTAAGGAAGCCAAAAGAGCAAAAGGTGTAGGTAGGGCAGTTGTAAAATCGCTACGTGTAGAAGACTACCTAGCAGTTTTACAAACTGGCAAAGCTATGTCGCATAAACAGTGCTGGATACAATCCAACAACCATAATTTGTATCTTGTGGAACAGAGGATAAGCAACCTCGCCTCAATGGATAACAAACGTTTGTGGGTGGATGACCTTCTCACCAGCCAGCCATGGGGTTATGACCTCGAGGAGGAGTGATTTTTCTGTTTTGTTGTTTAGAGACATAGCTTTTTGTAACTAGTACATTTTGTATTTTGTAAATATTTTGTTTTTGTAATTGCAAATAGTAGATTTTGTAAATAGTGGAAACCAACTAGGCCCTTTGCTCTTTAAAGCCCTGTGCAACCCTTTTTTTTAAATTTTGACAGTTGGGAATTTGAAAATTTTAAATAAGTAATAGGTTTCTTTTGTAATAGTAAATCATAAATGTATAACTAAAAGTTCTTTGGGATGAGTGTGCATGTCAAGAATGTTCTTTGGGAATAAATAGAGTGGTTGTGTTTGTTTCCGAAGACAGGCATGGTTGTGTGAATGTATGACTATAGAAAGAAAGATAAAGCTTGTGTGTGTAGGTAACATTTATCGTTTGACCAGAGCAACACACACAGTGAGGTAGGGTGGGGAGGGGAAAATGAACGCTCATATATGAATGAGTAAATACTGTACCTCAGAACCAGACGAACGTAAGTCCAAAAATTACGATTTTCAGGTTATTACATCATTGTATGTAGAATTTGATTCTACATTCAGCCATTACAACTTAAGTCCGGTGAAACATCGCGTTTTGTATTTACGAAGGGTTGTAAGAACGTAAGTGCCAACCTATGATTGAGCCAGACAAACTTAAATCCACTTACGTTATTGTGGTTCTGAAGCGTTAAGAATACATTAAAACGCAAGTCCCATTAATACACCTTGTCATAATGCTAAGTCCTAAACCTGGTTTTATAAGTACAGCCAATATAACGCAAATCCAGTCTTACGTCCTAAAAAACGATTTCATAAGTACAGCTAAAATAACGTAAGGCCAGTCCTGACTGAATATTGCGTTAATTCTAAAGGAAATACCAATAAAGGGGTTAAGTATTTACAACTTTAATAATGTCAATAGTTTTTTTGCTGCCTAATTCAAGTGTTAGCCATGCTGTCAGACATAGAGTTCATTTTCTACAGTTTTTATGCTCTCCTGAAAAGTTGGCATAATGTGACTTACGTTAGTCTGGTTCTGAGGTACAGAATAGTAATTATGTTTTTCAATAGTTTTGTTTCTTTGAAATACAGCGGTAGATAGACGTTATTTTTGTAAAGCCGTCTTACTTTCAGTAGTAGTAGTAAGCCTCTACGTTTTTGCAAACACATAGACTGACTGCTCCATCATCATGGTCAAGCACTCGCATCAACATCATTTACAAAAACTTAAAATGAACTTTCGGCATAGACAAAATAAAAAATGTGTAATCAATGAAATGGAAAATCCACGTTTCTATATCATCCAATTTAAAAACTTTAAACTGACATTTAAAAAATGTAAAATGGGAAATTGACAAATGTGTAAACAACAAATTGGAAAATCCATGTCTCCATATCATGAAATTCAAAAACGTTAAACTGACATTTTTAAAAACTGTAATTTGGAAATTGACAAATGGCAGTGTGTGAAATGTAAAAATGAAAAATCAGGAAATGACTATCATTAGAAATAAATAAACATCGTGCACTGGTGAACCTTGTTTTTATATCATAGCAATAGGGCTTTTACAAAAAATAGAACACAAAGAAACACCAATTCCTCAATCCTTTTTTTTTATGTTCATGTCCACGCATCATTAACTTTCCTTTCATAGCACTCACCACAATATGGGCTGCCAACCTCTCTCCCGCCGAGGCATCAACGGATGTCAAACGTTGTTTAGCTTTTTTCAACAACATTTTATCTGCCACATGTAAAGCAGGATGATTATGGCGATAAGAAAGGTCGTGTTCTTTGCATGCTTAATACAAAGGATTAATTGGTACATCACCAAGCTGCAAACGTTCTTCAAGACGAGTCCCAGGACCACAAAAACGGTAACCAGGTAGGTGGATTTCAAAAGGTATGTATTGAATGACTTTATCCATGACACCGTTCCCAGTACAAATTCGACATATCCTTTTCCATCAATTGCGAAAAGGTTTCATCTTCATCCTCCTCTGTGGACGATGTTTGTAGTTGTTGTTGCTTTTTCTCGCCATCACACCCGTGAAATGAGGAAACAAAGTCTTTAGACTGACTTTTATAACCGTAATACAGTTTGACAAGAGTGGCACACTGTCGCATAGAGGGTATTTTTACCATGGCCACTTCCTTTTGGTGATCGTAATCTGTACATGGTTGCAATTCACTAAACACAGGGTCTTGAGTCCATGATTTTGGTACATGTTGCCAGATTTCTTTCACGGCATTGGCTGCCACATAATAAATGAATGACTTGGGGAGTGCCAATAATTTCTCTTTGTTAAAACTGTCTAGTTTCTTTTTGCACACAACGAATTTCCCAATCGCTTTAACGGTAGCATCCCCTCTCTTCATAGTATCACGTCAATGTGTACACGTCGCTTGTAGGAATCTCACTGCTCTCATCCTCAGGTAAACCTTGAGTTTTAATTTTATTTAACAACTCTCAGCAGGCATTGGTGGTTAACCAATGAAAGAGATGCCACGCCTGTGCCAGGGCTGTATTGGTAATGTTGCCACAGGGACAGCGGTCATTGAGTGTTTGCAACGAGGGGCACCC
Organism: Meconema thalassinum; assembly: GCA_946902985.2. Lineage (NCBI taxonomy): Eukaryota > Metazoa > Arthropoda > Insecta > Orthoptera > Tettigoniidae > Meconema > Meconema thalassinum. Next base: position 272,738,513 of record OX336390.1, on the reverse strand, counting down.
CAAGTCCACCAAATCGATACATTGACAGTAAGGAGCCAAAAACCATTTTTCATTACCTTTCACATATCGCATTGGATGAGAACAAATGCGCTTTCATCACAGTGTCTAAATATTTATACGAAATGGTTCCTTGATTCTAGTCTAGTTGCAAATTATTTTTAATCCATTGGGTTTGTTTTTCACACAACAAATCAAAAGCATAGGGTGGTTTATAAACCAAATGGGTAGCTTGTGATATCCAAAAGGTGGAATAATCGATGATGGTTTGTTATCTCCAATTTTAAACCCTTGACAGTCGACAATCAGTGTGCGCAACATGTTGACGCTTGCCTGGACCCAGTCCAACTGACCACGGACTGACTATCGACAACTAAGGTGTACCAATGACATTTACTTACATCCCATTCTAGTAAAAATATGTAATCGGTGTATAGGTTAGGGTATGACAGGTTACATGAGAAATAATAACAACCACCTATTTGTATAACATCATTTTATTGTCATAACAAGTTTTACATTCTTTTGTCATTTTGGGATAGGGATGTTACCAACTCGTATAACAATACATTATTTTGTGTTTATAGCATCCATGACACCGATGATGTCCCAATGTCTCTAAACTATGTGTTTTTGACTGTGAGCTGCTCACCAAAGCATCGTTGACGACATAAGGTCCGCACGTATCATAACGTTTTCATCACTCAGAGGCACTAGTGAGGGGTAGCTTGAATGGCAGGGTATATTTCCCACATCCATTCTACAGAGGTAGGGACAGGCCGGTGACCAGCGCTGATGTTGTTGCATGGGTCCATCACTCTCTTCCCATTGGTTTATAGGGATGGAACAAAATACACATTTCACTTTATCTCTTGTTTTTAAATAATAGAAACCAGCGGCTGCCAAGGCTTGAGGGTTCATGAAAGGCACAGGCCACGTCGCAAAGGTCTTGAAACGTTATTCCTCAGATTTTAAATTTTTGGGTCAGACACCTCTTGAGGCTTTAATAGCCCAGGCATTTTAGGATTTAAGGTTGAAGAAAATCATGTAAAGCTAATTTTCTGAGAATTTGACAATTTGACCCTGAGGAACAACAAACTAAAATTCTCCAAGCTTCCGATGCCGGCTTCCTTGTTTTCCAGGCCTAGAAACCTGGAATTCCAGGATATTCCTGGAACGCCCGTAACAACCGAATTGTTTATACAAAATTGACAAAGTATGGGATCAAATGAAAGAGGAGAACATGAAGGTTCTAAAAAACGTAAGAAAAGCAACATTCGGTCACTTCCGGTCGATAAAAAAAAACAAAAAAACACGCGAAATACAATTTTTTAAATATTTATTTCAATCAACGCGGTTTTAAGCGACCAAAACATGGGGTTAAAGAAAAATAAGCTAAACAGAACGAAAGAGCATGTTCTTAGCTTTCCAGAAGTGTCTTTTTTTTTGTTCGTACGTCTAATAATGCACGAGCTACAGCCAGAATAAGTTGAACGCCACGTTGAGTTGGTTGCGCGACGCCCATGTAAAAATCATAAAACGATGCAAGATTTGCTAAATGTATAATAACTAACACCGACAAAAACACACTCACGTGTACAGTTGATAACATGCGTTCTAATGAACATTTGGTTTGTGGTTTTAACAGCGACAATTTATTTTAAAAATACAAAAAGCATTTGTGAAATTTAAAAAAATGGTGCAATATTGTACATGTAGGGTCGACTAATGTCCTACGTCGGTGTCTATGGCTGGCACGGCCTCCTCCTGGAAAGTAAAAAGAAAATTAATAGCTCTTTTTCGTGAAATCGTTCGAATGATTACAATGACAGAAATATGTATAATATAAAAAAATATAAATAAGTCCTAGGCTTATAGACACACAAAAGCATGTTGAAACATGGAATCTATAAATTAAATGTTACAGCAGCAGCTGATATATTTCGTTGCCTTGGTACTGCTTTCCGAGGTAAAGTAGGGGCTGGTGTAGACATAACACCACCCATGTTGTGAAACTTCCCGTGTCCGGTCTGCATGTGCACTTTAACGTCAGTGTTACCAAAGGAATATTGAACTAATTCTTCGTTCGGCTCTGCTTCGCCAAGCTGTTCTTCGCCCTGTCATTTTCACTGGTCGTGAAAGCTATTACGTTACTCTCGTAACAAAGAACCTCGTTGTAGGACTCTGAGAAACCCATGTTATAAAGATGATCTACCAGCTGCCGCGACCCGTAGTGTCCGTGGACATACACGCCAACTGCCAACAAGATAGGAGATAAAAAGGACTTCGGACGACAAGCTGAAATAATTGCCTGCCCAATGGCTCTTTTCTGCGCGGATTTGCCGGTTGCGCCCTCTAACTTGGTCATGATGATCCGATCAAGAAACAGAGCTAGAGTATTCGGTAGAACGTCAGCATCTAACGACTGCTCTTCTGCGGACGGATATTCCTCCAGATTATACTGTATGTACGCGTCCGAATATCTTCTTTTATAATTTGAGCGGCCTTTTCTAGGATTCACCGACGTTAATCGGCCTCGGACTTCCCACGTTCCTCGTACCATTTGTCGTGCAAGATGTTTTCTGCAGTTTCTTTCATATTTACAATGCAGTTTCGACCTGGCAGCTCGGTGATGAAGATTCGCTGTTTTTCTTTGAGTTACGTTTGCGCGTATGGGCCGCATTCCATTTCTTTACACAGGCTACTTTCTCAAGGTAGTCGTGAAGATCACCAAGCATGAACTGGCAATCTTCATGGGTCTCCAAGAACACACAGAGCTTTTCAAAGGTGTCGTGTGTTTCGGGGTCCGCAGGACGGCCACGGCCAGTCTTGAAGCTGCTACCATCTCCCTCCAAAACGCCTCCAGATACAAATCGGAGATGACATTCTCGATTATATTTGGCCTCGGCAGCAACAAGGTCTATTATGCTGTCCACACGAGCACATACAGTACGTCCCCATTCATCGCTACGTTCGATTGCTCGGAGTCGTATGCCTGTAATAACCGGAATCGTTCGGATCTCGTGGATATTACGTATGTACTTAACTTCCTTTTTCGTCTCCTTCCGAGACGAGGCCTCTTTGCCACAGAACAGACAATCTTCTTTAATATTGAAAGGGTCAACAGAAGAACGAAGAGTAGGTTTTAAGAGCGTTTCCTCATTGGATAATTATCCTTCGGGCCTTTTATCTAGAGAAGCCTTTATCGAACCAGGCCGCGTGTAAGCGATCCTAAAAATAAAATAAGTAAAATTAGTTAAATACTTTCCTGGTTCTACTACGAGAAAGTGGGCCCTCAGTTAGATCTAAATAACCAACTTTGAAGCAGAGTTTTTAAGATAAAAACAAACGCCACCAGTTTTCCTAAATTTAACTTCATTAAGCCCTACTTCGACTAAAAACGTTACTAACATGCACAAAAAACTGTAAGAAGTAAGCTGTAAAAAAAGCTTTGGACGGTATCCCAATTTCTAACTTAAAAAAATAGCTAACGGATTTACTTTTTTCAAAACCCCTTACCATTGCATAGATCTCGTCAAGGCGAACACGGTGGTATATGATAAAATTCCAAACGCTCAAATTTAACGGATTTAGAGCCGATTAAAAACATGAAATTCACGTTTGCTTTGTCGCATAAGCGAAGTTATCCCAGCAAGCATCGCTTACAGGTGTCGGTCTGGCGGCCGCGGGTGCTAAAGTGCTCCCCTTTTGCTTACAAACCTTGAGTGCGTCTTGAGTTCAAATCTCACTCCAACCCAGCAATGTTTATTTCTCTCCTTAGCACTATAAGCCGCTAGGCCGACGGCTGTGCACATAGCTTGCTAGCATACCTTCCCTTGCGCGACAAAGCAAATGTGAATTGTGCAATTTCAGTTTACTCGAAATCCGTTAAATTTCAACATTTAAGACTTTATCAATGAGTGTAAAGATCGTATTAAACCCCAAATCCGCACATATACAACTGCCTCAATACCTTAAGCGACTGGCAATAAGTCCTAGGCTTATAAAAGCATGTTGAAACATGTAATCTAAAAACAAAATCAACGGTAGTAATTTTTATTTGTGTTTAAGGTACGTCCGTTGTATTTTATAGTATATAGAATACAAAACACATCCTTACCTGCAATGAAGGTGAACTTTCAGAAATTCCGGTGAGGCAAAAGTATCCATCAAACCATCATTTCGCTTCACGCTTGCGATTTTAAAACTTTCGAGGCCTTTCTTTTTCACTAAACTTACAACACCAACTATTAAAAGTTCTTTACAGAAAACGCAATTCCACTTTTTCACACAACCTTCTTCACTGTACTTTTATAGTAGGCCTATATGGCATCGTACAACCAATAAACGTTAAACTCAACAACAACACAATAGCAACAACAAGCCTTCAACCCGATTCTGTAAGAAATGCACCCCGATTCTGTAAGAAATGGTTAAGCTACAACAAGTCTTTAGGACCCCTAAAGACTGGTTAGCAGGCGAATTGGTATTCTGTAACGCCAAATCGCATCCATGATGTGACGTAGGTCTTACCGCTGAACCATCCACCGTAAAGGCATGTTCCGAGCACTTGTTAGCCGTGTTTTAGTCCATGGTTAGCTTATTTGTAATGAAAAATCAAAGATGGAAGCGAACAGCTGATATGTATGTTATTACTTAATGGCTTGAATATTAATTTATTCATTGAATATGGGCTAAGGTAAGTACAAAACAATATATTTTTGATTCTTCAAGTTGTGCAAATATGAATAATGTCGTCCCGTGTAATGTTATTAACTTACACTTTTATTTTTGTTTTCAGATGCCGTAAGCGATCTAAAACGATTATTTGATGGGGAAGAAACTTAAGTGCTAATTTACTACTTTGGAAATAATTAGCTTTCATTTTAATTGTAGAATTCGAATCATATTTGCGGAAGCTTGTAGTCAGTAGTCCTCCAAGCCCGTTTCTAGGTTATGGAAATAATTGCTGTCAGAAGTTTGAAGACGAATACCTACCTACTGTGCGGCAATTGTGCTTGTAATTATTTAAATTAAGGCTGCAAATGTTCACATTACTTCACGGCCTTGGCCTATGCTATTGGTAAATTAAAATTAACTTAATTGTGGTGAAGAGAGAAGACAACATGATCATCATAATGGACTTTCACAAACTGAAATTAACTCATTTACCTAAGAGAATGAGAGGAATTGTTATCCCCATCGTCAGAACTGGTAGTGTCAAAGCATTCAGTCCTGATCCCGTAAGTATATAAACAATAGGCTATCATTTAAGACCTTGGCAAATAGCCTTATTAGGCAGGCTGGAACATAAAAGAGTACCAGTATCGTACTATGCTTTCATATTGAACTAATGAGGGAAGTTAATGTTACATGTAATGCATCCAGTCGATTAACAGTGTAGGGGAGAAATAAGAAATAATATCAGACCCCAAATGAACTAATGTTTGTGGTCAGTCTGTTTAGCAAGTTGTCATTGCGAAGGGAGGACTTTCATGTAAAAGATTACATTGCATGCTTCTGCTGGAAACTAAAACCTTAGCACTGGATACTCATAGTCGCTCACAGTTTTAATGACCTGGTATGACACAGCTCGGTCATCTAAATGGATCAGATGAGAAAGAAAAATCACAACATGATGCTTTGGGAGTTTATGTCTAACATAAAGGTACGTTAATTTGCTTCATTTCATTGTGTTATCATTTGAGAACTAACTACATGCAGCATGGCGTAAAACTTTCCAAGAGTGGAGTTTACCTGAACCGAAGTAAAAAAAAATTAAACTACTGAAATTAGTCAAAATTCCTGCAGTAATGGTATCTTGAGACAATATAGTAATATATGTTTACTTCTCCGCTGTCTGTAACCCACCCAGGCATCCCAAATAGGATCACGACTTACATAGATGAAATTCCAGCTGACTCTGCCATTTTTAGCACCATGTACAGTATTGCCAACCACACGCATTCGATACTATATCGCATCCAGCAGACCAATGGTTTTCGCCGAGACCAATAAGGTTCATCTATACCTTGCGATGCACTGGCGTTTAGGGGAATTCTTAGTTACCTTGATGACGTAATTGAGACGTGATGGTATTGGAGTTCTTTTTTCACATAATTACAAAGGTGTCATGTGGTGCATTTTGTACCGGACATGTTGGCAACGTAATATGACGTCAATTTGTCGGCCACAAACATCTGCCGTCGTTGACCAAGCTACAAATAAAAACCTTCATTTAAGCAATATTAGTGAAATTTGACAGTATATTAGTGATATTTGAAGTATTTTTATTGTGCAGCAGTGATAGTTATTGTTGTTTTAAGGGGTGGAACTACGAGGTCATTTGCCTTCCCCCCTAATCTACTCTATTCACATCTCTAATGAGCTGGTACTGCGGAGACCAAATTCTAAGTGGGAGCTGTTGATTACCACCAAATGTAGGAAAATTGCATACCTGGGTCATGTGTTATGTGGTGCAAAATACGCAATATTACACCTCATTTTTAAGGGCAAAATTGCTCGGCATCAAATAGCGTCTGAAATTAAGCTAATATACCTTTTCTCTCCTACCGCTGAGCTCTAAAAAGTCAAGTGTACAGCTAATCGCCGGAATCTGTATGGCGCGTTTTGTAATAATCATCACCATCAACATCTTCATTTCCCCTTTTCCAGTTTACACTGGGTGGTGGCAAATATGGTTCCTCTCCACTTTGTTCTGTCCTCCCACCATTCCTCTTCCGACACAGTGTTCCAATCCAGGTTCCGTTTTCTAATACTATTCTCCACCGAGTTCATCCAACGCATTATTGGTCTTCCTCGTCCTCTCTTCCCTGACATCCGTCGTTCCAGTGCTCGTCTTGGTAGCCTTACTTCATTCATCCGTTTTACATGTCCAAACCATCTCAATCTGTTTTGCTCCAGTTTGTAATTTAGTTTCTGTACTTCCAGTTCTTTCCGTATATCTTCATTTCTCACTCTGTCCCTCCTCGTTTTCTGGACCATACTTCTCAGGAATCTCATCTCAGCTGCTTGTACCCTGCTCTAATCCCTCTTATTCATTGTCCAAGTTTCTGCTGCGTATGTCATTATAGGAACTTAATATGCTTTGTACATAACTTCTTTAGCCTTAATTGGTATATCCTTGTTCCATACTAGTCCCCGTACCTGTTGGTAGAAAGCACTCCCGAGTTGTATTCTTCTGCTAATTTCCAAATCTAGTCTTCCATCTTCAGTCAGTTCACTTCCCAAGAATTTGAAGTGTTTGGGTAGATTATTGGCTGAGGAATAACCCACCCACCAAGGGAAGATGATTAAGAAAAGGAGATGGGTTTCGGACTGGAGAAAAAGGATAGAGAAATGGGATGAGAGTCCCACAAAAGTTATAAATTTAGCTGTAAATACACTCAGAGGCGGTTGCCACCGCAAATCCGCTCTCGGATACCTAAAGTGGGTAAGAGCTTGGTCCAAGCTGACGGGAAACACAGCTAGAACTTGGGCGGTTTGCAAGGGAGTGGCTTTAGTGTAATCCCTCTCAAGCATGTATCTGAGTACTATGGGGAAGAGTGATGGTCTGGCAAGACTGAGAGTAACAAATTTATTGTATGCCTGTTCAAAGCAATTCGTTTTTGAAAAGTAATTCGAAGAATACCAATGATTTGAATCTGGTTTGGTATTTCCAATGTTCAAAGTTATGGAGTTCCTGAAAAAGCGACCAAGTGCTTCCAAGAAGGAAAATAATAAAAGATTATACCTTGGGGAGTAATTTTGGTAAATGAACCAATGGTTGCATTTGGAAATAGCCAAGCTTTTACTCAGCGAGGAGCCGGCTAAAAGTTTAGACAAAAAGAAACACTTATCATTTAGAAAACTGACCATAAGTTTTCGGAGAGGATCTCCACAAGCAGGTAGCTGGCGTAGCGAGCTTTACTTGCCTTACTGGCCCGTTAGAATTAGCTATTAAAGCTAAAAGAAACTTTAAAGAGATGACCACTAAGAGTTCTTGCTCAAATGCAACAAGTGGTGAAAGCCCTATTAATGGATTTAATGGCATTTAGTCGGGAGAGCCAAGGAAGACAGGATTTTGCCTAACCGTTGTATTAGAAAAATGAGAAAGCGAAAAAAAATCGTAATTTATTTAACAATTCAAGAGAAGTTGATAACTTTAACAAATGTATAATATCTTTTTGACAAATATAGATCGTTTAAACTTTTTAACAAATGGGGTCGCAGACCTCCTAACATTTAGAGATTGCTCCAGGCAAATAACAATTTATGAGGTTTTGAACCTTATATATGTACTAAAATCTTTGTAAGATTTTAAAAAAGACAAATGAAATGCTTAAAGTTTAAACTTCAAATTGAGTACAAGGAGTGTACTTTAAAGAATTTACAAGTAATTATTTTAGAAAAGGTTACAACTTCGAAAATAACAACAAAAAGGAAGTGAGAAAATGATGAAGAAGTTCCTATTACTTCTTATGTTTATGCAGAATTACCGTTAGTTATTATGCAAATAAGGGCAGGTCACTTACTGTGAAACCTGACGAAAAGATCAACAAGGAAGGTTCTAGACTTCCTGTATTTAGATAGGAATCACGAGCCAAATGGAGCAGTTTCCATTTCGTGTGACCTAGAAATAACCCACTCAAGAGTTGAAAGTATTGTATTCTCTCATTAGAAGGGAGAAACAATGTAAGTTTAAAACGTGTGCTAGACACGTAGTTATGCAGAAGTTAATTAATTACACATAAGAAAAAATGAGAGGGCACATCTATAGATTGACACCTCGTTGAAACAGACCTGAATTTAAAAGTTTATTACTGTTTGTTAGTAAGAGGTTTAGGAAAGAGAAATCGGGATTGAGGAAAAATGTTCATGGCCTTATTTAAATGTAACCGGACGATCGCGACGCGGAAGAAATGCTGAGAGAACACTGTTTATCACTATAGTTCGTTGAATAGATGAAAAGTTCACTATAGAAACACGAAAGTTTATGGCAAAGAAAGTTATTTCAATTTGTGAAAATGACTGGTTGCACTAGATGAACAAAAGTCTATTGCTGGAGAAAATGGTGTATTACAATCAAATGCGCCATAGAACATCCAACGGTGGAAGGAAATTCACTATTGAGCTTTAATTCAGAACTGAGATTCTTCAATTTTAAATAGTATTCTCACAAGTTAGTGAAAATTACATGACGGCAGGACGTGTAGATAAATACAAGATCTGGAAGGTTCCAGAACGATCTTAGTAGAAGAATGGGGCCAAAAATTGATCCAACGGTGGATCGAGCTTAGTATTTTACAGACAGCGGGTATCAGATAATATCCCACGTAGTGAGAAGATTTCTCAATTAAATAGCTTAAGAAAGGCTACTTTCTATTAAGGTTGGCTTAGGCAGACAAAAGCTCAACATGGCAAATCCCACGAAGAATGATTTTTGCCCCAAAATAAGTAATCTCACGCTGTCTATAAAATATTAGTTAAAAGCATGTAGAAGTTAAAACCATGAAGATGTGGTTAAAACTTGAAGTTTGTACTTAACTTGATTTCATGTCGAAGGTGAAGTTCCCCTTGACGATATCTAATGTGCCAACATGGCGTAGAACGTAGAGAGTGTCTCTTGGTTTGAGGAGACGGGCTCGAGTTGAGCCTTAACTGACCGAGTCAACTGCCGACTTAGAAGTGAGACCTGCTCAGCGGAGCACGGAGGGTCCAAGGAAGGGGAAAAGAGTGGGGGGTAGGAGACAAAAGGAGAACATATAAACATTGCCAACATTATAACAAAAAATGATTTTTTCTTGATGAGCTGGTCTTCAAAGAGTTGATAGCAGGCGATACTAGCGCAGCATGATGAGTGAAAAATTAGATGTAGTCCTCTTGCTCAAGGAGAAAATAGCTGGCGATGGCAGCAAAATCTGGTGGCCAGATGGGGAAGGAAGTCCTCTTGCACCAGGAAGAGTTGAAGAGCTTCAGAGATTCGCTGCTAGATAACGCTAGGTGGGTCATGGAAGATATATATCTTGAACAGACTCATAAAAGACATAAGAGACATGAACCAAAGAGAAAATAGAAGATCACTGTTGGTGTTTCATAAGAAAGGAAGAAATAGACATGCAAAGAGCATTAAAAATTAGATTCTCACGTACCGTGTATTCAAAGAATACACCAGTGTTTCACTACTTCCAATTCCTTATCTCCTACTTTTATTACTCCTTCTCCTTCTTTCTTTTCTCTACTCGTCACCACTGTTTTACTCTTCTCCACATCTATCTTCAATCCCCATTGCTCAAGCTTTTCATTTATTACTTCTAACTGTTCTTGTACCTCCCTCTCATCCTCGTCCCAGATCACAACGTCGTCTGCAAACAACATTACCTTCATCTTTGCCCCCTTATATTCTTTCATTGCTGCCTTCATGATGGCATCCATCACCACACTTCCTTGCTTTAGTCCAGTGTCAATTTTAAACCATTCCGATGTCCCGACTCTAGTCTTCACACTACTGTAGCACTCCATGCACATTCCTTTTATCATGTCTCTCAGTTCCTTGCCTATCCCCCTATTTGTTAAGCTTTCCCAAACGTTTGTTCTAGGGATGCTATCATAGGCCTTTTCTAGATCAATAAAAGTAATTTTTAATAGTATTTGTTTTTAAATGCCGACCAATGGCTTTTGCCTGGGCCAATAATTATTAGGTGGAGGGCTGCGTTAGCCATTTACACGAATACATCCCTGGTTTTTGTCTCGCACAGTAATGTTTGTTGTGCACTGCTGTAATTAATGTTTTTTGTGAGAGTGAAATTTCTTAAATCCACTCCAATGGGCTTTGCCTATACCAATAATTGCTAGATATCCGTTAGCCATATATACACACCTGGTTTCTGTCATGCACAGTGGGGTAATCGTGCATCAATAATCTTTATCCAGACTTGACCTGAGTGGTGCATTTTGTATCCCACATGTTGGCAAGTGTGGTGATAGTTTAAAATTTGAAATACACTTATCTTCCGTCTAGTCAATACTTTTTTGTTTGTATATTTATGTCCTAGGACATTGACTAGACGGAACATAAGTGTATTTCAAATTTTAAACTATCATTCTTCAATACGGACCAATCGTGAACAATGTTAACTCCAACCTGTGGTGATGTCAATGTGTGCGTCTTATCAACAGGTGAAGAGACCTCATCCACTGTCGAACATCGTTGAATGAGCAATAAATATTAACACATATTTCTGGTGCTGTAGTGACCGTGGTTAGTAATATCAGTTAGCTATGTCCCCCAGAAGACGAAACAATGCATGAAAATCTTACAGTGTGCGCACTAAGTCCGTATACCCCTACTCATTATTATTTATTTCTATTGTCAGTACATATACATTTGTACTTACATCTTAGGAATTTAAAACATCATATTTGTCCGTCCATGGTCTCTGCACAGCTGAAGAAATCCAGCGAACCCACCTCACGTCTTGATCTGGGCCGGCATGATACAAACGCATCTGTTTGAACCATATTTTTTGATCGTTCTAATGACTGGCTCATCCCGCAGCTGCAAAATGTGGGAATCTTAAACAGTGTTTGGATTCAACACGATGGGCGACGGCTCACTTCGCAGTGGCTGTTCAACAACGTCTGAACACAGTCTTAGGGAATCGCCGTTTCATATCACATGCAACACCATCATTCTGTGACTAAGCACTTGGTAATGCACTCTTAACGGGAGGTATGACACGTCAGCTGTTCGCTTATGTCAATGACTTTATTACTCTGACTCTCAAACTCCGGTCTATCATGCGAAATACGAGGTTCATTTGGAGGCTTTTATATGTTGGTCTACCAAATTAATGTACACTTGTATTATTTGCTGGGTAACTTTATTTTATTTTTAGTGATGATCGAAATGACAGACTACATCAAGGTCATCTGCCTGACTGGGTAATAAATGATATTACCGTATTAATCTGTAAACTGAAGATGGTTGACATGATGTTAGGCTTTCCTTAGTGTGTTGTCCATTTGTGACGATTGAGTCTGATAAGTGATTGCATTTATTGGTCTTGCTCAGTAGTATAGGAAGAGCAGTTTTCTCATTTCTTGAGAGTATTTCCAGACACTTCCCATCCCTGCATGGAAATTTAGCAAAATACTACACAAGACTGCTCCTCAAAGAAAAGAAAAGAAAAAACATTATTATTTAACATAATTATTCTTGTTTTCGCATAAGGATGTAGCCGGTTTAAATTGTTTTGTTACACTATAATGGCTAACTTGAGTTTAAGAATGTAGCATATAGGCTACACGAGCACATCTCCAAGTCATGATACAAAATTAATCTAGAAATTTGTTTATATATTTTTTGTCACAGTACTGGTAACAATATAAGTGATTGATTTTCAATTTTCCAGGATTCTCTGTCAAAAAAATTTGTGATACACCTTCCAGTGACCTGGTCTGAATGAGAAGACGAAGAAAGAAACTGAATTTGATTATCTCTACAATGGGACACATTCCACAGGTGCATTGCTGTGCAAACTGCTGTATTTTCAAATGTATAATTTTATGTTATAAATTAAGTGCTCTATTTGAATAATAATTTGTTAAAGAAAACATTGCGTATGATTTGAGCCTTGCTTCATGAACTGCTGCAATCCTAACACCAACTGATCCCACCAGAACCAGTAGGCATTCCTCCTAATTCACGAGGTTTGTGTTTACCTCCTTTAGGTCCTTATGAAGATTGTGCAATTAGAAAGTAGACTTTTTCATACTACTGTATGTGTTGAGAATGTCAAGAATTCAGGTGAGAGTTAGGTTATCCACATAATATTTCAATGTAGTTAGTCTTAATATCATTCCCAGTAGTAGTAGTATTTAGGGACAAGGTGTTGCCTGTGGGGACATGCTATCATCTCCCAATCATCTAATAAAAACAGGGCTATGTGGTCCGTGATAAAGAAAGAAACTGGAAAATCTGCTAAAATACAAAGGAACTTTACACTGACCAGAAATAATCAAGTGATAAATAATCCAGAGGAAATAGCAAACCCTTTCAATGACTATTTTCTGGAAATTCCTCAAAAATTATTAAATAAATCACAGGTAAATACACTAAATTCTAATAATAAAATAAATATAGGTATTGATTCTTTATTTATAAATCATGTCACAAGTGAAGAGGTAAGAATAGTTAAAAAAGGAGCTAAAAATAAATTTTGTGCTGGCATTGATGGCATCCCAGATGCAATTTTAAAGAAATGTGCAGAAAATATAATAAATCCACTTACACACTTAATAAACAGTTCAATTCTCTCAGGAACTTACCCAGATATTTTGAAGTTATCAAAAGTAATTCCAGGGCACAAAAACGGTTCAAAAGTTGAATTAGATAACTATCGTCCTATTACCTTACCAACTAGTAGGCCTATCGCAAAAATTGTGGAAAAAATCATGTATAGGAGACTGATAAGTTTTATAGAAAAATATAAAATATTATCAAACTCACAACATGGATTCAGAACGGAAAAATCTACACAGACAGCAATTTATGAATGTATTAATAGTTTACTGAAATTAATTGACAATAAGGGACATGTAACTGGCCTATTCTTGGATTTATCGAAAGCATTTGATGTTGTTGACCATAAAATCCTCCTTACAAAACTAAATCAATATGGTATTAGAGGTCTAGCTAATAAATGGATAGAGTTTTACTTAACAAGGCATAAACAAATAGTAAGCTTGAGACACAAGGATGATAGAACCAAATTACTTAATGAAACATTGTCCAATGAGGGAATTATTAAATTTGGAGTACCCCAGGGATCGGTTTTGGGCCCACTACTCTTCCTTCTATATATCAATGATATAACACAGAACGTTCATTCACATAAGGAAATTTTGTTTGCGGACGATACAACACTCGTAATAAAAGGTGAAACTAAACAGGTCATACAGCAGTCTGCTGACTCCGTTACAGGAGAGTTAACCAAATGGTCACAAGATAATCGCCTCATAATCAACTATAAAACAAGTAGTTCCGTGAAGAACTATACAGCCTATTTTCATATAGCCCACTTATTGCAACTATCAACATACTCAATTTCAGTTTGATTGCTGTAATAGATTCGTAGATATTGAGAACCGACTAAATAATTCGGATGGTCGCCATGTTGGATTTTATATATGTAGGTCCTAGAGTTATGTACTGTTACATGCAGATTATTGGGTACGTGTAGTATTCAAACTTCAATCGCATAATTAGGACACTAGAAGTTACAAGGAGATTTTAAAATTTCGCACAGCTGCCATCTTTAGGTTATGGAAACAATTGAAATAAATTAGTTGCTAGTGGATTGCCATTCGTATAAGGATTTACTGTACCAAGTTTCACTGCTCTCGGATGGTTAAATTGCGATAAACGTCCATGTGATTATTTATACTTCGCGTCGCCGCCATGTTGGATTTTTGATCACCAGGTTATTTAACGTCCTATAAGTGAACTTGAGTTCATAGCCCCTATGAACAATAAAAAATTCAGTTTGATTGCTACAATAGATTCGTAGATATTGAGAGCCGTCTAAATATTTCGGATGGTCGCCATGTTGGATTGTTAAATGTATAGGCCATAGAGTCATGTACCATTATAGGATAATTATTGGGTAGGTTCATTATTCAAACTTTCACTTCGATCGCATGACTACATCACAAGAAATAAAAACTTAATTTTAAAAATCGCACAGCCGCCATCTTGAGGTTATGTAAACAATTGAACTAAATTAGATACCAGTGCATTACAATGTGTATAAATATTTCCTGTACCAGATTTAAGTGCGTTTTGGAGCATTAAATCGCGAGAAAGGTTTATTTCAAATTTTCTAATTCGCTTGGCCACCATGTTTGTTTTGTATATAACCGGTTTTTTAAAGTCATATAAATGGACTTCCAGTAGTGCCCTTTATCTCCGTACAAAACTTCAGGGAGATACCGCTAATAGTTTCAGAGATACAGAATGCCGGTGAAATATTTCGCACAACCGCCATCTTGTGGTTATGTAAACAAATGAACGAAGTTAGTTGTCGGTGCATTACAATGTATATAAACATATACTGTACCAAGTTTCATTGCGTTTGGTTGGATAAATCGCGAGAAACGTCTATTTAAAAGTCGCAACTTCGCTTGGCCGCCATGTTGGTTTTGTAATTACCAGGTTTTCAAAGATCACATAAGTGAACTTATAGTAGTTCCCTTTATCACCATACATGATGTCAGGGTAATATCGGTAATCGTTTCGGAGGTATTGAATGATGGTGAAATATTTCGCACAGCCGCCATGTTGGATTGGTGAGTCGTAACAAAATTTGAAGGGCACGGTCGAGGTCGCCCGGAATAGTGCTATGAACTTACTGAGTTTCATTTAAATCGCTCCAGCCGTTTAGATTTTATTAGGGGGGGGGGACACACACGCGGATCACACACACACACACGGACAAAAGGTGATCTCATAAGCCTATTTTTTCAAAATTGAAAATAGGCTAAAAACAGTATGTCTAAATTTCCACACTATACAGAATAGGAATCCTGCGAATCCCAATATAACATTAAACGGTCATCAAATAGAAAATAAATCAGAAACGAAGTTTTTAGGTCTATGGATACAACATGACTTGAAATGGAATAAACATAATATGTTTCTTATAGCTTTTGCTGCGCTGAATTCATTAAAACTATTATTCTGTCACAAAACCCGCTATATCCTACTGTAAAACGAAGTCAAAGTTGAGGCTTAGTTGCAATATCCGCCAAGTCCCAAGACAGTTTCGCCATTTTTGGTTACAAAACCCGCCACATCCACATCAGCCAATTGGAGCATCCAGTTCCGCCATCTTACCTTCCATGATTCTTTGCGAAGTGTTTACTCTTTACCTACCAGCATTAGTCGGAGAACGTACCTCAGCCTGACGTGATCTGAATGTTTTATGTTGTTATACTTTCCATTAATAATAATAATTTGTTTTGGATAATTTTGACAAAGAACAAGAGAACATTTTGATCCGGGGTGAAGTTTTCCACAGTACTGACATTTGCGAGCATAAACGTGTCACGAAACCTCACGTACTGCCAATAAACAGGGAGATTATCCTTCAGGAACAATAAGTGAAAGATGTTTCTAGACTGTTTTCGAAGCATTTTGGAGGAATATGGAGGAAAAATGAAGAGCTGCAGTTTTATTGCAATCTTCAAATTTCAAATTTATTAGGGCTCTTTGGTATCAAAACCTGTCAAATCCAAATCTTAGTAACAAACACGAAGGGAATGATGAAGATTGTGAAACTACTATTGAGGATGAGGCAGAAACAGACATTGTGTAGCTAGAACTTGCTGTAAAGAATGTGATTTAATAAGCGGCTTCGGTGGCGTAGTTGTTAGCATGCTTACCTTCTATGCCCAAGATAGCGGGTTCAAACCCGGCCGAAGCCGTCAGATTTTTTAAGAGCGGTAAAAATCCCTCAGTATGCCTTCCTTCGGATGGGAAGTAAAGCCGGCGGTCCCATGTCATAGATTCATGGCATGTTAAAGAACCTTCCACTAATTACACCTGTGTGATGCTAAATTGTATAGGAATGTAAACAACGCTCTTAGGTTTCTACGTTCGTTGCCAAGAGCCGACTGTGGTGGCGTCTAGTGGCTAAGTTCTGAACTAGGCCTAGTTGTCGTTGACGGTGGCGTTTGGCGGCTAAATTAGGAACTATTTGAAAAATTCAAAGTTGCAATCCTTACTTGAATTAAAAAACAGATACACACACTAATACAGCCATCACAATTAACCCCGGTTATCAGACAGAGTCTACACACATCCAAAGTACACGGGGCTACATGACCGCGTTGTGGCAGCCCCTAAACTGAGGAATCAACCAACCGTGATTTAATAGTTGAATGACGATAGTTTTGTCTCTCAGAACCTGGACCATATGAATTGAACATGAATTTAATTTGACTTTTTTCCTTATTATTAATATTCAGTACTGTAC
This sequence comes from Meconema thalassinum, assembly GCA_946902985.2. Taxonomy (NCBI): domain Eukaryota; kingdom Metazoa; phylum Arthropoda; class Insecta; order Orthoptera; family Tettigoniidae; genus Meconema; species Meconema thalassinum. Next base: position 272,721,480 of record OX336390.1, on the reverse strand, counting down.
AGTAGACTATTATTACCCTTTCATGAATTGATTGCCGGCGGTGGAGATGGGAACTATTCTTTATGTACTTGTGTCACACGTCAGACTGCTTCGTCGACAGGTACTGTTACAAGAGTAGGATATGACTCAGCTCAAGTACCCTCAGTCATCGTTGAACTGCCTTGGTGACATGAGCTCCTGTGACGCTTATCTGACGCTATGCAGCTTGTCCTATGTGCAGACTGCACTCTGTCATCGCTGTGTCCTCCGCTTCTCCCCACAGGGCTCATGCTACAATACACATAAACGCTGGCACAACCACGCTCAGCGGCAATCGAATATTGAATGGGTCATATTAGTTTTATTCTGTTTCTGTTTATTCTTACTAGCCAATAATCTTTGTGCTAATAAAGCACAAAAATGATGCGATTTTTTATTTTATAACCTAAATTTAGTTAACTTTCATTCAAAATATTAATTTCTTAGTAATGCTTACGTAGTTTCTACAATCTCATCACAACTTCAGATTTATTGGGGCTTTTTGGTGTCAAAACCTGCCAAATCCAAATCTCAGTAACAAACCCCGACAAATCCGAATTATTGCTTTATATTTTTTTAAATAAATTGTTTACTATCCCGGGGATCAGCTTCGTACTTCGTCACTGTTCATAAAAATAATTAATTCATTTTTAGTGAAAAAAATATTTCTTTCTAGGTATTGGTTTGTTTGTGGCAGTTTTTGCCACTTTGCCATAAAAGTGAAAGAATGGATTTGGAGGATTTCGATACTAGGCACCTCATTATACAATATCTGAATACTAAACTGAACTCGATGTGCTTTGCGTTACGTATTTTGAAAACCTGTACTAGCATGCACACATTAAGAAATACTTATTTTGCTTATTTCCATTCATACTTAAGATATGGGGTCATATTTTGGGGTATGTCGCCAGATGTACTAAGCATGTTTAGGATACAAAAGAGGGCGATTAGAATTATGGCAAATGTAAACACTAGAGAATCATGTAGACCTCTGTTTAAAGATTTAAACATTCTCCCTCTGCCCTGTATATATATATATATATCTTTGAAAGTATTATGTTTTGTAAAGAGAATTTAATGAATAAGGATGTTTTTCTTAAAACAAACAATGATGTTCATAGGCATAACACAAGACAAAATCAAAACATTCATATTTCACTCACACACACAAGCATATATCAAAAAGGAACTTATCACACAGGAGTTAAATTATACAAGAAACTACCCCAGTATATAAAACTTGCCCCAAAAATAAAAACCTTTGATAGAATGTTGAAAGCTTATCTACAGTGCCATTGTTTTTACTCTGTAGTTGAATATCTTAGTGTATAGAAACGATGAAATCTATAATTACGTTTTACTTTCCTATTTTAATTGTAATACCTAGCTGTAAGTTGTTGTATTTATAGAATTAAGTTTTCATATTATGATAATAGAATAAGGTGTAAATAGTTGTCCAATAAGATTGTATATTTTAAGATCAGTTATTATAATAAGTTATAAATAGTTATACTATTAGTATTACTGTATATACCTATTAGTACTTTTATTTTATAGATGTAAATTCTGACGTGTCCTATATCAAAAATGTATTGTATACATGTATTTGATCAAATGGAATTAATAAAACTATATATCTATCAATCCCTGCCCCCTACTCCACAGATATTTTTTAATCGGCATGGTGCTGATACAAACCTCTGTTTTCTCTCTCCCCCTTCCTTCATGTAATAATACATTGAGTGTGAGGAACAAAGGTCATACTCGTAGTTGAGTGCCTCCTCCCTTCTGTGTAGAATCTCGGAGGAGCATTGAGTCATTGTGATTGCCATGCTCTAGGGCCATATAGAGACGAAGGGATTAGGCTAGGTAGGATATATTGAATTTAAAAGAAGGCTAATAAATAACTTCATCTGAAAAAAACTGGAATAAATTCCATTAAGTGGTAAATATTGCTAAAATGTAGAATGTAGTTTTATTCTAGGATAAGGAGTTAGAAGCACATCAATGACCTACTGATACTCTCTTTCTACTAATTTGCAAACTTGTAACTTAACATGTAGACCTATCGTACGCAACAGTCCTAGACTTATAAATTGAGGCGGCTTCGGTGGCGTAGTCGGTAGCATGCTGAGCTTCTATGCCCAAGATAGCGGGTTCAAACCCGGCCGAAGCTGTCGGATTTTTTAAGAGCGTTAAAAATCCCTCAGTATGCCTTCCTTCGGAGGGGAAGTAAAGCCGGCGGTCCCATGTCATAGATTTATGGCATGTTAAAGATCTTTCCACTAATTACACCTGTGAGAAACTAAATTGGATAGGTTAAGAATGTAAACAACGCTCTTAGGTTGCTACGTTCGTTGCCAAGAGCCGACTGCGGTGGCGTCTAGTAGCTAGTTCTGAACTAGGCCTAGTAGTCGTTGACGGTGGCGTTTGGCGGCAAAAGTAGGAACTATTTGAAAATTCAAAGTTGCAGTCCCTACTTGAATTTTAAAAAAAACAGATACACACACTAATACAGTCATCACAATTAACACCGGTTATGAGACAAATTCTACACACACCCAAAGTACACGGGGCTACATGACCGCGTTGTCGCAGCCCCTAAACTAAGGAACCAACCAACCAACCAACTTATAAATTGACGGGTGTAACGGATTCTATGGTTAGTTCCAGTGGCATGAGCTGCTCTTCATCATTCCAGCTGCATCATATCCACATAATTCACCCATACCCCACTCCTTTCTGATCAAAGTTCTTAATGTGAGAAGTAACTTTAAGGTGAACTAAACTGCAGTCTAAATGATCCTGATCTTAGCTTCCTACAATTTCCATGGACTCCTTGCCACCGCAGTTTTACCTGCAGGGCACTTGCTCTGGTTTATTATTGAAGGCTGGTATTACGATGGATCATTAAGTCACTCTTTGACTTTCTTGGCTGCAGCCAGAGGAGCAATGTGGTGTTCTGACTAGAACCGATGATTTCATATTAACATTACACTAGGCCTACCGTGAAGAAAAACTGGCATACTAGATTGGACCATCGCCCCCCATTAACTTCTATTGTGTTACTGCCCAAAGAGTCAATACCTCATTCTTGGAGATTTTTGAACATTATTCTAAATTTATACACCTATTCTTTACGGTATTGTCGTTCATGTGTTAAACTGCTCTCAGTAGTCAATTAGGCCTAAGTTGCCCAATAGCTTACTGGACACATAAAACATTTATCTTATCTTAGGTTTCTGATACAGTTCATGTTGTAATACACCAGACAACACACTATTTGATTCCTACTAAATTAAAATGAATATTTATGTGGACAGGCAATGTAATTTATCTTCGGAAGGGAGTTGGGTGTATAAGGTTGACATGATCCGCTGGAATACAGTATCCGTTGAATACCGTACTATAAATAAGATACCAGTACTCCGAAATAAAATAAGGTATTAATTAAGGCAATAGCTAAAGAAAACCCTAACTGAAATAGATATTCATGTGAACAGATGGCGTAAATGTTTTCGCAAATGGGGTTAGGTGTATCTTATCATTTTGAAGTAATCCGTATGAATGGTCAATGCATACGATAAACAAAACACCATAATAGGCCAAAGTATGGGTTAAGGCAACATGGAACATAGGAAATAGTTTAAAAAAATGATACAAACTAATTGCTATATCGAATGGTATGAAATACGTTGAAATACCGCGCCAATCGATTTACCCGTCATCTAGTGGAAAGCTTTCGTACTATGAAGATGGCTATGAAATCCTGATCCTGAACTCGTAACAAGCGTCATAACAAGGTGCCTTACAGAATACCACTTTGAGTCTCACTAGCCATTTGTTGTTATGCCTATGGTTACGATTCCGTCGTATCCATGTTGGTGGGTTGTTAACGAGTGAAGTTACAGAATCGGGGTGCAGGTTGAAGTAATCCGTATGAATGGCCAATGCATACGATAAATAAAACACCATAACTTAATAGGCGAAAGTATGGATTAAGGCCATATGAAACAAAGGAAATAGTTTTAAAAAAATGATACAAACTAATTGCGATATCGAATGGTATGAAATACGTTGAAATACCGCGCCAATCGATTTACCCGTCATTTAGTGGAAAGCTTTCGTACTATGAAGATGGGTATGAAATCCTGATCCTGAACTCGTAACAAGCGTCATAACAAGGTGCCTTACAGAATACCACTTTGAGCCTCGCTAGCCATTTATTGTTATGCCTATGGTTACGATTCCGTCGTATCCATGTTGGTGGGTTGTTAAGGAGTGAAGTTACAGAATCGGGGTGATGGTTAAGCTACAAGTCTTTAGGACCCCTAAAGACTGGTTAGCAGTCGAATTGGTATTCTGTAACGCCAAATCGCATCCATGATGTGACGTATGTCTTTCCGTTGAACCATCCACCGTAAAGGCATGTTCCGAGGGCTTGTTAGCCGATTATTAGTCCATGGTTAGCTTATTTGTAATGAAAAATCAAAGATGGAAGCGAACAACTGATATGTATGTTATCACTTCATGGCTTGAATATTAATTTATTCATTGAATATGGGCTAAGGTAAGTACAAAACAATATATTTTTGATTCTTCAAGTTGTGCAAATATTTTTCTAAGACGATTATGGTATATAGTATACTTAATATGAATAATGTCGTCCCGTGTAATGTTATTAATTTACACTTGAGTTGCCTAGATGCAAAAGTGTCCATGTCCTCCATAACTGGTTTTGAGAAAAAGTGGAAAATGTGTTTTTACTGGGTGGATTGGTATAAGCCTACACTGTTTGTCATATAAATAAGTATGAATTAGTACAAATCTGATTGAGCTATTGACAAAAAAACAGGAACGCAATGCTTGCAAGATATAAGCAAAATAAAAATGGACATGGACACTTTTGCATCTCATTTTGCTGATGGACACTTTTGCATGCAACTGTAATGGACATGGACAGTTTTGAAACAGACTAGAGACTTTGTGAAGAGAAGACATGTGATGATCATAAATCTAAATTTTTGTATTCAATTTTTAATTTATGAAATGAACATAAATCTAAATTTGTGCATTTTTTTTTAAAACGTACATGGTGCAATATCTGACAATCTGCCATGCACTTAGTACATCATACCTGGAACAATGTCTTGATCCTCTCCTGCTAGCCTAATAAGTTCATGTACTATAACAGAGAGTTAATCTCCCTCCAGGACTCACCATAGTGTTTCTCGAGGAGATTTGAAACATTTTCCAGTTATTTTTCATTAATGGTCACGGGAGAGTTTGTTAAGCAGCCCGGGTTTACCTGTTTATAGTGTATTCCCCGTTTGCATACACCCATTGGTTCATTGATGTCAGACCTATAATTAGGCTCGCCTTAGACGTGAATTACATTCTGTGAATTACGGATGATGATGATGATGATGACTCTTTTTACTTTTGTTATCTGGAAGGGGAACGATGCTGTGGATTGGATGACGTTTTGAATGGCCCTTTCCAGTCAGCTATCTCCCAGTCTCTCCCTAGTTTGTGGAGGGTCCCATACTCTTCCAAGATGCTATGGTTGAAGCTATCGTTTCTCGTTTCCGCAGTTGCCTTTTGATGGGCCCAATCATTCTATCGGAAGGCATGAATGAATATCCAGTAATGGGATAATTCACTTCTATTTTGTTGACGCTTGTTGCGTGTTTGTACATCCAGTGACACAGCATCTAGACAACTATTGTGTTTTTATTTTGCCCAGGGCATCCATCGGCAATTAAGCCCAAAGTTTGTATGTTGCTCATGTCTGTATGGCATAAACAGTGGTAGAGAGCTGAGCATATTTCATTTGACCCTTTCTTACCTTCGCTCTCAAGCCATGTGTACATGAATACATTATTAGTGGTTAACCTTGATTTGAAGAGGAACATCTATAATGGCAAGATTGTATTGGTATAATTGCCTACTGTAATAGACACTCTGATCAGATATTTTAATTCCTTTGGCAGTCGAAAGACATGGGCAGAAATTGTCTCGCATTTCCTTCAGCACTGAATAGAAACAACTTGCTTCACTGATCAATACGGCGTACTCGCTTCCTAGAACGGTCAGGTGTTGTTTCGGCAATGCCTTGATCAACATTACTGGCATGTTTCATATTTATTGTGACGAAAACAGTGCGTATAACTTTCAGCATAAACTTTAAAACACACAGAAGGGCTCAATGTTTACATACATAAGACGGCCATCTTGTATTAGTCATCTGACTTCAATCTTCATTGCAATTGGTGGAAAGGGACAAGGCAAGTTTTGAGCCTCACTTACGTATGGACATGGACAGTTTTGAATCCAACCACACTTTTCGAGAGCTGGTATTCATATGGTATGGACAGTTTTGAGCATAAATAGCATTTCAGGCATGTGTAATAAGTCTAGCTCTACACTCCAGTGTTGCCAACTCATTTTTTTTGAAAAGTGGACATGGACAGTTTTGCATCTAGGCAACTCACTTTTATTTTTGTTTTCAGATGCCGTAAGCGATCTAAAACGATTATTTGATAGGGAAGAAACTTAAGTGCTATTTTACTACTTTGGAAATAATTAGCTTTCATTTTAATTGTAGAATTCGAATCATATTTGCGGAAGCTTGTAGTCAGTAGTCCTCCAAGTTTGTTTCTAGGTTATGGAAATAATTGCTGTCAGAAGTTTGAAGACGAATACCTACCTAATGTGCGGCAATTGTGCTTTTAATTATTTAAATTAAGGCTGCAAATGTTCACATTACTTCACGGCCTTGGCCTATGCCATTGGTAAATTATAATTAACTTAATTGTAGTGAAGAGACATGACAACATGATTATCATAATGGACTTTCACAAACTGAAATTAACTCATTTACCTATGAGAATGAGAGGAATTGTTATCCCCATCGTCAGAACTGGTAGTGTCAAAGCATTCAGTCCTGATCGCGTAAGTATATAAACAATAGGCTATCATTTAAGACCTTGGCAAATAGCCTTATTAGGCTGGCTGGAACATAAAAGAGCACCAGTATTGTAATATGCTTTCATATTGAACTAATGAGGGAAGTTAATGTTACATGTAATGCATGCAGTCGATTAACAGTGTAGGGGGGAAATAAGAAATAATATCAGACCCCAAATGAACTAAAGTTTGTGGTCAGTGTGCTTGGCAAGTTGTCATTGTGAAGGGAGGACTTTCATGTAAAAGATTACATTGCATGCTTCTGCTGGAAACTAAAACCTTAGCCCTGGATACACGTAGTTGCTCACAGTTTTAATAACCCGGTTTGACACAGCTCGGTCATCTAAATGGATCAGATGAGTAAGAAAAATCACAAAATGGTGCTTTGGGAGTTTATATCTAACATAAAGGTACGTTAATATTCTTCATTTCATTGTGTTATCATTTGAGAACTAACTACATGCCGAGAGGCATAAATCATTCCAAGAGTGGAGTTTACCCGAACCGAAGTAAACAATTCTTAAACTACTGAAATTCGTCAAAATACCTGCAGTAATGGTATCTTGAGACAATATAATAATAGATGTTTACTTCTCCGCTATCTGTAACCCACCCAGCCATCCCAAATAGATCACGACTTATATAGATGAAATTCCAGCTGACTCTGCCATTTTTAGCACCATGTACAGTATTGCCAACCACACACATTCGATACTATATCGCATCCGGCAGACCAATGGTTTTCGCCTAGACAATAAGGTTCATCTATACCTTGCGATGCACTGGCGTTTAGGGGAATTCTTAGTTACCTTGATGACGTGAAGGTATTGGAGTTCTTTTTTCACATAATTACAAAGGTGTCATGTGGTGCATTTTGTATCGGACATGTTGGCAACGTAATATGATGTCAATTTGTCGGCCACAAACATCTGCCGTTGTTGAACAAGCTACAAATAAAAACCTTCATTTAAGCAATATTAGTGAAATTTGACAGTATATTAGTGATATTTGACAGTATTTTTTATTGTGCAGCAGTGATAGTTATTGTTGTTTTAAGGGGTGGAACTACGAGATCATTTGCCCTCCCCCCTAATCTACTCTATTCACATCTCTAATGAGCTGGTACTGCGGAGACCAAATTCTAAGTGGGAGCTGATGATTACCACCAAATGTAGGAAAATCGCATACCTGGGTCATGTGTTATGTGGTGCAAAATACGCAATATTACACCTCATTTTAAGGGCAAAATTGCTCGGCATCAAATAGCGTCTGAAATTAAGCTAATATACCTTTTCTCTCCTACCGCTGAGCTCTAAAAAGTTAAGTGTACAGCTAATCGCCGGAATCTGTATGGCGCGTTTTGTAATAATCATCACCATCAACATCTTCATTTCCCCTTTTCCAGTTGACACTGGGTGGGGGAAAATATGGTTCCTCTCCACTTTGTTCTGTCCTTCCACAATTCCTCTTCCGACACAGTGTTCCAATCCAGGTTCCGTTTTCTAATACTATTCTCCACCGAGTCCATCCAACGCATTCTTGGTCTTCCTCGTCCTCCCTTCCCTGTCATCCGTCGTTCCAGTGCTCGTCTTGGTAGCCTTAATTCATCCATTTGACATGTCCAAACCATCTCAATATGTTTTGCTCCAGATTGTCATTTAGTTTCTGTACTCCCAGTGCTTTCCGTATATCTTCATTTCTCACTCTGTCCCTCCTCGTTTTCTTGACCATACTTCTCAGGAATCTCATCTCAGCTGCTTGTACTCTGCTCTCATTCCTCTTAGTCATTGTCCAAATTTCTGCTGCATATGTCATTATAGGAACATAATATGCTTTGTACAACTTCTTTAGCCTTAATTGGTATATCCTTGTTCCATACTAGTCCCCGTACCTGTTGGTAGAAAGCACTCCCGAGTTGTATTCTTCTGCTAATTTCCAAATCTAGTCTTCCATCTTCAGTCAGTTCACTTCCCAATTATTTGAAGTGTTTCACTACTTCCAATTCCTTATCTCCTACTTTTATTACTCCTTTTCCTTCTTTCTTTTCTCTACTCATCACCACTGTTTTACTCTTCTCCATATTTATCTTCAATCCCCATTGCTCAAGCTTTTCATTTATTACTTCTAACTGTTCTTGTACCTCCCTCTCATCCTCGTCCCAGATCACAACGTCGTCTGCAAACAACATTACCTTCATCTTTGCCCTCTTATATTCTTTCATTGCTGCCTTCATGATGTCATCCATCACCACACTTCCTTGCTTTAGTCCAGTGTCAATTTTAAACCATTCCGATGTCCCGACTCTAGTCTTCACACTACTGCAGCACTCCATGCACATTCCTTTTATCATGTCTCTCAGTTCCTTGCCTATCCCCCTATTTGTTAAGCTTTCCCAAACTTTTGTTCTAGGGATTCTATCATAGGCCTTTTCTAGATCAATAAAAGTAATTTTTAATAGTTTTTTTTTAAATGCAGACCAATGGCTTTTGCCTGGGCCAATAATTATTAGGTGGAGGGCTGAGTTAGCCATTTACACGAATACACCCCTGGTTTTTGTCTCGCACAGTAATGTTTGTTGTGCACTGCTGTAATTAATGTTTTTTGTGAGTGTGAAATTTCTTAAATCCACTCCAATGGGCTTTGCCTATACCAATAATTGCTACATATCCGTTAGCCATATGTACACACCTGGTTTCTGTCATGCACAGTGGGGTAATCGTGCATCAATAATCTTTATCCAGACCAGGTCTGAGTGGTGTATTTTGTATCCCACATGTTGGCAACTGTGGTGATAGTTTAAAATTTTAAATACACTTACGGTATCTTCCGTCTAGTCAATACTTTTTTGTGTGTGTTTTTTTACGTCCTAGGACATTGACTAGACGGAGCATAAGTGTATTTCAAATTTTAAACTATCATTCGTCAATACGGACCAATCGTGAACAATGTTAACCCCAACCTGTGGTGATGTCAATGTGTGCGTCTTATTAACAGTTGAAGAGACCTCATGCACTGTCGAACATGGCTGCCATCGTTGAATGAGCAATAAATATTAACACATATTTCTGGTGCTGTAGTGACCGTGGTTAGTAATATCAGTTTGCGATGTCCCCCAGAAGATGAAACAATGCATGAAAATCTTACAGTGTGCGCACAAAGTCCGTATACCCCTACTCATTATTATTTATTTCTATTGTCAGTACATATACATTTGTACTTACATCTTAGGAATTTAAAACATCATATTTGTCCGTCCATGGTCTCTGCACAGCTGAAGAAATCAAGCGAACCCACCTCACGTCATGATTTGGGCCGGCATGATACAAACGCATCTGTTTGAACCATATTTTTTTGATCGTTCTAATGACTGGCTCATCCCGCAGCTGCAAAATTTTGGAATCGCCACTTCATATCACATGCAACACCATCATACTGTGACTAAGCACTTGGTAGTGCATTCTTAACGAGAGGTATGACACGTCAGCTGTTCGCTTATGTCAATGACTTGATTACTCTGTCTCTCAAACTCCGGTCTATCATGCGAAATACGAGGTTCATTTGGAGGCTTTTATATGTTGGTCTACCAAATTAATGTACACTTGTATTATTTGCTGGGTAACTTTATTTTATTTTTAGTGGTTATCGAAATGACAGACCACATCAAGGTCATCTGCCTGACTGGGTAATAAATGATATTATTAATCCGTAAACTGAAGATGGTTGACATGAGGTCAGGCTTTCCTTAGTGTGTTGTCCATTTGTGACAATTGAGTCTGATAAGTGATTGATTGCATTTATTGGTCTTGCTCAGTTGTATAGGAAGGGCAGTTTTCTCATTTCTTCAGAGTATTTCCAGACACTTCTCAGCATGGAAAATTTTGCAAAATACTACACAAGACTGCTCCTCAAAAAAATAAAAGGAAAGAAACATTATTATTATTTAAAATTATTATTCTTGTTTTCGCATAAGGATGTAGCTGGTTTAAATTGTTTTGTTACACTATAATGGCTAACTTGAGTTTAAGAATGTAGCGTATAGGCTACACGAGCACATCTCCAGGTCATGATACAAAATTAATCTAGAAATTTGTTTATATTTTTTGTCACAGTGCTGGTAACAATATAAGGGATTGATTTCCAATTTTCCAGGATTCTCTGCCAAAAAGTCTGTGATAAACCTTCCAGTGACCTGGTCTGAATGAGAAGACGAAGAAAGAAACTGAATTTGATTATCTCTACAATGGGACACATTCCACAGGTGCATTGCTGTGCAAACTGCTGTATTTTCAAATGTTTAATTTTATGTTATAAATTAAGTGTTCTATTTGAATAATAATTTGTTAAAGAAAACATTGTGTATGATTTGAGCCTTGCTTCCTGAACAGCTGCAATCCTAACACCAATTGATCCAACCAGAACCAGTAGGCATTCCTCCTAATTCACGAGGTGTGTGTTTTTCTCCTTTATGTCCTTATGAAGATTGTGCAATTAGAAAGTAGACTTTTTCATACTACTGTATGTGATAAGAATGTCAAGAATTCAGGTGGAGAGTTTTGTTATCCACATAATATTTCAATGTTGTTAGTCTTGATCTCATTCCCAGTAGTAGTAGTATTTAGGGACAAGGTGTTGCCTGTGGGGACATGCTAGGGAGGGATGGATCAACCTCTGCCCCCTACTCCCCAGAGATGTTTTAATTTGCATGGTGCTGATACAAACCTCTGTTTTCTCTCTCCCCATTCCTTCATGTAATAATACATTGAGTGTGAGGAACAAAGGTTATACTCGTAGTTGAGTGCCTCCTCCCTTCTGTGTAGAATCTCGGAGGAGCATTGAGTCATTGTGATTGCTATGCCCTAGGGCCATATAGAGATGAAGGGAGAAGGGATTAGGCTAGGTAGAATATTTTGAATTTAAAAGAAGGCTAATAACTTCAACTGAAGAAAACTGGAATAAATTCCATTAAGTGGTAAATATTGCTAAAATGTAGAATTTAGTTTTATTCTAGGATAAGGAGTTAGAAGCACATCAATGGCCTACTGATACTTTCTTTCTACTAATTTGCAAACTTGTAACTTAACATGTAGACCTATCGTATGCAACAGTCCTAGACTTATAAATTGACGGGTGTAACGGATTCTATGGTTAGTTCCAGTGGCATGAGCTGCTCTTCATCATTCCAGGTGCAACAGATCCACATAATGCTCCCATATCCCACTCCTCTCTGATCAAAGTTCTTAATGTGAGAAGTACCTTTAAGGAGAACAATACTAAACTGCAGTCCAAATGATCCTGATCTTAGCTTCCTACAATTTCCATGGACCTCTTGCTACCTCTGTTTTACCCTCAGGGCACTTGCTCTGGTTTATTATTGAAGGCTGGTATTACGATGGATCATTAAATCACTCTTTGACTCTCTTGGCTGCAGCCAGAGGAGCAATGTGGTGTTCTGACTAGAACCGATGATTTCATATTAACACTACACTAGGCCTACCGTGAAGAAAAGCTGGCATACTAGATTGGACCATCACCCCCCATTAACTTCTATTGTGTTACTGCCCAAAGAGTTAATACCTCATTCTTGGAGATTGTTGAGCATTATTCTAAATTTATACACCTATTCTTAATGGTATTGTCGTTCATGTGTTAAACTGCTCTCAGTAGTCAATTAGGCCTAGGCCTACAGGTAAGTTGCCCAATAGCTTACTGGCCACATAAAACATTTATCTTAACTTAGGTTTCTGATACAGTTCATGTTGTAATAAACCAGACAACACACTATTTGATTCCTACTAAACTAAAATGAATATTTATGTGGCCAGGCAATGCAATTTATCTTCGGAAGGGAGTTTGATGTATAAGGTTGACATGATGAGCTGGAATACAGTATCCGTTGAATACTATAAATAAGATACGGTACCGGTACTCCGAAATAAAATAAGGTATTAATTAAGACAATAGCTAAATAAAACCCTAACTGAAATAGATATTCATGTGAACTGACAGCGTAAATGTTTTCGCAAATGGGGTTAGGTGTATCTTATCAGGTTGAAGTAATCCGTATGAATGGTGAATGCATACGATAAATAAAACACCATAATAGGCCAAAGTATGGGTTAAGGCAATATGGAACATAGGAAATAGTTTTAAAAAATGATACAAACTAATTGCGATATCGAATGGTATTAAATACGTTGAAATACCGCGCCAATCGATTTACCCGTCATCTAGTGGAAGGCTTTCGTACTATGAAGATGGCTATGAAATCCTGATCCTGAACTCGTAACAAGCGTCATAACAAGGTGCCTTACAGAATACCACTTTGAGCCTCGCTAGCCATTTGTGGTTATGCCTATGGTTACGATTCCGTCGTATCCATGTTGGTGGGTTGTTAAGGAGTGAAGTTACAGAATCGGGGTGCTTCCCTTGCAAAGCGTGAGCCGCAGACCAAGAGCAGCAACGAGCATTCGACCCAACAATTTACACGACGCGACAGCGCTACCAACTTAATTTGGTGTTCAATTTATTCTGGCTGTAGCTCGTACACTATTAGACGTACAAAGAAACAAAAGACACTTCTGGAAATCTAACAACATGCTCTTTCGTTCTATTTAGCTTATTTTCCATTAACTCCATGTTTGGGTAACTTAACAGCGCGTTGATTGAAAAAAAAAATTAAAAAAATTATTTTGCGCGTATTTTTGTTTTTATTCGACCGGAAGGGATCTAATGTTGTTTTTCTTGCGTTTTGTAGAACCTGCATGTTTTCCTCTTTCATTTGATACCGTACTTTGTAAATTTGGGATACACAATTCGGTTTTTATGGGCGCTCCAGAAATATCCTGAAATTCCATGTTTCCAGGCCTGGAAAACAAGGAACCCGGCATCGGAAGCTTGGAGAATTTTAGTGTGTTTTTCCCCAGGGTCAAATTATCAAATTCTGAGAAAATTAGCTTTACATGATTTTTTTCTAGGTTTTGACGATTTTTAGACTAAAATGCCTGGGCTATAAAGCAGTGGATGGCTGAGCTGCTTGACGTGGGTTCAGGGCCGGTCTTAGGGGTGTGCGACATGTGCGGTCGCACAGGGCGCCAACGGTTTGGGGGCGCCGAAGGCGTCCCCCAAAGATAGGCAAATTTCGATTTATTTACTATTCAACAAATGGCAAGAAAGGTAAATTCAAGTTCGTCAAACAAATAAGGGAATCAGTTTTTTTAAAAAGTTCAACCGGTGTTATCTCTCACGACTGAAAACCGTACGCGCACCTTAGACCGTGACGCCGATCTTTCTCTCCCTTGTCTTGCCTTTACACTATCGCGGAAACGCAAACCGGCTCGACTCCCTGGCCCGGGACCAACCAAATCATCCTTCGGCAGCGATCGGGCATTTCCGTGATATTTCGGTTCGCTGTTGTAACAGAGCTGTAGTAAGGCGAAGTAGAGAGAAAGAAAGTGAGGAAGGCAGGGAGAGAGGGGATTGAGAAAGGGGTGTGGGTGTGGCACGAGCTGGAGACAGAGGCAAAGCAAAAGAAATCATAACAAACGGCACGTGTGGCTGGGCGAAGTCGGCGTGCACCCGCTCGTAGATGGCAGGACGTATTAGCACAATACACGGAAGTGTTATGTCCCTTGCTAAGTGTCGTTCATTCGAGTGCGTGGTGCGAATGGTGTAAAATCTGGACGAAGAACGAGAAACCCTACAACAATGGCATCTTCTGGTAAAACTAGTGGAGCTGCAAACAAAAAACAAAGGCTGCAGTATGCAGAAGAAGCTTTTAAAAAATTCGTCCGACCTTCAGCATCAATAGACGGGAGATCTTCTCAAACAAATCCTACTGATCAGTCCAATAACGTACCTGTCAAAGTTGCAGAGCAAGATGAAGGTATATATTTTAATCTCAACAAGAACATTTTCTTACTCTCATAAAAGCGTGTTAAACTGTAATTTTCCTTAAAGCACGTTCTACGTTGTACGTAGTCTAGGTCATAGTCGTAAGGTCGCAAAGACTGTTTTAACCACTGCTTGTGCGGATAACGCTAAGTAAACGCAGACCGCTATGTTATTTACCTTCTGAAGTGTGCTATTTTAGATTTATTCGGTAATTCTTGTTTAACAGAGTAAAATTACGTTTTTGACCGGTCCTTAAAATCGGAAACAGTTCCCTTATTACCACTAAAACCTCCAATGTAGAATGGACTTAATAATCCGTGTAGGCAGAAATGCGTTTTGACTTGGTGCCGGCCTGATTGTTGATCTCTTTTCAGGTGCGGTGACGGGTGCGAGCTCTTGAATAGGAATTGGCTCTGACTGTGGCACTGCTGGTGGTGGGGACGGTGTTGAATCTTGTGTCAGGGGTAAGGCGGGAAGGATTCGAGGGAACTTTTCGACTCTGGTGATTTTGCTGGTGATGGACATACAGTCGAAAGTGGTGAACGTAGTAGTTACGGTGCTGATTTAACTTGTGATGATGAAGACGGTGAAGGTTCTGGTGTCGGTACTGGTGCTGGGAATGGATTATGCATTGTGCCCTTCATTAGTGATAGCAGCCAACTTAAAGACCCTGCCTATTGGCCACCGGTCCGAAGCACGGAATGTACTGATAAAATTATCGTTCAAGGGCCAATTAAAATAAAAGATCGGAACTTTAAAGATGCTGGAGGTGGCCGTCATTTTACTATGTTTCATTGTTATCGCGAGTTGCAGAATGGCGGAAAAGTACTAAGACGTTGGCTCCAATATTCTGACTCAAAAAAAAAAAAAATGCTTTTGTTGAAAGCTCTTTGACAGAAAGTCCACTCTCGTCACTTCGGGTTCTGTGACTGGATACATATTTCGCAAGCCTTAGAGTCTCATGAAAGATCCCCTTCTCATTTTAAATGTTCTCAATTATGGGCCGAAACAGTTGCGTTTATCCTCGAAAAAGGGCGTTCATGATGCTAATCAACGATTTATGTGTGCTGAGGTAGAACAATGGAGGTCAGTACTCGAACGGTTGTTATCGCTTCGGGTGAACGTAGCTTTTCAAAATTGAAGTTGATTAAAACCTACCTGCGTGCTACAGTGAGCCAGGAGAGACTGCCAAAACTTGCTTTAATTTCAATAGAGAACGATGTTGCGCGTTCACTCGATTTAGCCCAGTTAGTAAAACAGTTTGCTTCAGTCAAAGCACGGAAAGCTCCCTTCTCATAAGGTTTTGGGTTTTAGTGTTTCTTTTCCTGTGCGTCGTAGTCATTTGAATTAGTAAAGCTTGATTCCTGTAAGTGTATTTTTCCAGTGATTTTGTTATGTTGACACTTTGCATCACAACTGAAAAAAATAGTTATTGTAAGATGTTACGCCTCACCCATTAGATAATAACCCAGTATTTTTGCATCATGCGAGCGTACAGCCGATATTTTGTATGTTACCTTGACCATCCCCTTACTACAACGCAAGTAAAGTGTATTTTCGTGATTCCTCTTTAAGATACCGCATAATTTTTGCCAGAGTTAGGCAACCTGCCTCACACAGGGGGCGCAAAATCGAATTTCGCGCAGGGCGCTGAAACCCCTAAGACCGGCCCTGCGGGTGGGTTGGCCTGTTATTTATACACTCGTCACTTGGTTGGATAGTTGACTTGTTTGTGGTGAATAATCAAACAGTAGGCAGTTGTATTGGCTGGTACGGTACATTGTCATGCGTTTCAAAATCTTGTCGAATGTCAATATTGGATTGCTTGACAGACTCTTCAAAGTAGGAACAGTCAAACACAATCAGTGGCGCCCTTGTCTTAGGATGGTTGGTTGGTTCTTAAGTTTAGGGGCTGCGACAACGCAGTCATGTAGCCCCGTGTACTTTGGGTGTGTGTAATCTGTCTGATAACCGGTGTTAATTGTGATGACTGTATTAGTGTGTGTTATCTGTTTTTTTTTATAATTTAAGTACTGCAACTTTGAATTTTTTAAATAGTTCCTAGTTTTGCCGCCAAGCTCCACCGTCAACGACTACCAGGCCAAGTTCATAACTTAGCTACTAGACGCCACCGCATTCGGCTCTTGGCAACGAACGTAGAAACCTAAGAGCATTGTTTGCATTCTTAACCTATCCAATTTAGCTTCACGCAGGGGCAATTAGTTGAAGGTTCTTTAAAATGCGTAAATCTATGACATGGGACCGCTGGCTTTACTTCCCCTCCGAAGGAAGGCATACTGAGGGATTTTTAACGCTCTTAAAAATCCGTCGGCTTCGGTCGGGTTTGAACCCGCTATCTTGGGCATAGAAGCTCAGCATGCTACCGACTACGCCACCGAAGCCGCCCGCCCTTGTCTTAAACACTTGGGGTGACAACATGGGACAGTTCTCTTTTTGATAATACGACCATCTAAATTTAGAAAAAAAAAGTTCCCAGGGGGCCAAACTTATTTTTTGAAAAGTCCAAATCCAGTCCTTCATAGGGAAAAACAGCTCCGTAGAGGAAAAGACGCGCATTTCTCAATTGTAGGTGGTCAAATTGCGTAGCATCTTTGGTTTGTTGATACTTGCGATTGGTTTGAAACCCCACGATAATGTAGAGAGGTCTCTCTGTATAGCGTGCTGCTTTTACTGACCAACTGTGCGTGTTGGAGGTGGACAATAGAGGGACTCATGGAACGCCCAGTTTCTAAATTCCATGGTTAGAGGCATATCTCTTCCCACAATCTTCAGCATTTCCATTCGGAAAGGGTCACATGCGGTACTTTCCATAGCATTCGTTGTAGTTGAATTTTTGAATCTATGGGTGCATCTTCATTTCTCTTGAGTACATTATTATCACTCCTATCTTTGACCAAATAAAGCACTTGCCTTGCGTTGACCACAATACGCTGGTGATCTTCGACAAAGCCTAAAATGAGTTTAAGAGGTAAAAATCCAGTAAAGGTGCCATCGGTGTGAACCATCCGGTCATTGGTCAAGTCAGGGGACCAACCTGCCATGCAAAGTGTTTTACCTTCTTCCTCATTTTTTTTAATATCATATGGCCTCGGGTGCCTGGTGCAAGCTTTGTTAATTGACACTCAGAGGGTAGCTTGCATGTCGAATTTCGTCGTTCCTTTGAACGCTATGAAAGTCAAGGAGGTTAGATATCTAAACTCCTTGACACTACAGCGCTTTCAAGTAGAGAATGGAGGAACTTTGTGTTGGCGGAAAATCCCGAGATTAATTTTGCCATTGAACACGGCCTACTGAATTCAAATGGGTTCTTTAACATGCCAACAACGTATGACATGAATGTCGTGATTTTTGTCGCCTTTCAAAAGTCACTTACCATGGCCAGGGGCGAACCTGCAATCTTGGGGTTGGTAGTCCGACACTATAACCACTCACCCACCGTGGCAAGCTCAATAAAAGAGGGGTATAGTTTCATGACACTTGAAATAACCACATTTCGAGTGCTATCCATCACGATATCGTTAATCACATAGCGCACCTCAGTAAACAAAAAGGCAAAAGCGTGGTTGGCTACCTTGGATGTCGTGGGTGTAGAACCATCGGCTTTTGTGAGTCTAACTTCAATCTCAATGACACTTTCAGGCGGTAGCGAGTAAATATCTCGGTTGTTGATAACAAATTGTATTTCATCATTGTTATTTAGTTGTAAGCCTCCGTGGCTTAGGCGGTAGCACGCCGGCCTCTCACCGCTGGGTCAGTGGTTCAAATCCCGGTCACTCCATGTGAGATCTGTGCTGGACAAAACGGAGGCAGACAGGTTTTTCTCCGGGTACTCCGGTTTTCCCTGTCAAAATTTCATTCCAGCAACACTCTCCACTATCATTTCATGTCATCTGGCATTCATTTAATCATTGCCCCAGAGGAGTGCGTCAGGCCTCGGCAGCCGGCACAGTTCATATCCTCGCCGCTAGATAGGGGCTTCATTCATTCCATTCCTGACCCAGTCGGAGACTGGAAGCAGGCTGTGGATTTTCATTCATTGTTATTTAGTCCAGGTGTTTGGGCTTGATAGGAATGGGGATCAATTCTTACCACCCCTTCTTGCTCCTCGATGCGGTTCACCACCTCTAAGATAGAATTCATCATGTAGGTAACCCAGATGCTGTAAAATCTGCTTGTTCTTACGTGTTAACGTGTATTCACGTGGCAAACAACTAACATCATCCCTAGACGGTGTTGTTGCTTTATACACCAACTTCACAGTGGCTTTAGAACCAACTTGTAAGTCACTGGTGTGGTAGAATCTAGTTGAATGAGTTGTTGGTCTCTATTGATCAGTCTTAATGTCATATTACTAATAGGACCAACAGCCACAGAATGAAGAAGCACCACTGGAGGGTTTCCACGAATAATATAGCCATTGGGTGACGTCACAATAAAATCATAAAGCGAATGTGATGGCTCTTGATTGGTGTACACATGGCTAATAGTATAACACGTCACCGACACGTGATGGTCCTCAATCAATTTCACTTCATAGTCTGAATCATGTTTTTTGTTGGGCTCCAACACTTGTGGCTTAAATCCTAGTAAAGGACCAATTAATTAATTAACAAGAAAAGTGCACTCGAGTTGAGCTTTAATTTACACATAATTGAAGCACATCTAAAATAACAGATTATTCTTTGCTATATTCTGCAAGCGATTTTGTCCTCTTAACGCATCTCAGTAAGTGATATTTGCCACAGGTCTGCCCGCACAGCACACATTGATAATCTTCAGTCGGTTGATGGTATGTTTTGATATTGCATATCTTGTGATGGAATCCGTAAATTGCAGTTCTTGTAATAACATGTCTCTGGGACTGGCATTCCTTCTTCCATCCGTCATCTATCATTGCTGAGGCGGTGTAGAACTCAATTTCTATCTCCATTGTCTTTCTTCTCGAATGTTAACCAGATCCTGGTAGGGTCCTATAGATGGCAGTCAGTGGTGTAGTCTAACATCCTCTATAAAGTAGGTCTCCCTCATTAGTCCATAAACTAGCCGTGATGGCGCTGTTTTTCCAACTCCTAATACTCGTTTCATGAACAATGTCTTGACTTTTTCAAGTCGCTTATCTTGAGTTTTCCCCAAATTAATGCAATTCCATATGTAACGACTGGCGCCACTACCGTTTTAAAAAACTGCATCGCTGTGTTCGTCGATAAATTTGTTATGTTCGGAATATTGTAGGAGGCTCTGATAGCTGCTGCTGCTCTCTCCTGGATGTGCATACTGAAGAAAGTTATAGTCGTCTGTATCGTAACCCCTGGGTATTTATAGTGTCCTACGACCCGAAGAGTCTCATTGAATAGAGTTAGAGCATGTTGAGCTGTTGTTTTCCACCATTCCGAAATGTCATTTGTACTGTCTTCTCTTTATTTATGTCCATGTCATTTATCCTTGCCCAAATCTCTAAGCTGTGTAGTGTATCTTGAACATCCTCTATTTTCTTCGATCCTATCACCATATCATCTGCATATAGAATTATATCTGTTGTTGAATTTTCTTCTATGATGCTTGTTACATCAGCTGTGTATACTGTATGTTAAACAGCGTGGGACTTAAAGGGTCGCCTTGTAGGACTCCGTTTGTTTGTATGATTTTATCAGAGATTTCGACATTATTTTTTATCTGGATGATGTTTCGTTTAAGGCAGGATTCAATCGTTCTCACTAGGGAATCTCCCTCTTCAGTCATTTGTTTCAGTTTTCCAATCAGTATCCCTCTGTTAACTGAGTCAAACGCTTTTTTGAAGTCGACGAACACTGCGTAGTATTTTTCTCCTGGGTGTCTCAAAGTATCTTCTATTTGCTCCAATAAATGTTTCACCGCTTGTAGGGTGCTCCTTCCCTTCATGAAGCCAAATTGACATTCTGGTATGCTCTTTTCTACCGCTTCTAGTAGCCGATTATTGAGTATCGTCGTGAAGACTTTAAACGAGGTGTTCTCCAAAGCCACTCCTCTGAATGAGTCGGGGGATGTCAAATCCCCTTTCCCTTTATAAATAATCTTGATCATCGACGTTATCCAACTTTCATGAATTATTCCTGTCTGCAAACACTTGTTCATTTGGTCTGTCCATAGATCTTCCATGTTATCGAGGGATTCTTTGATATGCTCCCTGTATATATTATCTGGACCTGCCGCTTTCTTATTTTTCCTTCCATTAATTGCTTGTCTGAGTTCCGTGGTAGTTATTAGTTCAAGATTGTTTATTGACTCTATCTCTTCCACATAATATGCTTGGTCCTTGTTTTCTTTATACAGTATCCCGGAGAAGTGCACTTCCCAGTCCTTCATATGTACTTCTCCTGCTGTGTTGGCGATTTTCTTCCTCATTGCTATAAAAGGATCTTTTCTTTGCTTCCCTCTCAATGTGCTCCCCTCTCTTCCTCTGTAGTGTAGACTTGTACTCCCTTCTTTTCTTTGCGTAAATTTCTAGGTCTTCCTGTCGTCTGTATTTTTTTGCTGTGGCTAGTGCTCTCAGCGTTTCCTTCCTTTCTTTGTAGCATTCATGGTCAAACCATTTATGAGCATGCCTTTTGTTTCTAATTTTGGTGGCTTTTAGGATTATATCTGCAGTTAATTCTAGTGCTTCCTCCAGTTTTCCCTCGACTATTAGGTTAGGAAATGGGTTGTGTTTCAAAGTCAATCTTAAACGTGGATAAAATATTGCAGCGATGAGTGTTATATTTCCTGTAAGTTCAAACTTGCGTGTTCCATCATGAAATGACTTTAAACCATATTGGTTGATCAGTACCACATAAATGTGTTCATAAATATCGTATATCTACCAGAGTTCAGGGTTAGCACAGAATCATCATAGTAAAACTTGTTGTTTACATTTTTACGTATGTTGTATATTCTATTGTACGTTTCAAGAGAAACAAGTCCCAACCCATAAGGTCTTTCACTCAATTCAAAAGGAGGGTAAAAGTCTAGGCTAACTACAGATCCACGTCCATGCAGTGTAAACGTCTTACTTTCTGCCGACATACTGTTGAGGTTTTTGCTTATGCTGTGTCTTATATTAGAAAAATAAACACAAACGCCCACGCTCTTGGCTGCTAAACGTTTGCTCACGTTTCACAATATAATATACCTTGGTCCTGTTTCCAAAATACGTGACTAGTTCCATGGGCGGGGGTAAATTCCCGAAACTGTCAAAGTACCATACTGTGGACCCCTCTTTCACATAGGCTACATAATGGGTTCCTGGTCCTGTACTCTCATCTAGATTTAGAACGGCACATTCCTGTTTCTATGGTCGTGGCGGTAATTGGTTCCGCATAAACACACCTCGAAAATGAGAAAGCTTTAGTTGTTTGGCATAGCTTTCGACTTGTTGATGGGGCAGGGCATGTCTTGCTATGGCTGTGGTTAAAAAAATATTTTTTTCTTTGCCGATAGGCTAAGGCCAAGTCCTCGTTGATTAAAGACTGGCTTTAAATTGGCGTTTCTAGCCCCCATAACAATTGCTTCCATCGTTTCATTATGTCGCTGACTTTCTTTCAATTGTTGTTTGCCCTGCTGTACAGCTTTGATGGTTTTAGCGACAGCACTGGCACCACCCAAAAGTGTACCCAGGGCAGCTAGGCCAGCGAACGGGAATCACTCGGCCTTGTTTTGAAACCTGTCGCTGACGTTTTGGAATAACACGTCTCTGTGTTGCTCGAAGGGCTTTCTTTATCGTCAACACATTATTTTTATTCTTTTCATTCGCAAGGGCTTGTCAGCCAATGCCTTATCCCCATTCTTTGGGAATGACAGGGTCTTTTTTTTAGTATTTTTCACCACATATCTTTGTTTCGCCATGATCATGACGAACAACCTTTCACAAGTAAGTTTAAGTGACAACTAACGCGTGATGATTATTTCATGTCTGTATATTTAAATTCCACATAAAGTGGGAAATCGTTTATCGTGTTTCCTGCTTGCTTTTCGTCCCATGTAAGCATGAGATGAAATGATAATTCATCATCTGCATTGACAGTTTGATGGTTATGTACCAACATCCTATGACGGTTTATCTGTACATGTAAATGGTTCTCATCAGGCATCGATAGTTTGATGTGAACGGTGCCATCATAGTGTAATCGATAGTGTCTTAAACCTGAAGAAAGCACACACGTCAAGTGGTCATTGACTAGCGGTAAATGGTTCCTGTCGTTTACAGGTTTTTCATTCGTCAGGTACAGTAAAAGTACGGATGGGACAAATGTATCAAGTCTTTTCATTTGATGGGTCACGTAACGTTTGGTGCAGACATCATCATCTTCTTGTGGGTCTTCCACGTGAATAATGCGGTTATGGTTAGCCGTATAGCCATTCACAGAAAGCTGAGGCACTTTGTCATATAACTCGTGCACCTTGTTATCCACATACCTTTTTGTAGTGACATCTGTAGACACTTGAGGATGTTTCTCATGGGTTAACCGCTTTCCCTTAAATACATATGCTCCCTGTTCAGCGCGTGACACCACGGACCTATCCACATAGTATTTATTAGCAGGATCTGTTTCTTGTTTAGGATCATGTATTGGGACAGACCTAGCTTTGGCCATGAACGCACGTCCAAAGACATTCATCGTCAACCTGTAGTACTGGTCTACTGTTTCTATCACAAGGCCCGGTTTCATGTATATAGACAGCCTGCTAACCTCTCTGACCCTTAGTTGATATGAAGATTATTATGGAGCAAGAGTCATTCCCTGTGGGGGACATGGTTTCCCATCTCTATCCCACATCACGTGAACAACGCCACGGTTCACTGTTTCCGTCTTCCATTCGCTGCATCACTGTGGGGCCTTCGGGATGTGGAAAGACCAATATTTTGCTCACGCTCATCACAGCGCCAAATGGTCAGCGTCTTCAAAATATTTATATTTTTACAAAATCTCTCTACCAACCCCTCTACATGTTCCTGGATCAAGTCATGTCTGAATTAAAAAGCGAGGATATGGGTTATTTCACATTTTCTATGCAAGAAAATGTTATTGCCCCGGATGCGGTAAGGCCTGATTCACTTATGATTTTCGATTATGTATCCACTGAACGACAAGCCATTATTCAAAGCTATTTCAGCATGGGTCGTCACAACATATCGATTGCTTCTATCTTGTACACACGTATTCTAAATGTCGAAACAACTTATTCGTGACAATGCCAATGTCATTGTTTTATTTCGCCAGGATGAGCGGAATAGTCGCCACGTTTATAATGAACATGTCAATCCTGATATGACATTTCAAACGTTTATTGAATTGTGTGCCAAGTGTTGGAACACCCAACTCCATGCCTGTTTGGTGATTGACAAACAAAGTGAACTCAACCAAGGACGTTATCGCTTAGGGTTTGATCATTTTATTACTATTTAAGGGACTGTCTCATTCCCTCTTAAGTCATTTGTCAAGACACCATGACGTTAGCAGAGAGAGTATTGAAAAAGCATATTATTAGAGCAAAAAATAATATTCGCCAAAAGTTTCGTCAATTGAAACGATCACATGGGGATAATGCTTTGTTTATTCAACAACATTTAGCACCTCCGCTAAAAGCCATGTTTAAACCCTCTTTCAAGCCATCTGAAACGCCATCCACTGTTGCACAAGCCACACAGACTCTACTCGAGGACCCTGTGGAAGAGGAAGATTTGACTAGTGTTAGCGATGTTGAGGATGAGGGTGAACAAGCGTTTACTCCTAAAAAAAAGTCATCACCTCTTGCAGAGGTTTTTAAAAAGAAATCATTGGCCATGGTCGAAACACCTTCCACTTCCAAACGAGCACCATTGTGAAAACTCTTGGCCACACCTCAACATAAAGATCAATTAAAACACATTTTAATAAAATATTATGGATTAACACTGGAACCCTATCTCACAGATCTATTTACTTGAAAGACAGATACGACGTATGGTGTTCGCTAAGAGGATGATGGTTTTAAAATTGGTGATTCATCTATGAAATTTTCTCGTACTAGTGTCATCATTAAAAACATAAACTATCGATAAACACCAGGTCTGTTAAAGCTGTTATTTTCTCGTACCCCATCTTCACAAGATTATACGCAACAGGACCGTAATAAATATAAATCCATTTTATTGGACACCCATGTCCACAAAAGACAGTATGACCCCTCTCAACAAGTGAATGCCAATATATCTCAAAAATATAAAACCATCTTTGCAAAAATATTTCCAACCAGTCGTAGAGAGTCCGCTTCGAGAGTGGCATTTAAACCATGAAAACCCCTTGTGGATGTTACCTACTGGCATAATCCCAATAAGCTCGTCCAGCGGATACAGTTCTTGCATGCTTCACGTCAAGCCGGCCAATTCGGTCACGATTGCGAAATTCAAGAAATTGAACAAGAACTTCAAAATGCCAAAATAAGCCCCCACCCGTCAAAGTGGGCATTGCTCACGAGTTGCATCACCCAGCTAGGCGTCACTATCAGCGACTCAAGGTGATTTCACTAGGTGTGGATGAACTTTGGCAAGCCGATTTGGTGGAAATGAATCCCTATGCTAGCGTTAACGATGGTGTACGCTATATGTTGACTGTCATTGATGTTTGTTCCAAAATGGCCTTTGTTCAACCTGTGCGTCACAAGTCTGGCCCGCTAGTCACCAAGGCCTTTCAAAATAGCATTCAACAATCCAAACGTCAACCTCAGTTGTTACAAACCGACCAGGGAAAATAATTTTTCAACAAGGATTTCTCCAGTTTTCTCAAATCTTTGGATATTCTCCATTACACCACGTGCAGCAATCTAAAAGCCAGTGTGGTAGAGCGGTTTAATCGAACATTAAGAACTCATATGTGGAAAGCATTTACCATTAGGGGCTCTTACCGCTGGTTAGACTTGTTACCTGAGCTAGTGTCACGTTACATTGATACCAAACACAGAACCATTGGGACCAAGCCGCGACTTGTGACCAAAAATATTCCATGACTGGATAAACTTTTTAATCCCATAAAACAGTGGACCCTAAACGTCACCTCCTCAAAATCGGGGACCATGTTCGTGTGAGCAAATTTAAGTCTGTCTTCGATAAATTGGGGGACCGAACTATTTTGAATTCGTCAAGTCAACCTGGACAGCGACCTATTTACTCGAGGACCTCAACCCATAAAAGGCAGGTTTTATCTCCATGAACTCCACAAGACAGCGTTTCCAAAACATTACATTGTGGAAAAATTGTTGAAACAAAAAGGAAATAAACTATGTGTAAAATGGCTAGGATTTAACTCAGCCTTCAATTCTTGGATTAATAAATTAAATGTTGTTTAAACCCGTGCACCTTTTTTATTTATTGACTCATGTTGTACTATAGCCCAGTGTATTGTGCTAAGCTCTACATGTATTATCAGCAACATGTCTTTCTCTCTCTCTCTACCTGTGTTCTCTCTTACCCCGCACCTCCCTCTCCCCTCCCTCCCCCACCACTACCGTTGACACACAGCACTCTTCCGGCTATTGTTAGGTGTGGAATGCAAAGTGCTCCCTGGGTTCCCCCTCCCCTCACCTCTATCCCTCTCTCCGCAGCTGTTCGTCGCTCACTCTGTTACCTGTTAGTTGCCAGCTTGTTTTACCTTGATCTGCCCTCTGTCACAAGCTAGCCTTGTAGCCAGGTCTGAACACATTCCATAAGCTTTGATAACATTTCACATCCTATCAGCCAGCTTCTCTTCTGCTTTCAAGCGACACACACAACCAAGTTCTATTGTCCTATATAAAACCAGCTTCGTTTGCATCATAGAGTTATAATTTGTCATATCACTCATAACTGTGTACACGTTAAAGACCCCCTTTAGGGGTAAATAAATCTTAGCACACTTCACTCATTTTGGGATATTATCCTCCATCCGTCCATCATAGGAAATATCGAAAAGCGAACCCTCGTAGACCGCCCGCCGTCCCCTCGAAATAGCGATTGTTGTATTAGGATACCTCCACCGTGGCCGGTGACAGGCTCGTTGAAACACACGCCCAGCGGTACCATCTCTCTGTCTACGACCACTCTTCATTAAAATTTTAAACAGTTAAAAATTAATTTTTCAGCATGTATGACGTTAGGCCCTTTGTGATTTTTTTCTTTTTTTGAAAATAAATACCACATTCGAAAGAGGGTGTTACTCCGAGTCCCTCAACACCTTGTAAACGTCTCTAGCCTTATTGGTTTGCGAAATATAACATGAAGTCTAAAATTATGTTTTCCACCCAAAATAGGTATCACACTTTGTTTGTGGTTGCGGGACGTTACGGCTTTGGTTGGGAGTTTTTGGTTTATGTGTTGGCAACAAGGATGATTATTGGAACAACATGGCTACGGAATACAGTCCACTATATAAGTTATGATATAAAACCCATGAATAAATCATATGTTCTAGTGTGTACTTTAGTCTGCATACGTATGTAAATAAGTAGCTATTTTATATACGTGTGTGTATTAAACCCAACATTTTGATTAAGCCCAACATTTTGGTCCTATAGGGCCGGATCTATGGTCATCAAGCGGACAGACCACAAGGTTATGAATACACGATTAACATTCAGCAAGTGATATGTACGGTAGAGTAACGGCTACGGCAATAATATTCACAATAGGATGGATATTTACAAAGGTGGACTAACTACATCAGTTAGCGAGTCCCTGGTCGAAACTGTGAAACGGCGGCTTCGTTATCGTCACAACTACTCAGGGCAAGAAATTACAAGTACATTATTTTACTCAGACTTTCCTAAATATTATCTCATAAATCATGGATCCCGCAGAAAGGCTAAAGTTAATACGGAAAAGAGCAGTAGTAAAGGGTCAGCTGACGAGAATGGCGAAATTTGTTAGTGAATTTGACAACGAAACTCAAGGTTTAAATGAAATTCAACTGCGATTTGACGACATGATAGATATTAGAAGTAATTACGATGAAATTCAGCCGAATTTAGAAGTAAAGGAACCTGAGGATCAGAGTCATGATGAAGATAGGGAACAATTTGAAGCAAGCTATTATAGGTTTAAGTACGAAATAATGAAAATACTAGCTGAACATAATCCGGAATATCAGTCAGGTGGTTCTCAAGTTGGCAATGCACATTGCTCGTGAGACTCAACAAGGCGTAGGCAAGCAAAACTTCCAGCAATTACCCTGCCTGGTTTTAATGGTGAATACGAGAAATGGTTATCATTTTCAGACTCCTTCAAAGTGATGGTGCGTGAAAATGAAGATGTACCAACAATACAAAAAATTCAGTATTTAGTATCTTCTTGTAAGGCGGCCGTCAATCAACTAATTCAGAGTATTCCAATCACGGAAGGCAATTACCTTGTAGCATGGAAACTATTAGTAGACAGATATGCGAATAAGCGCCTCCTCGCGTCTACTCATGTGCAGGAATTAATGTAATTAAAGCCTGTACAAAGGGAATGTGCACCAGAACTTGTGAGATATTCCAATTCATTTTCCAGTAATTTAAATGCATTAAAGGCATTGAACCTTTCAACCCCATTGCATGAGGTATCATTGATGCCTGTGTATTATTAAGGTATTGATGTGAACACTAGAAAGGAATGGGAATTAAAGCTCAATAGCCAGGAACTGCCAACATTAGATGAACTGCTTCATTTTGTGGAACATAGACGTCAGGCATTGGAAAATATAAAATATTTCGGTCAAACGGGTAGC
Organism: Meconema thalassinum; assembly: GCA_946902985.2. Lineage (NCBI taxonomy): Eukaryota > Metazoa > Arthropoda > Insecta > Orthoptera > Tettigoniidae > Meconema > Meconema thalassinum. The sequence continues at coordinate 272,692,849 of OX336390.1, read as the reverse complement.
AAACAAGCGTTTTCTACACAGGGGAGGGACAGTCAACATAAGGTGACTAAACCTAAATATCATTCGTATGTTGCAACCCAGAAGATCACTTGTGCATGCTGTAAGGAAAATCACTTCCTATTCAAATGTCCACAGTTCGCAAGGCTAAGCGTAGAAGAACGGAAACAGCTGGTGACAACAAACAAACACTGTTACAATTGTCTACAGGGTTCACATCTAGCTCCTAATTGTACGTCAAGTTTTTGTAAGAAGTGTGGAGGGCAACATCATTCACTGATTCACAGGGAGTCTTACACGACTACCAATGAACAGCAAAAAACTACACGGGGTGGATCTGATGAAACTGTCACACTGTTATACCACACTGTTAAGGGAAGGCTAAGATCACAAGTACTCTTGTCTACAGTCATGGTTCAGGTCAAGGATGTCGTCGGCAGACTGCACACCTGTCGCGCCTTACTAGACATCGGAAGTGAAGCTAACTTTGTCACTGAACAACTGGCTCAAGCTTAAAAGACATAGGCAAGCGGTACCTATTCAGGGGATCAATAATGCAGCCGCTCAGGCAAGCCACAATGTCACTGTACATATACAAGAGGTTACCGGTAATTTTCAAGATGAAATTCAATGCTTAGTTCTCCCACGCATAACAGGCACCATGCCTCATTGTTACATTGAGCATAAACATTGGAACTTGCCCCATGATATTGATTTAGCAGATCCAACATTTTATCAGCCTGGGCACATAGACATGCTTGTGGGAGCAGGGTTGTTCTTCAAGCTTTTGCGGAATGGGAGAATGACTCGTCCAGGAAACTACCCAATACTACAAGAAACAGAACTAGGGTGGATCTTGTCAGGACAGGTCCAACAAGCAACAGAGAATGGCACACTAGAAATAAATGCCTGTTTCATGAAATATGAAGATGGACTGGATAAGCAGTTACAGAAGTTCTGGGAATTGGAAGACGTGACCACTTCTCCCAGGACGGGGGAAGAAATCGAATGCGAACAACACTTAAGACTAAATGTCCCGTTTGTTAGTTTGTAATTCTGACACCACGTAGCAGCACCAAAGTGAGACAATTTCTTTTCTCAGTTTTCTCTTGAACGAAAGCTCGTATTTGCGATCCGAAAACCACTATGTATACTAAACTGCAATTGAATTGATATTAATTCAATGTATTTTCCAAAATGTGAAAAACAAAAAAGGTTACTAACGGTTTTTTATATCTCTGCTTAAATTATGAAAAAAAAAAACTGGTAATACGAAAATGGAGATTTATTTCCTGTTTCCAATGCATTTTTCAAAATTAAAATTGGGTGAATGGAATCGACAGCATTAGTTTGGGAATTGTTTTGAAAAGGGTGGTAGGCGGCGCGGCTCCACAAGATCTCTTGCGCTAGGAAAATGATGAACACGCTGACAGGGCGGAGGGGGAAGGGAACAATTTGACGAAAAGAAGGAGTTGTCTTCCTCTTGTCAAAAATATTATAGTTCGACGAGTTACGTGTACAAGTGCCTAGGCGTGGAAAATATCTGAGCAATAAAATTATACTGTAGTAGTGTCACAATATGTAACGTTGACACAATGTGTTCGTACAGACGACTTTCTTACTTCCTGTAACATTCTTTTTTTTTTTTTTTTTTTCGTGTAGCCTCCTGAGAGGCCGAGTGCAGGTCTTTCTAGTCGACGCCCGTGTGCGACCTGCGCGTCGGGATGAGAGATGGAATGGATGAAGATGAATGAAACTGGGCAAGGATGTGGAAGGAAGCGGCCGTGGCCTGTCAGAAGGTACTGTCCCAGCATTTGCCTGGTGTTGAAAATGGGAAACCACGGAAAACCATTTCAAGGACAGCCGACGGTGGGGCTCGAACCCACGCGTCTACCGAGTCAGCAGAGAGCTTGGCCCCTTGACCTAACGCAGCGCTTTAGCCCGCGTAGCCACTACTGTCGGTATACATTCTTGTTGATAATAATACATTGTAGGGGCTTGGGACATCTTGGTCATCAGTACCTATGGCTGGCTGCGTGACTCAGCGGTAACGTTCTCACTTGCTGTGCCCAAGGTTGCAGGATCGAATCCTGGTGCAACCAGTTGTCATTTGAGGGTGCGCGAATGCGAGGGAGCCGTGTCATTAGATATACTGGCACGTTAAAGATCACCTTCGGAGCAAAATTCCGGCACCCCGGCGTCTCTAAAAGCCCGCAGTAGTTAAAAGGGACGTGAAACCAATAACGTTATTATTATTATTATTATTATTATTATTATTATCATCATCATCAGTCCCGTGTAGTTGATTATGTGTGTAACTGTATTGGAGTCAGGGATGGGACAGGTGCCCTGAAACTTCATGTACGGTACTATCTCGGCATTTACCTGGAGGGATTGTGGAAAACTCGGTGAAAATACACTCAGGATAGATGCTGACAGCGTTGGATTCCCTTCTAGGTAACTGTTTTAGAGTTATTTTAGGATAAACTCCCGAACAAAAAACATATTGTTCCGACATTAGTAATACTTTGTAGGGCATAATTCTTATCGCACAGATCAGCGACTGGTTTCACTCGATGCGAAATTGAATACTGTATAGAAAGATATGACTGGTTTGTAGTTAGCATGTTCTTGATATTTTAGAAAAAAGATGGACAATATATGTTCATGTTCAGGTTTATTGGGAATATCTATTCTAAAAACCATCCGATTCGGACGTCCAACTCTAGGAATCGTCTTCTAGACTTAACAATCAAGACCACAAACCGTGAATTATTCTAATATATCGATTTATAAGAGGCCAAATGCGCACGCACATAGACCTACATACATACATTTATTTTGGTGATTCGTATGGTTCTTTGGTTCTTTCGACTCAAATTCCCCCTTTTTTTTTTTCGTGAGATCTGAAACGACTCCGTGTAGCCAATCACTATAACTTACTTCAATTTTCATGGAGGTAATAATAAAAGTTCATTTATGCAGGACATTTATTACAATAAACAAATTATGAAAATGCATAACAAGAGCAAAATTATTATGTACATAATAGAATTAAAGTTCCTATAAAACCCATAAGTTTTATGTACGAAAATACCACATTCTTCGACTTTTCTACCGATTTCTCCTCTAAATTTCGATTTGCAATTCGCTCATTATCACAGTCATACTGCATTGCTTTTGAGTGAAATTCGCCGTACAGAATGTTTTTTGCTAATGGAGCCCATTTCGAAGTAGGTTTCCCCTTGCATACATATCCAAAATTGGATGCCGTAAGTTTTTCCTTTCTAGCTGTGTGCCACTTTTCATTTTCCCTTTGGCCCCTTGTTTCCTTTTCCAGTTTTTGCATATGGCCTTCACTAAGCGTTAGTTGCTTGATCTTCTCATCACTAAACTCTCTCAACAGTACCTCATCGAAATCCAACTGCATTGATCGGTTTCTATAATCACGTGATACATTACGTTTCATTTCATTAGACTGTTGTCGGGGCATTCTTTTCCCTTCTCGCGACGCAAATAAACTTTTTCGGAAAGCTGCTCTTCTTCTCTTTCTGCTGAGTGCAGTGTCCTTCACTATTGTGGCATTTTTAGCCTATTTTTCACATTTTGCAAAAATGAGGGAAAAGTAGACTTATGAGATCGGGCAAATGTGTGTCTGTCTGTCTGTCTGTCTGTCCTTCTGTCTGTCTAGCTGTGTGTGTGTGTCCCCATATCAACTCCTAAACGGCTGCAGCAATCGAAACAAAATTTGGTAGGAGTAAAGATCTATACCTGAATATCTCACGGCCATATTTGAAAATGATGTCAGTGCTACCAACTGCTGAAAAATCGCAATTGAAATTTGAGCTCCATGTTGGATATTTTGGAAGCTATGAATATGAGCTATTTCAAAATTGGCACACGTATAGATAATAATATTGCAGTTTAATTTCCAGGAGGCCATAAATCGCAGTGTTGCCAAAATGAATATAAGCCTGTTGATAGGTCCAAATTTTAAATGCATATAACTTCTACGCTATCAATTGGATTTTAACCAAATTTCGTATGTGCTATGTGTACATAAACAGATATGACTGAACGTATTCTTAAGATCCACCAGGGCTGCCAACTGTTAATAAATGCTCTCAATTTATTTTATCCAAATACCAATATATCAGAAAGTATGCAAGTCGACAGCTTTAAACTATGCACACGTATAGTAACTGACATTCTATATTAATTTGGAGTAACGTATATACGTCAGTGCTACCAACATGATTCTAAGCCTGCTGAGAGGTCCAACTTTAAATACATGTAACTTCTATACTATCATTTGGATTTCAACCAAATTTCGTGTGTGCTATGTGTACCATGACAGATATGTATATGTCGATTCTTAAGAGTAACCAGGGCTGCCAACTGTTAATAAATATTGTCTCTATTTTTGTTACCCTAATATCAATATATCAGAAAGTATGCAAGCCAATAGCTCTAAACTTTGCACACGTATAGTACCTGGCATTCTAGATTAATTTGGAGTAAGTAATATACGTCAGTGCTGCCAACATGATTCTAAGCCTGCTGATAGGTCCAATTTTAAAATGCATGTAACTTCTATACTAACTAATGGATTTCATTCAAAATTGACACAACAATAGAGCATATTATTTCAGATTATTTCTGACCAATACATGTATGTCATTGTTGCCAACATGATTTTACGCGCGCTGTTAGATCCAGTGTTTAACTGCATGTAACGTCCATGCTATCCATTGGACTTCAACCAAATTTTGTATTCTGTACCTTAAGAGATGGAACTAAGAATATATTCAGTCACCAGGGCTGCCAACTGTAGTTCTCTATTAGGCTACATTATGCCAGGTATACAGTATTTCGAACTAATTAGAAATTTCGATATTACCAACTTAATTTCGTCATTATTCTAGATAGATCCATATAGATTAATCATTGGCATGAATCTTAAATTTTAAGAAAAGTAGGCTCTTTAGTTCGTCACGGAACTTCTTGTTTTTTTTAAACGGATTTCATTGTTTTATAGTGCCAGGATGGCCCAAACTGAAAGACTAGTCTGGCAGCTTTGGTTCTATGAGTGAAGGAACCTCGTTACCCTCGATTGATCTGCTTACCTCCCGTGAATTTTGCAACAAGGGACATATAATTTTCGGTAGCATTGCTGGTGGTGTTTGATACTAGCTGGGAACTTTATGCAATTAGCGGCTGCAAGCAATAACGCATAAGTTTGGTTGCAGTTAGTTGTTTGTCTTCACCTTGCCCACAGGTAGTTCAGAAGTACTGTTGGCAGTCTTTATGGATCTCAATCCAATCCAGTATTACCGGAAACAAATTTTCCATTTTCACATTCGCTAAGCCTTTATTTTTCCACACAACGCATTGTTTCATTTGAAGTCGAACTTGCTTCTCTGAAAAAAGTAGACACTGAATAGTTCGTGATTTTGTACTCCTACACGTATGTATTAGAAGTAAGAAACAAACTACACCCGTTGCGCGACAGCCCATGAAGGGCCTAGGCCTAGCAAGCAACCGCTGCGCTGTTCAGCCATGTAGCCTGCAGATTCGGGGTGACGTTTAGTCATCCAACCTGTAGGCTACTGGTAAAATATAAGTGAAATCATAACTGCTCAGAGCATTACAGATTCTCTAATGCAAGCGTAAAGAATTATATAATTTAAAATATAAACTAGGAAAAAAAACTTACGGGTGTGGAAAGGTGTTTTATTGTTTTTGTTGGGCTTGGCTTCCTTTTCTTGGCACTTAGTCGCAATCACCTCAGGGATTTAGTGGAACGCCCTTGAATCGGTTTTGGTGGTGGCTCCATTTTTCAACAAAAACGAAAACATAACTCCACGTGATGACCGTAATGCTCCCCACCAGTCGTAGCCTGCCTATATGTACGGGTATCTATTCATCCTCCGTAGCGTAGCGGTCAGCATGGTTCGCTGCCGCCCCGGAGGTCCTGGGTTCGATTCCCAGCTCTGCCACGAAATTTGAAAAGTGGTATGAGGACTGGAACGGGGTCTACTCAGCCTTGGGTAGTCCAAATGAGTAGAGGGGGTTCGATTCCCACCTCAGCCATCCTCGAAGTGGTTTTCCGTGGTTTCCCACTTCGTCTTCGGGCAAATGCCGGGATGGCACCTACTGTAAGGTCACGGCCGCCTCATTCCCTCTTTCTTGCATATCCCTCCCAATCTTCCTTTCCCATCCCATCCCTCATGAGGCTCCTGTTCGCTTTGCAGGTGAGACCGCCTGGGTGAAGTGCTGATCACATCTCCTCAGTTGTACCCAATCCAACCAAGGGTTCCCAGCTCTAGGACACTGCCTGGAAAGGCGGTAGTGGTGAGTTCCTTCGCTGAGTCCTTGGGAACCACCACCTTGGAGGGTAAAATTGACTAAAAGAAAAAATCTATTCTACCAGAAATACTGTCCAAAAAATAAAGTGTCGAAAATAGAACACCTAACGGGCATTAAAAAATAATACTGTTGCAGGTAAAATAAATTAAATAAAAAGTAATTAATGAGTTCAATGAACTAAAAACAAGAAGTCGTGACAACTAGGAACTGCTAAAATATCAAAGGATCACTCAGAAATATCCAGACCTTGACAATAATTCAGAACTAACCAGCACAGTCAATCGCAATATTGGACAAGATGCTCGGGAATTCCATACCGTCTGGCAAGGTCTCTCAAATCACTCTAGCTCCACTCCCCTCCCCCCAACCCTCCACCAACCCGCTCACCATGACCTTGTTCTACTGACGCGCCTTGTTGCAAATACAACACTTTTATTCACAAACTTCCCAAAGTGATCCCGACGGTTCTACTCAAACCAATTTAGGTTTTCGATGCGGCTTTGGAATCAGTGAGTAAAACTCAACTTTCGTATTACCCGTTTTATTTCGAATTTTAATCAGATATTTGGAAAACAAACAGCAACTTTTCTGTTTTTGAAATTAAAAGGTAAGCAATGAATTAATATCAATTCTGCTACTAGACAGAGTACATAGCAGTTTTCAGATCGCAGATCGGAGCTCCACTTCGATCCAAAAATAAATTCAGCTTCGCTTGTGCTGCCATCTGTTGAAATATATTCTTACCAAAGTGTCGGGACATTTAGCCTTAAAAGATGAACAAGGAAGATACGTTGTTCGACTGCCAATGAAGGAAGATTGTGAGTCCCTGGGAAGCTTTTATAGTCAAGCTACCACACGGTTACTACAATTGGAACGCCGACTACAACGCCAGCCACAGCTTCGATCGGAATACACCAAGTTCATGGAAGAATATGAAGGATTAGGACATATGAAACTTGTCCATGATGAAGAGGGCGATCGTGAAGGCACGTATTATCTCCCTGATCACCCGGTTATAAAGGAATCGAGTACATCTACAAGAACGCGAGTAGTTTTTGATGCTTCGGCAAAGACCACTAGTGGTATTTCACTGAATGATGGGTTGATGGTAGGCCCTACAGTACAGCAGGATCTGTATTAAATCGTTTTGAGATTCAGAACACACCCTGTCGCATTCACTGCTGATATAGCAAAAATGTACGGGCAAATTAGAGAGCAGTCATGTGACACGGGACTTCAGCGGATACTCTGGCGTATGTCACCCGATGAGGCAATAAAGATTTATGAGGCTCAAACAGTTACTTATGGGACAGCAGCTGCACCCTTTCTAGCCACTAAATGTCTTCAACAGCTCGTCGAGGACGAAGGGTTTAGATATCCACTCGCAGCAGCGGTCCTTCGAAGGGATTTCTATGTCGACGATGTTCTGTCTGGATGCTCTACAGTGGAGGAAGCGCTAAGGCTTCAAACAGAGTTGATCCAGTTGCAAAACCGTGGTGGATTTCCATTACACAAATGGTGTGCAAATCACGGTGGCTTACTAGAAGCAATTCCTGTCGAACACCGTGAGACCCAGTTACCATTACAACTTGACACTGATGGTGGTTTTAAAACCTTAGGGCTTCTTTGGCACCCAACTACAGATACATTTCTTGTAACAACCAAGGTAAATATAAACGAGTCATCAACGATGAATGATAACATATCTAAGCGCATTGTATCTTCCATTGTTGCATCAATTTTTGATCCACTGGGTCTTATCAGCCCTGTTGTGATTGTTTACAAAATATTTTTGCAGCAGATGTGGCTTCACAAGTTTTCATGAGATGAACATCTTCCAGCAGATTTAACGAAGGAATGGCAAATCATATGCAATCACTTGCCTACAGTAAACTCCCTAAAGATTGATAGATTGGTATTATGTCAGGGTGAGCCGGTAGACATTCAGGTACATGGATTCTGCGATGATTCAGAGAAGGCATATGGCGCATGTCTGTACATCAGACATGGACCTCGGACATGGAGGTCATGATGGCTATACGAAAAGCAAAGAATAACAAGGCGTGTGGGCCTGACCTCATATACAACGAGCACCTAAAGCTTGCATCAATAGAACTGAGTAGATGCTTAGTCGCTCTTTTTAATGCATGTTTAAGATATGGTACAATCCCTCACAGGTGGAGAAAATCGACAATAAAGATGCTGTATAAAGGAAAGGGAGATTGTGGGGACCCTAACTCGTACAGAGGAATTGCCCTAGAATCGACAGTATTGAAACTCCTCAGCAATATAGTTTGCATTCGTTTGACAAAGGCAATAGAATCTCAGATACCGGAAGAGCAATTTGGTTTTAGGAGGGGACGATCTGCAATTCAGGCTATACAATGTCTGCAGGCTGACATAGAAGAAGCCCTGAAAACACTCGGGGGAAAACTACATGTGGTATTCTTGGACTATGCAAAGGCCTTTGATACCATCAATAGACAAATGCTAGTAAGGAAATTAGACAACATGATTGGTGAAGGCAACTACTTGGCGAGATTTGTTAGGACCCTGTTGAGCGAAAACTACATCGTTATTTCGGACAACATTAGAACTTCCAAGGAAATACAGCAGACAATTGGAGTACTGCAGGGGGATCCCTTAAGCCCCATCCTCTTCGCTCTTGCTACGGCAGATGTGGTGGAAATATTACCCCCAAATGTAAAAATATACATTTACGCAGACGATATGGCTCTAATTTCAACCAGTGAGAAGGATTAAAGCAGGCGTAGGCAGAGCTGCGGAGTGGGCGGAAGAGAATGAACTCTATCTGAATGAAAGGAAAACAGTTGCAATGACTTTCAGAAAAGGGGGAAGAGGAGCGACAATTCTCTACAAAAATAGACCGCTGGAATGTGTTACGCACTTCAAGTATCTGGGGGTGACGTTCCAGACTCACGGAAACGTATTCACTATTCACATCAAGGACAGAACAAACGCGGCTATAAAGGCCATGAGTGACATTCGACATCTCCGAACACTGTCATTACAGACAGCGATGAGACTTTTCTCGCTGAAGATCATTCCTGTAGTTGCATATGGTTTGGAATAGTACATTATGCAACGAGCCTATAATGGCTATAATTAAGACACAAGTATTTTTTTATAAAACGAGCGTATGCGAGTTTTATAATTTCCATACGAGTGTCTTAATTACCGTTATAGGCGAGTTGCATACGACTGTTTATGTTCGACGATAATTATAATTTTATTATATGTTTTAACATAAATATTCATAAATATCTGTTGAGAGTCAGCCACAAGAATTTTGCTATCGGGGAGCGAGCGCGAGACATCTCTCTGTCTTTCAAGATCTTTGAACGACCGACGCATGCGCTCTGTGTGCTTGCAATGCCATATGCAAGCCGTATGTTTACATCTGCCGTCCCTCAGTAATATTGTCACCGGAGTCGTTTGAATGCGCTGTGTAGAAATTAGTATTGGTGATTTTAAGGTACAGTGCTATTTCTTGTTTCATATTCGCCAGTTTATTTACGCGAACATATGGACGGTGCGTATTCCATGTCGGTAATTTATTATAGTTCGATGTTGTGTTTATATCCGACATGTTGGATTTTGAGTGCATGCGCGAAGGTATCGTTACCTAATTGGTCAATGAACGAGCTCTGATTGGCTGGAGAAACTGTATCATAATGAAAATAAGTGTTATAATGACCATCATTATGACACCGTTTTCTGACACATAATAGTGAGGGTCGAACATAAAGTATTTTGCATCACCTTAAGTATAAGCAACTCGTAGAGTTGGAGAAGGTGAAAGCTACCTACCTGAAAAGGGTAATGTGTCTTTGGAAATTCACTCTTTCTCGGTTGGTGTATGAACTCGCGAAAGAGCCTCCTTTTGTTGAAGACCTCAGATTACAGCTGCTCCTGCCATCTACATCGGGTAATGAGAGACTAATGCAGGAAATGAAGTTAAAGAGAGGAAGCATATGGCAGGAATTTTATATCACGGATGCGATGACATCGCGGGATTGGACGAGGGGTTTCTATGAGATGAGACACTTGATAACCAGATTCGCGGTGCATGGATTCCACTTCAGGGTGTGTGCAAACAAAATGTACCATCAGCCGGATTGCTGGTGCGTGTGTGCCCTCTGCGGCAAAGCATTTGACAGATATCATGTAATGCAGTGTGATCAGAGGAAGTTTTCTCTGTCACAGTTTTGTACTAGTGATAAGTAATTCATGATGATGATGATGATGATGATGATGTTCGAGGAAAAGATAAGTCATGTTTAATTCAATTGCATATTTTGTGCTCTAATAAATTTATTATAAACAAACAAGGAGAAACAATGGTACGACTCCTGTATTCAAAGTCAAGAGTAGCTCCAGTGAAAAGGGAAACCTTACCTCGTTTAGAATTGTGCGTAGCTATCCTGCTCACACAATTGATGCATAAAACATTGCCAATTTTAGAGTTGGATGTTAGCAACGTCTATTTATGGACAGAATCATCGATAGTATTGTCCTGGATAGCATCACCTGCAACCAGATGGAAGACATTTGTTGCTAATAGGGTTGCAACAATTCAAGAGGCTACGCATAATGCCACATGGAACCATGTTTCGTCCTGCCAGAATCCAGCGGATCTCGTATCGAGGAGAACCACTCCATTGGAACTAATGAGTTCACCAATTTGGTGGATTGGTCCAGAGTGGTTACAAAAAGACATCAACTCGTGGCCATCGACTGCCCCAACATTAGAAGTTACTGAAGAACAGAGAAGAATCCAAGTAACTTTGGCAGTGCCAAACACTACAGGAGAATTCATGGAACGCTATACTACGCTGTCACGCTTAGTGAAAGTGACAGCATACTGCATTAGATTCATTCTCAACGCAAGAAATCAAAAATTTAGAACAGCAGGGGTGTTGACAAGTGACGAATTGCATGTAGCTCTGCACAGATGCATCAGGATTGCACAACATGTGGTCTACGCCCAGGAAATACACGAACTCAAAAGAGGCAACCAAATTCAGAAGCAAAGCAATATGATTGATCTACGTCCATTCTTGGATGGTCAGGGAATGGTCCGGGTTGGTGGGAGACTCGACAACTCAAACTTAACATATGATGCCAAGCATCAGCTGATTTTTCCTCCAAGGCATCACCTGACAAAACCTATAGTATTGTCAGAACATCTGCGGTTATTGCATGCTGGGCCACAACTCTTACTGGCAGCACTTCGAGAACGTTACTGGATCCCTGCAGCCAAGTCAATGATCAGGTCCGTTTTGCATAAATGCCTTAAATGTTTTAGACTGAAGGCTAGAGTTTCCCAACAACTAATTGAAAATTTACCATCACCTAGAGTCTAACCATCTCTACCATTTCTCAATGCTGGGGTGGACTATGCAGGCCCAATCTTGATCAAGAGTGGAAATACGCGGAACAAAACAACACTGAAATGCTATATTGCAATTTTCATTGTCTTTCTACAAGGGCGACCGGCCCCGTGGTGTTGGGGTAGCGCGCCTGCCTCTCACCCGGAGGCCCCGGGTTCGATCCCCGGCTCCGTCAGGGATTTTAAAACTGACGTGAGGGTTGGAACGGGGTGCACTCAGCCTCGTGAGGACAATTGAGTAGCTGTCTGACAGTGAGACAGTGCCTCGATAACAGAAACAAAGATTAACGGCCGAGGGGACCCGACGCGCTGATCACGCGTCACCCCAATATCTGCAGGCCGAATGGCTGGGCAGCGGTCACTTGGTCGGCCTAGGCCCGTCATGGGCTGTATAGTGCCAGGGATTGACTTGTTGACTTTCTACAAGGGCAATTCATGTGGAAGTGGTTAGCAATATCTCTTCAGAGCCTTTATAGCTGCCCTCAAAAGGTTTACAGCAAGAAGAGGGAAGAGTGGCCATATATATAGCGACAATGGGACCAATTTTGTCGGAGCAAACCGGGAACTGCAGGAGCTGAGGAAAATGTTCCTGTCAGAACAATTCAATTTACGGCTTCATGAGCATGCAGCAGCTGAGCAGCTAAGCTGGCATTTCATACCCCCCAGTTCACCTCACTTCGGCGGTCTATGGGAAGCAGCGGTGAAATCAATGAAGTACCATTTTAAACGTGTAGTAGGCAATACTATGCTGACATGAGGAATTAAATACATTAACTGCTCAGATAGAAGCTTGCCTTAACTCCCGTCCTTTTACGGCCCTGTCAGATGATCCCATGGCCCCAAGTTATTTATCTCCTGGTCACTTTTTAATTGGTGCACCTCTCACCTGCCTACCCGAGCCTGATTTAACTGATCTGCCCTTGAGTAAGTTGTCCAGATGGCAGTGAGTGCAGGCCATGCAACAGCAGCTGTGGAGTAGGTGGTCATCCGACTACCTGAACTCGTTGCAGCAGAGGAGAAAGTGGGCAATTTCCAAGGACAACCAGCAGAGGTCCTTGTTCGTGAGGACAATTTACCTCCCTTGCAGTGGCGGATGGGAGTCATCACTGAAGTTTGCCCAGGAAAGGATGGAGTAGTGAGAATAGTAACATTGCGAACCAAGGGAGGCACACTCAAGCGGCCCATCCAGAAGTTGGTGGTACTACCTACGCAATAGGAAGTATATGACATTTGAACCTGGAAACTTGATAGGATGGGTTAAGAAGATGATTGTCTAGTGTTTTGTATAATTGAATTATTTTAACTGTGTTACTCATATAATTCATTGTTTGTATTTTTGTTGAATTTCAGTAGATTCAAGGGAGGGGAATATGTTTGTGGTTACGGGACGTTACGGCTTTGGTTGGGAGTTTTTGGTTTATGGGTTGGCAACAAGGATGATTATTGGAACAACATGGCTACGGAATACAGTCCGCTATATAAGTTATGATATAAAACCCAAGAATAAATCATATGTTCTAGTGTATTTTTGTCTGCATACGTATGTAAATAAGTAGCTATTTTTTATATACGTGTGTGTATTAAACCCAGCATTTTGATTAAGCCCAACACACTTACTCGACATAGGCAGCATCGTCAAGAGGGCAGCGCAACAAAAAATGTCATGCCAAACTTTGTTCTAGCATTAGGTGTTCACCAAATATCAACAAAAATCACAAAAAAAGCACGTGTTTACCCCAAAATACGTTTCCAATAATCCACCGATTTAAAAAAAATAAACTCACCATCAGATAGAGCGGAAATAATACCGTTCAAACGACCCCTCACTCAACCCTAGTCCTTCCCCCCACCTAACCCTTTTCCATCCACCATAGCCATTCAAGCACGCACGTGACTATGTGTAGGACTCTTGACCTCACGCTACTGCATTTTTTTTTGTCCTAGAGACTTGAAACTTGGTTTGTGGGTAGAGGGGGCAAGGACCTATCATTTACGTGAAACTTTTTTGTAAAATTCCTAGTTTCTTAAATAGAGCCCACATTCAAAATTGAACGTTTTTGGAAAAATGTAAAAAATATAAAGTTTTGTTCTAACGATAAAGGACATAGAGACCATTCGCTTAAGTCATTGTACAACGTTCTATCATGTTTGGTTTTCAAAATATCGCCTACTTTCAAAAACAAAAAATTCAAATTAATACAAATATATATAACGTGTGGTCCATAGCAAAGAGAGCGTCACCCCAAGTCCTACGATATGTCACATGCTAAAATCCGATCATGGGTTCGCGAGATATCGACAAAGTTACCAGGAAAGTAGGCTATGCGTTTAAACCGGCACTGCTCCCCTACTTGTAAGGTAACTTTTTTTCGGCTCGGAGTCGTTAGGAAATGTAGTTCTTGGTCGCGCTGTAATCCTTGTACATCAAAAAGTTACGATGTATGACCTTGAAATACGTAAAATAATTCAATTATTTTATATCAGTTTGTATTTGTACGGGGAAATAAGTCATGGTTCACCAGCTAGCCACTCCGCGGAAAGCTGCACAGCGTTGCCAAGATAGAGCCCAACACGCGTCATGGCGCGCCTCGCTCGGAAGTGATGGGCTCTATTTCAGCAACGCTGTACAGCATTCCCCGGAGTGGCTAGCTGGTGAACCATGTCTTATTTCCCCGTACAAATACAAACCGATATGAAATAGGTGAATTAATTTACGTATTTCACAGTCATACAGCATACACCGACAGTAGTGGCTACGCTGGCTAAAGCGCAGCATTAGGTCATGGGGCCAAGCTCTCTGCTGACTCGGTAGACGCGTGGGTTCGAGCCCCACCGTCGGCCGTCCTTGAAATGGTTTTCCGTGGTTTCCCCATTTTCAACACCAGGCAAATGCTGGGACGGTACCTTCTGACAGGCCACGGCCGCTTCCTTCCACATCCTTGCCCAGTTTCATTCACCATCATTCATTTCATCTCTCATTAACTCCTCTCCTGAGGTTGGCGTCAGGAAGGGCATCCTGCCGTAAAAACCATCGCCACAAAGACTTCCATCGCATCTCATCCCCGACCCCGTTGGGAAAACGGGAATAATAAGTGGTAGTCATACATACAGTCATACAGCATACCTTAAACCTACATGAACTAACGTAAAATAGAACGACGAAAATGATGATGTTACTGTATTTTATGTAGGTCTATTGGTTACTTAACAAACAACCTTCAAACTCGAGTGCGCATACTATTTTGGTCGACTGTAGTATAGGTTATTAATCACGTCTACAGGGAGGATAGAAACTTTCATAAACCACTTCAATGGTTCGGAGAGTTGTGGAAGAAATGTACTCTTACATCATTGCTGCCAACTTTCATTCGGTGCCGTGATTAATGAATCGTCCTGAAATGTATCCACATCAAGAGGATGTTCAGTGACAATCAAGCGCAGCATATCTACAGGCGAACAGAGATAGCACCAGGATCCTACGTACCTAAGGCCCAGGGACCCGGAACAGAACGTAACGCGGAACGGAACTCTTGTCTATGTGGAACGGAGAAATTCCGTTATCGCCAAGGTTATTTCCAAGTTGTAACGTTACCGCGGTCTGTTCCAAGCGTAACGTTACCGTGCTGGAACGGAACTGATTCTGAAACCGTAATCGGTATCTGGAACAGTGGAACGTTAGCCGAGCCTGTACCGGTACAGCGTATTGGAGACGGGTGGAACGTTACGTTGTCCCGTACCGAAATGAACAGAGGAATATCCGATACGTTACAGTTCGGAACGTTCTACTTATAATAACGGAACAAACAGACGGAACGGAACGTTGCACATTTAACGGGATTGTATTGTTACAAGGCTGCATTATGACGTCTCAAGGTCAAGCAGAAGGCGTGCGATATAGCTGTTATTTTTATTGGGACGACGTGCATGCATTTACTCACTCAATCCCATTTTCCCGCTCACCTCACAGCACGCCAGCCTTCTGTTCCAGCTAATGTAGAGATCCTGTACCCCAAAAGAAGCTGTGCAACTCCGTCCCCTCGTTGTGATCGGTTGATCAAAATATCTTTGGGATACCGTACACGATTTGTGAAGTAGGGCAATGGGCAAAGCACAGTGCTATCAAGCGGTTCCGTGGCACCTTTTCCGTATATAACTAAGTATATCTAATTTGCGGGAACACCGTAGTGTTTGTTTGTACTTCAACGTTGATTATCACCGAGACATGAGGTTTGAGACCACATATAAAATTTACACATTTCAAGCTGCCTGGAGTTGGAGAGGCGAGTACAGACGATTCTCTAGTTTAATCCAATTTTGGTTGGCTTACATATCATTGACAATCATTTCATGACTCTGCTTTCAGAATAAGGCTATATTATGACTACCCACATCGTCACTCCAAGAGGACAGCGAAATACTTATTATTAGACTATTGTTATTATTATTATCATTAGACAGTTATGTTATTATTATTATTTTCATAATTATTAGTCAATAATGATTATTATTAGTATACTATTATTATTATATTTTTTTAATTCTAGACAATTGAGGTTGTACAAAAATTATCTATCCAGCAACAGAGAAACTACCTTATAGGCCTACTATCGGGGCGCAGTTAGCCTATTATTAGGGACCGGATTCTTAGGTTCTTATCTCTTTTCCCATACTTCTAAATACTTTTACGAATCACACTGATATTTCGTACTACCTATAAAACTAAATGATACGCGAGTACCTAAAATTAACTAATTGCAGTTTTGTACCATTTATTGTAGTATATTTCGAATTTTGTCCATAATTCTTGAAATTAAATGTGAAGATAGTGTTTATTCCTAGCTCCAGTTGATTAAAAGCAATACTACCTACAGGAAAAATGAAATATTTTCAGCACTTTCCAGCTTATATATTATTGTTTGGTTATTTGCCGAGAGGAAAGAGCGAATAATTCTCTTATTATTCCCAAGAATCCAATATTGTAAAGAAACAAAATTATTTGAACGAGATAGTGTGAAAATCATCTCTGACATCCTTGGCTTTATTGCAATCCCTAAAAGTGTAAAGTTATCGGTGATGATTTGATTACGCATCATTATGTAAAATATTTACTCTCTCGTTGCAATCAGATTGTCTACTAACAATGAGGTATTAATTTTAAGCCTTATGTAATGTATGTCAACTTTCGCTACCCTTTAAACATAAGAACCTATTGTAAAAACCCATTCTACCTAATAAAACCCTAAAAAGAACAATTTTATGTTTTTGAAAACCTAAAATGACAATTTTAAAAACCACCAAAATCCGGCCCCTATTTATTATATTCTGATGGTTGGGTGGTAGAGCAGAGGACTCTGTACTGGGATAAACGCCAGGAAAGAAGAAGATGGTTGGGTGGTTTCATAAGTAAGAAAACAGAAACATGGAAACAGAAGAGTGGAATAAGGCAAACTTCAAGCTGCGGCACGTTTCACGAGGACCTCGGCCCATGGGTTTGATCACAGATTCTGCGCAGAGAGATGATTCCACACCTGCACCATATGTGGACACAGTATCATATACTGTACTCACCTGCCAAGCTAGGACAAACTCACTAACTTTCTATTCTCAGAATGAAAACTTGTAACATTCACCCTATTGTTAACATCAGAACGCATTATGTTTAAGAAATATTGTTATAACTCAGCAAAAAAATTGTATTAATATTGTCCGCTTTGAAACGATTTTACCACATTTTCCAAAATGAGGGAATGGAATGAAACCTGGCAAATTCATTCGCGGAAACGCACCCATACAATTTGGCAAATTTTTAAGATCTTCTACCCTTATTAAATTACGTCATAATTGACCCCCTCTAAACGTAGGAAAAATGAAAGGTTGTGGTAAATGCGATAGTACTGCGGAGTTTCAGCTAAGGAGTGTTGGAACTTCACGGACTTGCTATTGTATATAGTTACACCTCCGAACGGAGGCACCCGTGTTCACCTTAGGACCTCCGTGTAGATCTAACCGAATTTCCTGACGCGGGACTTACCACGGAGGCACCTCGCTAGTTGCCCGGATCATATAGGGCCCACAGCCACTCCTATTTCAGTACACGAGCTATCGAGTCTAATACCAACCGACCGAGTGGTTCGAGGCTGGTTGGCGTACCTCTGATCGTATTGGGTACTGACGAGCCCTCTATAGTTCGGATATTGCGGCATTTGACGCACATTGGTAGTATATGATAAAAGCATAAGTTGGCGTCGATAATTTAGAGGTGGAACACCCGATTCGGCGAGTCGGCTGGGTATCGGGCTGGTCCGGAAGGCACCAGTAGCCAGCCTAACGCCACTATGGTGGATACTGTCCAGCATTTTCAAGGTTGCCGGCCTTTCTGAACCGTAAGCCGCAGAACCATAGTCTAGCCGGGACACGACGAGGGCTTGGTAGAACCGTAGCAGCACCGCTCCGTCAGCCCCCCACGTAGTGCTACTAAGAAACTTGAGCATGTTCAGTTTCCTGAGACACGTCGTTCTTAGTTGCCGTATATGGTGCTGCCACGTTAATGTGCTGTCAAAATGGAGCCCCAGGAAGCGATAAGTGTCAACCAACGGCAACGCAGCATACCTGAGATGTAGTTCAGGGTGTAAGTGTAGCCTTCGGAGCCGACAAAAATGGACGACGGAGGATTTCGCTGATGAAAACCGGTCGTGAGCCCACCTGTCGACCCGGTTAATAGCTATCTGCAATTGCCGTTCCACGATTGACATACTTCCAGAGCTGTAAAGCAGAGCTAAATCGGCGGTAACAATGCCGTTTATGGCAACCTCGAACAAGGTGACAGAACAGAACCCTGAGGAACTTCGTTTTCTTGGGTATAATATTGCGATATGTTCTACCGACCCTTACACGGAAGAGTCGGACTACATGAAATTCGCAATGAAAGTCGGTAGATTACCACGGAGTCCCCACTCATGAAGGGTGGAAAGGATCTCGTAGCGCCATATGGTGTCGTAGGCAATTCGGAGAAATGCCTCTTGTATGGCACTCACAAGTTACACCAGATGGGCGGCGGTGGACATATGGGAGCGAAATCTAGACTGGTACCCTGACAGTAAGCCTCTCTTTTCCAGGAACCACACCAGTCGACGGTTCACCATCTTCTCTCGCAGCTTACATAGGGCATTTGACAGGCAAACGGGCTTATAGCTGCTGACTGGATTGGGATCCTTTCCAGCCTTGGGAACCGGTATCACGATCCACTCTCGCCATTGAGATGGAAACTGCCCATCAATCCATATACGATTGAAGAGGACCAACAATTCTTTTATACTGGATTCGCACAGATGTTTTAACATTTGATTCTGTATGTTATCCGGTCCGGGAGCCGTATCCCTACACAGTGAAAGCGCACTGCGCAGTTCCCAATCAGAGACTGGTACATTGTAGGACTTCAAAGCAGCAGCGGCAAAGGACAAGGGGTTAGCCTCCGCCTCCCGCTTCAGAGTCAGAAACGTAGGATCGTAACTCCCAGAACAGGATACATCATTGAAGTGCGATCCAATACTGTTGGCAATGGCGAGTTGGTCCGTGATGATGTCTCCGATGATGGAGACTCCGTGTGCCATCAATGATATCGAGAGTCCGAGGATCCGACGAAGCTTAGTCCACACTTGAGATGAAGGAGTATGTGTCGTCATAAACAACA
Organism: Meconema thalassinum; assembly: GCA_946902985.2. Taxonomy (NCBI): domain Eukaryota; kingdom Metazoa; phylum Arthropoda; class Insecta; order Orthoptera; family Tettigoniidae; genus Meconema; species Meconema thalassinum. The sequence continues at coordinate 272,673,380 of OX336390.1, read as the reverse complement.
CATACTTTTCTCACGTCGTTTTATTACTCTCCCGAATCAAATATCGGGCTCTAGCACGCATCCTTTTGAAGGTGATAAGATTGGCCATAGTGTTTTGCCTCCGATAGCATTTGAAAGCACGCCGACGGTCTTTAAAGGCTGCTGCAATCTCGGCTGTCCACCAAGGGACAAGTTTCCGGTGGGAGTTGCCGGATGAGGAAGATATTGTTTCCTCAGCAGCAGCCAAAATACCATGCGTTATGTGAATGGTATGATCATAGACACTCTCAAAGGTATCTTCGGCAAAATCCACACGTGCTGTGAAAGTTGTCCAATCAGCCCGACGGAGAAGCCATCGACTTGGTTCGGAAGAGTAACGATAATCGGGAAATGGTCACTAATACAAAGGTCGCCGTGTACACCCCACTGTAGCAGGGGAACCAGCGCACGACAGCACAAGGTGATATCGACACTTGAATAAGTGCCGTGTGCAATAGAGAAGTGCGTAGGTTCCCCTGTGTTCAACAAATACAGCTCCAGCCGCCTGATCAGTCTCTCAAAATCTCTCCCTCCATCACTAGTGGTAGCGGAGCCCCAGATGGTGTTGTGGGCATTAACATATCCCAGAAGGAGAAAAAGAGGGGGGGGGGAGCTGAGAGACTAGATCCACCACCTGGTTTCAATCCGGTTGAGAATCAGGTGGAATGTACACCTTAGATACTGTTGCCATTACTGGCAACGAAGTACGAACTGCAACTGCTTCTAGCTGAGTACGCAACGGCACCTCTTCACTAAAGAGGCTAGAGTGGACGAGAATGCAGACGCCACTGACGGCCACAGCTCCATCCACCGGGTCTTCAGAGAAGAGTTTGAAGTAACGCATTATTGTCTCATGTCCAGGACGAAACCTGGATTCCTGAAGACAATGGTTGCCGAAAACAAAGATATTAATTGACGTAACTCATTGAGATGACCAGAGTAGCTATTACAGTTCCATTGTAAGTAGAAGTGGGTCTACTTACGCTTGACCGTTTGCCACCATTCCCCATGTCTAGTTGGAGAAGATGGGGCAGGAGAGCGCATCTCAATCTCCACATCTCCGTCCGAAGACGAAGAAAATGGAGCTGACAGTCCCCTGGATGGCGCGCGGTCCTCGTCGGAAGAGCGAGAGCGGTGTCGAGGGACTTTCTCCCGGTCCGAAGACTGGGTGTCTGTCCCCGACATGTCCCGAAGAGATTGCTTTCTTGATCGGCGCTGACGTCTATTTGGGGAAGTAGATGGTCGCTTCCCCACAGACGCCAGTTCCTTACAAAACATGGCCGCTCCTGCTGACACCGCTCCACTGGTGGTGGTGGGAGTGGAATGGCCAGCAGATACCTGAGCAGCCCTGTCTCTAGGAGAGGAAGAGAAAGGGCTCTGAACCGTTCCTCTCTCCTCCGCCGATGTATTTTCCTATTTGTAGGGGAGTTCCTCCATACGGACGAGTTTGGCTTCAGCCAGCTTCGCTCCCTTGATGGTCGTGGGAGCGGGAAAGCCAGCAGAGTCAGTAGCCACTCCGTCAGGAGGAGGGCGAGAGAGACGGCGACGAACCTTCTCTCTCATCTCCACTACTACTTTTGTCATATCGGGTGGACTGGAAGAAGGACCAGCCCTGGTCGGCAAACTCTTCTTTCCCCTGTTAACTGGGGAAGACGTGTTAGCCGACCGGTTCGAAGAAGAAGAGGACTTCTCCGATTTCGCCGGTTTAGATGGTATAACTGTCGCCTTCTTTTCCTTGCTCGAAGAAGGTTGTGGGACCTCCTTCGGGCAGACAATTTTCGCTGGTACAGCGAGGGGTGATTTCAAATCTGCTGAATTACCGGACGTCGAGGGTACTACACTGGGAACTGTAACAGCAGGGGTGAATGAGGGCGTCGCTGCGGCCACAAACGTCACCCGAAATTCGGGGGCATCCATATCAAGGTGCCTCTTGCGAGCATCGTGATATGAAAGCCGATGCAATGTTCTGATTTCTTGGATTGTGGCTTCTTTACAGAACTCAGGGCACTGCTTCGATCGTGGAGAATGACTTCCTTGGCAGTTAGGACAAATCGGGGGAGGCGTACACCGCTCACCCTCGTGTGTCCCCTTGTCACACTCTCTACACACGGCCTTGGCAGTGCACCTGGCAGAAACATGCCCGAATTTCTGGCAATGATAACATCACATAGGTGGAGGGATGTACGGTCGAACATCGCAGTGGTTCGATGTGACCTACATCTGCTTAGGTAAAACATCACCCTCAAAATGGAGAATAAAAGCGCCGGTATCGACGCTGTTCTCTCCAATCTTTCGGGTGATGCGCCCAAACTTGGTGACGCCTATCTTCCCCAGATTCCGCAACAATTCCGCATCGCTATTCAAAATGAGTTTACGATGGAAAATAACTCCACGAACCTCATTCAGCGTTTCGTGTTTTGAGACCTTAACGGAAATTTCGCTGAAATGCGTGCATTCCAGCAACGTTTCGGTTTGATGTCGGCTAATTGTATGCAGTAGGAGCTGTCCGTCCCGGTGCTTGGAAATCCCGTTTAGATCTCCAAATTTCCCCCTCGAATTCCTCGGAAAAGATTATTGATTTCACCACTTTGAAATAATCCCCGTCTGTCCTGGTACCTACTAGGTAGCGAGGTGACTTGTCAACAGGGAAACGTGCATTGAAAATTTTATCCCTGATCCGACACTCAAGAGACGACTATTTAAAAGGGCCACCCTCTGATGATTTATTGGGCCGCTTTCGCGTCATCCCGAAATCATCCTCCCCGAATACAACCTACTCCGAACGAGGGTCATCACTGTGGGCGCCACCCAGCCAAGGCAATACCTACCTGGCATAGCAGGTATTGCCCGGGGTCCCAGTGCCTTGAATAGGCACTTCCACCTCGGCAGTGATATGTTTGGCGCAATTATTCAGCCGTGCAGGGACCTCCGTTGTGAGGCAGATACCACTGCAAGGGTACATGGCGCACCCACCTGACGGGATGGGGAATACCGTCCAGGCTTTCTGGCCAGATGGCCAAGTTGGTGGCCCTTCCCCAGGCAGCATGACGTTTATTTCTAAGGGTCAAACCAAAAATGGGACCGGATATCGAAAAAGAGCTTTTACGACAGGCAGGGGATACCGTAGATGAATTTTCTCTTCCCATCCACAGGAAGTCTTCAAAATCAAAGTCAGTCATGTCAGTCTGTCTTGTCGGCCCTATTAGTGGCCAGCGACAAGCAGAGCAACCCACACGGGGGTCTACCTAAAAGGATGTCTGTCGCACCCAATGGGGATTATCCACACTCCAGTAATGCATATTATGGTGATAAACGGTTCCATTGTTGTGGAATCGTGCTTCGTCCGTAAATAAAATGGTCGCTAGAAAAGCCGGATCAGTTTCCACAGAACGCCACCCGGGCTTCGAAATCATGACCATGTATCTCCAGGTGTAAGTGCAGATGGTACGGGTGAAACCAGTGGGTGTGCATTTTCCGCATAACAGACGCTCGGCTGATGTTCGTCTCCAGTGCAATGGCCCGTGTGGTAGTATGAGGGTGACGCCGGATAGCGTCAAACACAACCTCTTCATTGTGAGCAGACGTCACGCGATGATCTCTAACAGGCCGTGTTTTTTTCAGGGATCCAGTATCTCCCAGGCGTCTTTCCACACTCCGAAATACCATGCCTGTCGGTCGTTGTCTATCCGGATAGAGTTCTTGGTACAGGCGATGCGCCTGGTATGCATTCTGTCGAGCTCCTCCATAAATATAACATATTCATATACTCATCGCTGGAATACATCTTGAGGCAGTGAATACGCTTCGTGTTGTGAATTACTTCGAAGGAGCGAGTTCGCGCAGCTACATACTGACTTGCCATCGCATGTTGTTATCGTTCCAATGGGGCACACTTTGCCCTAACTGTGGTCTACGAAGCTTGGAACATGTACGACGTAGCTAACTGGTTGCCTGTGCCCTAGCCAGAGACAATCACCTCCTCATCCTTGTCAAATCCAGCACCATAGCTTATGCAACGATACAAACGGTCTTCTTTTCTTTTTCTTTTTATTTGATCGCTTACCCTCCAAGCTCGGCTTTACCCTCGGACTTTGCGAGGGATCAGTCGTCAGTCCTCTCCCATCGAATTCCAGGACAGTGTCTGGAAGCTGAACACACCTTGACAGCAGATACAACTGGGGATGTTGACAAGCCAATCGCCAAGGTGACCACGAACTTGGATCTAATGAAGGAAAGGGGAGCGAAGGGAGTGGGAAGAAAGATGCCGTGGTCCTGTCGAAAGGAACCTTCCCAGCACTCGCCTGGACGAGAAGTGGGAAACCACGGAAAACCACTTCCAGGATGGCTGAGGCAGGGAGCGAACCTGCCTCTACTAAGTTTGTGTGCCCCACGAGGCTGGGTGAACCCCGTTCCAGGCCTCAGACCGGGAACAAAATTTCGTGGCAGAGCCGAGATTTGAACCCGGGCCTCCGCAGTGACATGGTATTTTACAGAGCCAAATAAACAAATCGTGTCGCCTCCGTGGTGTAGTGGTCAGTGTGCACAGATGCCACCCCGGAGGTCTGAGGTTCGATACCCGGCTCTAACAAGAAATTTGACAAGTGGTATGAGGGCTGAAACGGGGTCTACTCAGCCTCGGGGAGAAGAGTAGAGTGGGTTCGATTCCCACCTCAGCCATCTTCGAGTGGTTTTCCGTGGTTTCCCACTTCGTCTTCGGGCAAATGCTGGAATGGTACAGTACCTAACCAAAGGCCACGACCGCCTCCTTCCCTCTTCCTTGCCTATCCCTCTCACTCTCCCATCCCCTCATCAGGACCCTGTTCACTTCGCAGGTGAGGCCGCCTGGGCGAATTGCTAGTCACACTCCCCAGTTGTATCCCCCGATTCAGAGCCTCAAACTGCAGGACAATGTCCTTCGCTTAGTCCGTGGGAAAAGCCAACCCAGGAGGGTAAAACGATAACGAAAGAAAAAAGAAATAACAAATCAGTCTGTGAAAACTATTAAGTATACAACCTTGCCACTTGCCAGGCAACTCCAATCGCGCGTTTGCCATGTGAGCTACTGCGACATTTGACCTGCAGCGCGCACCTCCCGGTCTATACAATACCTGCTCTCGGTGTGTGCGTGCACCTCTTGTTTTCAAGTGTGTGTTCTGCGTATCTGTGCTCGTTTAACGGGTTCATTCGAAGTACCCATACTGAATTAATAGTGGCGCTCACGATTCCTGCTGTCTTCTAGCCCGTAAACACACATCTCGTTATATTACCCCGGTTTAGGGAGAGGGACCTATGTCTTTCAGAATTGTAGTACATGTGACAGAATGCATAAAACTGCATCGCAAGGGGCTAGTGGACCATTCGGTATGTAGGCCATAGAGTTATGTAGACTACTATTACCTGAAGATACCGGTTGAGTTAGCCATGCTCGTTACGGCGTGACTGCAGGCAGTCGCTCACATCCGGTAGGCGAGGAGGCTCGAATCCCTCCACCGGCAACCTTGAAGATGGTTTTCTGTAGTTTCCTATCTTCCTTCCAGGCAAATGCCGGGGTTAGTCCCCAACTATAGGCCACAGCCGCTACCTTCCAATTCCTCGTCCTTACATTCACACTTTCCTCGCCAGACAACCACCACACGTGACGGTACTTGTAGCTCACCCCATGGGTATCCGCATTGAAGTAGCTGCAAACTTGAGCGAGCCGAACATGTACTCGAACACTCCCGGCACTAAAAGCCATACGCTTAAAAAATATAAAACATGAAGATTATTGCGTAAATGTATTATTCAAACTTCAATTGCATGATTAGGACACAAGAAATAGTAAAAACGAGATTTTAAAATTCTGCACAGCCTCCATCTTCTGGTTCTGAAAAAATTGAAATAAATTAGACGCCAGAGGATTAAAATTTGTATAAGCATATACCATACCAAGTCTCACTGTGCTTGTCCTTTTAAATATTCGCATTTCGCGTCGCCGGCAGGTTGGATTTGTGATCACCAGGTTATGAAATTTCCATAGGTGAACTTATGTTTATAGCCTCTATCAACATACAAAATGTCAGTTTGACTGCTGTCAGATTATCAGATTTTGTGATCCGTCTAAATATTTTGGATGCTCGCCATGTTGGATTGTAACATACAGTATGTAGGCCATAGAGTTATGTACTATTAGATGACTATTATTGCGTAGGTTCATTATTCAAACGTTGACTTCGATCTCATTATTGCGACACAAAAAATTAAAACTTAATTTTAAAAATTTGCACAGCTGCCATCTTGAGGTTATGTAAACAATTTGACAAAAATATATGTCAGTGCATTGCAAAGTGTATAAACAATTGCTGTACCAAGTTTCACTGCGTTCGGATTTTTAACTCGCCAGAAAAGTCTATTTAAATGTTTCAACTTCGCATGGCCGCCATGTTAGTTTTGTAGTTAACAGGTTTCTGAAAGTCCCTTGAACGATTTTGTAGTAGTGCCTTTTATCACCGTACAAAAGGTCAGGTTGATATGAGTAATAGATTCGGAGATATAGAATGCCAGTGAAATATTTCGCACCGCCGCCATGTTGGATTGTTGAAACGTAATAAAATCTGTAGGGCACGGTCGGGGTCGGCCAAAATAGTACTATGACCTTACAGAATTTAATTTAAATCGATCCAGCCACTTAGATTTTATTAGTGGGGGGAGTGGGGGGGCACCCACACGGATGCACACACACGGAAAAAAGGTGATTCCATAAGCCTATTTTTTTTTTCATAAATATAAATAGGCTAAAAGCGAGATTTTAAAATTTGACACTCGCGCCATCTCGTGGTTAAAAAAACAATTAAGTTTGATTGCTGGCACAGATTCGTTGACATTGAGAATCGTCTAAATATTTCGGATGGTCACCATATTGGATTTTTATATACTTTGTAGGCCATAGAGCTATGTACTATTAGATGATGATAATTGCGTAGGTTCATTGTTCAAACGTTGGTTTCGATCGCATGATTAGGACACAAGAAATTAAACCTTAATTTTAAAATTTCGCACAGCCGCCATCTTGAAGTTATGTAAACAATTGAGCTGAATAGGATCTCATTGCATTACAAGGTGTATACCATTTGCTGTACCATGTGTGATGACGCTCGGATGGTTTAAATGCGAGAAAAGTCTATTTAAATACAACAACTTCGCTTGGCCACCATGTTCGTTTTGTAAGGAGATTTTTGAGAGTCCCATCGTTACACTTCTATTAGTGCTTTTATCCACCATACAAAACGTCAGGGTGATATCTCTAATAGTTTCGGAGATATGGAATGCCGGTGAAATATTTCGCACAGTATCCATGTTGGATTGGTGAGATGTAATAAAATTTGAAGAGCACAGTCGGGTCGGACAAAATAGTACTCTGACCTTACCGAGTTTCGTTGAAATCGCTCCAGCAGTTTAGATTTTATTAGGGAGGGGAGCGAGACGACGGACACATGCAAACACACACATACGTACACACACATGGACTATATGTGATGTCATAGGCCTATCTTTCATAAATGTAGATAATAAAGGAAGCTTTTCTGTCGGTCAACACGACTGAATAGCTTTCATTATTAAAATTAAGCATCACTGAAAATTGGCTTCTATCACTACTAAATGAAAATAGGCTAAAAAGTAAACGAAAAGCATGAACGGGAGCTTTAATTTAGAAAAGAAATACTATTATTGGTCACAAAGGAGCTAAAGTTCCGCTAACACGTACCTTGATGCTCGGTACAGTTGGGAGTCGAGTTCCGACTGTAACGTTCCAGGGCTGTAACGTTCCACATGCTCGTACCGAGTTCCAAGTTAGAGTTCCGGAACGATACCGCAAGCCAGCTCGGGACCGCGGTATGGCGTACATTACGTAACGTGGAACACAGCGGTACGTAACGCATTTCAGTTCTGTTCCGGGTCCCTGATGATTAGTTTAGTCGTTTATTAATGTTAAGTTTTGACCAATTGAGTAGCTACAATTGAGATTTGGTAAAGATGGCGGGAAAATAAACATGACACTGAGGTGCCCTTTTCTAGTGCTACTTCTGAACAAAATGTCGTGTTTCAATTGATAGGGGGGTGAGTAGATTATTGGCTGAGGAATAACCTAACCACCAAGGGAAGATGATAAAGGAAAGGAGGTGGGTTTCGGACTGGAGAAAAAGGATAGAAAAATAGGAGGAGAGTCCCACAAAAGTTATGAATTTAACTTTAAATGCACTCAGAGGCGGTAGCCACCGCAAATCCGCTCGCTGATACCTAAAGTGGGTAAGGACCTGGTCGAAGCTAACGGGAACCGCAGCTAAGACTTGGGCGGTTTGCCAGAGAATGGCTTTAGCGTATTCCCTCTCAAGCATGCATATGCCTACTATGGGGAAGGGTGATAGTCTGACAAGACAAATAGTAACAGATTTATTGCGTATTAACGAGGGCATGAACCTAGGAAGAGTTAGGAAAGCCAGGATCTTGCCTAACCGTTGTATTTGCGAAATGATAAATCCAAAAACAAATATTTAATTTATTTAACAATTCAAAGGAAGTTGATAACTTTAACAAATATATATTTTCAATTTGGTTAACAACTTTGGGGTCGCAGACCTCAGAAAACATTAAACGTTTGCGCCAGGCAATTAACAATTTATTAGGTTTCAAACCTTTATAAAATCCTAGCAAGGATTTAAAATAGCGAAGATAAAAATTCAAAATTTAAAGACAATTAAGGTGATTAAAGTTTAACAATAAATAGAGTACAAGGTGTGTACTATAAGAAATCTCTGCGTACCTATCTTAGAAAAAGTTACAACTTCAAAATAACAAAGAAAGAGAACAGGTAGAATGAAAGAGAAGTTCCTATAACTTCGTATATTTATACTGGATTACTTTTATGATAGCTATGCAAAATAGAGCAGGTCACTTACTGTGAAACCTGAAGAGAAAGTCAAAAGGAAGGTTCTAGACTTCCTATATTCAAGTAGGAATCACGAGACAAATGGGGCAGTTTCCCTTTCGTTAGACCTAGAAATAACTCACTCATGAGTTGAAAGAATTGTTTTCCCTGATTATAAGGGAGAAACAATGTAAGCTTGAACCGTGTATAAAACACGTGGTTATGCAGAAATTAATTGATGATAAACAAGCAAGATGGAAGGGCACTTCGTTAGAGTGACACCTCATTGAAAATGATCTAGAGTAACAATTTTATTAATATGGTTTGTTAGTAGAAGGTTTAGGAAAGATCAATTGGGATTTAGGATCAATGTTCATGGCCTTATTTAAGGTAAACGGACGATCGCGACGCGGTAGAAAAGTTGAACAAGCACTAGTTATCACTATAGTCTGTTAAATGGATGAAAAGTTCACTGTAGTAACACGAAAGTTTATGGCAAAGAAAATTATTGCAATGATGAAAAAGGACTGGTAGCACTAGATAGGCGAAAGTCTATTGCTTGAGAAAGTTGTGTATTACAATTAAATGTGCCATAGAACATTCCAACGGTGGAAGAAAATTAGCTATTGAGCTTTAATTCAGAAGGAAGATTCTTCAATTTTCAATAGTATTCTCACAAGTGAGTAAAAAATACATGACGGCAAGACTTGTAGATAAAGTACAGGATCTGGAAGGTTCCAGAACGATCCTAATAGAAGAATGGAGCCAAAGTTAATCCAGCGGAGGAACTAGCTTGGTATTTTATAGACAGCGGGTATTAGATAATATCCCACGTGGTGAGAAGATTTCTCATTTAAATAGCTTAAGAAAAGCTACTTTTTATTAAGGTTGGCTTAGACAGACAAAAGCCCAACATAGCCAATCCCGCGAAGGATGATTTTTGCCCCAAATAAGTAATCTCACACTGCCTATAAAATGATCATTGAAGTATGTAGAATTAAAACCGATGAAGATGAGGTTAAAACCTTAAGTCTGTACTTATCTTTGTTGCATGGCGAAGATGAAGTTCCCTTTTGACGGATACCTAATGTGCCAACATGGCGTAGAATGTAGAGAGTGCCTCTTGGTTTGAGGAGACTGGCTCTGGTTGAGCCTTGACTGACCAAGTCAACTGCCGACTTACAAGTGAGACCCACTCAGCGAAGCGCGGAGGGTCCAAGGAAGGGAAAAGAGTGGCGGTAGGAGACAAGAGGAATACATATAAGCATGACCAATATTGTAAACTTAAATTCTCTTGAGGAAATGGTCTTCAAAGAGTTGATAGCAGGCGATACTAGCACAGCCTGGTGGGTGAAAGAGTAGACGAAGTTCTCTTGATCACGGAGATAATAGCTGGCGATGGCAACGAGAACTGGTGGCCAGATGGATAAGGAAGTCCTCTTGCACCAGGAAGAATTGAGGAGCTTCTGAGATTCGCTGCTAGATGACGCTAGGTGGGTCATGGAAGATATATATCTAGAACAGACTCACAAAGAACATAAGAGACATGACCAACAAAGAGAAAATAGAAGATCACTCTTGGTGTTTGATAAAAAAGGAAGAAATGAACAAGAAAAGAGCATTAAAATTTATATTCTCTCGTACCGTGTATTCCAAGAATACACCAGGGGGAGCAGACATATACACACACAGACACACAATGTTTCTTGGAAACAAAGTCCCTTAATACTAGCCACGTTCTTCCACTGGCTGTGATCTGTAAGAAAATCAGGCATTTTTAGTCTACTTTTCACATTTTGCAAAAATGAGGAAAAAGTAGACGTATGAGATCGATCCGGGAAAATGTGTGTCTGTCTGTCTGGCTGTGTGTTCCCCCCTCCCCCCCCCCCTATCAACTCATAAACGGCTGCAGCAATCGAAACCAATTTTAGTATGAGTAAAGATGTATACCGGAATATCTCAAGCCCATATTTGAAAATGAAGTCAGTGCTACCAACTGCTGAAAAAACGCACTAGAAATTTGAGCTCCATGTTGGATATCTTGCAAGGTATGCTTGGGAGCTATTCCGAAATTGGCACACATGTAGATAATGCTATTTCTGTTTATTTTCCAGGAGGCCATACATGAGAGTGTTGCCGAAATAATTTTAAGCTTTCTGATAGGTCAAGTTTTTAAATGCTTATAACTTCTGCACTATCAATTGGATTTCAACCAAATTTTGTATGTAATATGTGGACATAAACAGATATGACTGAGCGTATTCTTAAGAACCACCAGGGCTGCCAACTGTTAATAATTACTCTCTCTATTTTTTATCCAAATACCAATATATCAGAAAGTATTCAAGCCGACAGCTTTAAACTATGCACACGTATAATACCTTAAATTTTAGATTAATTTGGAGTAACTTATATAGTCAGTTCTACCAACATGATTCTAAGCCTGCTGATAGCACCAATTTTTAAATATATGTAACTCCTATACTATCAGTTGGATTTCAACCAAATTTCGTATGTGCTATGTGTACCATAACAGATATGACTATGCTTATTCTTAAGAGCAATCAAGGCTGCCAACTGTTAATTAATGCTGTCTATATTCTTTTCCCTAATATCAATAAATCAGAAAATATGCAAGCCATCAGCTTCATACATTGCACACGTATAGCACCTGGCATTCTAGATAAATTTGGAGTAATCAATATAAGTCAGTGCTGCCAACATGATTCTATGCCTGCAGATAGGTCCAATTAAAAAAAACATGTAACTTCTATACTAACAAATGGATTTCATCCATAATTGGCACAACAAGATATCATAATATTTCAGATCATTTCTGACCAGCACACGCATGACATTGTTGCCAAACATGCTTTTACGCGTGCTGATAAATCCAGAGTCTAACTGCATGTCAAGTTCATTGGACTTCAACCAAATTGTGTATTCTGTACTTTAAGAGATGGAACGAAGTGATGGAAGTCGCCAGAGCTGCCAACAGTACTGCTCTATTAGGTTACATTATACCAGGTATATTTCGAACTAATTAGACATTTCGATATTACCAACTTAATTTCGTCATTATTCTAGATAGGTTCATATACTGTAGATTAATCATTGGCATGAATCTTAATTTTAGGAAAAGTAGGCTCTTTAGTTCGTCACGGAACTTCTTGTTAGAGTTTTAATATGTGTTTGAAATGTGTTGCAAATTATTATTTTATCATATTTTCATACAACATGTTACGGTATGTTGATTTAGGCGTTCAATTTCCCATCCTTCTTTATGGTGCACCGTATAAGGTTTAATACCAAGGGACTTTTTAGTGTTACGCTATACATTTATCTTGTGTCTTTGATATTTATCATTTCATTCATATCGGCTGATGTTGTTGTTTGAGTCTTCAGTCTTTTGACTGGTTTTATCCCGCTCTCCATGCCTCCCTGTCCTGAGCTAAGCGTTTCATCTCAACATAGCTACCACACCCTACATTCGAGGCAAACTGTTTAACATATTCTAATCTCGGTCTACCCTTACAGTTCTTGTCCTCGACCCTTCCTTCCATAACTAAGTTTGCTATTCCTGGGTGTCTTAGTATGTGTCCTACCATCCTATCTCTTCTCTTCATTAGCAGTCGCCAGAAACATCTCTCCTCTCCCACTCGTCGTAATACCTCTTCGTTTGTAACCCTATCTACCCATCTGATGTTCATCATTCTCCTGTAACACCACATTTCAAACGATTCAATTCTCCTCTTTTCTGCTGCACCAATAGTCCAATTTTCACTTCCATAGAGCGCCACGCTCGATGCCAACAGATTTCTTTTCTGTAGAAATGCTTTCCTTGCCTGATCCAACCTACTTTTTATATCCTCTTTCCTCCGTCCATCACTGGTTATTTTTCTTCCTAAGTAACAGAAGTCTTCTGAGATTGGGAGATATAGAATGCCAGTGAAATATTTCGCACAGCCGCCATGTTGGATTGTTGAAACGTAATAAAATCTGTAGGGCACTGTCGGGGTCGGCCATAATAGTACTATGACCTTACCGAATTTAATTGAAATCTATCCAGCCACTTAGATTTTATTCGTTGGGGGTGGGGGCACACACTCGGGCGCACACACACGACAAAAGGTGATCTCATAAGCCTATTTTTTCATAAATAGAAATAGGCAAAAAATAGATTTTAAAATTGACACTGGCGCCATCTCGTGGTTAAAAAAACAATTAAGTTTGATTGCTGGCACAGATTAGTTGACATTGAGAATCGTCTAAATATTTCGGATGGCCACCATATTGGATTTTTATATACATTGTAGGTCATAGAGCTATGTACTATTAGATGATGATTATTGCGTAGGTTCATTGTTCAAACGTTGGTTTCGATCGCATGATTAGGACACAAGAAATTAAACCTTAATTTTAAAATTTCGCACAGCCGCCATCTTGAAGTTATGTAAACAATTGAGCTGAATAGGATGTCAGTGCATTACAAGGTGTATACCATTCTCTGTACCATGTGTGATGGCGCTCGGTTGGTTTAAATGCGAGAAAAATACAACAACTTCGCTTGGCCGCCATGTTCGTTTTGTAAAGAGGTTTTTGAGAGTCCCATCTTTACACTTCTATTAGTGCTTTTATCCACCATGCAAAACGTCAGGGTGATATCTCTAATAGTTTCGGAGATATGGAATGCCGGTGAAATATTTCGCGCAGTTGCCATGTTGGATTGGTGAGATGTAATAAAATTTGAAGAGCACAGTCGGGGTTGGACAAAATAGTACTCTGACCTTACCGAGTTTCGTTGAAATCGCTCCAGAAGTTTAGATTTTATTAGGGAGGGGAGCGAGGCGACGGACACATGCAAACACACACTTACGTACACACACATGGACTATATGTGATGTCATAGGCCTATCTTTCATAGATGTAAATAATAAAGGAAGCTTTTCAGTCGGTCAACACGACTGAATAGCTTTCATTATTAGAATTAAGCATCACTGAAAAATGGCTTCTATCACTACTAAATGAAAATAGGCTAACAAGTAAACGAAAATCAAGAACTGGAGGTTTAATTTAGAAAAGAAATACTATTATTGGTCACAAAGGAGCTAAAGTTTTGTGTGTAGGTTACACTCTGCCTTATATGGCAACACTGCGAGAAGGTGAATTGGATTCCCATCTTAGCTATCTTAGAGTGGTTTTCCGTGGTTTCCCACTTCTACTCCAGGAAAATGCGTGGATAGGTCTTAAGTCAAGGCCACGGCCTACTCCATTCCAAGCTATGCCATCATTACAAATACACACGTTACTACAGACATCACAATAACAAAGTTTAGGCCTATCAGACAAATTCCATAAAAACCTCAACTACATGGACCGATGAAAAATAGCCTATGTTCCAAACCTCTATATGGAGCAACAATAAATATTTTGAATCAATGGGATCCATCGTATTGTTTTTAGGAAACATATTTCTAACGTAGGCTACAGTATGATCGCGATCGAAACGAGCAAGGTGCCTTGCCCTGTCTGATGCGGCACGCACTCAGACTGAAATCAGTATTTTTATTTTTATTGATATTTCAAGAAGTAATTATCCTATGTTTGAATAAACAATTTGCCTTGAATTGCATATGGCATCGTTCAAACTGAGATAGTTGTTGACGCAGAAAAAATGGATCTTTTTATCAGGGTTCTAGGTAGGACAGTAGATATGAAAAACATCCTTAGGCTAGATAGAGTATTTCGATATCATGAATGAAATGCCCCTAGATAAGATAACAGGTATGTAATTGATGTAGTTGTTGTGTAATTAGGCTATTATGTGACAGTTTGTAACAACCAGCGTAACAGTGTAATAAACGCAGTGGTACAATTGCCGTGGTAACTAAATAGACTGTGTAATAGCCGTAATAGTCTATGTAAAAACTCGGTGTAATCGCCATAATGGTTTTAATAGCTAGTGTACAGTAGTACTGGTAACAGTCCTGTAATAGTCTGTAGGCCTACATACATTTTGGGAAATGCTGCTGTACTGTTACCGGCTCTGTACCGTTCCACTTTCCGTTGGAACATGAGAACCTGGAACGTTACGCATAGATACCGGGTGGCTGGTTGGTATAACCTGGAACGGTACACAGTGTAACCGGGTACTGGTGGAAACGTTACTCTATTTCGATAACCAACAACGGTACGCAGAGTAACTTTCCTACTGGTAACGCTGAGGAATCGTTCCAGTCATGTACCGTTCCATACGTAACGTTCCGCTAACACGTACCTTGATGCTCGATACAGTTGGGAGTCGAGTTCCGACTGTACGGTTCCAGGGCTGTAACGTTCCACATGCTCGTACCGAGTTCCAAGTTACAGTTCCGGAACGATACCGCAAGCCAGCTCGGGCCGCGGTATGGCGTACGTAACGTAACGTGGAACACAGCGGTACGTAACGCATTTCAGTTCTGTTCCGGGTCCCTGCTAAGGCCTGTAGTATGCTCCACTTTTATGGACAATCGAAGAAGCAAGCCACATGCGAGTGACGTCAGTTACGTGTGTGAACGAGCAGTGTAGAGTAGTGTAGTGAGGAGCTTGTTTTCAAAACTGAATATCTCCACAATCATAAATTTTACAGGAGAGAGGAAAAACTTATATCTTCAGACAGGATTATAAAAATGGAATAATACATACATTTAGAAAGTGAAACACCCAGAAGAGATGGTCGGAGACACTCCCAGAACAGGGGTCGTGTAGGTCTGCGGTACCATAGTAAGGGATTGAAATCGCAGAGAGATGGCGTGCACATTGGTCCACCAGTGCCCTCTGTCATGGGACTGGACAGGTCAGTGTTCCGCACAGCACTGTCGGCGTGGGGCCGTCATACCATGTGTAAACGTGTAAGCAAGTGCAACGATGCCTCGCCGACATCACAGGGTGGACTATCAGCATGTGAATGTGGTTGAACGGGACAGAATGCTTTGGCTCCGGGAGGCGGATCTGTCGTTCCGGGACATTGCGGCTCGTACAGGGCACGCTGCGTCAAAAGATCAATGGGAAATATTAACATTTGATCAAAAAATGTTTTATCATCCAATGTAGCTGAGGCAAATATTACCGAATCAACCAATTTATTTATTTTTTTTAATTTTTGGAGATATTCAGTTTTGAAAACAAGCTCCTCAAGTGCTTTCAGTGCTTGGCGATCAGGCTTCATCCTGTTTATCTGACTGGACCCGCGTCGCTGACTTCGCCAGGCCTGCGTTATAGCCTCTCAGCCTGAAGACCTATAGGGCTATACTAATATGAAGTACCGGGCAGAATTTGATTTGGGGTGTTGGGTCATTGCCATTTTTATCTTAGTTGGCAAGAATATTACCTGGTGCGCAAGACACTGAGAAATTACAGGAGGTGAAGAGTAATTTTTTGCTATAGTAGCACAGTTGTCACAGATACGAAAAACCTATTCAATTAGGATCTGGGGTCGTTTATGGCGGCACCCGGTGGCCTGGTAATCACACAACCTGTTTATGAGGGGATTGGTTGATCTTTGTGACTTGTGATACAGTTTTTCTGCCTGGTTCTTACATGTATTTATCAAAGGGAGCTGGTAACCCTGTGTAGTTGAGCGTTACGTACATAATTATGCTCTATATTTTCATTTTGGTCAGCCCTTATTTCCTGTCACTTAGTGTACCTTTCTTTCTGGCCTTGAGCCTCACCCTGCGAAAGAAACATGTCCATAGCTTTTTGAACACCCAAGTTATTTCTATATTATTTACGGTCGGATCAGATTCATCCATGGCGCCAGTCCTCGCGTGACAATTTTCGGCTTACTTTATTCAGGCCAATATGTCAAAAATAAGGGGGAAAATCCACCTATTTTGGTGCAACACCATTCATTCATGTTTACGTTCTAGGGACACCTTGGTCATCAGCTCCTTTATTTAAAAACATATATGACTGCTTCGCCGCCACTATCAAGGCCAATTATACTGTTACGAAAATTATTGTCATTTTTCTGCATGTTATATTTGAAAAATGTAAATAAACCTCATTTTATATTGGACATAAGTAGTATAATTCGCTAGACTTTGAATATTGCATCATCATGACCAGAAATTGCGTAATCCTGATGACGTCATGGGATGACGTCATGGGTCCTTAGAGCGAGCACGTGGTCCAGGAGCGAGCATGTGCAGTGCACGTGTTAGCGTGGGAAGAGGTTGACCCTTTGGCTTGTTTGTGCGATGGTGATAAAAAGTTAATGGGTGTTGACGTCATGGAGGATGTTTATTAGGATGCTAACTGTCATCTGACACCCATGCGAGTGTGAGCACCAAAACAAAAGGTTATTCGCGGGTAGTGGGGTAGTGTATGTTCTCTTGCAAGTCGCGTGTATGCTTGAATACGTATGGCTATGTTGGGAAATGTTTGGTGGCGGGCGAGGACTAGGGTTGAGTGAGGGTTCGTTTAAATGCTATTTTTCCCGCTCTATTTGATGGTGAGGTAATTTTTTAAAATGGGTGGAATTTGGAAACGCAATTTGAGGTAAACGTGCTTTTTTGACATTTTGGCGAATTTAATGAGCTTGTAAGGCTAGAACGATGCATATAGGGTGTCGTAGGACTTGTGGTGAACCACCCCTTGCTATGGACGGGAGTATATCCACCCCAAAATAAATCTACCCTTACCCGGAGGTTAAGTAGTGGTTATTTTTGTATGCATGCGCACTTGAGGGCTTTTGTAAGAGAGCGGAATTTTTAAAAGATTCTTTATAGATGAGGCTTTTTAAAAAATTTATTAAAAAAACAAAAAACTAATAGGTCATTCGATTTTTAGTATCTCGCTAACCAATAATGCGATGTAAACATATGGGGTGTCATAGGACTCGTAGTGAATTCTCCTTTTGTATGAATGAGGTATGTCAACCCCCAAAATAAAAACTACCCTTACCTGGGGTGAAAGAGCAATTTTTGTATGTATGCACACCGGTGGCTTTTGTCAAAAGGGTCTAACTACACATTTGTTAATATTTTCTGAACCCAGGATGGGATTTTCCCATAGGCAGTATCCTAGCACTTGGGGTGACACCTCGTTTTTGAAAGTATCATTCATTTATTTTCTTGTCAAAAGGGCCTAACTACACTTTTGTTAATATCTCGTGAACCAATCATGCTAGGGACTTGTATGAGGGGTCCTAGCACTTGGGGCGACGTCCCCCTTTATGGGGTGAAACTACCCCCCCAAAATTGAAAACTCAATATCTTGGAAACTATGAACCCTAAAATTAGGCGTTATAGCTTTAAAAATAGGTGATGACATAGGCTTTTACCTGGATTGGTCATTTCACCCCTAAAACAGTAAATAGTCATGTTATGGGGAAAAAACGTGTTAAACACCTAAAAATGATAAATGAACCTAAGATCTTTTGTTTTTGATGAAAAATAGCAGGGGGGTGAAAACTACCCCAAAATTGAAAAATCGATACCTTGGAAACTAAGAACCGTAAAATTATGTGTAATAGCTTAAAAAATTCGTTGTGACATAGGCTTTTACCCGGATAGATGATGTCACCCCTAAAACAGTAAATAGTGATTTTACAGTGGGGAAAAAGGTTTTAAACGGGTAAAAATGATAATTGAACCTAAGATCTTTTCTTTTTGATGAAAAATAGCAGGGGGGTGAAAACTACCCCAAAATTGAAAAATCGATACCTTGGAAACTAAGAACCGTAAAATTATGTGTAATAGCTTAAAAAATTCGTTGTGACATAGGCTTTTACCCGGATAGATGATGTCACCCCTAAAACAGTAAATAGTGATTTTACAGTGGGGAAAAAGGTCTTAAACGGGTAAAAATGATAATTGAACCTAAGATCTTTTGTTTTTGATGAAAAATAGCAGGGGGGTGAAAACTACCCCCAAATTGAAAAATCGATACCTTGGAAACTAAGAACCGTAAAATTATGTGTAATAGCTTAAAAAATTCGTTGTGACATAGGCTTTTACCCGGATAGATGATGTCACCCCTAAAACAGTAAATAGTGATTTTACAGGGGGGAAAAAGGTTTTAAACGGGTAAAAATGATAATTGAACCTAAGATCTTTTGTTTTTGATGAAAAATAGCAGGGGGGTGAAAACTACCCCCAAATTGAAAAATCGATACCTTGGAAACTAAGAACCGTAAAATTATGTGTAATAGCTTAAAAAATTCGTTGTGACATAGGCTTTTACCCGGATAGATGATGTCACCCCTAAAACAGTAAATAGTGATTTTACAGTGGGGAAAAAGGTTTTAAACGGGTAAAAATGATAATTGAACCTAAGATCTTTTGTTTTTGATGAAAAATAGCAGGGGGGTGAAAACTACCCCAAAATTGAAAAATCGATACCTTGGAAACTAAGAACCGTAAAATTATGTGTAATAGCTTAAAAAATTCGTTGTGACATAGGCTTTTACCCGGATAGATGATGTCACCCCTAAAACAGTAAATAGTGATTTTACAGTGGGGAAAAAGGTTTTAAACGGGTAAAAATGATAATTGAACCTAAGATCTTTTCTTTTTGATGAAAAATAGCAGGGGGGTGAAAACTACCCCAAAATTGAAAAATCGATACCTTGGAAACTAAGAACCGTAAAATTATGTGTAATAGCTTAAAAAATTCGTTGTGACATAGGCTTTTACCCGGATAGATGATGTCACCCCTAAAACAGTAAATAGTGATTTTACAGTGGGGAAAAAGGTCTTAAACGGGTAAAAATGATAATTGAACCTAAGATCTTTTGTTTTTGATGAAAAATAGCAGGGGGGTGAAAACTACCCCCAAATTGAAAAATCGATACCTTGGAAACTAAGAACCGTAAAATTATGTGTAATAGCTTAAAAAATTCGTTGTGACATAGGCTTTTACCCGGATAGATGATGTCACCCCTAAAACAGTAAATAGTGATTTTACAGTGGGGAAAAAGGTCTTAAACGGGTAAAAATGATAATTGAACCTAAGATCTTTTGTTTTTGATGAAAAATAGCAGGGGGGTGAAAACTACCCCCAAATTGAAAAATCGATACCTTGGAAACTAAGAACCGTAAAATTATGTGTAATAGCTTAAAAAATTCGTTGTGACATAGGCTTTTACCCGGATAGATGATGTCACCCCTAAAACAGTAAATAGTGATTTTACAGTGGGGAAAAAGGTCTTAAACGGGTAAAAATGATAATTGAACCTAAGATCTTTTGTTTTTGATGATTCCAAATAGTGACATTCATAACTCTACTTTAACACATAAACATATTCCTTACAGCATTTCTTTATACCTTCATTGTAATTTCGATAGTGAATTGTGCAGTTTCAAGCTCTTTAGGGGAAATAATTGCATTGAATTGTTTGTAAAGGAACTTAATAGTATTGTGGATAAACTTCAAACATATTACTTATCGGTTAAGCCAATGTTAAAGATGACCGAAAATGAAGAAAGATTATTTTTGTCAAGTAAAATGTGTCACATTTGCGAGAAACCGATTGCAGTTAATGAACTCAAAGTACGCGATCATTGTCACTTAACTGGAAAATATAGAGGAAGCGCACACAATAGTTGTAATTTAAATTACAAAGTAACAAAGGTTTTGCCTATAGCATTTCATAATCTAACCGCCTATGATGGACATTTTATAATTAAAGAAATTTGCGAGAAACGTGATGGAGAGGTGTTACATAATCCTGGTCATATAAAATTGTTAGCGATGAATATGGAACGTTACAAAGGGTTTACAAAGTATGTACGGGCTAAGAATGGATTCATTCAGTTAAGATTTTTCGATACATATAATTTCTTGTCCTGTTCACTAGATCAATGTTCATCTTCGTTAAGCGAAGATTCAAAGCAAATAACACGACGTTATTTTAATGATGATGCACAGTTTCGACTTACTGCGAGAAAAGGTGTGTTTCCCTATGAATACGTCACGAGTATGGATGTTCTTAACGAAACTAAATTACCTGAAATATCCAAGTTTTATAGCAGCCTTAATGATCAAACAATATCGAATGAAGACTATGAGTTTGCTCAATCGGTGTGGGAAACGTTTTCCTGTCAAACATTAGGAGAATACGCAGATTTGTATTTAAAAGTTGACACACTTCTTTTGGCGGATGTCTTTGAAAATTTTAGATCGAATGGCATGGAAACTTATGGCATTGATGCAGCTCATTTTTTACACTGCTCCATCTATGTCTTGGTGTGCTATGAAAAAGATAACCAACGTTCAACTTGAATTGCTTCAAGATATTGATATGTTACACTTTTTGAACGATCTATTCGAGGAGGAAATGTTCAGTGTATAACACGACATGCGATTGCTAATAATAAGTATATGAAAACTTATGATGAGAAAAAGCAAGAGTCCTACATAATGTACTTTGACGTTAATAATTTGTATGGATATGCGATGATGGAATATCTTCCAACGGGTGGCTTTAAATGGATTGCAAATGTTGAAGGCTTTGATGTTTTAACTATTGATGATACTTCAGAAATTGGATATATTTTGGAAGTAGATTTGACTTATCCTCAAGAGTTACATGACAAACATTCAGATTACCCTCTATGTCCAGAAAAGTTGACAAAGCTAATGGCTACCCTAGATAATAAAGAACGTTATGTTTTGCATTATAGATTGTTAAAGCAATGTATTCAACTAGGAATGAAATTAGATCGTATTCACAGAATAATTGAATTCAATCAGAGCCAATGGCTAAAACCATATATTGATGTGAACACAGAGAAACGAAAACAAGCCAAAAATGATTTTGAAAAGAATTTTTATAAATTGATGAATAATGCAATTTTTGGTCGTTCACTGATGAATGTGAGGAAGTTAAGGGACATCAAATGGGTCACCAAATGGCATGGAGCTCGTGGTGGTAGGTCTTTAATAGCTAAGGCTAATTTTAAACATAGAATTATATTCGATGAACAATGTATGGTCATCGAGATGAGTAGACTAAAGATTTTTCACAATCAACCAGTATATGTTGGTGCATCTATATTAGATTTGTCTAAATGTAAAATGAATGACTTTCATTACAATGTTATTTTAGCAAATCCTGAATCAAATGTGAGGTTGTTATACACAGACACCGATAGTTTTATGTATATATTCTATTATGATATTTATGAGTTCATGAAACAACATTCAAATTTGTTTGATACTGGAAACTATGAAACAAACAATCCTTTTGGCATTGTGAGACAAAATAAAGGTGAAATTGGTTTAATGAAAGATGAAAATGCTGGAAGGATTGTTGAAGAATTTGTGGGGTTACGACCCAAAATGTATGCAATAAAATTGTGTGATGAAATGAATAGCTTGTGTAAGGCTAAAGGCATTAAGAAGAGTGTGAGTAAAAGTATGAATATTGATGAGTATCGAAAGTGTCTTTATAACAGAGAAAAAGTCAACAAAGTTCAAGTTTGTATAATTTCAAAATCTCATTCTGTATTTACTGTTCGGCAAAATAAGTTGGCAATTTCATCAAACGAAGATAAAAGACACATAACTGAAAACGGAATTGATACTTTACCGTTTGGTCATTTTTCTCTGAAAAATGATTAGAAACAAATTGAGATTAAAGCAGTTCATCTCACTTACTTTATTTCTTTCACACACACACACACTTTTATGCTGGTAATAATACTAATTTTTGTGTGTTCCTTTGCTTATGAAATCCTAGACTAGGAGTTCCACATTCGACATGATAGCGGAGTTTCATCTCCCATAAACTCGTCTCTGAGGTGGGTGCCAGAAAAGGCATCCAGCTGTAAAAACCACACCCTCACATAGACTTTCATAACTTCTTACGTTGAGGTTCATAACACTACGTTGATTGATTTATCGGTTTCCTTTTCACAATTCCTGTCTATACATTCCTCTTGAAGGTTGCAAGATGCTTGCAAGGTTCCTAAAATGCAATTAAATTTAATAAATACCTTAAGATGGTTTGATTTGTTTAATGATATGGTGTTAATAGTATTTTTAGGTTTTGACTGGCTTTGCATTAAGAATTGACTAACCAAACATGAGTTACCTATCAGGGAAACATTTTGGCCACTATGTTGGCTATTGACCAGTGAGTTTAGCTGTTTATCATTTTTTAAAATCATAAACAACAGAGGGTTAAACGTATAGATAAACCGTGTGACCATGTTTGTTAAACAAGACATTATACCAGAGACAATTAGAATACTTATGTAGAGTTTACCAAAAATAATGTTGTGTAACAGTAAATGCTAGTCAACAGTTATACACTTCTAAAAAAATCATCATAAAATACCTGAGAGCTCTTCTAAAATTATTGATGTGTAACATGATTCCACTAACTTGCTATGTATTTTTTGGCTTGGGGGTGATTTTCAAGAAATGCAAATGGAACTGAAATGCAATACAAACAATGAGCGTGCCTGGTGGCTGAGATTGATACCACGACGTACTGTCGGTTATGTAGCTATGTGGAATGTATATCAAATATGGTTTACTTCAAGGTCTGGAGATCCCTACAATTCCTACAATAAATGATCTTGAAATGGTCATCCTATGGTGTGAAAATATTTATTAGGTATATATATTTACTGAAAACAATTATGATTTATTAAATGTTTATATGTTTACAGTATTGTTATTTAATGTAAGCACTTGAGGCACTACCGACCAATGGGAAGCAAAAAGTGGGAGCATATATGGGATGAAATGTGGGAGCAAAGCAAATATAAAAAGTGGGAGCAAATATGCTAACAAATATGTCAACAAATATGCCGGCAAAAGTATATACACAATTCAAGATAGTTGAAAGTAAAGTATATACACAATTCAAGTTAGCATATTTGCTCCCACTTTTTATATTTGCTTTGCTCCCACATTTCATCCCATATATGCTCCCACTTTTTGCTTCCCATTGGTCGGTAGTGCCTCAAGTGCTTACATTAAATAACAATACTGTAAACATATAAACATTTAATAAATCATAATTGTTTTCAGTAAATATATATACCTAATAAATATTTTCACACCATAGGATGACCATTTCAAGATCATTTATTGTAGGAATTGTAGGGATCTCCAGACCTTGAAGTAAACCATATTTGATATACATTCCACATAGCTACATAACCGACAGTACGTCGTGGTATCAATCTCAGCCACCAGGCACGCTCATTGTTTGTATTGCATTTCAGTTCCATTTGCATTTCTTGAAAATCACCCCCAAGCCAAAAAATACATAGCAAGTTAGTGGAATCATGTTACACATCAATAATTTTAGAAGAGCTCTCAGGTATTGTATGATGATTTTTTTTTAGAAGTGTATAACTGTTGACTAGCATTTACTGTTACACAACATTATTTTTGGTAAACTCTACATAAGTATTCTAATTGTCTCTGGTATAATGTCTTGTTTAACAAACATGGTCACACGGTTTATCTATACGTTTAACCCTCTGTTGTTTATGATTTTAAAAAAATGATAAACAGCTAAACTCACTGGTCAATAGCCAACATAGTGGCCAAAATGTTTCCCTGATAGGTAACTCATGTTTGGTTAGTCAATTCTTAATGCAAAGCCAGTCAAAACCTAAAAATACTATTAACACCATATCATTAAACAAATCAAACCATCTTAAGGTATTTATTAAATTTAATTGCATTTTAGGAACCTTGCAAGCATCTTGCAACCTTCAAGAGGAATGTATAGACAGGAATTGTGAAAAGGAAACCGATAAATCAATCAACGTAGTGTTATGAACCTCAACGTAAGAAGTTATGAAAGTCTATGTGAGGGTGTGGTTTTTACAGCTGGATGCCTTTTCTGGCACCCACCTCAGAGACGAGTTTATGGGAGATGAAACTCCGCTATCATGTCGAATGTGGAACTCCTAGTCTAGGATTTCATAAGCAAAGGAACACACAAAAATTAGTATTATTACCAGCATAAAAGTGTGTGTGTGTGTGTGAAAGAAATAAAGTAAGTGAGATGAACTGCTTTAATCTCAATTTGTTTCTAATCATTTTTCAGAGAAAAATGACCAAACGGTAAAGTATCAATTCCGTTTTCAGTTATGTGTCTTTTATCTTCGTTTGATGAAATTGCCAACTTATTTTGCCGAACAGTAAATACAGAATGAGATTTTGAAATTATACAAACTTGAACTTTGTTGACTTTTTCTCTGTTATAAAGACACTTTCGATACTCATCAATATTCATACTTTTACTCACACTCTTCTTAATGCCTTTAGCCTTACACAAGCTATTCATTTCATCACACAATTTTATTGCATACATTTTGGGTCGTAACCCCACAAATTCTTCAACAATCCTTCCAGCATTTTCATCTTTCATTAAACCAATTTCACCTTTATTTTGTCTCACAATGCCAAAAGGATTGTTTGTTTCATAGTTTCCAGTATCAAACAAATTTGAATGTTGTTTCATGAACTCATAAATATCATAATAGAATATATACATAAAACTATCGGTGTCTGTGTATAACAACCTCACATTTGATTCAGGATTTGCTAAAATAACATTGTAATGAAAGTCATTCATTTTACATTTAGACAAATCTAATATAGATGCACCAACATATACTGGTTGATTGTGAAAAATCTTTAGTCTACTCATCTCGATGACCATACATTGTTCATCGAATATAATTCTATGTTTAAAATTAGCCTTAGCTATTAAAGACCTACCACCACGAGCTCCATGCCATTTGGTGACCCATTTGATGTCCCTTAACTTCCTCACATTCATCAGTGAACGACCAAAAATTGCATTATTCATCAATTTATAAAAATTCTTTTCAAAATCATTTTTGGCTTGTTTTCGTTTCTCTGTGTTCACATCAATATATGGTTTTAGCCATTGGCTCTGATTGAATTCAATTATTCTGTGAATACGATCTAATTTCATTCCTAGTTGAATACATTGCTTTAACAATCTATAATGCAAAACATAACGTTCTTTATTATCTAGGGTAGCCATTAGCTTTGTCAACTTTTCTGGACATAGAGGGTAATCTGAATGTTTGTCATGTAACTCTTGAGGATAAGTCAAATCTACTTCCAAAATATATCCAATTTCTGAAGTATCATCAATAGTTAAAACATCAAAGCCTTCAACATTTGCAATCCATTTAAAGCCACCCGTTGGAAGATATTCCATCATCGCATATCCATACAAATTATTAACGTCAAAGTACATTATGTAGGACTCTTGCTTTTTCTCATCATAAGTTTTCATATACTTATTATTAGCAATCGCATGTCGTGTTATACACTGAACATTTCCTCCTCGAATAGATCGTTCAAAAAGTGTAACATATCAATATCTTGAAGCAATTCAAGTTGAACGTTGGTTATCTTTTTCATAGCACACCAAGACATAGATGGAGCAGTGTAAAAAATGAGCTGCATCAATGCCATAAGTTTCCATGCCATTCGATCTAAAATTTTCAAAGACATCCGCCAAAAGAAGTGTGTCAACTTTTAAATACAAATCTGCGTATTCTCCTAATGTTTGACAGGAAAACGTTTCCCACACCGATTGAGCAAACTCATAGTCTTCATTCGATATTGTTTGATCATTAAGGCTGCTATAAAACTTGGATATTTCAGGTAATTTAGTTTCGTTAAGAACATCCATACTCGTGACGTATTCATAGGGAAACACACCTTTTCTCGCAGTAAGTCGAAACTGTGCATCATCATTAAAATAACGTCGTGTTATTTGCTTTGAATCTTCGCTTAACGAAGATGAACATTGATCTAGTGAACAGGACAAGAAATTATATGTATCGAAAAATCTTAACTGAATGAATCCATTCTTAGCCCCTACATACTTTGTAAACCCTTTGTAACGTTCCATATTCATCGCTAACAATTTTATATGACCAGGATTATGTAACACCTCTCCATCACGTTTCTCGCAAATTTCTTTAATTATAAAATGTCCATCATAGGCGGTTAGATTATGAAATGCTATAGGCAAAACCTTTGTTACTTTGTAATTTAAATTACAACTATTGTGTGCGCTTCCTCTATATTTTCCAGTTAAGTGACAATGATCGCGTACTTTGAGTTCATTAACTGCAATCGGTTTCTCGCAAATGTGACACATTTTACTTGACAAAAATAATCTTTCTTCATTTTCGGTCATCTTTAACATTGGCTTAACCGATAAGTAATATGTTTGAAGTTTATCCACAATACTATAAAGTTCCTTTACAAACAATTCAATGCAATTATTTCCCCTAAAGAGCTTGAAACTGCACAATTCACTATCGAAATTACAATGAAGGTATAAAGAAATGCTGTAAGGAATATGTTTATGTGTTAAAGTAGAGTTATGAATGTCACTATTTGGAATCATCAAAAACAAAAGATCTTAGGTTCAATTATCATTTTTACCCGTTTAAGACCTTTTTCCCCACTGTAAAATCACTATTTACTGTTTTAGGGGTGACATCATCTATCCGGGTAAAAGCCTATGTCACAACGAATTTTTTAAGCTATTACACATAATTTTACGGTTCTTAGTTTCCAAGGTATCGATTTTTCAATTTGGGGGTAGTTTTCACCCCCCTGCTATTTTTCATCAAAAAGAAAAGATCTTAGGTTCAATTATCATTTTTACCCGTTTAAGACCTTTTTCCCCACTGTAAAATCACTATTTACTGTTTTAGGGGTGACATCATCTATCCGGGTAAAAGCCTATGTCACAACGAATTTTTTAAGCTATTACACATAATTTTACGGTTCTTAGTTTCCAAGGTATCGATTTTTCAATTTGGGGGTAGTTTTCACCCCCCTGCTATTTTTCATCAAAAACAAAAGATCTTAGGTTCAATTATCATTTTTACCCGTTTAAAACCTTTTTCCCCACTGTAAAAATCACTATTTACTGTTTTAGGGGTGACATCATCTATCCGGGTAAAAGCCTATGTCACAACGAATTTTTTAAGCTATTACACATAATTTTACGGTTCTTAGTTTCCAAGGTATCGATTTTTCAATTTTGGGGTAGTTTTCACCCCCCTGCTATTTTTCATCAAAAACAAAAGATCTTAGGTTCAATTATCATTTTTACCCGTTTAAGACCTTTTTCCCCACTGTAAAATCACTATTTACTGTTTTAGGGGTGACATCATCTATCCGGGTAAAAGCCTATGTCACAACGAATTTTTTAAGCTATTACACATAATTTTACGGTTCTTAGTTTCCAAGGTATCGATTTTTCAATTTGGGGGTAGTTTTCACCCCCCTGCTATTTTTCATCAAAAACAAAAGATCTTAGGTTCAATTATCATTTTTACCCGTTTAAGACCTTTTTCCCCACTGTAAAATCACTATTTACTGTTTTAGGGGTGACATCATCTATCCGGGTAAAAGCCTATGTCACAACGAATTTTTTAAGCTATTACACATAATTTTACGGTTCTTAGTTTCCAAGGTATCGATATTTCAATTTTGGGGTAGTTTTCACCCCCCTGCTATTTTTCATCAAAAAGAAAAGATCTTAGGTTCAATTATCATTTTTACCCGTTTAAAACCTTTTTCCCCACTGTAAAATCACTATTTACTGTTTTAGGGGTGACATCATCTATCCGGGTAAAAGCCTATGTCACAACGAATTTTTTAAGCTATTACACATAATTTTACGGTTCTTAGTTTCCAAGGTATCGATTTTTCAATTTTGGGGTAGTTTTCACCCCCCTGCTATTTTTCATCAAAAACAAAAGATCTTAGGTTCAATTATCATTTTTACCCGTTTAAAACCTTTTTCCCCCACTGTAAAATCACTATTTACTGTTTTAGGGGTGACATCATCTATCCGGGTAAAAGCCTATGTCACAACGAATTTTTTAAGCTATTACACATAATTTTACGGTTCTTAGTTTCCAAGGTATCGATTTTTCAATTTGGGGGTAGTTTTCACCCCCCTGCTATTTTTCATCAAAAACAAAAGATCTTAGGTTCAATTATCATTTTTACCCGTTTAAAACCTTTTTCCCCACTGTAAAATCACTATTTACTGTTTTAGGGGTGACATCATCTATCCGGGTAAAAGCCTATGTCACAACGAATTTTTTAAGCTATTACACATAATTTTACGGTTCTTAGTTTCCAAGGTATCGATTTTTCAATTTTGGGGTAGTTTTCACCCCCCTGCTATTTTTCATCAAAAACAAAAGATCTTAGGTTCAATTATCATTTTTACCCGTTTAAAACCTTTTTCCCCACTGTAAAATCACTATTTACTGTTTTAGGGGTGACATCATCTATCCGGGTAAAAGCCTATGTCACAACGAATTTTTTAAGCTATTACACATAATTTTACGGTTCTTAGTTTCCAAGGTATCGATTTTTCAATTTGGGGGTAGTTTTCACCCCCCTGCTATTTTTCATCAAAAACAAAAGATCTTAGGTTCAATTATCATTTTTACCCGTTTAAAACCTTTTTCCCCACTGTAAAATCACTATTTACTGTTTTAGGGGTGACATCATCTATCCGGGTAAAAGCCTATGTCACAACGAATTTTTTAAGCTATTACACATAATTTTACGGTTCTTAGTTTCCAAGGTATCGATTTTTCAATTTGGGGGTAGTTTTCACCCCCCTGCTATTTTTCATCAAAAACAAAAGATCTTAGTTTCATTTATCATTTTTAGGTGTTTAACACGTTTTTTCCCCATAACATGACTATTTACTGTTTTAGGGGTGAAATGACCAATCCAGGTAAAACCTATGTCATCACCTATTTTTAAAGCTATAACGCCTAATTTTAGGGTTCATAGTTTCCAAGATATTGAGTTTTCAATTTTGGGGGGGTAGTTTCACCCCATAAAGGGGGACGTCGCCCCAAGTGCTAGGACCCCTCATACAAGTCCCTAGCATGATTGGTTCACGAGATATTAACAAAAGTGTAGTTAGGCCCTTTTGACAAGAAAATAAATGAATGATACTTTCAAAAACGAGGTGTCACCCCAAGTGCTAGGATACTGCCTATGGGAAAATCCCATCCTGGGTTCAGAAAATATTAACAAATGTGTAGTTAGACCCTTTTGACAAAAGCCACCGGTGTGCATACATACAAAAATTGCTCTTTCACCCCAGGTAAGGGTAGTTTTTATTTTGGGGGTTGACATACCTCATTCATACAAAAGGAGAATTCACTACGAGTCCTATGACACCCCATATGTTTACATCGCATTATTGGTTAGCGAGATACTAAAAATCGAATGACCTATTAGTTTTTTGTTTTTTTAATAAATTTTTTAAAAAGCCTCATCTATAAAGAATCTTTTAAAAATTCCGCTCTCTTACAAAAGCCCTCAAGTGCGCATGCATACAAAAATAACCACTACTTAACCTCCGGGTAAGGGTAGATTTATTTTGGGGTGGATATACTCCCGTCCATAGCAAGGGGTGGTTCACCACAAGTCCTACGACACCCTATATGCATCGTTCTAGCCTTACAAGCTCATTAAATTCGCCAAAATGTCAAAAAAGCACGTTTACCTCAAATTGCGTTTCCAAATTCCACCCATTTTAAAAAATTACCTCACCATCAAATAGAGCAGGAAAAATAGCATTTAAACGAACCCTCACTCAACCCTAGTCCTCGCCCGCCACCAAACATTTCCCAACATAGCCATACGTATTCAAGCACACACGCGACTTGCAAGAGAACATACACTACCCCACTACCCGCGAATAACCTTTTGTTTTGGTGCTCACACTCGCATGGGTGTCAGATGACAGTTAGCATCCTAATAAACATCCTCCATGACGTCAACACCCATTAACTTTTTATCACCATCGCACAAACAAGCCAAAGGGTCAACCTCTTCCCACGCTAACACGTGCACTGCACATGCTCGCTCCTGGACCACGTGCTCGCTCTAAGGACCCATGACGTCATCCCATGACGTCATCAGGATTACGCAATATTCAAAGTCTAGCGAATTATACTACTGACATAGTTCATAGGAAGTCACCGGGTGTAAAATTACTTCATTAAAACACGTACGACTACGACAAATAGGGAGTGACACGCTATGGGTCAAAATGACCGGGTGCCAGTCCTCGTGTTATATTCTTTCACGTCAGTTCTCAAGGGTGAAGAATATTCTAGTAATAATCAATAATATTATAATAACACATGAGTATAGTTAGGATATTATGTAAGATTCGAATAACATTATAGGGACATTATACAATACAGTGAGGGCCCTCCCTATGGAACTGAGCCTCGCAGAGGCCGTGCCGCGGAAACGTCGCAATGACTCACTGCCAGATTTATAGCACGTGCTGATTCTAACAGCGGGTCGGGAAGACCTGGATTCTGTTATAGTATTTATTACATACGCAGCTAACAAGGTGCCTTAGTTGTGATAACTAGAACTGCTGTGAAGTACTGTAGCCTACCTCGTATCCCGTGTACATAGTTAGGTTTAGAACAAAACATCGAATTATCTCCTCAAGAAGTAGTTTGCAGTAAATGTGTTCGTAAGTTTCAACGCCGTGCAATTTTTATTTGTGGGAGACCTCAAACATAATGTATATAGGGTAAAGGGAGGTATCTTCGTGATACAGGTAAGTTCGTGATAAATCTTTGAATAAGTGTCATGAACTCCCCTATTGCAGACTAAGCGTTTCAACTTCAGTAGTAGTTCCCTGAGTTCTCAAAAGATGTCTCTAGGTACTTGTATTGGTCTTCATCGCGGTCTAGCGGACACAATCAAACCTTTTGTTTGTAGTGAGGTGTTTTCTTTCATAGTGGCGGTAGGTTTTGTGCTGTGTCTGTTATTATAAAGATTCAAACGCTAATAATAAGTTAAGATATATGTGTTTAGTATCAAATTATAGCTTTAGGTGTGTAGTGGCGGCATGTATGGTTAGGAAAATAATTCCGTGAAAGTACGAACCGTTATCGCTTAATTCGTGAAGTACTTTTCTTAGCTTGTTTGTCAGAACAGAACGTTTGACTGCGTGCGCTCTTACATTTTCGCCTGTAGCAGATAAACTGACCAATATAAGATAACAATGCATATGAAGAAATTTGTTCAGGATTAAATTTACTATCAAGCTATGATGTTAAATTTTTATACTATCATGCTATTATGTTAAATTTTTAATTTAGGGTATCACGAAATTACCTTACTGATAATGCATTAAATTGAACATCATTACTGCGTGACTTGATAGTTATGCCTGTAATGAGTTAAGTGTGCACTTTAGCTTTAAACCATACTTTATACCAACGAAATTATTGAGAATTATATTTATTCTCTAGATTTGCATATGTTTTCCTAATTTAAGGCATCACGAAATTACCTGACCCTCTTGTAATTCAATATTCTCCTTTGCATTATCGGTCAATATGCCAAAAGAAAAAACAAAATACCGGCAGTATGAATCAAAACAGTTAGTCACAGCTGCTAAAATGGTAACAGAGCAGAAGATGGCAGTTTAATATGCATCAAAACGAGCACGTGTTCCCTGGAGCTCCTTGAAGGATTTTATAACAAGAAATTCCGATCAGTTACGGTTGCTGTACTGATGAAATGGGAAGTGATTCCGAGTAAAGACTATAAAAATGAAGAGTTCATTACTGTGACATTCATTAATTGCTAAGATATCATCTATTTCTTGTGTGATCAATTGGTTGGTTGGTTCTTAAGTTTAGGGGCTGCGACAACGCGGTCATGTAGCCCCGTGTACTTTGGGTGTGTGTAGAATCTGTCTGATAACCGGTATTAATTGTGATGACTGTATTAGTGTGTTTTATCTGTTTTTTTAAATTTAAGTACATACTGCAACTTAGAATTTTTCAAATAGTTCCTACTTTTGCCGCCAAGCGCCACCGTCAACGACTACTAGGCCAAGTACAGAACTTAGCTACTAGACGACACCGCAATCGGCTCTTGGCAACGAACGTAGAAACCTAAAAGCGTTGTTTACATGATTATTTCCTATCCAATTTAGCTTCACACATGTGTAATTAGTGGAAGGTTCTTTAACATGCCATAAATCTATGACATAGGACCGCCGGCTTTACTTCCCCTCCGAAGGAAGGCATACTGAGGGATTTTTAACACTCTTAAAAATCCGACGGCTTCGGCCGGGTTTGAACCCGCTATCTTGGGCATAGAAGCTCAGCATGCTACCGACTACGCCACCGAAACCGCCGTGTGATCAATTAATATACACTAAAAATAGTAAGTATTTTCTCATTCACGAAGTTACCTGCCAAATATAGACTAATATAACATATTTTCTTATGAACAATATGGATTCAAAATAAATAACAATGCTATTTCAGTTATACTATAGTAGCATAGTTTACTGCTGTAAATTGGCTAGTATGGGTACTCGTTAATAACAGACATATCAATAGGCCTAAAAGCGTAATTTTATTACGAACATATCTCCCTTTACCCTAGAAACAATCCGCCTACTATGGAGGCTCTCGAGAACGAAATAATAATAACTTAATTGCAACCAAATGGCCATATGTAAGAAACATTGAGATGTGGTAAGCATCACACTGTTAACAATAGATTACGTTTTACAGTAGTCCATAAGGGATTGTCCTAGTTTGGTGCATTTGTTGAAATTATATCGCTCGCAATGACCTTCACATAGCTTACAAACGCACTGCTCAGACGGTTCGTGATAGCCCTGTCGAGTACATAGCTTGTGGTGATAACCATCTATTGCCAACCTAGTTAGAGCGCTCCGCATGTCATTATTTGGTCCAGACCAGCTACGATTGAGATTGGCATCAGCCGAGTAAAACTCTAGGTCGATGTCCTCTGCTTTTTCACTACAAAACTACCACAAATGTAACAAAACACATTTGGATTGTTCAAACACTGTCGCCTTTCCATACTCACAGAATCACAAAACATAAACTGACAATAAATGCACACGTATTCAAAGTAAACTTCTTCGTTTCGAAATCTAGCTGGTCACTTAGAGCTTTCAACTGAATTCACATCACAAAGGATTTAAGTGCTGCCATCTGGCAAGGAGTTCAACAACATTCTGCGGTGCTATCACCACCGGTTTTAGGTCCAACAAATAGCATTCCTGTAACAAAAGATTATTTTAAATCTAAAGAATAGTGTGTGGTATGCAATAACGTTACTAAGACAAAAAATATTACTAAAAAAAGGTGTGTGATACAAGTAAACGGGTATCATATTTGGCTTCAGGACATGCATATTACTTCAAAATGACTCAAAAATTTAAAACAGCAAAATCACTGTAGACCTGTGAAATTTGCCATACTTTGCAATAATTATTTTAATACCATCACTTATTTGTCAATATTTATGACAATGTTTGAACAATATCCAATGTTTTTCTCCAAATTTGACAGCGGTATGCCGTCAGAGGTGAGTACTGCAATATTCAAGAAATAAGGAATTTATTTCCTAACCCTGCGACTGGGTCCTTAATCACACGCAATTCCACTTACTTTGCCTTACGAGGCAACCATTTACAAGTACAACTGCAAATTAAGAGTTAATTAACTCTCGACATTTGACATCAATAACTCATTATTCCGAACTAAGATTTGTTGTCACCCCTTTCAATGAATACACACACTATTCACAAAATATTTTTATTTGGCACTGGCACATACAAGAAGAATTCATATTACACTTTCTAACGATATTCGGCAAAATTTGTCTTGTGTTAATCATTATTACTTTACGTTTGTTGGGGTCAAATACCTCCTTACTTCAACTTTCCAATTTGCGGATTTTAATTAAACTGTCGTCTACATATGCTTATCACATGGATTGAGAATCATAACTTTCACTCTTACAAAAACGAAATATACTGTAATATCTCAAAACTTCAATTACATTAATAGATCACTTGACTGCCGTTAACATAGCTCTACAATGGCTAAATAATCTACGAGATTATATTACTGACCTATTAATTCCTTCGATTTATCTTCTGAGTACTTTTGTTCACTACGTTCCTAGGGCCGTATAATTTATCTTTCAAGGGACTGTTCCACCCCTGAATTTTATTATCGTAGATTACAGAGGACTGTTCCACCTCTGAATGTTATTCTCGTCGACTACAGAGGACAATTTCACCCCTTAATTTTATTTTCGTAGATTACAGAGGACTATTCCACCCCTAAATTTTATTCTCATAGATTTCAGAGGACTAATCCACCCCTGAATTTTATATGAGGTCTTACCTATGGCCCTTAAATATATATATATATACCGTCGACGTCTGGCACTCTAAAGAACACTTCACTTACCTCGTACCCAATCCGCTAATTGAAGTACTTAATTTCCTCAATCAATTCGTCACAACGATACACTGTTGCGCATCATAACTTTCACGTCTCAAATATTTTAATGAACATCCTGTGTTAAACATCCCATCTTAAATGAATTATCTCATTACTTCGGTAGTCAACTGTTCAACATCATTACTATATGATTCTCTGACCATCATGGACAGTATCGTTATCGTTATCATCATTATTATTATTATTATTATTATCACTGTTTTCAATTAACATTATGTGCATTACTGAGTGATTGTGTTTCCTTGCAGAAAGACAATACCTGACCCTTAAATTCCATCACATATCATATCCGTCTATATTTATATAACATTGACAATTTTTCCGAATTCGTAAATCTATGACAACAAACCTTTGTTCATTCTTATACATTCTCCAAGTCGCATTTTCCTTTTTAACCACAGCATTAATTTGTACATGTTTTATGTACGATTATATTCCTTATTTCTTAAAATAAAATATCAAAAAGTGTACTCAGCTGTAACTCGATTCCATAGTAGCATGCCTGGTGAGGTCGTCTCTTTTACATGGTTAGCCGACCATATTACGGCTCTCTAGAAGTTGACAGCATCCTTCTGAACTTCTTTCCACGACATCGGATTACACATTTTGGAATTCACTTACTGTATATCTACAACACAAGAGTTTATATTCGCTAAAAGTAATATAAGTAAAACACTCGATTGTCCTCACGATCCACCCGCGTTAGATTGTCTGTGTAATAAGGCGTACGAATTCTCTCTGTTTCTAGGCAGTTTACTTGCTATTCAGTACTAGCATTACTGTACTCCCTAGATGTAAGTTTATCAATACACTCTGGCATTCTCTCCTGCCTTGCAAATTAAGTTATTGGTAACTAGCTTCGTCCCTACTATGTTCAGAACGTTTGGCTAGTCATGTCCACACTATATTTGAACCCTTTATGTGAATTGGACTTCCTTTGAACAAGTCCTTTATTGTCCAAAATCTGGGACAGCCCAGCGCAGGCTAGCGCCGCGACTGGCGTCCTAATACTGAGTGACTACGGCTTAAGGCATGAATCTTATATAGATTTCGGGGTAGGTCCTGGAGTTCGGATGAATATTTTCATCCGAGCTCCGCTGAAACTTAGTCTTTGAACTCGGGACTGACATTCTTTTACTGCCTGCGGGTCGTGGATTCCAAATATGACACTCGTTTGTGGAATCGTTCGTACAAACTCCTGGAATCTTGAAAGCGTGGGTTTGAGAATTCACATGCTCACCAGATGATTAGGGGATTCACACATCTTGGTCCCCTACTACTGGTCGGCCCTGGTGTGAGCGTGTTTAATTTTGGCCTCTAAATGCGTAATTTAAGTAATTCACTTGCTTAATCTGCATTTAACCTTTCATAATTAGGATATTTTTCTTATTAACCCCATGCGTCCTTTCATTTTCTTGTAGTTGCCCCAAATCAGCTTTAATAAGCCATTGATTAAAGTCACGTGCTTTATGTGGCAGAGCTTGGTACCTCCTGCTGCCTGGTGTTATTGTAAGCCGATAACTTGGCTCACCCCTCGTCTTGAGTGTATTTTCCAGCATAGACTCTTGGTTAGCTCTTACGCATTGAAACATCCAATTTCACTGTATACTGTATTTAATTACAGATGAACCTATTTATCCAACCTAGATCAATAGGGTTCAGTATTAAGAGAAAAAAACAACTTATAAATGAAGGGTATAAAAAAATGTACGTTTTAAGTTTTACGGCTGCGTGAGTAGCGCTTTTCTTTTCCAGGCAGTATGCCTTCCTTCGGAGGGGAAGTAAAGCCGGCGGTCCCATGTCATAGATTTATGGCATGTTAAAGAACCTTCCACTAATTACACTTGTGTGAAGCTAAATTATAGGTTAAATTTGACCAACGTTCGTTGCCAGGAGCCGACTGTGGTGGTATCTAGTAACTGAATTCTGAACTAGTAGTCGTTCACGGTGGCGTTTGGCGGCAAAAGTAGGAACTACTTGAAAATTCAATGTCTACAGTCCTTACTTGAATTGAAAACAGATAACACACACTAATACAGCCATCACAATTAACACCGGTTATCAGACAGATTCTACACACACCCAAAGTACACGGGGCTATATGACCGCTATATGACTACCTTCAGGGGTATGCCACGTTGGTACCATGTTTTATGTACGGGGGCACTCATCTCAAAACTACGGTACGGTACTCTAAAATAACATAACCTATACACACTCGCCTACTGACATCATACAGGTTATTAGATAAATTTCACTCACAGTCAAGTACAAGGGGTGAAGGTTAAAGCAGTTCACAAAATAAAGTAAGAACATTAACAACAACAATGCCAGTTATTGGATATAAGAAGGCTAATTTCCCCTCTGTAAGGGCACCTAGCCTTAACAAATATACATTTAAAAAACTCATAAGAATTTGTACTAGATTTGTTAGACACATGTACGACACATGTACAAAAGAATGCTCACTGTTCTGGAAAAAAGTAATCACCCTATGAAAAACACCTATCTGCGTATTTCTTCGAAATCGATCGAGTGAACTGATGCACTCGACCTCATTCTTTTGTTGCAGGTATGTCTTACATTTAGGAAAAATAAGGCGAAATATCACCTGTTAATTTCAGAAAACTCAACAGAATAGTACAATATCTGTTAGTTTTCTATTTATTGTCTATAATTTTCATAAACAGATAAACGCTTGAGCATAACGCTCAATTACACATTAAAAGCAGTAGTTTGTTTACGTTCATATCACCATTCTTCGTGTTTCAGTCAGGCGGAAGCACCGCCACTTGAGAATGCGAGTACATGGTGTAGTTGGTTTTTATCTATTATGCATTGTGGATCGTAATAATCAGCTAAATATTTTTATTGCTACAACGAATGTTTACTGTTATATCGTGAGAGATACAAGATAAATAACATACACTTGTTAATATAAAACAACGGTTTATTTAACACTAGTTGATACACAACGATACACAAGGTGGACTAACTTGAGCGAAGCTGGCGCGGAACTAAAGAATA
Source organism: Meconema thalassinum (assembly GCA_946902985.2). NCBI lineage: Eukaryota > Metazoa > Arthropoda > Insecta > Orthoptera > Tettigoniidae > Meconema > Meconema thalassinum. Next base: position 272,635,034 of record OX336390.1, on the reverse strand, counting down.
TGCGCGGAACGTCGTCTACAGTCTGCGGGTGCATATATACGTAGTAGCTGGAAAGTTCCAGATTGGAATGTTCTGGGCATAGTGACTAGAATGTTCATGTTATCTCAAGTAGCCTAAATACACAACACTGACTAGAATGTTCATGTTAACACAACACTTTCTAGAATGTTCATGTTAACTCAAGTAAATACACAACATTTCCTCCCTCTTTTAAATGGATGATTTAGGAAACTTAATCAGGAGAGAATCTCAATGGTGGTCAGTGCTGGCGAGTACTCCTGCGGGGAATAAAAGAGGTCTGGGAAATAGGTGATGTCCTGTTTACAGGTGTAGAGCTCAGCAACTTGAAGTGTGACCCTGCGTGAGCGCTAGCTCCGTCAGCCAGAGTGAAAGAGAGTACAGCGGGCTTGTAGTTCGCATTTTTTCAGGGGTTTCAGTTGGAGTTGCTGCGCTCTAGCTGGTGTGGCTGGTGGTGGTTGGACTATTGCTGCTGTCTCGGAGAAGCGAACTCTTCTCAGGTTCGGTTGCCCGGTGGCTTCGTTGGTTGTGCGGTGACTTCGTCGGTTGTACGGCGACCTTGTCGGTTGCGCAGTGACTTGGTCGGTTGCACGGTGACTTGGTCGGTTGCACGGTGACCTTGTTGGTTGCACGGTGACCTTGTCGGTTGCACGGTGACCTTGTCGGTTGCGCGGTGGCTTGGTCGGTTGCACGATGACTTGGTCTGTTGTGCGGTGACCTCGTCGGTTGCGCGGTGACATGGTTGGTTGCGTGGTGGCTTGGTCGGTTGCACAGTGACTTGGTCGGTTGCGCGGTGACCTGGTCGGTTGTGCGGTAACCTCGACGTGGCCTGATCAAGTTGAGTCTCGTGCGGAGATGAGGGTACCTTTGCTCCGTTGCTGTCATCGTTCGACTGAAGTATGCGATTGGACGTTCTTGTCCGTTGCTGAGCCGGTGTGACAGTACTGCACCCAGGCTGGTCATGCTGACGTCCGTGGCCAACAGGAGTGGTAACGCTGCGTCATACTGCATGAGTACCTGGGGCGAGGTAAGGGCGTTCTTGATGTCTTTGTATGCCCTGTCGCCTTCTGGTGTTCAGATGAGAGGGTCCTTGAGCAGCATGTCCCTGAGTGGTCGGTCTCTGGTAGACAAATCAGGGATGCACGAGCTGTAGTAGGTTGCTTTACCAAGGAACAGTTGGAGTTCTTCTGGTGTAGTCGGCTTCGGTGCATCACGTACAGCTCGGATGTGTGCATCAGACTTGTGGATGCCTGACGCATCGATTTTATGGCCAAGGGGTTCCAGGGATGTTTGAGCGAAAACACATTTGGCTCGGTTGAGCTTGAGGTTGTATTGCCGAAACCGTTCCAGAGTGGTGATGAGGGCCTGCATCAGATTTTCAAAGCTATCAGCAAAACCTATACTGTCATCGAAAAAACTTACGACGTTTGGGAGACCTTGCAGGACTGTGTCCATTCCCCACTGCCAGATAGCGGGGATGTTAGCTGCTCCATATACTGCTCGCGTTGGGCGGATCACACCGTGAGTTGGCGTGTTAAGCGTGAGAGCATGGCTGAACTCATCGTCGACCTCGAGATGAGTGTACACGTCGGTGATATCCAGGTGGCAGAAGAGAGTGGCGCCGCGTATTCGGTCGAACAGATGTTCCACCTTGGGAATAGGATGTTCATCGATGATGATCCGCGGGTTGAGAGTAGGCTTGTAGTTGCCTGTGATCCTCAGTTTGCCGTTCTTCTTGGTGACGACATGCGTTGTCGATGCCCACTCAGAGTAGTCCACTCTTTTGTAGAAGCCAGATGCAATTTTCTTGTCAAATTCCTTGTCGTAGGCATCGTGGAGGGCAACTGGTACGTCTCGAGCTCGGGCGAAAACAGGTGTGGCTCCAGCCTTCAGGTGCATCTTTGCTGGGGGACCTGAGACCTTCCCGAGGGTGTCGCTGAACACATCTTGGAAGCGAGATAGAATGTTGTCGAGCTGCTTCTGTTGTTCCAAGGCCAGGGCCTGCTTGTCAGAGAGCTTGTGTATTTGGTCGGGATTTCTGAAGAGGTGACCAAAGTCGATCTCCCGTACAAACTCCGAAATCCACTCTCGGCCAAAGAGCGATTCGACTTCATCGTCAACCACGTAGAGATTCAGGTTCCTGGTTGTGGTTCCGATGGTGGTGCACACTGACGTTTTGCCAATGCATTTGATCGGATGACCGGTGTAACTGATGAAGTTACGATCATTTTTCTGCAACACAAAACCTGGTTTAATCATACTTAGCTTTGATTTGCTCATGGTTGAGCAGGGGGCGCCGGTGTCGAGTTCCATTTTGACGGTGGTTCCCTCTATGTTGACTTCATCCAGTGGCTTAGGTGCTGCGTTGACCGATACGATGACCTCGATTTTGCTGCGGTAGTCCACAACGTCGAGGTTTCCTGCTGGAAGCTCTTCTTCGGTCACATGGTTTGTTGTTCGATGTTTCCTCGATTTCGATCGGCAAACTTTTCTGATGTGACCTTTCTTGCCACACTTCAGGCACTCAGCGTTCAGGAACCTACACGCACTACGAGGGTGAGCTTCACCGCATCCTGCACATGTTGATTGGTTTTCCTGGGATGCACTCTGGTTTGCCTGGTGTGTCCCTTGGTGCTGCCTGGCTAGGTTGTAAGACCCTTGGTTTCGATGAGCTGACTTGATGCGTGGTGGCTGCTGGTTGCTGTTCTTCCTGGACAGAGGCTTCTCGTATCCAATCCGATTGGTTGATTCAGACTTAGCGGAAGCTGTTTTGACCTCGTTGGTAGTAATGCGAGTAGCTTCGAGTGCGTGCGCGATTTCATATGCTGCGGTGAAGTTCTCTGGTTGTTTTGCAATAATCTCGTCGCACATTTCTCGTGATTCCAAACCTGCGAGCATTTGTTCAATTAACATGCGATCAAGAAATGTGCCATACTCACAAAACGTTGCAGCCTGCCGCTGTCTTAAGGTGAAGCTAGCGATGGTTTCTCGTTGCTTCTGCATTACACTCCGAAATTTGATGCTCTCAGCAAACTTGTTGCGTGTGGCGTCGGAGTGGCCTTTCAGCTTAGATTGAATCTCGTTGTATGACAGAGTTTCCGGATCATTAGGACTCACCAGGATCTTCAGGGCATCATTGAGTTCAGATCCCATGTAAACCCGTGAAAAATGTGCGTGTTGATCCGCGGGTACCTTGCTCAAGTTGAGCGCCCAGGTAAAGCGAGTGAAATAGTCGTCTACAGTCGTCCCGTCGGTTGTACGATACGGTTGCATTGTGAATTGTGGCGGTCGAGGCTGTGATGATGACGTTGTTGAACTTGCCTGTCGGATAGCGTCGGCAATGATTGCCGAGAATTGTTGGAGTTGCTCAGAGGTTAAGTCCGGCATAGTGAAGATGAGTGGAGAACAGTATTTCTAACAAGCACTTGCGATGAACTTAGTTCGGTGCACACACTTGCGTTGAGGTTAGAAAGTTCACTCGGTTTAGTATTTTCAACACGCTCTGCGATGAACGTCGTTCGGTGCAACACTTGCGTTGAGGTTAGAAAGTCACTCGGTTTCACAACGTTACTTATCTTATCCCACTTCTGACATCACTGTTATATCGTGGGAGATACAATATAAATAACATACACTTGTTAATATAAAATAACGGTTTATTTAACACTAGTTGATACACAGCGATACACAAGGTGGACTAACTTGAGCGGAACTGGCGAGGAACTAAAGAATATGCGCGAAACGTCGTCTACAGTCTGCGGGTGCATATATACATAGTAGCTGGAAAGTTCCAGATTGGAATGTTCTGGGCATAGTGACTAGAATGTTCATGTTATCTCAAGTACCTAAATACATAACACTGACTAGAATGTTCATGTTAACTCAAGTAAATACACAACATTTACTAAAACCATGGGCTCACGCTACGAGTTTATCACTTCGTAGGTTACAAGTATTTCATGATTCTAATAAGAGCAATGTGAATTATCTGTGATTGGTTGTGAAGAAGAGGAAAAACGTGATGATCTGCAGTAACGGCCAGTACAGACTAGATATTTGGAAACAGTGCTATGTGAATTATTGAGCAGATTGAGATGTAGGGATATTTCCACAGTTTAATTTAACTTAGTAATTTGGTATTATCTGAAAACGTGTCCAATTATTTAGAAAATTGTCAAACTGGATTAACAATGCTATTTTAATGAACTGCTTGATTTTTATATTTGTTAGTACCCTAGTTTTGACCTGTTTTTAAGACCGGAACATTACGAAGATGAATCACGAAGAAAAGCGAACTTTTAAGGCCAAAAACTAGAAAAATAATATTCCTCCCATTCTTGTCATCAGGTAGACGACAGTTTCAGAGCAGTCAAATAATGAATTTCACGAAGCAAGTAAGAAAATAAACGAAAAGAACGAAGTTTCAGTATATTAAAACTTATAAAAACTTTTTTTCAATTCAACCCTGTGTCAGGATAGACCGTCAAATCTGGCAAGTTTATCTATAGAAAATAGTATTGCCCAGGGCTTGAATTATTCAGAATTAATTTTAAAAAATGAAAGCGCAAAAGCGAGGAAGGGGGTAATCTGGACCTTTGAGTTTCATTTTCTTAATTTGTTTCAATTCTTAATTAATTTACGATGTAAATTTGACGTATACATCATGCGAGCGTTGTCTGCGAAATAGCAGTTGAAATAAACCTTGTTATTGTTTCTCATCCACTCTACGACTATACTAATCTTTCGGAGGTCTGTGTTACAAATAATGTAAAAAGGTATGTTATTTTTAATCTCTACAGGGGAGGGGGCGCCGCAATGAGATCTCGGACCACCTGAAATCCTTGCCAGGGCAGCCTCTGATACCATTCCGGCATTTGCCTGGAGTAGAAGTGGGGAAACCAAGGAAAACCACTTCCAGGATGGCTGAGGTAGGAATCGAACCCACCTCTATTCATTTTTGTCTCACGAGGTTGAGTGTACCCAGCTCCAGCCCGCAGACCAGAATTAAAATTTTCTTGGCAGAGGCGGGAATCGAACCCAGCCCTCGGCGGCTGTTCACTATTCATATGAGAAACCTGACTTAAGCACATAACCAGTCCCTTTAAAATAAATATGTTTATTTTCTTCTCAGATCCTCATCAATTAGTTTGTACTAATCAACACAATGTGTTGTCCGAAACTGTTATGGAATAAATATATTTACAAGAATTTTCGATAAAATATTGCCTGCCTTTCACACATTGCTGACTGAGAACAGAGCTACCCGCACGTACCCGCACCTCCGGATGAATTTGGCCGTTTACCTGGACACACTTTTTCGTGCGGCCGATGCGACGAGTAAGACATCTATAAAAAAAAAAAAAAGGCATCCAACGTTTAGAATGAAGCACTGGTTAGATAGGGATATTCTTCTCTCTTTCTGTTGCACGCGAGACATGTATGACGCTGTCATTTTCTAGCACTCCACTGTTGCCATATCAGTCGAAAATTTTTCTTTCTCGGAAAAACAGCATATTCGGATAGAACTGTGTTTTGCCGATCTTTTTTTGTCCTATATTAGAACTATGTAAACTTGATAGAAATGCTAGAAACATTAGATATCCATATTTAAAAAAAAACATAAACTGAGTCCCCTTTTTTAGTAAAATCGATCTTATATCATGTTGCATTGACTTTGTGATGCCTATTTTTCACACACGTGTAGCTAAATGTGCCGTCTTGATGATGGATTATTGAAGTATTTTATACTGGCAATATTCCAATTTTCATGTAGGTAAAACATCTGAATATTCTCTCATAACCGCATAACAGCATTGAAAAAGTTCGTATGCTGCCAACTTTTCTATTTTTAAAGATAACCATGTCATGTCAGTTTGAGAGTTGTAGAGGAATGTTGGAAGAAGTTTTCTACCTGCTTACCCAGAGGGTAGGTTTAATTGTTACCACAGGCCGGGCTGTTCATTGACCGCGGATTATAAAAATGAAGTTTCGAAGGACAGCGGAGTGCAGCTTGCTACTCACAGCTTTATTACTGTGCCCTTCGAGCTTGTATTTCAGTAGTTCGGCTGTCTCTATCTTGAGAGTGTGTGCAGCAGTTGTTAGATTTAACGTGTTGTATTTTACGTTTTTCACGTATAACAATGGATAGTTTTGTGAAAGGAAAGCGTGGTCAAGTGCTCAGAAGGAGGGAAAAACAGGTCGTAATTAATGTGTTCAGTTATTTTAAGAATCTTAAACCCAACTAAAGTATAAATCATGAAAGGTAAGCCAATGAGGAGCATTTTCTTGAATAACGTACTTCAACTTTAATTGCAGTCGAAACTTCACACATTTCCTTGTGCTTGTACTTTATTTATTTTATTTTGATTGTTTTCTTTGTGTCACATCCAGCATACGTTATAGTTAATTTAATTTAATTTCGTTGTATGTGTTATTTTAGCCTACTATTAGTATTATTATACAGTACTTAATTCAAGTCTTCGTCACTGCACAATTGCTGAATGTGCGGAAGGTGTACGCGAAGTACTTTGTACTGCCTCCTCTCATGGAGTGGCAACCCTGTCGTAACGCGCCATAAGACCAATGCTTCATTCTAAACGTTGGATGCCTTATAGTAGTATAGAGATCAATGAGTAGAACCACGGCCGACTGGATGCGAGCCGTGTTAGTACTGACAGACAGCTTACTTCGCGTGCTTTTAATTCTAGCCTTTCGGCTCGGAGGCTTCTAGGGCTTTATCTATAACGTGAATGGCCTGGCTACATTTTGGTTGTGGGGTTGAAGGATTACGGTACCTTTTAGTTCAGAATTGGCCAGGATGTGGCTTGACGGCACACCGTGGCTTTGTAATCGCGCAACCTGTTTATGAGAGGGACGGTGCTGTGTGTAACTCTTTTGTATAACATTCCTGTCTGCTTCTTTAATCTTCCGGCTGATGGTCTCAAGGTGATAGTCCTTGTGTAAAGTGACATGACGCACGTACCATGGGGCACCTGATATCGTGCGTAATGCTTGGTTCTGTATATCATGCAGTTAATTGAGCGAAGTGGGGCTGCAAATCCCCATGCTTGACAGGCATATTCCATTAAACTTACAGACCGCATTATTGTGCTGTGCTGAAGGCATCTAGGGAGATCTAGGACCTGAGTAGAGGTCAGAGCTGCACTAGGGTCGCCTTCGCTTGGTTAGTGCGCTTAGTTACCTCCTGTGCAAAAGTAAGGCAGTGATCTAGCGTGACTCCCGAGCACGTATTTGTAGCTGTCTGCCATCTGATCACTTCACCAAAATCCTCGACTTCTGTGAACTTGCATTTTATCATTAACAGAGTGACAGAACATCATGAGCAGCAGAAATGCGATATTATAATTATATCAATCTTCTTGAAATGGACCCAGTTTAGATGTTCCGTGTGTTTTCAAACACGATAAATTATACATTATAGTTTTACGAAACTACGTCAGCTATAGATAGCCTATTTACATGTTGAAGTTACTCGTTACAAAAATCCACGCGAACTGGCTGCAACGAGTAGGCTACAGTAGGGGAACCTGTCCTAAAATGACATACCATAAAATTAAAGTGCTGCCGTGGTCGTAGTTATTGAGATAAACCATTTATTTTTTGCACATCAATTACTCTTGCAAAGAACAGTGTTGTGGTATTACAAAATAATTGTTATCGTGTTCTTGTCTCTTTTAATAGGGATATTTTTAAGAACACATCACTATGTCATTTTATCTGAGTAACTCGGGTAAAATGACATAGGGGTGAATATCGCTGGTTAAAAGGGTTCTTACATGCACAGCTCACAAATAAATGTCTTTGATTTTTTTGAGAGTCCAGCACAGTCATTGTGTGCCCACTTTGCACACTTCGCACACTTTGACCATGTCTCTCTTGGTTTAGAATTACTAAACAAGTCATTACAGTAGAGGCATGGAACGTCATTGTCGTCGTCATCAGCCTCGATATCTCCATCATCACTGTCATTTCCTAAAGTGAGCTTCTTTCTTGCCTTTTGAGCAGCACGCCTTGATACCAACTTTCTTTTCTCTGCAGCCTTGCTTTTTATTTCATTGAGGTAAGGACTGCTAGTCAGAATTTGAGACCCTTCATGTTTCCTTTTTCTTGAGACACAGCCAGTTGTAGATGCAGAGGGAATCGGTGAAATGTGAACTGGTCTGATATATGAGGACAAGGAACAGTCGGGAGATGAACTCTCAATTGGATATGGCCTGGAAGTTGACGGTGATGCACATTACGAAATGGAGGGGATTACGGAATCTTGAGAAAGAGGGATGGATGCTGTTGCAGTCTCCTCCAATGTTTCACTGTTTGTCTTGGTTTGGACTTCCTGATGTTGCTCGCTTTGCATGGACCTTTCAGTGACCGCTGCTGCACAGAAGACATGATCTGGAAACATATCACGATTCAACGGCCAGATGCCAGTTTTGGCAAATCCACTGATTGCATTGTGATTGGAGGCTGCTTTCCCATAGGCTAATGAAAATAAACCAGCCATTTGGTATTGGGTAACTACTCTTCCTGGATGAGCTCTGAGCCACTTGGACACTTCTTGATTATAATACGTCTTCAGGGGTCCAAAAAATGTCACATCCAGAGGCTGAAGGCGATGGGTGCAGTGGGGAGGGAATGAGATCATGATGATACCATTCTCCTTTGCAAATGTTAGCACATCGACGTACTTATGACTAGCATGGCCATCAAGTAGGAGCAGAACCTTCTGGTCTTTCGATGAATTGACATGTTGTTGGAAGTGTTTCAACCACTGAAGAAACAGTTCTCCCGTCATCCAACCAGTTTCATTTACAAGACCCAATGTTCCTGTCGGTGCGCCATCAAAAAGTTCGTTCTTGAAATTCTTTCTTGCAAATATGATTGTGGGTGGAATGAAAATTCCAGCAGAACTCATACAGCACACCACTGTTGCATGCTGACCCCTTTCAGCACTGGTCATAGAACCAACTTGCTTCTTGCCTTTAGAAGCTAAGATCTTCTGGGGCCTCTGAACTGTGGAGAGAGCCGATTCATCTGCATTGTAAATTCTTGTTGGATGGATGTCATTTTGTGCCAACACAAGTTCCAATTTGTCAAAAAAAAATTGAGACTTGTGGCTTATTAAATGCTCGAGCTCTTCCGGCAGAAGTTGCTTCTGGTCGTCTTAGCGAAAGTTCAGGATGCCTCTTTCGAAAACCACGTAACCATTCCCACCCTAGAAAAGATAAATGCAATTGTGATAAATAAGCGCCACTATCATACAGCCTTTGAACGTAGCCTAAATATTTGAAAAGAAGCATAGGCCTACTAACCTGCCATCTTCTCTTCTTTGTTAAATCGATGATCCAAGCCATTACTTTCAGCTAACTGATAGGTCAGTCTTCGAACATCATCTAGCGTTAAACCAAAAAGACTAGATTCAAGATCCCGAATGTGCTGTATAAGATCAACCTCCAGGACCAAAGGAAAAGTAGTTTGATATCGGCCCAGGCCCTTCTCAACACCAGTGACTTTCTTATTCTTCCCAAGAACTCTCCTCCTCAGCGTAGCTTGTGGGACATTAAAGGTTTTGGATGCCAGATACCAGCCCATTTCCTTCTTTTCTACAGCATTCATGGCTTGCTCCATATTATTTTTATCCCATGATTGCCGAGTACTACATCTCTTGTAATTCCCAACCATTTTCTCTGAAAATAATAATAATTATAATAATAATAATAAAACAACAATAGCGGGTCTAAGCCCACAGACCTCCCAAGCCATGAAAGCTGGAGCCAAGACCACTACCTACAATAATAATAATACTAGGCCTAATAATATAAGAATATGCCTTTACGTCTAAGTGCCAAATGATTTGGCAAGTGTGTTAATGAAGAAAGAGAAAATTATACTTTACTCTGGTAAAATGACATAGTATGTCATTTTACCATAGAAAGCAGTATGTCATTTTACCAACACGGTTAACCTCAAATATTCCACAGTAATGGCTGCAGCCACATGGTCTGAGGTTTTCATAACCTATCACAAAATAATCCAAATGAAGGGTTTTACTTAACTTATATGTATGAAATATGAGAAGTTATTTGAAATAACCATATTAGGTAATGCAATTACACCTACCTAATAATTCTATGACGTGATGTTGAAAGATTTCTGCTACTGTACACAATCCGCGGCGACAGCACCAACACCATGAACTCAGTTCCAGTCTTACCAACTCAAGACCAATTCCAGCTAATGATACATGCTGCCCCCTGCATCAATTCTGAGAAACTATCGGTATGTCATTTTATCAAAGTGTCATTTTAGGACAGGTTCCCCTAAGTTGAGATGTAGAGCCTGAGACCTTCGTAGCGAGTAACTTATTTGCACATGAGTATAATTACATCAACGAATCTTGCGGTGAAAGTATTACTTAGTTATTGTTATTTTAAGGGGCGGAACAGAAATTAATACGTTTATACTGTAGAACAGATCGGCGGAATACACTCGCCACCGACTAACGGCTCATATCAATACCTTCTATGATGACAAGTGATAAATGAATACCGATACCAAAGTTTATACAGATTCAATGATGTAGACAAGACGACTACCACACTTCCCTTCCGACAGTAAGAAGACCGTAGAATATTGTCATTCGTGAATATCTTTCTATTATCAAAACGTTTGATACATTTATGTATATCGTTCAATTACAAGAGTTATACATGCATAGTTTTGAGCGGGTTGAACATGTCAAATTCTTAGGAGGCATGATTGAAGAACAGAATCACAGTGGAAATTATAGTTAGAATACAGAGTGCTAACAAAGTGTATTACTCTCCGCAGATTCTATTGGGATCCAAATTTTTGACGAGAAATACAAAATTTAAAATATACAATACCATCATTAGGCCAGTTGTAACTTATGGTGCAGAATCATGGAGTTTAACAAAACAGGAGGAACACCAGTTGAAGGTTTTCGAAAATAAAGTGTATAGGAAAATTTTTGGACCATCTTTTGACCCCGCATCTCAAAGCTGGAAAAAAGATTAAATAAAGACATACACTCACTATCTCAGCAAGCACCAATACTCAAAATCATTAACTCCAGAAGACTTCAATGGGCTGGTCATTTGCTAAGGATGGAAGATGATAGGATGGTTTTACAGTACCACGAAGTTCGTGGAAAAATGAAATCTCCGAACTTTGTAGACGTCTGAATGTGGACAACTAGCAAGAACTCGCCCACAACGGAGTTCAGTGGAGGCATTTTGTGAGATCAGCGCGGGATCTTCGTGTCCCATAGAACCCTTCTGAGTGAGTGAGTGGGTGTACATGCGTACATCTATTGTTCGACGCCGTTCATAGATTTCCATAACCTTCCTGAACACTTTTTACCGTCATGTAATTCCACATAATTAACAAGCAACCACCAGGGAAAGATAACATAGGTTATGTATGGAATATATTTTGTATATACTCTTGAAAAGTATTATCTTTTGTTCAACTGCAACGATTAAAGATACGTGATCTAGTTAGTTATTGTTGTTTTAAGGGGCGGAACTACGAGGTCATCTGCCCCTAAAAGTGATCTACTGGTTCTACTTAGAGCAATGGTTGGTTGGTTCCTTAGTTTAGGGGCTGCGACAACGCGGTCATGTAGCCCCGTGTACTTTGGGTGTGTGTAGAATCTGTCTGATAACCGGTGTTAATTGTGATGACCGTATTAGTGTGTGTTATCTGTATTTTAAATTCAAGTATGGACTGCAACTTTGAATTTTTCAAATAGTTCCTACTTTTGCCGCCAAACGCCACCGTCAACGACTACTAGGCCTAGTTCAGAACTTAGATACTAGACGCCACCGCAGTCGGCTCTTGGCAACGAACGTAGCAACCTAAGAGCGTTGTTTACAATCTTGACCTATACAATTTAGTTTCACACAGGTGTAATTAGTGGAAAGTTCTTTAACATGCCATAAATCTATGACATGGGACCGCCGGCTTTACTTCCCCTCCGAAGGAAGGCATACTGAGGGATTTTTAACACTCTTAAAAAATCCGACCGCTTCGGCTGGATTTGAACCCGCTATCTTGGGCATAGAAGCTCAGCATGCTACCAACTACGCCACCGAAGCCGCCTTAGAGCAATGAATAAATAAGTAATGCAGTAATGCTCACAGAGACTTTCCTAACGTCCCAATCGACAGATCAGGAGCCATATTACACAATTCATAGTCTTGCATCTAAAGCTGATAAGGGAAGGCCAAAAGGAGGAATTACTTGTTTCATATCTCCAAGAATATCCCCCTTCAGAGAAATACATGAAATAGAAAATGTGCTGGCCATAAAGACCGCAGTATGCTTTCTAATTAGCGTGTATTTTCAAACAGAGTGGATACCACAAGACATAATAGAAGAAATTAGCACTGCAATTACGGCAGTTGACAGAAATGCCCCTCTGATACTAGCAGGGGATCTAAACTGCATACTAGACATTGGAAAAGTCAAGACAACTACGGTGATCACTTACCTGGAATCAGAAGGACTGTCACTACTAAATGACAAAAATGAAATGACTTACATAAGACCAAATGGAAGTAGTGTGTTTTGGATGGTTCAAGGCCCTCCACCTCCACACCCTCCACATAAGATGGCGGCAGCCCGATAACTCCCGAACGCATGGTCGGATTTTGACGAATGAGGTGTCATTGAACTCGGGCTGATACCCCCTTTCCAATGGACAATATATTTCCACCCCAAAATAAAACCTACCCCTACTAGGGGGTGAAATTGTATTTTTTTAGAGAATCTCTCTTTCCAATTGCAACATGTGAGAGTTTGAATGCCAATATGGAATGAAACGTTGTTCTACACAAGAGACATGTATACGGTGACAAGCCACTATGAATTAACATTCTTGTTTTCTGTTTTTACGCATGCCCACTCATGGCTTTTGTAAGAGGGTGGGGGAGCGGATCCCTATGGATGGGTTATTGTTGACGGGTCATTGTTGGCGGGGTCATTGTTGCCGGGTCATTGTGGACGAGTCCTTGTGGACAAGTCCTTGTTGACAGGTCCTTGTGGACAAGTCCTTGTTGACAGGTCCTTGTGGACAGGTCCTTGTTGACAGGTCCTTGTGGTCGAGTCCTTGTGGACGAGTCCTTGTGGACGAGTCCTTGTTGATGAGTCCCTTTTGACTGATCCTTTTGGACCGATCCCATTGGACTGGTCCCTACGGACTAGCCCATGCATTTATTTAAATTATGTCAAAGGGCCAAACTACATTTTGCGTGTAAAGCAATGTGTTGAACTGACGTTGTTCACTAATCCCCGACTACTATAACGGGATAACGATATGAAAGGAAAGTGATGAAATACATGTGAACATACAAGGGATCTAACTTGGTGGATGGATGTGTTCTAACGAGTCATTTGTAGTTGAAAGAGAATAATACATGTTCTTAAGATGTTAAAACTGAAGAGATGGTATGTGCAGTAAGACGTCTTGTTATATTTCCTGTGTCATATTACAGACATGACAGAGAGCGCACAGATCTGTTGCTATTACTAACGCTGCAGTAATTTAAAACCGCAAGTGTTCATTAAGACAATGGGTGATGATCATGTAAAGTTAACAGTTATTGGATATTACACAGGTGTTCCTTCCGGTGTCATGTTGCTGACATTGCAGAGAGCGCACACTGCTGTTGCTATGACTGACGCTGCAGTAATTTGAAACCTCAGGTGTTGATCAAGACAATGGGTGATGATCATGCAAAGTCAGCAGTCATTGGATACCACAGAGGTGTTCCTAGTGTACTTTGGACTTTCAGCTGTATTGGGAAAGGAAATGCAATGATCTGCAAAAAACTGCTGACACGAGCGATGAGAGTTTATATAAGAGGGGTGTCATATATTTCCCTACTGTCAGTCTTTATTGCTCGCTTTGAGTGAACAGTGCTCTATTACTGCTCAAGAGTTGTAAAAAAGCCTTTTTGGTAGAAAATCATTAAATTATTTTGCAAGGTAAGTACTTATTATTAATGGATTGTAGTCTTTTATTACTAATTGATGTTGAAGTTATTGATCGTAATGTATTGATTGATTGATTGATTGATTTGTTTACAGATAATTGGGTACCTGTAGGTTACCAGTGCCCCTCTAATAACTTTTAAACAGTTAGAGTGATATTTTCCAATGTTCACCACTACATGTCAGTGAAAATGGTATATTTGGCAGTCAAAAGTTGGAACTACTTGACCATGGTGTGTAAAGATAATTTTGTAGGTTAGATTTTGATTACCGCTCTATTAAGTCTGAATGTTCATTGCTAGGTGTCAGTGACAGAGGGAATATTTAAAGACTTAACCTCAGTTCACCTAACATAACCTAACTTTACCTAACTTAACCTTGTCACGTGACATGTTTTACAAGTTTAAACTTGTTTTAAGACTGGCTATGACGTCACACTTAGCTCACTTAACTGGCGATCGCAGGTTTCTATCACGTGACACGTTCTACAAGTTTAGACTTGTTTTAAGACTGGCTATGACGTCACACTTAGCTCACTTAACTGGTGATCGCTGGTTTCTATCACGTGACATGTTCTACAAGTTTAGACTTGTTTTAAGACTGGCTATGACGTCACACTTAGCTCACTTAACTGGTGATCGCTGGTTTCTATCACGTGACATGTTCTACAAGTTTAGACTTGTTTTAAGACTGGCTATGACGTCACACTTAGTTCACTTAACAGGCGACCGCTGGTTTCTACCACTCTAGCAAGCTCCAATGTTCATCGCTAGGTGTCAGTGACAGTGGTATATAGTAACCCCAGTTAGAACTACATGAAGTTAGACTTGCTAGGAGTTCACAGATCGATTTAAATACCCTGCTATAACCATTGACTGGAATATAATTAAACTATCTATATTGTACTTTGTTTTATCATTTATTAACATTTATGATTTCTTTCTTTTATAGGTAATTTCGAAAGTGATCATAATGTTCAAGTGTGGTGACTGTAAGAAACAGTTCTCAAGACCTGACAACCTTCAACGACACGTAAATGCTAAACATGACATTAAAATGTTTGTGTGCAGTCATTGTGCTACCACATTTAACAGACAAGATAGTCTTGGACGGCATGTAAATTTAATGCATGTCAGTTCAGCACCTTTTCCATGATCAGTTTGTGATCTTGGTTTTTTTGCTGTAAAGCGATATCAATCCCACATGGTTAAAGTGCATGGGTAACAACAGGAATTAAAAACTGTAAAACCATCAACTAGCACGGAACCTTTAAATGAATGTAATGCTCAAAAGCGTAAACGTTCTCAAGATTGTGAAAATAGTTGTGCAACAAAAAGAAAGAAGATTGGTGAACCTTCAGTAACACATTGTGATGTATGTAATATTGATATACCTTCTTCAATCATTCATGGACATTTACGCAGTATTCAACATAAAAATAACGCTTGCCATGAAAGAAATTCTGGAAATATTCAACAAATTGGAAGTGCATTTAAAAGTCGAATTATTACTTATAGACTTTATAGTAAAGAAAAAACTCAAAGTATTGAATCATTTTTAAAAAAATGTTCAACCTACTGTGTGTGGCTTGGTAGGTAATGTTTTATTAGAGCATAAAACAATTAAAATGAATTTTGAACTTTTTGGACTCTATATAAAAACTGGGAGCGAAGGTGAAATTACGGATATCAAATCTTTTAATACAAAATACATAATTGTTAGCGAATCAACTAATATTAGTGATATATATCAAAATATTTCAAGTGCTATCATTGTGAAGAGTGAAGAGTTCCAGGAAAGGGAGTCAGGCCGGGCGTTGGTTGAAGTATTTTATTTAGAAACCAACATGAATAAATACAACCCCCTTCGAGCATCATCATACATTGATTTGCCAGGATGGATCAAACGAAAGAAAGCTGTTGTGAACGTTATGAATAATGATGACGCATGCTTTGCGTGGGCTGTAACCTCAGCTCTCCATCCAGCAGAGGAGCATCTGTATAGAACATCATCCTATCCTCACTATTCTTCAGTGTTAGATTTAAAAGAAATAGAATTTCCTATGGCGATAAAAGACATTCAACGTTTTGAAGAGCTGAACAATGTAAGTATTAATGTTTATGGAATTGAAAATAAGAGTATAGTTGGTCCTCTATATTATACTCAGGAAAAAAAGGATGCTCATGTAAATTTACTTTACATAACCGAAGGTGAAAATGCTCACTATTGCTGGATAAAACATTTAAGTAGACTTGTCGGTAGTCAGCTATCAAAAAGAGAAAATAAGAAGTGGTTGTGTGATGGCTGTTTGCTATATTTCAGAAAAGAGGACCAACTAACTCAACACCAAAAATGGGGATGTAATCATGTGTGTACGGTATTACCGACTCCTAAAAATAACATTCTAAAATTCAAGGATTACGAGAAACAGCTTCGAGTACCATTTGTTATATATGCTGACTTCGAGGCTTTGCTAAAACCTTTTAATACATGTTCATCGAATCCAGTCCTACCCTTCACCAACACTACTCACATTCATGAACCTTTTAGCTTTGCATATTATATTAAATGTAGTTATGATGACTCTTTAAATAAGTTTGAGCTCTATAGAGGACCTGATGCACCTAAAGTTTTTATGGAAAGGCTTGAGAAAGATGCCATCCGTATATCCTCTATTTTAAATACGATCATTCCAATGGAGCCACTAACTTCACATCCACATACGCCATTAACATCATCCTGAATTATTCATGCCCGCGCGCGCCGCAAGAGTGTGCCGTGTGAACATAGGTGTTTATCGTTAGTCTCCGACAATGTTCAAGAGAGTGATCTTGAAACGTAGTTGAAACTTGGGTAGTTGAGAGTATAGTATGACCCGTTTATTACCTATATATAAAAGTATAGTATGGCCCTTTTCTTATATATTTCATATAGAACTCTAATGTTGAATGATAATCAATAGTGTTTTGCTATCACGTTTTATGGAAAAAAAAAACTGTGACTCAAATTGAGCATTGTTTATTGAGCAACTTGTTGTAAAAGTTATGTTTAATCCATCTTCCACGTCTCAGGAGCCACCAACATCACATACTATGCAAGAGTTAGTGTTGTTGTTTTTTTAAGGGTGGAACTACAAGGTTATCTTCCCTCGATATGCAGATAGTTTTACCAAAGAAGAATTATTAGTATTCTCCAAGTTGTTCATTTATTACGTGACAGTCAATACCGTGAAAGAAATCTGGCAACATGTACCAAAATCATGGTCGCAAGACCCTATGCTAAGTGAATATCTATTAATTCTTTGGATCAAGCTTGTAAAGAACACGACCTTTCTTATCGTCATAGTCATTCTGCTTTAAGACGTGTGGCGGATAAAGTATTGTTGAAAAGAGCTAAACAACGTTTGACATCCTATAATGCCTCAGTGGGAAAGAGGTTGGCTATAAAAGGGAAGTTAATGATGAGTGGACATGAACAATGAAAAGGATTGAGGAATTGGTATTTCTTTGTATTCTATTTTGTAAAGCTCTATTTGTTGTGAAATAAAAACAAGGTTTACCAGATCACAATGTCTTTTATTTTTAAAAATGGTGATAGCCATTTCTTTCTTTTTTTTCACACATGGATATTTACAATTTCCACTTTACATTTTTTACATTCCCCTTGTTTAGTTCACACATTCTGTACATTTTTTGTTGTGAAATAAAAATAAGGTTCACCAGATCACTATATCTTTTAATTTTAAAAATGGTGATAGCCATTTCACTTTTTCACTCATGGATATTTACAATTTCCACTTTTCATTTTTTTACATTCCCCTTGTTTAGTTCACACATTTTGTACATTATTGTTATTGTTGTGAAATAAAAACAAGGTTTACCAAATCACTATGTCTTTTAATTTTAAAATGGTGATAGCCATTTCATTTTTTTTCACATATGGATATTTACAATTTCCACTTTACATGTTTTACATTCCCCTTGTTTAGTTCACACATTCTGTACATTTTTAAAAATCTATTTTTGTAATATACAAAAGCAAACATTTTACACTAAAATGTATTACTTATATTATTTTTACTAAACTACAGTAGCCTAACATTATACATTCTACTTACAGTTTTTTTACCAAAAAAAATACAATACAATATAAAACACACCACAAATATTACAATATAGTGATCATTCGACTTAAGTAAAGTAATAGTCGTCAATGCGACTATTCCCCCAAGCAAGAGTATCAAATGTGTTGGGTATAATGAATCGTTTGTTGTCTTCATTACTTAAAGCAACTTTGTTCAGCAAATTGGTATGTAGCTGATGATTTTTACTTCTAAATACACACATTTTCTTATATAATACAGGTGGGTTACTAACTATACAGTTTTTATAATCACTTATATCTAACTTTTTACTAACAACATTCTTTTTCACTCCTTTTAATTTTTTTACTACTACATTATCAATTGTCATATAGCTGTATGATTTAGATTTTATGCCTACAAAGGTGTCTATAATAACACCAGCACATTCATCCTTAAATTTCCCAAGAACCTTTTTGTTTACTGGAGGTAAATGGTAAATATTATCCTCGGGGTAGTCACTTGTATCAAACCTATTTAGCTCAGTTTTGATATCCTCATAAAAATCATCAGTTTTAAACTCATAAATAAAAGAATCTGTGTCTGTGTAGAGTAATTTAGCATTATCAAGATAGATTTTCTTTACATAATCATAGTGAAATTCATACATAAGTGTTTTTGACAATTCCAGAATGGTGTAACCCACATATATGGGTTTGTTGTAAGTTACTTTAAGACGATTCATTTGTATTACAACTAAATCCTCATGGATAATTGAACAGCTATGAATGTTAGGCTTGCTGATTAAGTTGCTCGCACCATACCTTTTACCAACATTCTCCCACTTTGTTATCAGCTTTACATCAACTCGTTTATCAACATTCTCCATAGTCTTTCCAAAACACTATTATTCATGAGTTTATAAAAATCTTTTTCAAAGGCGTTTGTTGACTGTGTTCTTAAATTATTGTTTAGATCAATATACGGTTTGAGCCATGCTGACTGATGAAATTGCAATACGCGATGAATTTTAGTTAATTTCAATCCATGCTGTAGACACTGTTTCAAGTTTTGATAATGTATTACATATTTACATTTATCATTTACATTAGCAATTAACATTTTTGTTCGTGATGTGATGTATGGAGATTTCATATTCTCAGGACAAAATGGTAAATCATTATGATCATCATGTAACTCTTTAGGGTACTCAAGATTTACCTCTAAAATATATCCTTTATCATCGTTATCACTAAGAGTGTCAACATGTAAGACATCAATTTCAGGTTGTGTCAGCCAGCGAAAATCTTTCAGTGGTAGATATTGACTCATAGCCCAACCATATTGGTTATTTGCATCGAGGTAGACAATATACTTTGACTCTTCACAAGGGTTGTAGCTAGGCATGTATTTATTATTTGCTTTAGAGTACCGTCCACTACATTGGCTTAATCCACCTCGAATTGATGATTTTATAAAATTGATCATGTCTATATCAGTCATTAATTCTAAATTTACTTTCGTTTTTTTCATCATTGAACTGAAACTTAACCCAGGAGCAGTGAAATACTGACAAGGATCAAGGTCATAAGTTTTCATACAAACATTCCGAAAATTTTCAAAAACATCTGCTAATAACAACACATCTGTCTTCAAATATATGTCTGAAAATTCTCCTCAAGTTTGAATGTCAAACTGTGCCCATACACGTTGTGCATGTAAATATTCCTGATCACTGATATGACTTGTGTTTAAGGAACTGTAAAATGCATCTTTCAGTGGTAAAGAACACTCCTCAAGACGTTCCATACAGTTAATATATTCGTAAGGGAATATACCCTTTTGACGAATCAAATTAAAATCATCTTCTCTAGGAAAGACACGTTGAATTTCATGAAACTGATCTGATTTTAAATTACTAGCAAGCTTATCAAGACTACTCGGCATAAAGCGGAATGAATCTAAAAATCGCAGTTTTATCGTTTTCTTATTGTCAGTTTTGATGTATTTTGTGAACGATATGTATTGTTCCTTATTATTTGCAATCACATCAATTTTCACATCTGAAGCTCCAAATTCTTTAACGATAAAGTGATTATCGTATTTGCTACCGTTATGTAGAATGACCGGAATGAATTTACTTACTCTATAATTTAAATTACATTCTTGGTGAGCAGCACCGCGATATTTTCCTGTTAAATGATCATGATCGCGAACCCTGTCTGTACATAAACATTCACCACATATAAAACAATTAGTTTCAGTTTCAAAATTCATTTGCTCTGATGAAGTTAGTGGCTCCATTGGAATGATCGTATTTAAAATAGAGGATATACGGATGGCATCTTTCTCAAGCCTTTCCATAAAAACTTTAGGTGCATCAGGTCCTCTATAGAGCTCAAACTTATTTAAAGAGTCATCATAACTACATTTAATATAATATGCAAAGCTAAAAGGTTCATGAATGTGAGTAGTGTTGGTGAAGGGTAGGACTGGATTCGATGAACATGTATTAAAAGGTTTTAGCAAAGCCTCGAAGTCAGCATATATAACAAATGGTACTCGAAGCTGTTTCTCGTAATCCTTGAATTTTAGAATGTTATTTTTAGGAGTCGGTAATACCGTACACACATGATTACATCCCCATTTTTGGTGTTGAGTTAGTTGGTCCTCTTTTCTGAAATATAGCAAACAGCCATCACACAACCACTTCTTATTTTCTCTTTTTGATAGCTGACTACCGACAAGTCTACTTAAATGTTTTATCCAGCAATAGTGAGCATTTTCACCTTCGGTTATGTAAAGTAAATTTACATGAGCATCCTTTTTTTCCTGAGTATAATATAGAGGACCAACTATACTCTTATTTTCAATTCCATAAACATTAATACTTACATTGTTCAGCTCTTCAAAACGTTGAATGTCTTTTATCGCCATAGGAAATTCTATTTCTTTTAAATCTAACACTGAAGAATAGTGAGGATAGGATGATGTTCTATACAGATGCTCCTCTGCTGGATGGAGAGCTGAGGTTACAGCCCACGCAAAGCATGCGTCATCATTATTCATAACGTTCACAACAGCTTTCTTTCGTTTGATCCATTCTGGCAAATCAATGTATGATGATGCTCGAAGGGGGTTGTATTTATTCATGTTGGTTTCTAAATAAAATACTTCAACCAACGCCCGGCCTGACTCCCTTTCCTGGAACTCTTCACTCTTCACAATGATAGCACTTGAAATATTTTGATATATATCACTAATATTAGTTGATTCGCTAACAATTATGTATTTTGTATTAAAAGATTTGATATCCGTAATTTCACCTTCGCTCCCAGTTTTTATATAGAGTCCAAAAAGTTCAAAATTCATTTTAATTGTTTTATGCTCTAATAAAACATTACCTACCAAGCCACACACAGTAGGTTGAACATTTTTTTAAAAATGATTCAATACTTTGAGTTTTTTCTTTACTATAAAGTCTATAAGTAATAATTCGACTTTTAAATGCACTTCCAATTTGTTGAATATTTCCAGAATTTCTTTCATGGCAAGCGTTATTTTTATGTTGAATACTGCGTAAATGTCCATGAATGATTGAAGAAGGTATATCAATATTACATACATCACAATGTGTTACTGAAGGTTCACCAATCTTCTTTCTTTTTGTTGCACAACTATTTTCACAATCTTGAGAACGTTTACGCTTTTGAGCATTACATTCATTTAAAGGTTCCGTGCTAGTTGATGGTTTTACAGTTTTTAATTCCTGTTGTTACCCATGCACTTTAACCATGTGGGATTGATATCGCTTTACAGCAAAAAAACCAAGATCACAAACTGAACATGGAAAAGGTGCTGAACTGACATGCATTAAATTTACATGCCGTCCAAGACTATCTTGTCTGTTAAATGTGGTAGCACAATGACTGCACACAAACATTTTAATGTCATGTTTAGCATTTACGTGTCGTTGAAGGTTGTCAGGTCTTGAGAACTGTTTCTTACAGTCACCACACTTGAACATTATGATCACTTTCGAAATTACCTATAAAAGAAAGAAATCATAAATGTTAATAAATGATAAAACAAAGTACAATATAGATAGTTTAATTATATTCCAGTCAATGGTTATAGCAGGGTATTTAAATCGATCTGTGAACTCCTAGCAAGTCTAACTTCATGTAGTTCTAACTGGGGTTACTATATACCACTGTCACTGACACCTAGCGATGAACATTGGAGCTTGCTAGAGTGGTAGAAACCAGCGGTCGCCTGTTAAGTGAACTAAGTGTGACGTCATAGCCAGTCTTAAAACAAGTCTAAACTTGTAGAACATGTCACGTGATAGAAACCAGCGATCACCAGTTAAGTGAGCTAAGTGTGACGTCATAGCCAGTCTTAAAACAAGTCTAAACTTGTAGAACATGTCACGTGATAGAAACCAGCGATCACCAGTTAAGTGAGCTAAGTGTGACGTCATAGCCAGTCTTAAAACAAGTCTAAACTTGTAGAACGTGTCACGTGATAGAAACCTGCGATCGCCAGTTAAGTGAGCTAAGTGTGACGTCATAGCCAGTCTTAAAACAAGTTTAAACTTGTAAAACATGTCACGTGACAAGGTTAAGTTAGGTAAAGTTAGGTTATGTTAGGTGAACTGAGGTTAAGTCTTTAAATATTCCCTCTGTCACTGACACCTAGCAATGAACATTCAGACTTAATAGAGCGGTAATCAAAATCTAACCTACAAAATTATCTTTACACACCATGGTCAAGTAGTTCCAACTTTTGACTGCCAAATATACCATTTTCACTGACATGTAGTGGTGAACATTGGAAAATATCACTCTAACTGTTTAAAAGTTATTAGAGGGGCACTGGTAACCTACAGGTACCCAATTATCTGTAAACAAATCAATCAATCAATCAATCAATACATTACGATCAATAACTTCAACATCAATTAGTAATAAAAGACTACAATCCATTAATAATAAGTACTTACCTTGCAAAATAATTTAATGATTTTCTACCAAAAAGGCTTTTTTACAACTCTTGAGCAGTAATAGAGCACTGTTCACTCAAAGCGAGCAATAAAGACTGACAGTAGGGAAATATATGACACCCCTCTTATATAAACTCTCATCGCTCGTGTCAGCAGTTTTTTGCAGATCATTGCATTTCCTTTCCCAATACAGCTGAAAGTCCAAAGTACACTAGGAACACCTCTGTGGTATCCAATGACTGCTGACTTTGCATGATCATCACCCATTGTCTTGATCAACACCTGAGGTTTCAAATTACTGCAGCGTCAGTCATAGCAACAGCAGTGTGCGCTCTCTGCAATGTCAGCAACATGACACCGGAAGGAACACCTGTGTAATATCCAATAACTGTTAACTTTACATGATCATCACCCATTGTCTTAATGAACACTTGCGGTTTTAAATTACTGCAGCGTTAGTAATAGCAACAGATCTGTGCGCTCTCTGTCATGTCTGTAATATGACACAGGAAATATAACAAGACGTCTTACTGCACATACCATCTCTTCAGTTTTAACATCTTAAGAACATGTATTATTCTCTTTCAACTACAAATGACTCGTTAGAACACATCCATCCACCAAGTTAGATCCCTTGTATGTTCACATGTATTTCATCACTTTCCTTTCATATCGTTATCCCGTTATAGTAGTCGGGGATTAGTGAACAACGTCAGTTCAACACATTGCTTTACACGCAAAATGTAGTTTGGCCCTTTGACATAATTTAAATAAATGCATGGGCTAGTCCGTAGGGACCAGTCCAATGGGATCGGTCCAAAAGGATCAGTCAAAAGGGACTCATCAACAAGGACTCGTCCACAAGGACTCGTCCACAAGGACTCGACCACAAGGACCTGTCAACAAGGACCTGTCCACAAGGACCTGTCAACAAGGACTTGTCCACAAGGACCTGTCAACAAGGACTTGTCCACAAGGACTCGTCCACAATGACCCGGCAACAATGACCCCGCCAACAATGACCCGTCAACAATAACCCATCCATAGGGATCCGCTCCCCCACCCTCTTACAAAAGCCATGAGTGGTCATGCGTAAAAACAGAAAACAAGAATGTTAATTCATAGTGGCTTGCCACCGTATACATGTCTCTTGTGTAGAACAACGTTTCATTCCATATTGGCATTCAAACTCTCACATGTTGCAATTGGAAAGAGAGATTCTCTAAAAAAATACAATTTCACCCCCTAGTAGGGGTAGGTTTTATTTTGGGGTGGAAATATGTTGTCCACTGGAAAGGGGGTATCAGCCCGAGTTCAATGACACCTCATTCGTCAAAATCCGACCATGCGTTCGGGAGTTATCGGGCTGCCGCCATCTTATGTGGAGGGTGTGGAGGTGGAGGGCCTTGAACCATCCAAAACACACTACTAATGGAAGTAGCTTAATAGACCTATTCTTCATCAACATGAGGGAATAGAAAAAGGCGCGACTAAGGTTCTAAGAAATGTCGTAATTAGAAAGCATCTTCCTGTAGAAGCAAATTTCAAAAAATTAAGGCTGAAATACCAACATAACTCTTAGAACGAAAGATAATCCCCAGAAAATTGGACTACGAAAGGTTAAAGGAAGGCAGTGCTAATTGGTATTCCAGCATTCATAAACACAATCCAGAAGGGGGACATCAGCACGGCACAGCGGGACATAGAAACCCTAATTTTAAAAGCTGCAACACCATTCACGCCTAGCAATAGGAAAGCGAAACCTTTGTTTGACCATATCTGCTGCAGAAAGAGAAAGGACGCTCTGGAAGCTCTACATAAAGTTCAAAGATCTGCTACTGCAGAGAAATTAACAGAATACTCGCAAAAAGGAAGATTTACAAAGAAGCACTTAAGGAGGCAAAAGACCCACAAATGAAAAGAATAAAAGAGAGATTGATCGACACCGCAGAAAGAGATCCCTTCAAAATCCTCAAACCATGGCAACCCAAATTTCCTCGTCAACTACCAATGGAAGTATGGAAGAGACACTTCGTTAATATCCTACAATCAAAAGAGACTAGACCACAAGGAGCATCCAATGAGGTTCCTCAAATACACATTGAACCTTTCACTATTGAAAAAGTAGAACAAGTAGTACGGCAAGGCAAGGACCGGAAAGCTGGAGGGCCAGATCAGTTATTCAATGTACTCAAAGAGCCTATAACGGAACTATTTAATGGGTGCCTCTCACTATACCAGATAGGTGGAGAGAATCAATATTAAAGGTGCTCTATAAAGGAAAGGGAGATGCTAGCAACACCAACTCATACCGAGGAATAGCACTGGAGAGCAATCTACTGAAGATATTAACGAAACTAGTCACAAATCGTCTCACAAAATTAGTAGATCACATCATTCACGAAGAGCAGTTCGGATTTAGAGCAGGGAGATCCACCATACAAGCCATTAAATGCCTGAATGACCATTTCGAAGATTCCCTCAATATGCCGAAGGGAAGCTCTACGCCATCTTTATAGATTTCTCTAAGGCATTTGACTCAATCAGCAGAAGTATAATCCTTGAAAAGTTAGAAGCCATGATTGGGAAACATCACATTCTAGGACTGCTGAAGGGCATCCTATCCGGAAACTTCGTTAAGATTCGTGATAACATCACCATATCAAGTCCCATCCTACAGACAATAGGCGTACTGCAAGGAGACCCGATTAGCCCTCTGCTATTTAATGTGGCAACTCATGATGTCGTCCAAGCAATCAATAAGTACCGTGTAAAAATCTACATGTACGCAGACGACATGGTGCTAGTATCACAACACCAAGACAGCCTTCAGGAAGTTTTCAACGGACTAACAATATGGTCAAAACAAAATGACCTGAACCTGAATGAGGATAAAACTGTCACAATGATCTTTAGGAGAGGAGGAAGGTTATCAGCACTTGAAGGGATCATGTGCAACGGCAGAAAACTAAACATAGTAAATACGTTCAAATACCTGGGGATGACTTTCCAGACCCGCGGAAACGCTTTCTCCGCACATATAAAAGAAAGAGCCTCAGCGGCCATGTTGTGTATTTACTTGAGTGAACATGAACATTCTAGAAAGTGTTGTGTTAACACATGAACATTCTAGTCAGTGTTGTGTATTTAGGCTACTTGAGATAACATGAACATTCTAGTCACTACGCCCAGAACATTCCAATCTGGAACATTCGAATCTGGAACTTTCCAGCTACTATGTATATATGCCCCCGCAGACTGTAGACGTCAGTTCCGCCTAGTTCCGCGCCAGTTCCGCTCAAGTTAGTTCACATTGTGTATCGTTGTGTATCAACTAGTGTTTAATAAACCATTGTTTTATATTAACAAGTGTATGTTATTTATCTTGTATCTCCCACGAAATAACAGTGGTGTCAGAAGTGGGATAAGATAAATAACGTTGTGAAACCGGGTGAACTTCCTAACCTCAATGCAAGTGTGTGCACCGAACTAAGTTCATCGCAAGTGCGTGTTAGAAATACTGTTCTCCACTCATCTTCACTATGCCGGACTTAACCTCTGAGCAACTCCAACAATTCTCGGCAATCATCGCCGACGCTATCCGACAGACAAGTTCAACAACGTCATCATTACAGCCTCGACCGCCACAATTCACAATGCAACCGTATCGTACAACCGACGGGACGACTGTAGACGACTATTTCACTCGCTTTACCTGGGCGCTCAACTTCAGCAAGGTACCCGCAGATCAACACGCACATTTTCACGGGTTTACATGGGATCTGAACTCAATGATGCCCTGAAGATCCTGGTGAGTCCTAATGATCCGGAAACTCTGTCATACAACGAGATTCAATCTAAGCTGAAAGGCCACTTCGACGCCACACGCAGCAAGTTTGCCGAGAGCATCAAATTACGGAGTGTAATGCAGAAGCAAGGAGAAACCATCGCTAGCTTCACCTTAAGACTGAGGCAGGCTGCAACGTTTTGTGAGTATGGCACATTTCTTGATCGCATGTTAATTGAACAAATGCTCGCAGGTTTGGAATCACGAGAAATGTGCGACGAGATTATTGCATAACAACCAGAGAACTTCACCGCAACATATGAAATCGCGCACGCACTCGAAGCTACTCGCATTACCACCGACGAGGTCAAAACAGCTGCCGCTAAGTCTGAATCAACCAATCGGATTGGATACGAGAAGCCTCTGTCCAGGAAGAACAGCAACCAGCAGCCGCCACGCAGCAACTCAGCTCATCGAAAACAAGGGTCTTACAACCTAGCCAGGCAGCACCAAGGGACACACCAGGCAAACCAGAGTGCATCCCTGGAAAACCATTCAACATGTGCAGGATGTGGTGAAGCTCACCCTCTTAGTGCGCGTAGGTTCCTGAACGCTGAGTGCCTGAAGTGTGGCAAGAAAGGTCACATCAGAAAAGTTTGCCGATCGAAATCGAGGAAACATCGAACAACAAACCTTGTGACCGAAGAAGAGCTTCCAGCAGGAAACCTCGACGTTGTGGACTACCTCAGCAAAATCGAGGTCATCGGATTGGTCAACGTAGCACCTAAGCCACTGGTTGATGTCAATATAGAGGGAACCACCGTCAAAATGGAACTCGACACCGGCGCCCCCTGCTCAACCATGAGCAAATCAAAGCTAAGTATGATCAACCCAGGTTTGGTGTTGCAGAGAAACGATCGTAACTTCGTCAGTTACACTGGCCATCCGATTAAATGCATTGGCAAAACGTCAGTGCACCACCATCGCAACCACAACCAGGAACCTGAATCTCTATGTGGTTGACGATGAAGTCGAATCGCTCTTTGGCCTAGAGTGGATTTCGGAGTTTGTACGGGAGATCGACTTTGGTCACCTCTTCGCAAAACCCGACCCAATCCACAAGCTCTCAGTCAAGCAGGCTCTGACCTTGGAACAACAGAAGCAGCTCGACAACATTCTATCTCGCTACCAGGATGTATTCAGCGACACCCCCGGGAAGGTCTCAGGTCCCCCAGCGAAGATGCACCTGAAGGCTGGAGCCACACCTGTTTTCACCAGAGCTCGAGATGTACCAGTTGCCCTCCGCGATGCCTATGCCAAGGAAATCGACAAGAAAATTGCATCTGGCTTCTACAAAAGAGTGGACTACTCTGATTGGGCATCGACAACGCACGTCGTCGCCAAGAAGAACGCAAACTGAAGATCACAGGCAACTACAAGCCTACCCTCCACCCGCGGATCATCATCGATGAACTTCCGATTCCCAAGGTGGAACATCTGTTCAACCGAATGCGCGGCGCCACTCTCTTCTGCCATCTGAATATCACCGACGCGTACACTCATCTCGAGGTCGACGACGAGTTCAGCCATGCTCTCACGCTTAACACGCCAACTCACGGTGTGATCCGCCCAACGCGAGCAGTATATGGAGCAGCTAACATCCCCGCTATCTGGCAGCGGCGAATGGACACAGTCCTGCATGGTCTCCCAAACGTCGTAAGTTTTTTCAATGACAGTATAGTTTTTGCTGATAGCTTTGAAAATCTGATGCAGGCCCTCAGCACCACTCTGGAACGGTTTCGGCAACACAACCTGAAGCTCAACCGAGCCAAATGCGTTTTCGGTCAAACTTCTCTGGAAGCCCTTGGCCACAAAATCGATGCGTCAGGCATCCACAAGCCTGATGCACACATCCGAGCTCTACGTGATGCACCGAAACCAACTACACCTGACGAACTCCAACTGTTTCTTGGTAAAGCAACCTACTACAGTTCGTTCATCCCCGATTTGTCCACCAGAGACTGACCACTCAGGGACATGCTGCTCAAGGACCCTCTCATCTGGACACCAGAAGGCGACAGGGCATACAAAGACATCCAGAACGCCCTACCCTCGCCCCAGGTAAACATGCAGTATGACCAGCGTTACCACTCCTGTTGGCCACGGACGCCAGCAAGACCGACCTGGGCGCAGTGTAGTCAAACCAGCTCAGCAACGGGCAAGAACGTCCAATCGCTAACTTCAGTCGAACGATGACAGCAACGGAGCAAAGGTACCCTCATCTCCGCACGAGACTCAACTTGACCAGGCCACGTCGAGGTCACCGCACAACCGACCAAGTCATCGCGCAACCGACCAAATCACCGTGCAACCGACAAGGTCACCGTGCAACCGACAAGGTCACCGTGCAACCGACCAAGTCATCGTGCAACTGACCAAGTCACCGTGCAACCACCCAAGCCACCGCACAACCGACGGGGTCACCGCACAACCGACGAAGTCACCCCACAACCGACCAAGCCACCGAGCCTGAGACGAGTTCGCTTCACCGAGACACCAGCAACAGTTCAAACACCACCAGCCACACCAGCTACACCTGTAAACAGGACATCACCTATTTCCCAGACCTCTTTTATTCCCCGCAGGAGTACTCGCCAGCAGTGACCACCATTGAGATTCTCTTCTGATTAAGTTTCCTAAATCATCCATTTAAAAGAGGGAGGAAATGTTGTGTATTTACTTGAGTTAACATGAACATTCTAGAAAGTGTTGTGTTAACGTGAACATTCTAGTCAGTGTTGTGTATTTAGGCTACTTGAGATAACATGAACATTCTAGTCACTATGCCCAGAACATTCCAATCTGGAACATTCGAATCTGGAACTTTCCAGCTACTATGTATATATGCACCCACAGACTGTAGACGTCAGTTCCGCCTAGTTCCGCGCCAGTTCCGCTCAAGTTAGTTCACATTGTGTATCGTTGTGTATCAACTAGTGTTTAATAAACCATTGTTTTATATTAACAAGTGTATGTTATGTATCTTGTATCTCCCACGATATAACAGGCCACAATAGCAATACCGTTAATGATATTGCACAAATCAACCAGATATCCTTATAAACAGCAATGAAGTTATTCAAGTTAAAAGTTAATGGACTTTAAATAATTTGGGAACATCTGAAAAAAAAAGAGGTTTAAATTGCATTGAAAAAGTTAAGGCAAGTTTCCTGAAAAGAGTTCTAGGGTCTCCAAGTTTACGCTATCATGACTGTATACGAGATGGCGAGAGAGCCCTTTTTAATAGAGGACATGAGGCACCAGCTGATGCTCCCCTCCACAGACAGCTACAGAGAAGTACTACAGGATCTAAGAGACAAGAAACAAGATATATGGAGCGAATTCTACAAGATAGATGCTATGACAACAAGCAAATTGTCAGGATTCGGCTTCGAATTAAGACACGCCATCACTAGATACGCAGTGCATGGCTTTCATCACAAAGTGTGTTCTACAAAGAAATTCCATGAACCCGGTACGGATTGTTCATGTGAATGGTGTGGGCAGAAGTGTGGACGATATTATGCTTTAGACTGTCAAAAAAGGAACATCTCACTAACATGGCTTAGCACGGAGTAACACAATCACTTACCGGTATGCATATTGTGTATTTTAATTTTGTATGGCCATTGGCTGCTCTAATAAATTATTATTATAAATAAGTAAATTGTGGCGCAGTATTGGACTTCATGAGATTGACAGTATCAGACTTGAGTTGTAAGTACTATGTATGTTTTGCCAGAAGCCATGGTTATGATGGGTCAATCCATCTTACAGCGTGTTTTCTGATATGACATGGGTTAAGTACGAAGTTCTAATTCGGTGACTTTTAGCATCTTGTAGACAATACGGTTCATGGTCCCGTCATACAGTACAGGAATTGGTGCAATAGAACGAACAGAACTACATTGCTGACGTCATGAAATTGCACCAGGGCTGTATTTCTCTTTGGCCGCGGTAGCGAGACGAAGCGAGAAGGCGTGCCCAGTCTCGCCGGGTAGGCATTGCGAGTAGTGTGTCATACGGGGATGCGAGAGAGATTCAGGGGTGGTAGGTTCAATAGAATAATGTTTTATTATTTTATTGATAATGCATTTAAATTACATTGCAAAAAAACTCTCTCTCGGCACGCCGGAAGGCGGAGGTAGATTTCACCGGGCAAACTAGGGGATAGACGAAACTCGACAAAATATGCAGGTTTTTGTAGAAGGACCAGACCTCATTTATACCCCTCATTATTAGAAAGTATTTTACAATATTGCTTTAAAAACTTTGTTTTCCGTGTTTTATGCATATTTTAGCCTATTTTCATTTATGAAAACGAGGCTTATGAGATCACCTTTTGTCCAAGTGTGTCCCCATAATAAAATCTAAACAGTTGGAGCGATTTCAATGAAACTCGGTAAGGTCATAGAACTATTTTGGCCAACTCCGACCGTGCCCTTCAAATGTTATTACGTCTCACTAATCCAACATGGCGGTAGTGCGAAATATTTCAACGGCATTCTATATCTCCGAAACTATAACCGATATCACCCTGAAATTTACGGTGATAAGGGCCACTACTGGAAGTTCACCTATGTGACGATGAACAACCTGTTAAATACAAAACGAACATGGCTGCCAAGCGAAGTTGAAACATTTAAATTGAATTTTCCCACGATTTTACCATCCGAACGAAGTGAAACTTGGTACACTAAATGTTTATGCTCATTGTAATGCCCTTACATCTAATTTAGTTCAATTGTTTACATAACCTCAAATTGGCGGCTGAGCGAAATTTTAAAAATAAGCTTTTATTTCTTGTGTCACAATCATGTGATCGAAGTCAACGTTTGAATAAGGAAACTTCGCAATAATCGTCATCTAATAGTAGGGAGGGGGTAGGAATATGAGATAGGGTAGAAATATGAGATAGCAAGGTTTTCGCCTCTGTATAGTACCGACATCTTTCGAGGGAATTTCTAACTACCTGCCAAGGGCACGGCCGACTGGATGCGAGCTGCGCTCTCTATACCGGCCTTGACATTCCTAGTTGCGCCCAGTTTTAAAACCCATGCATAAAGTGTAATCGAAAAATTTCCTCTAGTTGCCGATAGAGCGCACCCCCAACCCACGTATAGGCGCGATTAGTAAACAGCTGTGCAGTAGGTTTATTAAATGTGTTTCTCTCAGTGATACGTTTAGAACAACGAAGTTTTGTTTCAGTTTCAATTAGTACCGGTAGTCAGTGTTAATATACTGAATTCCTACGTTGTTTGGAGTGTTTGCTAATGAAATTGTAAAATAATGGGGTAAATTATAAACTATGGTTTGAACGCCGCTGCCCAAATCCAGTATATCATACTGTTATGTGCCATTTTGCACTTCGAATAGGAAGAAAATAGGAGGTGTGCTTTCATTTCACGAGTTTCCGTGTGACAGAGATAGGTGTGATGATTGGCTTATCGTGATTTCCCGCGATAACTTTTTTCCCAGGCACAAACTCTCCTTCGTCTGTTGTGTGTAGTCGTCATTTTAAGAGTCCCGCGCCGTAGTTGTGATCGTAGTTATTTATTTATTGAGGTTTTAAGGGGCGGAACTACGATGTCATTTTCCCCTGTAGTTGTGATCGTTTAATCGTGCACCACGAATGCGAGGGCAGCTGTTACAAGTCTAGAGAACCCAGCACCGACATAAAATATCCTGAGTGTGATTTTTCTACTCTCCATCCAGGAAAATGCCGGAAAAGTACTTTACCACTGCTAGTAAAGCACATGTTAAGGACTTCCTGTCATCTGAGACCTACGAAGATATCCAATTGACTATGGAATCAACCGTCCAGTGCATACCCATAAGATATCTTCAGAAAAATGGGTATCATAATGATTTCTTGCGATTCTGTTGAATCATTCTTCAGTACAACCCCCAGGGAATCGCGAATAGTGGGACGTGAATTTGGTGATCACGGGACCACAGCTGAGTCCCGTATTGCTTGCACTTACTTGTGCCGGGCTCATTTCTGTCATCTTTCATGTCAACCACCCTTGGTCACCTCTCGTTCACTTACGACATTACGACACTCCCCCTCCCTCAGGGGCTTACAACTTGTGGGACGTTGGTTGGCGACCATGGGCCCCAGTTGAGATCGCGATTGCTTCCACTTAATCGTGCTGAGGTCCTCTGGCATATTTCCTGTCGGCCTCCATTGACCAACTCTTGCTCTCTTGCGCCCTGACGGTATTAGGATATCCGAGGTCTAGGGAGTCTTTCAAATTCCCGCCTCAATTGGACCTTATCTCATCTTTCCTGATACCCACTTTCTTCAAAGGGTCAGACCTCTTGATTTTCTTTTCATCATATATCCTGCCTTCTGCACGAGGTCATAAAGGAGGCAGGCTGTGTGTAGATCCACCACTGAAGATGCGCCCTGGATAGTGCTACACCCTCAAGGCCTCATGGCTGTTGAGTTTGGGAGGATACCTGAGCTAGATCTGTTTTTTCCCTTTTCCAGTGACTCCGGGGCGGACTCTCTTCTATTTCCCTTCCTATCTGCCTTTCATGGCTCTACATCCTTCCAAATCCGTCAATTCTCATGACTGCTGTCTGCTTTCTGTATAGATAGATCACCCTCCTATCCCTGTATTTTATTCCAATCATTTTCAAAATGTCAAACAATTTAGCCCAATCAACGTTATCAAAAGCCTGTTCCAAGTCTACAAATGCCATGAACGTTCTCTTATATTTCCTTATTCTACCTTCCAAAATCAGCCTAGGACTAGTACAGCTTCCCTTGTTCCTAAATTTCTCCTGAAACCAAACTGGTCTTCACCCAGCTCTGCTTCTATCTGGCTTTCCATCCTCTTGTAAATTATTCTAGACAGGATCTTTGAAGCATGAGTAATTAAGCTGATTGTACAGTAATCTTCACATCTGTCAGCTCCTACTTTCTTCGGTATAGGGATGATAAGTTTCTTCTTGAAATCAGAGGGTACCTCACCTGTCTCATAAATCCTACACACCGAGTGAAATAACCTGATTAGACCATCATCACCTATGCAGCATAGCAACTCAATCGGTATTTCATATATGCCTGGTGATTTGTTCCTGTTTAATTCTTCCAATGCTCCGTCAAATTCTGATCTCAATATTAAATCGCCTTTCACTTCCTCATCAATTTCCTCTACCCTATCCATTACATGATCCTCAATCTCCTTTCCCTTATACAAACACTCGATGTAAGCTTTCCATCTCTCAGCCTTTTCTTTCCTCTCTGTTAGAGGCTTTCCATCTGTGTCCTTAATATTACAGCACTTAGTCTTCTTTTCCCCAAAAGTATTCTTAATCCTTCGATAAGCTGTATCTACTTTTCCTAATAACTGCACATTTCTCTTTCAACCATTCTTCTTTCGCTTCCTTTCACTTCTTGTTAACCACATTTCTCAGACGTCTGTATTCTGCTTTCCCTTTTCATCTCTTACATTCTTGTGTTTCCGCCTTTCATCCTGAGTGATCCACGGTTTTCTACCTATTCTTTCTTTCCTACCAATGTTTTCTTTTGCGGATTTTATTATTTCATTCTTCAAAAGAGCCCATTCGTCTGCAATTGAAGTTTGTTTAGGTATTTTCACTAGTCCTTCCTTTATACTCTTCTTGAGTCTTTCGTTTACATCCTTCTCTTCAGTCTGTCTATTGCCCACCTTTTTGGCTTTTGACTTTTCTTCGGTTTCTTCAACTTTTATCTGCATTCATAACAATCAGATTGTGGTCAGAGTTTGTCTGCACCGGGATATGTTTTACAATCCAAAATCTGGTTTCAAAATCTCTGCTTGACCATAATGAAGTCGATTTGGTAACGCCCTGTATCTCCTGGTCTCATCCATGTGTATATTCTTCTATTGTGGTTATTGAATACGGTGTTAGCTATGATTAACTCATGCTTGGTGCAGAATTCCATCAGCCTGCTTACTCGATAATTCCTTTCACCTAATCCGAAACCTCCTACTATCTTCCCTTCGGTTCCTTTTCCTACCATAGCATTCCAATCTCCTATTACTATATGATTTTCATCACCCTTGACTTACGGTACTTCAGAATCTCATTTATTTCTTCATAGACCTTTTCAACACCTTCATCATCAGCTAGACTGGTAGGCATATAGACTTGTACCACTGTGGTGCACGTAGGGTTTGTATTGATTTTAGCTACAATAATCCGTTAACTATATTGCTCATAATATTCCACCCGCTGTCCAAGTTTCCTACTTAATATGAGACCTACACCCGCAAAGCCGTTGTTTGATTTAGTGCTAATGATCCTATAGTCTCCTGACCAAAAGTCCTGTTCTTCTTGCCAGTGCATTTCACTAATCCCAACCAAATTCAACCTTAACCTATCCATTTCCATTTCTAAAAGTTTTCTAACATTCCACTTGCTACACTATTTGTAATGTTTTAGTGTTGATATTCTTCAAGGCTTACATTTTTCAATTATAGTTTCTTTATTTCTATGTGAATGATGATACTACTGCTGAAACCAGAATCAGAAGATGCGACCTGCTTATTTTGTGACTCACATTTTTCATCGATTCTAAACGTGAATTGTGGATTCAGTGCTTCTTAAGCAAAATGTGGGCCCACAGTGATTGTGCAGTAGACTATATGTTTGTGATTATTGTAAAACTATGTGAAGCATATGTATACCGTACTGAGTGTTGGATAAGGAGTCAGTGGTTTGGCAGCTATGGTGTGCATAGCAACAGTTGCTGAGGGACATGTTGATTAAGGTGTATGCAAAGAAAATAAAGCCGTAGTGAGTGACGGTCTTTGGTCTGAGTTTCGATGGCATTCCAAGTTAGTTCACATAACATGAATCTGGTGACCCTGACGTGATACGAAAATGGATAACATTGAAAGGACAAAGGAAGTTCGTTCTGTGATTGGGCCATCGGTAACAAAGCTGTGCAATGAAGTTACACGGGAGTTCGAGAAGTCCGAAAGGGACCAAGAAGTCATGAGTGCATTAATCGAGTTAATTAATAATAAGATGGTAGAACTTAAAGAACTCGATAGAAAGATGTTAGACGCGCTGTGTGATGATTGTGATGAAGAAACACTTGATGAAGAAGAAAATACCATCGATGAGAATGAAAGGATTACAACAGTTTTGAGGTTAAAGGCATTGAAAATCAACGAAACAAACGTTGTAACGGAGACAAGCACTGCGTTGAGTTCGTCTGGAGAGGACACGAGGAGGTACAGACTACCCAAAATCGAACTGTGGAAGTTTAATGGGGACTTCAAGGAGTGGCTAGGATTCTGGGCTTCCTGTTCGTAAATTCATGAAGATACTTCACTTCACGACAGTGACAAATTCCATTACTTCGTGCAATCAATGGAAGTAGGATCAAGAGCTCTGGATTTGGTTTTGTAGTTACCCACAGACTGCTGGAAACTACGCAAAGGTGATTGAAGTTCTCAAACAACGGTTAGGAAGAGAGAAATTACTGAAGCAGGTGTACGTGCGTGAGCTTTT
The DNA here is from genome assembly GCA_946902985.2 of Meconema thalassinum. Classification (NCBI taxonomy): domain Eukaryota; kingdom Metazoa; phylum Arthropoda; class Insecta; order Orthoptera; family Tettigoniidae; genus Meconema; species Meconema thalassinum. The sequence goes on along the minus strand of OX336390.1, from coordinate 272,598,536 downwards.
GAAACTAGCGATTGATAATGCAAACGCGAAACAGGCAGTCAAAGTGTCTCGTATGTATGACAAACTAGATACACATTTACGGGCAATAGAGACTTTAGCGTGACCACTGAACAAACAGCTACGTTTCTGTACCCCATGGTGGAGTCCAGTCTTCCGGAGGAGTTGATGGTAGCCTAGCAAAGGAGTTCCAATTATGGCAAGGAAGGACCAATTGATCCCGATAAACCTGGTAATTCAAAGAAGTGTGAACTTGATTACCGGTACCTCATGGACTTTCTCAAACGTGAGGGGGAAAGAGAGGACCAACGAAATCTGGCTAGGGGTAGATTTATTGACTCTTCCATTGAGAGACAGAAGAATAATTCTCCTAAGTATCAACGCCGGAAAAAAGAAACACCGACGGCCATGGGGCTGTTCTCCAGTCAATCCTCCTGCTGCATCTTTTGTGGGAAGTATCATGATAGCCAGTTGTGTACTAAAGCACACTCTCTGTCATTGGATGAGAAGAGAGCACATGCTAAAGATAAGAAAGCGTGCTTTAACTGTCTGAAGACAGGACATTTAGCGAAACTGTGTAAGGTGCCAGTGAAGTGTCTAATCTATCACAAAGGTCATACTACTCGTATGTGTTCAGAAACAAGCAGAGACGTAAAGGATACCACCACCAAAGAGGCTACTTCTGTACAATCGGGTATGGCAAGTTGCTCGGGAGACGTCATGCTGCAGACAGCTTTTGCAGTGATCCAAACTAAGGAAATCACTATAAAAGTAGGGTTATGTTCGACACTGGGACGCAAAGAACCTATATACTGAAGAAAACAGCAGAGAAGTTAGGACTACATCCGGTGAAGGAAATAAAATTTTGTCATATGTTATTTGGTTGTGCCAAGGAATTTCGTGAGCATAAAGTGTACCAAATAGATGTCAGCAATGTGAGTGGTTCATTTAAAGAGAAGATCAATGTGTTGGATCACCCCCAGATGGGTGAAGTGATTCCTCAAGTGTCTTAAGGACCTTGGTTGAGAGAACTTCAGAGAGAGAAGATTTGGGTCGAAGGTGCTGGTGAAGGACCATCGGAAATTGATATCTGGATTGGGAATGATCTGTACGGTAAGTTGCTGACTGGTCGTGTTCATCAACTCAAGAATGGTCTTACAACAATAGAAACTAACCTTGGTTGGACAATTAGTGGACGGAAAATGGGTCCAGGTGTGGGTGATAGTCTCTCAATGAGTGTGATATCCATGAAACAAAGTGAAGTCACGATTTCTGACTTGTGGGACTTAGATTTAATCGGTATTCGGGACCCCATTGAACCCACTTCCAAGAGTACACGGGAAGAACAAGCAAAGATACATTTTTGGCATGTCAGCGAGTCATCTGATGGACGGTACACGGTGGGACTGCCTTGGATTTGTGAACCTGTGAGTATTACCAATAATTTAGAAATTGCTCAGAGAAGATTGGAGTCTGCTACCAAGAAGCTCACAGAACGGGGAATGGTCGACAAATATTCCAAAGTGTTTACAGCATGGTTAAAGGAAGGAATCATTGAAATAGTGCCAGACAGTGAGATTGATAACAATGCACATTACATTCCTCACCATCCAGTATTGAAACCAGAGAGCCTTACCACACCTATCAGACCTGTCTTCGATGCTTCTTGTAAGAGGGGTAGAGCTCCCTCCCTCAATGATAGTTTGGAAAAAGGGCCTAAACTTATATAGCATAGAGCTCCTTTCCACCATCATCAACCGATTCCGTATAGAAAGGATAGGTGTGGTCGCTGACAGTCGTAAGGCTTTCCTCATGATTCAGGTTAGAAAGGAAGATCGGTATTATTTTTAATGTTTTTGTGGTGGAAGGAAATTTTATCGACAGAAACCGTCATATATAGACATAAACGGGTGGTTGTTGGACTGAACTGTAGCCCTTTCTTACTGGCAGCAGTGATTGGACTACATTTCAGCAGACGATAAAGATGTTGCGAAAAGGCTGTTGAGTGCCCTGTACGTGGACAATTGTGTGACGTCAGTAGACTCTGAGTGGGAGTTGAGAGAGTTCCAATCCAAGGCCACGAGCATCTTAGCGGCAGCACAGATGGAGCTACGACAGTGGGCATGGTGCATACAGGATGGGACAAGGGCTGACCTGCCTCATGACAATCAGCATGAAGTGTTTGCAAAGGGGGATGAATTTCTTGCGACAAACACCCCAGTATTGGATCTCACCTGGGATCGCCAATCAGATTGTCTGATGATCGATATAAATTACACTGATTTGTGTGAGACCATTACCAAGCGTACGATCTTGGCTAGACTACATCGGGTATTCGATCCGATAGGGTTCCTCTGCCCTGTGTTGCTCATTCCTAAATTAATTCTGCAAGAAATCAACGATGAAAACTTACCAGAGAGACCTGCAGCCAGATTTGAGAAATGGGGCCAAGAACTTTCCATTCTTAACTACCGGTATGTACAGATTCCACGGAACATGACAGAGGGCAACACAAATCCAGAAGACTGGCAGCTACACTGCTTCTGTGATGCCAGCAAAGATGCCTACGCTAGTGCGATTTTCTTGAGGGTACAGCATGACAACTACCTTTTCAGCTAATACAGGCAAAATGTAGGGTAATACCTCTGAAGAAGGCAACCATTCCACGCTTAGAACTATTGGGTTGCTATATTGGTGCGTGTCTCATGAAATACGTACTTGATCCTTGAAATTGGTGGTAATCCCAAGGTTCTACTGGAGTGACTCAACCACCACGTTGTCTTGGATTCACAAAAATGATGACTGGGGTACATTTGTAGGTAACAGAGTAAGGAGCATTTTAGCCTGACGTAAGCCGGAAGAATGACGGTTCGTTCCAGGCGGCATGAATCCAGCAGATATGCCCTCCAGAGGATGTGATGCCTCACAGTTGTTTGAAAGTGAATGGTGGGAAGGTCCGATATGGTTGAAGGCTTCCCCGGAATTGTGGCCTAGTAGCGAGTATTCAACGGTAGACGAAGTTGTATACCAGGAGAAAAGGAAGACTACAGTGTGCGCTGCTAATGTAGAAGTTTCGGACACTTGGTATATGAGATTCCCAACTTTCAATAGGAACTTAAGTATGATATCTTGGATTCGGAGGTTTGTTCATAATACTCACCCTAGGAGCAAACTTGACAGAAAGCTGGGAAACCTACAAGCAGAAGAGATCCAGCAGACAGACTATATGTTGCTGAAAATTATTCAGGCGGAGTGTTTCCCAAAGGAAAGAAGTGTCATCGCGGGGATCAGAGTTACTTCCATGGATGGCTTGCTCCGGATGAGGACGAAGCTATTGTATATGAGCGATTCATTTGGTTTTCGAGAACCAATACTTCTTCCCCATCGACATCCGGCTGTTGATTCAATTATTCTGGAAGCACATGTCCACAACTCATATGGTGGAATCCAGTTTCTCATGGGACATTTGCGGGAAAGATACTGGATCATCCAAAGTAGAAGAGCTATTCGTCGAGTGGTTAAGAACTGTATCACGTGTGCTAGATACAATTCGAAAGAGGTAGAAGTTCCTATGTCATCCCTACCAATGGACCGTGTCGCCACAGCGAGAGTCTTTGAAGTTTGTGAAATAGACCTGGCAGGTCCACTGTTCCTGAAAGATGGATGTAAGGCATACATAGTCCTGTTCACTTGTGCAGTGTACCGGTGTATCCAACTTGAACTCACAACCTCGTTCAGTACTTCAGCATTTCTTCTGGCTCTACGTCGGTTCATCGATAGGAGTGGAAGACCGACTGCAATCTACAATGACAATGGGTCAAACTTTGTAGGATCTAATAACTTCTTCAATAACTGAACTGGGAGAAGATTGAACTTGAATACAGTGTCAAGAAGATCCAATGGAAGTTCATACCGCCATCACGTGCTTGGTGGGGTGGATGGTGGGAGCGATTGATACGTAGATGTGCTTCGTCGAGTATTGGGGAGAGCCACTCTGAATTATGAGGAATTGCTGACTTGTGTTTGTGATGCCGAGTCTGTGATCAACAGGCGGCCTTTAACGTACGTGACAGAAGATCCAGATGACTTGGTTCCTTTGACTCCGGCTATGTTACTCAAGGACATGGTGGACGATAGAACCCCTAGATTTGGATATCTTGGAGAAAACGAACACTCAAAGAAAACTCTACGACCTTAATAGAGTCCGAGAAACCTTCAAGTCAAGATTCAGGAAGGAATATTTAGGATTCCTCATCCAGAAAGGGAAAGCGAAAAATCCAACAGCGGTCAAGGAGGGAGATCTGGTGCTCGTCGAGACAGCCAAGAAGAGAATCGAGTATCCCACCGCTCGAATCATTGACTTAATAATACCTGGCGCAGATGGGAACATTCGGGTAGTAAAACTCAAGACCATTGTAGGAGTGTTTATTCGTCCTTTACAACGTCTCTATCCACTAGAGGTTTCAACAGTCGACAAACATTTTGCTGTGGTAACAGAAAAGGGTCAGAAGGAAAAGCGTGGCGAATCTGTAAGTGAAGTGGTTAGTGATGAGAAAAAAACACTTAAGACTAAGGGCCGGTTTCACCAGTTCCGCTTAACGAAGTAAGGGTGGTTTAAACTATCCTCAAGAATGTGGCCCGTTGCACCAGACCATAAGCAATGGATTAAAGTAGGCTTAGATTAAGCAGCCGTGCTCGGTGGTTTAAGACATAAGGATGGTTTAAGCCGTTCACTCATACGCCAAAATGACGGCCGGCCCCATTGTGTCTGATCCATATCTCAGTGGGTTGAAGGTGTTGTTATATAATGTAGTGAACGAAATAATAAAAATATATTATTACATGGTTTATAATGACGGCACAATACACTGTAGAGATATTTTCTTCCATGTGATCATTTGCTAAGCAGTAGTATCTATAGATGTCGATAAAGCCGAAATGTATATCGTCTACTTTGGTTGAGTGGGTGTTGGTCACTAGTCGTGGCCGAGTGAGGTGCGCGTGTGCGAGTTGTGTGATCGCTTTGGAAGAGTGTACGTTTCTTAATACCGGTGCTTCCGATAGTTCCACGGGTGTACTGAACTTCCGTGTGTCATTCGGACAATACTTTTTCAAGTAGTGTTCCAGATAGGACAACAATAATGTGTATAAACTACAAATTCAGTTGCTCTAGGGAAAGAAAACTAAAATCGGTTTCCCACGATTATCACATCACTATTAATTAACAAGTATGGTGCAATTGTAATAATTAGGCTAACTAATACATGTATTTTTTCCAGTAGTGTTTTACATATTTATATCTTGTACCCCGCCCAACAATCGTGTTGACCGACTGAAAAGCTACAAAATGCAAGTATAGCCTATATTTAAAAAAACAATAGTGGTGAAAGATTTCAGCCTATTCCTGTAACAACTTAGACCAAGAACTCATCATACCATCAACTCTTACCGCAGTTTCATTATAAACACAAATACGGTACTTTTGATTGCCTGTAGCAGCCATCCCTGGATACCATAATCCCTCATAATCCTCAGTTTATTTTCCCTTGGTACTCTTTCTTACGCCTTCTCTAGATCTACAAAACACAAAAGTCTATTCCTCTCGTAGTATTCCTCAATCACTTGGTGAATACTAAAAAAAATGATCCTGACATCCTCGTTGTAGTCTAAAGCCACACTGGTTTTCATCCATCTTCAACCGGACCGCGTTGCCTCCTAAAGTAAAGAACCTCAAGACCATAACATTTGTGAGATGAAGTGTGCATTTGGGTCATACACATTTTATCCCCCAATAAATGGTCTGAATAATGAAGAATTATTTATATACCTCAAGATCAATGAGTGACATATCCACAAGGGATATACAGTAGATACCCAATTAGAGTTCCTGGCTGTATCAAGGGACAACTAACAGGCGTGCTGAGCCACAGTGACTGGCTGCGTGGCTCAGCGGTAACGTTCTCGCCTGCTGTGTGCAAGGTAGCGGCATCGAACCCCAGCTCAGTCAGTTGGAATTTGAGGGTGCGCAAATGCGAAGGAGACGTGTCAGTAGATTTACTGGTACGTTAAAGATCCCCTTCGGAGCAAAATTCCGGCACCCCGGCGTCTCTAAAAGCCACAGTTGTTAAAAGGGACGTAAAGCCAATATTATAAATATGAGCCACAGCATCCGGCAGGCTCCCACTTAGCATCACGTGACTGGGAGACCCCGCACAAGACCATACCAATACTTTTAAATTCTTGGCAAAGCCGGGAATCAAACCCGGGACCTCTGAGGTAGCAGCCAACATTGCTGGCCACTGCGCCACGAGCTGGTATGTATTAAAAGGGGATATCAAGAAACAGTATAGCTGTAAAAAATATGCTATACGCGTCTAGACTCCACCTCCGCCCCACCAATTTCACAGACATGGAGAATGAATGAAGCTTGTAGTTTTACGTGACCGTTAATCTCGCGATCAGAGCTTCGGAACCTTCATTTCTACGTGGAATCTGAACCACAGGACGTGATATTCCACTTCGAAAATCTCATTCGCCGGGAATCGAACCTTGGTGAAAGCCAAGCAGCTTGACCACTGCACCATTACGTTCCCCAAAGAAATAAGTAACGTCGGAATCGTATAGTCCCCGACTAGATACGTAGACGTTATGAACAGATAATGAATTAGAATAAACCATTTATATTTAAAAAGTAATGCCGGGATGGATCTTTGGTTTCTTAATATATGTACTGTATTTGGGCCATAATATATTTCGAAATATATAAAAATCTGAACTCAAGTCCTAACAATCTTCAGAAAGCTATACCACACAGAAGTGAGGAATTGATTTCGGGAATGAATACACACTGCGTATTAATTATCGTGCATCTTTCTATAGCATATAAACCAGTGGCGACTGGTCACCGTTCTTGGTATACCGCACCATTTACCCCTTACATCCCCCCCCCCTCCTTTTTCACCATGCCTCAACCTCTTGTCAAAGTTGAATTATTATTATTTTTATTTTGTATTGGAGAACATTTACATAACTTCTAAGAAACACACTTTATAGCTATAATTTTGGATAGGTTATCCCAATATATTGAGGTCACTAGCCAATTGTTTTGGCCGGGGATATAAGGTCGGATTCCCTTCCTAACGCCACGTGATCTTCCGTGTGAAATATTTAGCGTGCTGTCACCGGAATTCGAACCTCGACCGTCCGGGTAAAGCCAGTGCGTCATCCTCCCTCTGCAAGGACTATGTCCTTATACATTAAAAAAATCTTCGTTTAACGCCTGAACACTGCCTACATGAAACTGCTTCTAGGTAAATGGCCTTCGAATCCCCTCGCCCTCCTAGTTCATTTTGACAACGTACAGAGTACATTTCATCTTTACGTTGCCTTCTCTCTCTCCCCGTTCTTGACCAGGTCTTAAATTTTACGAAAACAAATAAACATTGATCCATTTCCGAAGGATCTCAATTATACATTGTCTCATCATTAGACATGTCCAAACATGAGAAGCGCATTCATTCATAACCAATGTAATAATGCAATTAAAGAAGAGCCAGTATCTCAAAGTGAAAATATCTTCTGGAAAGCGAACATTCAGCCTCAATCAATAAAATAATACCGGGTGAGTTAGCCGTGGTCGTTACGGCATGACAGCTGGCAGTCGCTCACATCCGGGAGGCGAGGAGGTTCGAATCCCCCCGCCGGCAACCTTGAAGATGGTCTTCTGTGGTTTCCCATCTTCCTTCCAGGCAAATGCCGGGGTTGGTCCCTAACTATAGGCCACAGCCGCTACCTTCCAACTCCTCGTCCTTATATTCCAACTTTCCTCCCCAACGGTACATGTAGCTCACCCATTGGGTGTCCGTCTCGAAGAAGCTACAAAACTGGCGAGCCGAACATGTCCTCGGACACTCCCGGCACTAAAAGCCATACGCTAAAAAGAAAAAAAATATATATAGTGAAAACTACCTTGACATATTGTTTCCCAACCTTGGTCTGCCACGAAGAATTTTACTTCAAAGTAAGTTCCATTCACTTAGATTTCTAAAGGTCCACCTCGTGGCGTAGTGGCTAGTATTCTGGAGCTGTTTCTGCGGAGGTCCGTGTTCGATTCTCTGCTCTACCAAGAGTCTGAGGGTTGGGATTCACTCAACCCCCAAGAGGCAGAAATGAGAACAGGTGGTTCGATTCCAACCCCCAAACATCCTAGAAATGGTCTTTCGTGGTTTCCCACTTTCACTCGTACATATCTTAAGGCCACAGCCGCCTCCTACCAAAATCCTGGCAACGGTACAGCCATCATAACGACATATCTCATCAATTTCCACACGCACCAAGCCAGGGGTGGATTTAAGGAGTGAACGATTCATCTTGCTGTTATACATTAAAAACATGACGAAAACAGTGGCTTTAGACAAATTCTTTCACATTTAAATACTCTGTATCAAAATGCACATTTTACGATAACGTACTATTTTGAGTGTTCGGCTGTAGAGGATAACAGAAGCAGACAGTGGCGGCTCTTAGATAGAAAATCAGGTGAAGAGCGAAACCCTAATTTCAGCAGTGCTTGATTGTTTGCATTTGTGAATATTGACATATTCTTTTTCGTATTTTAATGCTAAAATATCTACTCAGTCGTCCTGAAAATGATTTTAGTTGTTTCCCATTTCACCACTAGGCAAATGCTGGGACGGTTCCTTTCAATGGGTCCACGGCCGATTTTCTTCCAATATCCCTTCCCTGACCCGTCCAGAAAAGAAAATGCATGGCCATTGCCTGCATTAATAGAATTAATATAATTCCTTTAAAGTCCCACGGCCCACGGGTTACAGTAAAGTTTGAAGTTTATAGGAACTCTCTTCTAGCGGTCATGACGAGAGTGAGACCTCAAGTATAGAACAACTCTAATTACAAGCCTCAAAATCTGCCTATTTAAAGTCACGTTCTCATTATATCTAAGTGCACATAGTCTTTCATTTTCCCTCAAGGCGTCAGATAACGTGTTAGTGTTGCGTTTGAGTGTTATAAGTTGTAACTGGCACTTAAAATATTCCTCACTGTCTTTGTGTTTGTTCAACCCGCGCGTAGGCTTAATGTCTTGGAAATCACCGAAACTTGTTTATTCCAGATACCACATTTGTTACTAAAAAGTAAGCAAGGCTAACAGAACAGGTTGTTTTCAAGAATACAACTACTGCACAACCATGTGAACTCTTCGAACCAAGATCCCTTGCAATGAAGGCTGTAAGATTTGCCGGTTTTCTTGATATATTTTAGTGCACAGTTCTATCAATTTATTTGGCCGTCCACAATTTAATAACTCCCCTTTGTCTTCGTCTTTCCACCTACTGAAGGGAATTTATAATAAAACAAGCTGTACCCGGCATGCGTTGCAATGCCAATCAAAGAAAGTGTTGGCGTTGAAATTCTGTTTCTTGAAGTGCTTTTAGATACACAACATGTTAACTGCCTCTAAGCTATCGCAAAATGGATTTTCTAATTTAGAACCATTCGTGGAAGCGTGCACAACAACTTTCAAAAGTTTCATCGCTGTCACTCATTCGTTGAATCTACTCGTACGCTACCTGTTGTGAAATGGATTTACTAAGTCGAAACCCTTCCCTGGCGTGTACACAATAACTCATCAATGATTCATCGCAATCGGATGAATTGTATATGCACGTATACGGGGTTTTGTTTAAACGATTCGTGCGCTGTCACTCATTTGTTGAATCTACTCGTGCGCTACCTATTGAGAAATGTATTACTAAGTCGAAGCCCTTCCCTGGCGTGTACACAATAACTCATCAAGGTTTCATCGCAATCGAAGAATGTTATATGAACGCAATAGGGGATTTTGTTGAAACGCTTCGCGCGTCGTCACCCATTTGTTACATCTACTCTTGCGCTACTTATTGTGAAATGGATTTACTAAGTCCCCTTCCCTGGCGGGTACACAATAACTGATCAATGTTTCATCGCAATCGGATGAATAGTATATGAATGCATACCTGATTTTGTTTAAACGATTCACGCTCCGTCACTCATTTGTTGAATCTACTCGTGCGCTACCTACTGTAAAATGTATTTACTAAGTTAGAAACCGTCACGTAAGTGTCCACAACATCTCACCCAAGTTTCATCGCTATCGGACTAATGAGATATGAAGACATAGGGGACTGTATTGAAACGCTCCGCATGTCGTCGTTCATTTGTCGAATCTACTCGTGTGCTACCTACTGTGAAATGTATTTACTAAGCCAGAAACCTTCCTTGGAGTGTCCACCATATTTCACCCAAGTTTCACCGCTAACGGCAGAATGGTATATGACCTTATACGGGACGTTGTTGAAACGCTTCGCGCGTCGTCCCTCATTTGTTGAATCAACTTGTGCGCTGCATATTGTATAGTGGATTTACTAAGCCAGAAATTTTCCATGACGTGTACACAACATCTCACCCAAGTTTCATAGCTACGGACGAATGGTACATGAATGCATACGGGACTTGGTTGAAACGCTTCGCGTGTCGTCGCTCATTTGTTGATTTTACTCTTGCGCTACATATTGTAATATGGATGTACTCAGCCAGAAACCTTCCCTGGAGTGTACACAACATCTCACCCAAGTTTCATCGCAATCGGATGAATGGTATGTGAACGTATACGGGACGTTGTCGAAACGCTTCGCGCGTAGTCACTCATTTGTTGAATATAAACGTGCGCTTCGTATTGTAAAATGGATTTACTTAGCCAGAAACCTTTCCTGGAGTGTACACAACAATTCACCAAACATTTATCACTATCAGACGACTGGTATATGACTTTATACGGGACTTTGTTGAAACGCTTCGCGAGTCATCGCTCATTTGTTGAATCTACTGGTGCGATACCTATTGTAAAATGTATGTAATAAGCCAGAAACCTTCCCTGGAGTGTACACAACATCTCACCCAAGTTTCATCGTTATCGGATGAATGGTATATGAAATTATATGGGACTTTGTTGAAACGCTTCGCGCGTCGTTGCTCATTTGTTGATTCTACTCGTGCTCTACCTATTTTTAAAGGGATTTACTAAGCTAGAAACCTTCCCTGGAGGGCACACAAAATCTCAGCCTAGTTTCATCGCTATCGGACGAATGGTATATGAACGCAAACGTGACTTTGTTGAAATGCTTCGCGCGTCGTAGCTCATTTGTTGAATCTACTCGTGCGCTGCCTATTGTAAAGTGGATGTACTAAGCCAGAAAATTTCCCTGCAGTGTACACAACATTTTACGCAAGTTTCATAGCTATCGGACGAATGGTATATGAATGCATACGGGACTTTGTTGAAACCTTCGAGCATACAATAGGATAGAGAGGCCTTGGCCAGTGGAACATGGGGCCAGAATAAGATCAGCTGATGTTGGTATAAAATGGCGCCTATGCCCAAGTTGTCAGCGCGAGCGTAAAGTTTATACTTAATAATTATCGATATACGAGCCCATTTTTGCAGTATAATATATTACAAATATGTAAAATACGCATTTTCCCTTATGTAAGAGGCTGAATGTGAAGTTATATAACGAAAATGGTTATATCTTGCGCTGCTTACAATTGCAGTCAGAGGTTTGAAAAAGGGAACAGGCTATCTTTTCACGGGTAAGAATTAAAATATATGACCTAAAATACACAGACTTGATTACATACATTTTCCCAATACAGCTCGCATCCAGCGGCGTAGCCGTGCTCGTTAAATCATGCAGCACGCTCGGATATCGCAGGTCGAATCCCGGCGCTGACTGCTGCTATCCCGAGAGTGGTTTATCCCCCAGGATTTTCCACACTCCCCCCCAGGCAAATGCCGGGATAGCACCTTAGTTCAAGTCCCGAGGCACCCACCTCATCCCTCTCCCTAATAAAGTTACACACTACTACAATCATCACATCAATACAGGTTATCAGACAAGTTCAACCCACACCCAACTACACGGTGCTGATGACCAAGATGTCACAAGCCCCTTAAATGAATTAACAACCACCAATGCAGCTATACACACTACTGCAGTCATCACAGAAATTTAAGTTATCAGACAAGTTCAACACATAGGCCTACTCAAGTACACAGGGCTGATGACCCGAAAGTCCCTAGCCACCAAAAATGAATTTACTAAATAGGGAAGGGGATAACATTAGGATATTTGTAAGATTTATTGCTGTAGGTGATAAATATTTGGAGTGGGGATATCATTGGTTTTCTTTTAAGATGCAGTGCTGGATATCACTTTGTACGCATAATTAAATGTATTCGCTTATTTCAGCTTCCCTTCAGACCCTGAATTGCTTAATATATGGACCATAAATATGAATTTTAATTGATGATTATCGGCAAACTTTCTTGATTTATAAAGGAAAACCAGCATAATAGAAAGATAGGGCCTACATGTTACTAAAAAGTAAGCTAGTACTAGAATGCTTTGTAGAGTTTATTATTTTAGATATGTAAAAATATTACAAATATAACCAAGTCAGAAAATTATTACGGATAAGAATTATACGTAAACGTATTTTATTCACCATTTTATAATTTCCTAACCATGTAGGCCCTACACAAGTCACCTATGCATTCCAACACTGATATGTCAACACACCAAAATATCGCATATCACGATTATACTTCACACTTTTCATACAAAAAAGAACAGCAATATTCAGAAGGAATTGTAGTTATCGCCACCTTCAACAAAAATAGTCTGTTAATCACAAGGAATACGCTTGAATCGGGATTTTAAGTCACTTCATAATGCTATTCTTATGGGAGACATGTTTGTGACCGCGTTGTCGCAGCCCCTAAACTTAAGAACCAACCAACCAACCAACCATTTGTTTTGCCCAACATCAGCTGATCTTATTTTGGCACCACGGTCAGCCGGTAGAAGCATAGCTGGCGCCCTCTCTATCCTATTGTATGCTCGAAGGTTGAAACGCATTGCGTGTCGTCGCTCATTTGTTGAATCTACTTGTGTGCTATCTACTGTGAAATGTATTCACTAATTTTGAAACCTTCACGTAAGTGTATTCAACATCTCACGAATGGTATATGAACACATACGGGACTTTGTCGAAATGCTTCGCGCATCGTCGCTCATTTGTTGAATCTACGCGTGCGCTACCTATTGTAAAATGGATTTACTAAGTCAGAAACCTTCCTTGGAGTGTACCAGGGCACAGATTACCTACTACTACAGATAGCCGACAGCCATGCTAATTCTTGGCACCTAAGACTTCAGCGCTGTCTGGTGTATGACCACGGTACTAGTTGAGCACGGCCGTGCGGGTAGCCTACCCCACCCCTTCCCCTCGTTCCGCTAAATATTCTCGTCCTAACTGCTCTGCCCACTTCAATGTTCCGAAAATCACAATCTTCCCAATACTTATAGCACACGTTTTTAAGTGTGGAGATAATAATATGATCTACACGAGATAAATCCCATTCAAAATAGCAATAACAGTTTTTTTTTATAATACCAAAGTGGGAAATTGTGAATTCCGGAACTCTGAAATGAGCAATCACAGCATTTAGGACATGACCTCATCAATAATTTACATGTTTACATTTCTTTCAGTTGCAATTGGAGTATATTGCATTGACAAGAATTAGGCTACTATAAGGTCTGCAGCATATTATTACTCAATTTAAAAAAAATGGTCCCTTCCAATTAACCACTGTAGGCCCAATTATAACCGATTAGTTCCGAGATTAAACTAGAAAGTAAAAGTACTGGGAAGGGAGAATATTCATATCTTAAAATGCTTGATGCTGTTCGCAATAACAGGAAAATTTTAAGAGAGAATACTAAGGAAATAGGTGGTGTAACCTGATCCTCATCACACTAAAATTGTTAGTGTAATTAATGCCAAATTCATTAGTTTCAGAAAAATAATTGGATATCACAAAATGTATATACAGTAGTTCATTTGATATTCCCTTTAAAATATATCCAGTCCACCAATTTTGAAGGGTGAAATACAGTAAGTACAAGTACATAAACAAATTTCATGGCACACTAATACAGTAAATTCTATGACATGCTGTGAAGGGGAAAGGAGAAATAGGACTTTCAATGAAAAACAAGAAACACACTCAATACTGCTAGAAATCATCGTTTTATTTAAAAAGTTTGTCAACGAAGAAAAAATAACAGAGAGCCAAAATCAAACTTAGCAAAAATACAGTAATCAAATCTGGTCCTTTTAAAAGTATGTGTTGAGGCATGTTCTTCTTTCTTGCCAAGGTATAACGGTAGGCTACAGCACATGATAATGGACCTATTACCTCCTTGACGCCATGGCTGACACCGATGAACCGCAAATTCCTACAACACATGCAAGTTTGTATGTTGAAACAGTTAACTTAATAAATGTGTAATGCTTGAAATGGAGAACTTGAATTTGCTGTTATGTGTATGTTTGCACCTACTATAACTATATTTTAAAAGAATCTCTTATTGTAGAATCATTGTGTTTTTGATATTAATTTTAGGGCTTTTGATAACATATTCATTTAGCCCCATATATTTGGAAGTGTATAGGATTTATATGATAATCTCTGTTATTGTGGTATCTGTAGTAGTGTGTAGGCTATACTTTCTGTAATTCAGATGAGGACTGGAAAGGTGGCAGCCATAGTTAGGGACATTTATTTTTAAGAATTTTTAATAATATGTACTAAAATGAAATTGAAATACCAACAGGAACAGTTACAAATTCCCTGTCTACTCAGCCAAGATATTCTGCAGATCTCTCCTGTGGGCCTCAACATTATTTTATTTTATTCCTTTCCTGATGGAAATCCGGTAGTACCTTATTTCAACTCCTGGGGCACCTCCCCAAGCCTGTCCCTTATAAAGCTACACACACTACTACAGTCATCGCATTATCGGAGCAATTCTACCCACACCCAACTGCATGGGGCTGATGACCAAGATGTCCCAAGCCCATAAAATTAATTAACAGCAGACAAAATCAAGTCATTATGTTATTTTGTGTTGTGTTGGATTCTGACACATGTATGCGTTTGACAGAGTGCCATTTAAGCTCATGAATAGGAATGAATGAATACGACTACCCTACTTGTTTCATGACAGCCTAGAATAAATACACACGAGACACGACAATAGAGCACTTTAGAACAGTAACGAGAGCGATCTTTCAGTGGAGATGTTGGCAACCATGTGAATACAAACAATTTATGACCAGAACGTAAAACTATGCCAGCGCTCAGAGCATGTTAAAACAATTGGGATCAGTTCAGTCGTTTGCAAACGACTTGTTTATGCTACGGTGAGTAGTCGTTGAATTCATTCGACTGTTTTCTAAAAGCAGTCAAACAAGTCGATGGTTTTAACTTTTGTCAGTCGACTGCTGATGCCCATCTCTACAAACCAATTGACAACCAGAATCAATTTGAGCGTACACACCCTCCGACTTGCTAAAATGCTATTAATATTGGATCCCAATATAAAATATTTTCTGATTTAATTTTCCTGGAAAATCTATTCTATGTTTGCATCGATCATTACCATCACGCTATGGGGAGAATTTCATAATAATTTTCTTGTAATTCATTTATCACGCGGTAGAATAAATGAATGAAATTCATTCATAAAATAAATAGAACTCTAAGCCATAATTGGTAAGCCCATGTTCAAGTTGTGTAATAATTCAAGAATGCACCCAATTCTCATTAAAAGTGTATAGACTGTGTTAAGGAGTTCCAATGAAATGACATACATATATATTTGGACAACTGGACGTAGGCTATTTCATTGAAAGAATCTACGAACAAGAAACTGTATAAAACTATAGGCACCTACAGCCGTCAAGCTGTCCTCACAGTACCCGCTGGAGATTTACATCACCACTCTATCTGTACGGTACCTCGAGATAAGCCTAAGTGCGCCAACTGTGAGGAAACACATAAACTATTCCATCCCTGCCCTCATGTCTTTGCCACTAACCCCCCCTCCCACACAGCACGCCACTGCTCTGACACAGTTGTTAGGCCTGCTACAACAACTCTCAGCCATAACCCTGTAAACTACAGCTAAACCAAACCCAGAACCCCCTAATACACTTCATTTGCAGAGCAATAAAATCCATAAAACAACTCCGCAACGAGCTTCACAAAACCTAAATTATAAACGAAAAGACTATTCCACAAACACCAAAATCAGTAAACCTCCCTCATTTCAGCCACACTATACCTTAAACAGACATAGAAAGCATAGTCATGACCCCTTCATGGAGTAGGCTATTGTCTAAACACGATCATGTCTCCTTCAACTTTACTGAAGACTTCATTAAATTCTATTAAAAATTCATAAACTCATTCCACAAATCTTAAAATCAGTATACATCCCTCATTTCAGTTACTCTATTCAATAAACAAACATAGAAGGCGTAGCCATGACCCCTTCATGGAGTAGGCTATTGTCTAAATCTGACCACGCACACTACAACCTTACTCTAATTCAAAATTACAGCCAAATGATCCATCTGACTGGGAGGCTTGCCTGGGATGATGGGCCAGAAAACCGGGAGTTCAAGCATAACCTAAATATTGAATGCTTAACATTTCCAATAACTTGGACAACTGGATTTAGGCTATTTCATTGAAAGAATCAACGAACTGTATAAAACTATAGGCACCTACAGGTATACTTAACTTATTAATTAAAGCTCTACAATAAACATACAGCACAATGAATTGTAGCATGAAGTTATCCTGAAGAAGTCGTTTGATTAGAACGACTACTTAAATTCGAATGATTCCATTCGCTTGGAATTAGTCGTTTGCCAACGACTTGTTTCATTCCAATGATTTCCAACGATTGCTTTGGGATCAGTTGTTTACAACGACTACTTCAATTCGACTGATTCCATTCGCTTGGAATTAGTCGTTTGCCAACGACTTGTTTCATTCCAATGATTTCCAACGATTGCTTTGGGATCAGTCGTTTACAACGACTACTTCAATTCGAATGATTCCATTCGCTTGGAATTAGTCGTTTGCCAACGACTTGTTTCATTCCAATGATTTCCAACGATTGTTTTGAGATCAGTCGTTTGCAAACGACTTGTTTATGATACGGTGAGTAGTCGTTGAATTCATTCGACTGTTTTTTAAAAGCAGTTGTTTTAACTATCGACTAATTCGACTGTTTTCAGTCGACTGCTGCCCATCTCTACACACAACTAATTTTCTACACCAGCCGCTACTGAGCACGAGCTGTGACTGGCTTAGACATTAGCATCCTACGTGTTGAAAAATATTGTAAGTAACGTGTAGGAATAAAATACTACCTATAGGTATGTCAACCATTACATTGGCATATAATAAATGAATTATATTTATCTTGTATCTATCTATCCCACGATATAACATAATACAAGGTGAAGAGTCCTTTAGAACAAATTGTTTACTGTGATACTGGAAGAAACAATACAACACAGTGGTAATAGTTCTAGCCTGCACCTATTTGTTAATAAAATTTCATGTGATTTCACTCAGATCTCTGTTGTAGTGGCTTATTATATGTGCACCTTGTAACTTAATAGTACATTATGCAACGAGCCTATAATGACAATAATTAAGACACAAGTTTTATAATTTCCATACGAGTGTCTTAATTACAATTATAGATGAGTTGCATACGACTGTTTATGTTCGACGATAATTATAACTATTTTATGTTCGAACATAAATATTCATAAATATCTGTCGAGATTTCACCAGTTTTATATACTGAACAGAGCGCATGAGATGCAGAGAATACCTTGTATTTGACCATGGCCTCCTGGAATACCTCACTATGACACTCGCCACGCAGTGAAATTTAAAATAGGGGGCCATGGAAGTGAGCGCAGGTACGATGCTATCCTCACCTAATTGGTCACACAACTGTTTCTTGAGCTCTGATTGGTGGGAGAAACTGTATCATAATGAAAACTTGTACTATAATGAGCCTCATTATACAGTTTTCTGACATAATATTTACATTTCGCCAGTGTCGAACATAAACATATTAACCAATCTTCTTTACACTGTTTTATGAGTTAACACCACATCAAAACTGATGAGGATTTATTTTAGTTGGACACAGAAGCTTATTTATTAATGTAATAGACATCCATGATTGATGAAGATTGCCTCTCTCACCTTTCAGAAAATAACTAAAATTTTTATTCTGCGATTAATGTAACTAATCCACGTGTGTTTCTATTACACAACAATTAAGGGTAACTCCAGCATATCTTCTAGATTTTTGATGTGTCTGGTGAGTGGTTTTGTTACTGCTTCTGCAGGTATCACCCTTCTGAAAGATGTCTCATCGTTTCTAATTCTATTCTTAATCCTC
This sequence comes from Meconema thalassinum, assembly GCA_946902985.2. NCBI lineage: Eukaryota > Metazoa > Arthropoda > Insecta > Orthoptera > Tettigoniidae > Meconema > Meconema thalassinum. The sequence continues at coordinate 272,580,135 of OX336390.1, read as the reverse complement.
TGCCAGAGGAGAAATAGTTTTGCAACGCATGAATACAGTGCTGTAGCTGCTGAATTTTCTAAAAATAATTATGGAATGATGGGAAGAAAAATAAACATAGCCTATTCTAAAATAACATACGCATAAAATGAAACCATTCTGATGAACTTAATATGCTTCAAATTCAGAGTACAAATGCGTTCACCATTTGGTGCTTAGTTCATTTGTATATTTGGACCAAAATGTAGACCTCTGAAATAAATTTTAATGTTGGACTTTGCTCCACAGAACAAGAGCACACAGCCACCCATAGGACCAGTGTGTGTTAAGATTTTAGAACCTGTAATTACAGTTCTACATCAGTAATGGCATTACTACACATTCGACCAACTGAATACTTGCCACTTTACCAGTAACTAACATGTGCAAGAACTGATCTCCTCAAGAACTTGAGTACACATATGCAATAGGCTCATGATACTGTATGTATCTCTGCAAGATGTATCAAGTTGAAAACATTACGGTAACATAGACTCTTACCTGGTCTTTCTCAGGAGAGTAGGCCAAATTGCCACATTCATCTGCTATTTCGAGAACAGCAATTTACGATTTGTTTGTTCACAGAATTTGGTAGGCCTACCTGTGGAATAAATAATAGTGAAAGTTAATTAATATGTCAAGTAGAATATCACCTGTACACTGCGTCTAATATCAATTCAAAACTAGGCTACCGGTACGATATATTTTTCACAGGCACTACAGAAACAAGTTTTCACTTAAACTCTTAAAATAAGCGTACTTACTTGGCGTAGCAGAAGAAGAACTGTTCACTTCTCATTACCAAGAAGACGATTTGATGAAAGAAAGATGAGAAAGAACACAACATTAGCTTATTATAAAATATTAATATACGGGCAATATTGTTTACTCCAAACACGACATAAACAGAGCGTCCATGTTGGTCAATGCCGCCAACCCAGTAGAAATAATGTTTATTTAATGATAAGTGACGTAATTATCGTCGGTGAGCAAGATAATTGCAAGGAAATGTCAATTAGGAATTATGTGTATATTTATTGACTAAATATAGGGATATATTTGCAATTCAATTAAAACGTGTATCATGCATATGTTGGCAAGACGATATACAGCGCTTAATCCGCTCCTTACGTCCCCTGGTACAGGGGGTGTCAACCAGATAGGGATTATTTGGTACCATCGGTGTAGTAGCGCGGCCAGTCGTATGGTGCGCTGTATATCGTCGTGCCAACATATGCATGATACACGTAATTAAATTGCAAACATATCCCCATATTTAGTCAATAAATATACACATAATTCCTAATTGACATTTCCTTGCAATTATCTTGCTCATAGACGATAATTACGGCACTTATCATTAAATAAACATTATTTTTGTCGGTTGGCGGCATTGCTTTCCTGCGAACTACTTCTGTTCAAACATGGCGGTGTATTTACATTTTCTGTACATTACAGCAATATTTCTTCCCGAGAGTTTTCGATTGATTTCGCCTTAAATAGGGAACGATAACCTAGATGGTAGGCCCCTTACAGCAACAATTATCAATATCAATCGCCTTAAATACATGTGTTTCTTGATGTTCTGTGAAAAAGAAGTGCCGTAATCTTGGCGTTTTCAATTGGATGTAACCTGTAAACCAGTACCGGCACTTATGGAGTTTAGGTGGTACGTTCTTTACGTTGGTTGTGTGAAAATTCACACCTAACGCCCTTGGGGACGAGGGTTCGATACCCCTGCCAGGCCCTGAGTCATAAATTCGAATTTGCGGCGTGTAACCCAGAAAGTTAAAGTTTTGGGTTAGTAAAAATAGTATGGAGACGTTACCTACATTGGCTGTGCAAAAGGGCATACCTTACGCCTCATTTCGAGAAAAAATGTCCGTACCACCTAAACTCCATAAGTTACTAAGCCAAAGGTCATAAATTCGAATTTGCGGCGTGTAACCCAGAACATTACGGAATGGTGTTCATAAAAATAGTATGGAGACGTTCCTTACATTGGTTGTGGGAAAAGTCACACCTAACGCCCTTGGAGACGAGGATTTAATAGTAGATTCGTGATCGGGCACCCTCTATTTACTTGTCTTCGCAGAGTTGAACAGATGACTTCTGCAGAGCTAAGAGAGTGCTGTGCGATTGTGTTGCTATCCAACATCTGTGTTAGTAATCCACCGCGCGCATGCGCCGCTATTCATTTGTTTCCCACGTGCGCATGCGTAGTCAGCCGCATGAACTTGTAAAAGAAGTATAATATTCCGTACCACCTAAACTCCATACTCAGAATCGTGTGTTCTTGGCTGCAAAAGTAGAGGTTGGAGATACGCTCCTTTCATCGCTTCTCAGTTGATGACTCAAGGTATGTATCAATAATTAGGCTAGTCTGTAATTATTTAGTCAGGTTCCTTTGATGGCACTTTTTAAATTAAATTTAAAGTGATGATCCTCACGTCCTACATGCAGTAATCGCCACTGGGAGGGAGTATGGAAAAACAACGCTCAGGACAGCTTCTGTCAGTGCAGGGAATCAAATCTCAAACCTCCAGAGTTGCTGCAGCCCCCCATTGGGGGTGCTATGCTCCCAGTTTATATCTTGGTTTAGAGTTCCCACATTTCTATACTCACGGCAGTGTCCACATGAAAACTCCACAAACAATTCGATCTTGAAAAGGAAGCGTGCTAAAGTTCGATAATGTGACGTATCTTGTTCTGCCCCTCGCTCTGAGTACTATACCGCTATTGTGTGTTCAGAAACAGTCAGCAATGCTGTGATCATCCTACAGTCAGCTCTCAGCTGTAACTGTTTAAAAAGAAAATTAATTGTTTTGTAAAATAGCCTTTGGGACTACCTTGCGCGCCCTCTCGATTACCTCTGTCTCGCTGTCACTGGCAGTACTGTAGTTCTACATCTCAGCCCTAGATGGGTAAAGTGTGACCTTCACCGTCCGGAGTAGAATGCACTGTTTTATTAATTCATTCATTAATTTTGTACACTTGAATTAATCGTACAGCATGTGGGCTGTAACATGTAGGCCTACAATTACCACGATGCGACTAACATAACCTAATCAATTTGTAAGCGACTTGAAGTGTTCGAAACTTGTAATTACTGTCTAATTAGGCCTACTTACTCGGCCAATCTGACACCTGCCATGTTTTAAGTATTCTTTTAGTAAGATCTCTTGATCCAAAACCTTGACTTAATGAAACTAGGCCTAGTTATTTTTATTGGATGATGTGTGTAGGCCTAATATGTGGTTCAATTTTCTTTTTTGTGTGGGGTGAGGTATACCTCCCACCTACACCCACTCCCCAAATATCAAGCTGGAGGAATTTTGGGTATTAGTGACCCATGTGGACTCACATGTGGATTAGTTACATTAATCACAGGATTAAAATTTTAGTTATTTATTAAAAGGTGAGGGAGGCAGTCCTATGGGATGGATCAATCATAGATGTCCATTACATTAATAAATAGCTTCTGTGTTTTACTAAAATAAAGGTAGCGCTAAATGAACATAGAACGAGCGATAACATTCTCTATAATAGATGAATTAGCCAAAATACCGTATGAAACGATGAGAAATAAATCGGGGAGCGATGTTTTAATAGATGTTTCCTCCTCCGCCGTCTGTGACCCTCCCAGCCATCCCAAATAGGATCAGAGCATATAGGCTATAGGCTAGCGAAAATTACAGCTGTGGGTGCCATTGTTCAAATCAATCATCTTCAGAACAATACCATAACAGTACTGCCAAACAAAGAAGTGGCCAGTTTACTCTCTAGTGCGCAGCACTCAGTTCACTGCTCTTAATTAGGTTAGTGTGTGCAATATTTTCACTTCTCTGCAACGATTTTTTTTCTCCCACGGCTAAAATGAGTTATTTTTGTTATATGCTCTGTGATTATTATGCAGTATATCGCTCCGCTGTAATAAATATGTATAATTTTTTCGTACAACTTTGGTTTTAATAATGTTTACAGCTTAACGCATCCTGATGAACTTCCTTTTTTGATCAACAGTGATTTTGTATCCCAGTTCTTTTTATCAACAGTGATTTTGTATCTCACATGTTGGCAGCAATGTGTGCGCCTCGGTGCGTGCCGCTAGAGTGAGCCTTGATGACAGTTGAACGAGATGCAAGCGGTGTCGAAACATGGCATTCGTTTTTAAAATATCAATAAATAGAAAAACATATTTACGTACTTTAGCACATAATGAGGTTCGGTAGTGACCAGGGTTCCTAATTTCATTATGTAATATCGCCCAGAAGATGAAACAAGGACACAAGGTATGTAAAAGTTACATTCATGTCTGCTGCAAGTGTATAATCCGCGTTCCACTTACATTCAGAATTAAGGTAGCACTGAATGAAAGTAGAACGAGCGATAACATTCTCTATAAGGGGCCGATTATATTCTTGGTAATTAGTGTCGATTTTCTGTAACAGCGAGATAGATACAAGACAAATATAACTGGTTTATGGTATGCCAATGTAATGGTTGATATAGGCTAGCTAGTATATTTATTCCCACATGTTACTTTACCTAGGTATTAATTCTGAATGAAAGTAGAACGCAGCTTATACACTTGCATCAGACATGAATGTGACTTTTACATACCTTGTCTCCTTGTTTCAGGGCGTGGTGGCTCAGCGGTCTAGCTGTATGCCTCTCACCAAGGCGGTCCGGGTTCGATTCCCGGTCAATGCATGTGAGATTTTCGAAGTGAAATGCCATGTCCAGTGGTTCGGATTCCACGTAAAAAGGAGGTCCCGTGGCTCATGATCTCGCGATTAACGGTCACGTTAAACTACAAGCTTCGCTTTCTCCTTGTTTCATCTTCTGGGCGATATTACATAGGCCTATTGAAATTAGGAACCCTGGTCACTACTGCACATCATATATATGTGCTAAAGTACAGGGTGCCAGGAAACGTTCTCCGCAGTGGCTGCGTGCAGAGGTTACGTCAGCAGTTTAGTTCGCTGCACGGTGTCCCTGATAGGGCGAAGGCCACATGCGTGGGCTGTGGGCTGTCGAAGTCGTCAGTGCGTATAGTTAGATTATTGGAAGATTGCAACAGTATGTTATGAATGGCTGGGTGAGTATAAAGTTTACTGTTTGTTATGATACAAGCGACAGCCGTGCTGCCATCGTTACTGGTGACGTAATCTCTCGCAGCAGCTTGTAGGCACTGCGGACAACATTCCCTGGCGCCCAGTATGTAAATATGTGTTTCTATATTTTGCTCTTTTAAGAACGGCTGCCATGCTCCGACAGCGCTTGCATCTCATTCAACTGTCAACAAGGTCCACTCTAGCAGCACACACTGAGGCGCACAAATTGTTGCCAACATGTGGGATACAAAATCACTGTTGATAAAAAAAAGTGGCCTACAAAATCAGTGTTGATAAAATAATCATTGATCTGGACGCGTTAGGCTGTAACCATTGTCAAAAACCATTGGATTGGACGAAGCGAAGGTTAGAATGGTCAGGTGTTGGCGAGGTTGATAGTACTGTTTTGATGATAGTTGATGTGAACAATGGCAGCCACAGCTGTAATTTTGCATATATAAGTCGTGATTCTTTTTGGGATGGCTGGATGGGTCACAGAGAGCGGTGCTGGCCAGCACGTGCGTACTTCCAACCTCCCGCTCTTTTCCTCATGCTCATAATATCATTAGCTCCGTTATTACATTTATTACATTCTTACTCAGATGGTTTTCAAAAATCTTAAACAAACCAATGCTTAAATCTGTTCGGTGCAAACTGTAAAATAAAATATTAGCCCGTCAAATTGAGGAGAGGCCTAAATTATGGTAATGAATAGCAATAACAATATTACGAATACTATCATAAAGCAAAAATGATCAAAGCGAAACGACAACACGTGATTGTTTCCGTGATATTTAGTTATTTATATTTCGAGTAGAATAAGTTTCAAGTCACAAGTAACACACAATTGTATTACAAAATATAGGCTCATTGTGTAGACTATTAAGTCACCCTTTAGAAGACAGAAGCTAATCACAGTAGTCTTACTAATTACAAGAGCAGAGGCGGTAGCCTACGCTCCTGCGCGCGACTGAATGGAATTAATGGTTCGCCTGATGCTTGGAACTGACACTAACACTGCTACATACATAAATAACGGTCTCTAATGAATTATAAGTATAAGTATAAAGTATAAATAAGTATAAATCCTACACGAAAAAGTAATTAACGAATTAAATCAAACAATTATAACTCATAAAAACAACAGATTATGAAACGCAGCAAGGTGAGTGTGCACTGGAGGCAACCGAACAAGCGACTGATCGGCAACAAGCACGTGGTGAAATAGCATCATTGAAATTGGCAGCGCTGTATAGTTTCCATGGGAACAAGCCATGCGAGCGATCTAGTCGTCAGCTGTTTTTGCCCAGTGGCGCTGAACTGTCAGATTCCAACTCTGGAAAATACACCTATAGGTAATGAGTTATTGTTCTTTCAAGGGGTGGAACTACGAGGTCATCTGCCCCTTATGGAGAATGTTATCACTCGTTCTACTTTCATTCAGTGCTACCATAATACCACCTTGTGGTGTGGTAGCTGCCACTCCTGAAGTCCTGGGCTAGTTTCCAAGTAATTTAATTCTAGTCTGAGGGTTGGAACGACTCACAATCAGCTTCGTGAGCCAGAACTGAGAAGAGGTAGGTTCAATTCTCACCTCGGCCATCCAAGAAGTGGTTTTCCGTGGTTTCCCCACTTCCACTCCAGGCTAACGCTGGGATTGATCCTAATTTAAGGCAATGGCTGCCTCCTTTCCACTCGTCATCTGAATTACAAAAAGTAGGCTATACTGCTCGGGTCCATTTTCCATGTTCTATGAACTTGCGGGGTGAGGAGAAAGAGCAGGGGAGGGTCATGCGAGAAGAGAAGGATCTGTCAACAGCCCACCGTGATATCGGGTATTCCTTTCTATTCCAATAATGCTAACTATGGCTGTTGCTCAAACCACTGTGGTGTTAGGAATGAGTGAGTGAGTCACCGACCAATGTATTTGGTTCTGTACTATGCACGGACCAAGGAACCTCATCACTCATCAACACCACTACGATGCACATTTCTCTCAGGTTCACGCAGCTTAGACCCGAGCAGTACACACTACTACAGATACTACAATAACACAGATTATCATACAAATCCTACATACTTCCAAATACATGGGGCTAAATGAATTAATATCAACAACACAATGAATCTACAATAAGAGATTCTTTTAAAATGTAGTTAAAGTAGGTGCAACCATACACATGTCAGCAAATTCAAGTTCTCCATTTGAAGCATTACATATTTCATTAAGTTTACTGTTTCAACATACAAACTTGCATGTGTTGTAGGAATTTGCTGTTCGTCAGTGTTAGCCATGGCATAAAGGAGGGAAGAGGTTTATTATCCTGTGCTATAGCCTACTGTTATGCCTTGGCAAGAAAGAAGGAAGGAACATGCCTCAACATGTACTTTTAGGAGGACCAGATTTGATTTCTGTATTTTTGCTAAGTGTGATCTTGGCTCTCGCTGTTATTTTTCTTCGTTGACAACTTTTTAAATAAAACATGATGATTTCTAGCAGTATTGAGTGTTTTTCTTGTTTTTCAATGAAAGTTCTATTTCTCCTTTCCCCTTCACAGGATGTCATAGAATTTACTGTATTAGTGTGCGATGATTTCTTTGATGTACTTACTGTATTTCACCCTGTACAAATTGGTGAACTGGATATATTTTAAAGGGAATATGAAATGAACTACTGTATAGAGATTTTGTATTATCCAATTATTTTTCTGAAATTTCAGTCTCCCAATGAATTTGGCACTAAGTGCACTAACAATTTTAGTGTGATCTGGTTACACCACCTGTTTACTTAGCATTCTCTCTTAACATTTTACTGTTATTGCTGACAGCATCAAGCATTTTAAGATATGAATATTCTCCCTTCCCAGTACTTTTCCTTTGCAGTTTATTCTAATAACTAATTGGTTATAGGCCTAATGTGGTTAATTGGAAGGGACCTTTTTTAAGGTGAGTAATAATATGCTGCAGGCCTTTTAGTAGCCTAATTCTTGTCACCAATGCAATATGCTCCAATTGCAACTGAAAGAAATGTAAACATGTAAATTACTGATGAGGTCATGTCCTAAAATAGGGGCAGATGACCTCGTAGTTCCGCCCCTTAAAACAACAATAACTAACTAACATGTCCTAAATGCTGTGATTGTTCATTTCAGAGTTCTGGAATTCACAATTTCCCACTTAGGTATTATTTAAAAGAAAAACTGTTATTGGTATTTTGAATGTGATTTATTTATTGTAGATCATAATGATTATCTCCACACTTAAAAACGTGCTATAAGTATTGGGAAGATTGTGATTTTCGGAACATTGAAGTGGGCAGAGCATTCAGGACGAGAATATTTAGCGGAACGAGGGGAAGGGGTGGGGTAGGCTACCCGCACGGCCATGCTACACGTCAACTAGTACCGCGGTCAAACACCAGACAGCGCTGAAGTCTTAGGTGCCAAATATTAGCATGGCTGTCGGCTATCTGTAGTAGTAGGTAATCTGTGGAGTGTACTCAACATCTCACCCAAGTTTCATCGCAATCGGATGAATGGTATGTGAACGCATAGGACACATACATACCCACAAACTATCACGTTACATTGATTTATATATATATATAGATTAATACTGTGTCTTTCACTGGAAACATTATTACACTAAAAGCCCTCAACTTTCATCAACGACAGGGTAAGTAACGTTATAAATAAACACTATTTATTGGGGAAATATATATAAGCTTCAGCATAAAAGAAAAGAATCCTGTAGCAATGCCAACTTTCATCAACTGGACTTGACGTGTTGCCTTGCACACACAGCCACACAGCAACGTCTTCACTCGAATGGCTAACGGCAGGTAATGACGTCACACCTGATGTCAGGTTACCATGGCAACAGGACGAAGTGGCTGAAATAAACAAGTTACTTCGTCTCCTACACAGATTCCCCTCCAAGTTACGACAGTACTACAATCTAGTGACAGGGAGTTCAACTGACACAAGGACGTCATACAACCTCACTTGCGTACCATCTAGCGACGGAGTGTAGAAATAACAGTACTGTACACGATAAACAAGCCCAAGTCAATTGCAACATTTTTATTTAAATTAGAAAATATAATGTTTATCTTACGATATGGCTAGTGAAGAGGCTCTTCACTCTCTTCACCTGAATAGCCGCTACTGGAAGCAGAGGTAGAGCTATGAGGCGATGGTTAGTTTCAGTGTTGAACGATTTCAAAGTCAGAGATGTAGAAGCAGAGGGAGCCGGATTGCTAACTGCTAATAGGGGATCATAGAGGCGACTTGTTCGCAAACAGAGGCTTGCAGACTGGACTGGACGCTGAAAGGTAAAACCGTCTCAAATGAAAATGTATGTATATTTGAAAGAATACTACACATTTTTGACAGTTTTCTAAAAAATGGCTTTAAACCACGCGTTGGCTATGACAGTAAATAGTAGAACTACCAAAACTAAAATAATTTGGAATACAATAAATATTTGACTTAAAATGGCTAATATCACGCAAATTTTTCCAAACTCACAAAACGGACTCTGCGAGGGATCATTCCTCTACCGTCGCAAGGATGGTGTCTCGGAGCTGGATACACTTCGTCAGCAGATACAACTGGGGATGATGACAGGTGGCCGCTAACTTGGGTCAAATTAAGGAAGGACCAGGTAAGGGATTTTGGAGGGCAGTCGGTCGGTCGTGGACCTGTTGAAAGGAACCGTCACGGCACTTGCCTGGTGGTGAAAATAGGAAACCAAGTCAACCATTTTCCGGACGGCTGAAGTGGGATTCACACCCACACTCTCCCGATGCCAGCGAGATACGAGCTAGTGCGTTACTGCTCTTGGCCACCGTGATCGGTAACATTTATTTTTACTCCAAAATATCAAAAATAAATTTAAAAAATGTCCTCTTACTCACTAATTTGGGCCTAGTTTTAGCAAAATTATCCTATCCCGGACCTCCCCCATCCCTCTCCAAGCTAAGGGTATTCCATACTCTCTAGACTCCCTGGTGTGTGTTCGCCTACCCCCATGATCTTGCCTTAAATCCGCCCCTGAACCAAGTACACGGGGCTACATGACCACGATGCTTCAAATCCCCTAATTGAATCAACAACTGCAAAGCAACAAATATTCCAAGTGTAAAATTCTACCTGATTTCGGCAGAAACCAATGCCTTCATTTCCTTGCACAAAGAAATAGATCGCTTTAATTTCAACTTACTGAGGAAATCCAATGGAATAAAATCATTTCAACAACGCTACTATCCACTTCCAGTGTTTCACTTAATCTAAACATGTTAATATTTCAGTGGGAAGTAATTCACGCCAAGACGAACTCACAACATAACTGAAGTGTATGAGGCACTGCGCTGGTGTGCCTTCCCTTGTGAGCAGGGTGAAAGTACTGTTTGAAATCAGCCAATCAGCAATACACTCACCGCTAGTCTTTAGCGCGATACCCCATACGGAACGTGGCTGGGCTACTCTTTCCCTCCCCCACCCCGCGGGCCAGTGTCGAGCCCTTTCAACGATCGGGCTAGACTTGCGGTATACCAAAGTACAGTCACTCACAGCTAAAAGTGTGTAAAAGTGTGTACCCCAGAAGAAAATTAGCGAGTTAAGCGGGATTCGAGAGCCAGCTTCCTTGACAACAATCGGCGGAACATGAATGATGACAAGCTTGATTTTCCTGACTGCACTGCTACATACAAGTCGAGAAAATGTCGAGATAAACATTTTATATTTTTATCAATGGTGGTATACCGCCGGTATATGCGATGCATGGGAGAATTCGCCACTGATATAAACACACCACTCCGGCAGCGCCTGGAACATTACCAGTACTCAGTAAAATAGAGGGTGTTTAATAATGTAAACCGAGTTTCATATTGGCATACATCTACTCTGTCCTGAGTCCATAATCTCGGGAAGGATGACATGTTTGTAAGACCGGTCAAGTAACGGGGAAGAATACTCTCCCAAAATTCATCATCTCTCTGTATGAGTTCCGTTGTTATCCTTTTTGGGTTCCATACTGCAAACACACAACATTGTCTTCTTGTAGTATTAAGCTGCCCTTGCGTCTGGTAGTAAAAATTGTGTTTGATGTCGAAGTTTCCTATTTCTCCTTTCCCCCCACTTTAATTGTATAGCCTCTTCCGGGATAAACTTGTTCGTGTATGATGGGCATTTGATTAAAAAAAAAGTCCTCTCGGCACGTTGGAAGGCGGAGGTAGATTTCACCGGGCAAACTAGGGGATAGGCTTTAATAGGCAAAATGTGCAGGTTTTCGTGGACGATCAGACCTCATTTAGCCTTCGGAGGGGAAGTAAAGCCGGCGGCCCCATGTCATAGATTTATGGCATGTTAAAGAACCTTCCACTAATTACACCTATGTGAGGCTAAATTAGGTTAAAATTGTAAACAACGCTCAGGTTCCTACGTTTGTCGCCAGGAACCGACTGCGGTGGCGTCTAGTAGCCACGTTCTGAACTAGTAGTTGTTAACGATGGCGGCAAAAGTAGGAACTACTTGAAAATTCAAAGTCTGCAGTCCTTACTTGAATTATGAAACAGAAACACACACTAATACAGTCATCACAATTAACACCGGTTATCAGACAGATTCTACACACACCCAAAGTACACGGGGCTACATGGCCGCGTTGTCGCAGCGCCTAAACTGAGGAACCAACCAAGCAGACCTCAATTATTGCGAGAAAGTATTTTACAATTGGAGCTTAATTAACTTTTTTTTTTCGTCTTTCCATGCATATTTTTAACATTTTATTGTCTTATGGGCACGGTAACATTCTTGTCATTTGGGGTCCATTTTTATACTTGTGGTCACACTGTCCTTATGCAAGGTTTCGACACTGATGTGTAACTATCTAACAGTCTGTTGCTTCATCACGCAAAATTTTATCTGCCGCAGAGATGTTGGTTAGTTCCTCAGTTTAGGGGCTGCGACAACGTGGTCATGTAACCCCGTGTACTTTAGCTGTGTGTAGAATCTATCTGATAAACGGTGTTAATTGTGATGGCTGCATTAGTCAGTAATTCAGGTAAGGACTGCAGACGGTCAATTTCAAGTAGTAGTTCGCAATTTTGCTACCACTACCGTCAACGACAGCTAGCTGTTAACTTGGCTACTAGATGCCACCGCAACCAGCAACGTTGGAACTTACCCTCCGAAGGAAAGCATACTGAGGGATTTTTAGCACTCTTAGAAAATCCGATGATTTCGGCCGGCTTTGAACCCGTGACCTTGGGCATAGAAGTTCAGCATACTACCAGTTACGTCACCTAAGTCGCTTCCACAGCGTCAGATGGAAAACTGAATGTGATCTCGTGCAATGGCGTTGTCATGGCAACCTCTGATAGCTCATCCCTTATCAATCTAGAAGCGTTGTCATGGTAACCTCTGATGGCTCTTGGCATTTTCTTATAATTCCGAAATAATTTTTCTCATCCCTTGGCGTAATGGCGGGTCATATCAAAAATTCTTTCAAACAAAAGTTTTAGGTAATTATTAGGGGAATATTGCCCATTTTGTACGGTTTTGATAGTGTGCCTATTAAGAGAGCTATGATTAATGTTTCCCGAAAAAAACACTTTTTCCCACCCGTTTGGTAAATGGTTGGTGCTATCAAAAAACTTTTTAAACATAAATTTTTGTCCCTTATCCGACACATAGTATGAACTTTTAATGTATTCGATATTTCACGTATTAAGAGAGTTATAGCGATATTTCACTTTTTCAAAAAAAAACATTTTCACCCCCCTTCGAACGATTTTGCCCGTTAACGAACTCGACCGAGATTCTAAAGGGGTACATATTACGTAAAATATTCAAAGTGATTGGTGCAAAATTACGGCAGTTATCGTGTCCACAAAAAGCTGATATATACATACATACATATTTAAAATATATATACACTTTTGAATTGACGGTGGTTTTGGGGTCTGGGGGATGTGAAACGCAAAGATATGTCGAAATTTTCCGGAAGTCGAAACATGGTACCCATTGCAATAGCTTTCTAATGAAATCTGCCTAACACCGTATTCACCAATAAGTCCAACCGGGCACATTACACTGTGTTTTTTTAAGTCACTGTACTATTAAAACATGTTGAACGGTAAAAGGTATAACGTGTACATTAAAATTCTATTAGTACAGTACAGCTGGAATGGTTTTGTTCCAAAAACTGTGCTATGGTTGGCTTTTTGTAAATCGTTAGAAAAGCACAAAAAGAGCTTAACTCTAAATTTTAGAATAATTTGCACGATCATTTTGTCGGAAAACACAAAAAAAAACATTGAAAAGCGTTTTTCTCTGAATCGACGTATTTTAAAGAAAAGAGTTTTAAACAGAAAAAATGTAGAGGACATTGTCACCCACAATTCGTCTCATTGAGGTCATGTCATACGTTTTGAAATGCAGAAGCTAGATGGCGCCAAAGTTTCCAAAAAAGTGTTTTTTCACTTTTTGTCCTAGAAAAAATTGGTGTTTTTTTTTCACAAAACAGTGAATCAGAAATTTGTTCCTCTCAAAATTGTCTGCAACATTTATTTAAACGTTTATTTCCTCCGACTTACCGTTCCAAAGTTATAGCGCAGCAAATGCAACGCTGCGTAGTCAAGGCTACTATTGTTACTGCGGAGAGAGCGGTGGGCATAATTTAGACAGGGACCGGTGTCGGACAGCTGCCTATAAGGCTCGGTCAAACAGGACGCGGGCTGTGTTTGTTAATTAGCTCAAACAATCATATCTATTTCAATCGCAACGTATCAATCATAACTATACACATATTAACCTTTGTGCCATCTGAATAGTACAATTTTCACACTTCGGCAGACTATAACTTTGGAACGGTAAGGCGGAGGGAAAAAATGTTTCAATAAATGTTGTAGACAATTTTGAGAGGAACAAATTTCTGTTTCACTCTTTTGTGAACAAAACATTTTTTCTATGACAAAAAGTGAAAAAACACTTTTTTGGAAACTTTGGTGCCACCTAGCTTCTGCATTTTAAAACGTATGACATGACCTCAATGAGACGAATTGTAGGTGACAATGTCCTCTGCATTTTTTGTTTCAAAAACTTTTCTTTAAAATACGTCGATTCCGAGAAAACGCTTTTCAATGTGTTTTTGAGTTTTCCGACAAAATGATCGTGCAAATTATTCTACAATTCAGAGTTAAGTTTTTTTTTAGCTTTTCTAACGATTTACAAAAAGCCAATCATAGCACAGTTTTTGGAACAAAAGTTTTTTTTTTTCTGTGCAGCTGTCCTGTATTATATTGCACCTTCTAAGACAATAGCAATACCGTCGTGGAATGAGCTTGTTCGCTGCTCGTTGTAAAAGAGAGGCGTGTGGTAATGTCCCCAATCCCCTGCACGAGGGAAAGCCTGAGCTGACCTGAGACAAACTGTCTCTGTCCCTGTCTCGCGCTGTTTCAAGGACAGGACTTGGCGACGCGACATCTGACGGACTCCGGATGAACTACCAGCATTCAACATTGGCTAGCATTAACGAGTCTATATGCTTATCTTTTTTAAAATCACGATTAAGCATATACAGCGTTCTTAATTTTAAAATATGTTTCAGTAGCGTTCTAGAGAAAACTATAAGCTGTCTTGCAGTGGAGTTTGTTTCTGTTTTCAACATCATCTGAAGACATAGTAGAGTTTAGGAAAAACGCAGTTCAGAACTCTATTTTATATGGAGAATTGTGATTTTAACTACACTTTTTATAACTTTCTTTGTATTCCTATTCGATATGCTTTTGCACTGATGAAAAGTGTATAAAATACTACAGTACGCTATAGAAACAAAATAATTTTACCTTGTCCCGTTTCTT
This sequence comes from Meconema thalassinum, assembly GCA_946902985.2. Taxonomy (NCBI): domain Eukaryota; kingdom Metazoa; phylum Arthropoda; class Insecta; order Orthoptera; family Tettigoniidae; genus Meconema; species Meconema thalassinum. The sequence goes on along the minus strand of OX336390.1, from coordinate 272,565,135 downwards.
TATAAATCGTTTCACAAATTTTTTGACCCATGTTACAACAAGAGCTGGGCTGGCAGCCGGCCGTCCCAACTCCGGCCGGCTCTTAATGCTATAATATATGCGTATTTATAAACAAGCGATATACTGAAAACCAAGTAAGAAAACATAACCTTCGCAAGATGCGACCATCTCAATGTGGGGTGTAGTGGTGAATAACATGTTCAGGAAGTACCGTAATGATATGGAAAATACACTGCATTATATTTCAACAACGTTTTTCCCAGCGTCTACTACAGCTGATGCTCACGTCTCGCAAGCACAGTAGGCAATTCTTTATACAACTAGTAATGTATTTTATGGTCGTCAACCCCAAAAGTAGATCAGCTGTAGTCGTGGAAAATTATTGCGACGGCTAGAAACAAATGATCACCGTGACCAACATAACAAACAAAATCAATCTCGGAGGGTCAATACTGCCGAAATTATTTCATATTATATGTATGATGCGAATACAATAATAGCGTTCAAATAGCTCCCTAGATACTTAAGTCGCAGCCCCTAAACTTAAGAACCAACCTAGATACTTAAGGCTGTGCGATCACCACCACCGTCAATAGCAAGGCAAGAGATGGCAGCACTATCACCGTTTGACAGCCGCTGCATTTGCGTTAGTGATCTGTCTACCCTTCACTTACCACCTACTTCCACCCCTACCTCTCCTCGTTACTCAATAATGTCTTCTGTCTCTCACTGATAGCGTTAGACTGTAAGTGGATGTGTTGTACGGAGAGTGTTTTAAAAGAAATTACAATTTTAGGCTAGTTATAACTCATTTTATTACATTTCTAGTTTCTAAACAAACCTCAGCAAATAGGATAGGCCTAAGCATAAAATTGGATACAGGAAGCACCTGATCAGATAAAAGCAACAAGCTATATCAATGGAAACCTGATATAATGAGCTAACACAGGTGATTTTTTTGGCATAAATAATATATTATGGAAAACGAAGCATGTGCTTGATGTAATTTCTTACCCAAACGCACATCATTAATAATAATACGCAATCACGTTTACATATTTCAACATTTCTTCGGCTATACAGTTTTTCATAAACTAGCATGGATACCATAACCATAGCAGGGATGTACTTTCCCCCACAGACTCACACCGTAGAAATCATAGACGCAGTTATGAACACTCTACGTCATATCAATCCACGAAACACTATAATTCTAGCGGGAGATTTCAACTGCAGGATTGACATTAAGACACAGAAAGGCGAAGAACTACTCAATTTGATGAGGGAAGAAGGTTTTATCCTCATAAACGATCCCAAAGAGAAAACCTACTTTGCTTACAACGGCAGCAGCACAATCGATCTCATCTTCTACAGGGGTCCACAAATCCAAATCAAAGGACTCGATATAGGCTATTTCCATACAGTAACACCTCTCAGGAAACACTGTCCACTAGTAACAGAGTTAAAAATACCCCAGGAAGTACAAACCCCAATAAAAGAAAACTCTAATAAGAAAGTTAAAAGAGTACTGAATATGGACAGCCTTGCCGAAAACACGAACTATCTACAGGAGATCGAAAACCACATTAACAGTAGTCATTTACAAGAAGCGGCGGAGAAAATGAAGGAGTTCTTCCTAACAGGTAGCGTCCCCCAGATACATCGCTTCGCGAAGCCATGGTTTGATGCAGAGTGCTACCATGCAAGACAAAGAACTCTACAAGCTCTAAGAGTGGCAAGAGATTCAAATACAAAGAAGGACCTAGCAGCGTACTCCTTGCATAGAAAAACATATAAGAATATTTTAAAGACAAAGCGAAATGCATACACAGAAGCGGAAGGAGAAAAAATGGCTATGGAAGCATTGAAGGACCCTTTCAAAGCACTGAGGCCAAGAAAATTCAACATAGCAGGGAAAATACCCATGGATACCTGGGCAAGCCACTTCAACGGTATACATAACAAGAACGATGATCAACAAGCTTACCCCAACACAAGTGGAAGCACAAAGATTACAGGTCGGAATTACTTCACTAAATAAGAGGTAGAGTCAACTATTTCAGCACTCAAGAATGGGAAAGCCGCTGGTCCAGACGGAGTGTTCAACGAACATATAAAACAGACATCAGATATCTTACTAGATACATGGACGGACTTATTAAATAAATGCATAGAACTGGAAACAATACCAGAGAGCTGGAGAAGATCGACTATTAAAGTATTGTACAAAGGAAAAGGAGACTTCTCTGATCCCAACTCGTATAGGGGCATTGCACTCGAAAACAACATGTTTAAAGTACTGACAAGACTTATCACTGAACGCCTAACCATAGAGATCGACCATCTGATCCCAGAGGAGCAATTCGGATTCCGGAGAGGAAGAAGCACACTACATGCTGCAAAGAACCTCCTGGATGACATAGACGATACCTTACGGTTACCAAGAGGAAAGCTCCATTGTGTTTTCGTTGATTACTCCAAAGCCTTTGACATGATCGACAGAAAACTCCTAGTGTCAAAATTAGAACAGCTCACCGGAGAAGAACACCCGCTAACCAATATAATAAAGGACATCTTAACTTACAACAAGTTCTCGATTGATGACTCCGTATCTACAACATACGACCTAATCCAGACCAATGGCGTACTACAAGGGGACCCCCTCAGCCCACTTTTATTCAACGTAGCTACAATCGACATCATTAAGACAATAAAACAGGCAACGAAGTCTACTTCACTTTATATGTATGCCGACGATATGGTTCTCGCATCGACCAACATTCAGGACATCCAGCTTTCCCTCAACGCGTTAGCACTATGGACAAATGAAAACAGCTTCACAGTAAACGAGAAGAAAACCCAACAAATGACCTTCCGGAAAGGGGGAAGACATACTTTACTACAAGGACACTCCATTGGAAAGAGTAAATGCATTCCGGTATTTAGGCATCACACTTCAGACTACGACGACATCGTTACGGCTACATATAAAGGAAAGAGTGACGGCAGCAATAAAAGCTTTTTATGGAATCAAAGACATAAGAAGTTTATCCATACATAGAGCAATGGCTCTCTTCAAAGCAAAGATTATACCAATCTTAACCTATGGTTTGGACCTCATTTGGCTTAAACTGACGATAAAAGACATATCAGCAATAGAAAAGGTGAAAGCCCGCTACTTGAAAGCAGCCTTAGGGTTATCAAGGTTCACGCTCTCAAGGCTCGTCTATGAGCTGGCAAGAGAGACTTTCCTTATAGAGGACTTACGTCTACTCTACGAACTTCAATCAACCGATGCGACCAGGAATTTAATGGAGGAGAGAGAGAAGAAACGACGAGAAATATGGCCGGAGTTCTTCTCTACAGATGCCATGCTAGACCGAACGTGGATGGAACCCAACCAAAAACTACGACACGTGCTGACCCGGTTGGCGGTGCACGGTTACCACCACTTGATCTGCGTAAAGACTCACTTTCATGAGCCAGACGATACTTGCGTATGCAGCCTGTGCCATTCAGTGTGTGAAAGATACCATATCACCTTATGCAAGCAAAGACAAATTTCTCTCACTGATTATAGTGAAATGTGAACTAAATTACAGGGTTTAAGATATTTATGTATTTATGTATTTTGTGAATGCACTTTCGTGCGCAATTATACTATTATTATAAACTAAACTACTAAAAGTGCTATAAGTCTACTTCCACCGATAAATATCGGCTGAACGGCCCCTTTGTTCGAGAAATAACATGGTTTACAAGGCAGGCTTTTATTTTTTATAAAAAAACGGTTTTATGTTTAGTATTTAGAGCTTTTTATTTATGTAAAAGGCGCTTTGCGGGCCTTTGCTAGGGCAAAAGTGCTCATTAAATCGTTCATTTCTAATTTTTTGGCCGTTTCACATTCAATTGACAGAGTAGCCAAACCGTTCAGACGCTCCTGCGCCATCGTTGATCGCAAATAGTTTTTAGCCTATTTTCATTTATGGAAAAATAGGCTTATGAGATCGCCTTTTGTCCGTGTGTCTGTGTGTGCGTGTGTGTGTGTCCCTAATATAATATTAACGGCTGGAGCGATTTCAATGAAACTCGGTAAGTTCATTGCACTATTCCGGATGACCCCGACCGTGCCATTCAAATTTTGTTACGTCACACCAATCCAACATGGCGGCTGTGCGAAATATTTCATCAGCATTCAATATCTCCGAAACTATTACCGAGAATACCCTGAAATTTTGTACGGTGATAAAGGGAACTACTAGAAGTTCACCTATATGATTTTTGTAAACCTGGTAACTACAAAACCAACATGGCTGCCACGCGAATTCGCGACTTTTAAATAGACGTTTCTCGCGATTTAACCAACCAAACGCAATGAAACTTGGTACAGTATATGTTTATACACATTGTAATGCACTTACATCTAATTTCGTTCAATTGTTTACATAATCTCAAGATGGCGGCTGTGCGAAGTATTTCACCGGCATTCTATATCTCTCAAGCTATTACCGTTATCACCCTGAAATTTTGTACGGATATAAATAGCACTACTGGAAGTTCATTTATGAGACTTTCAAAAATCGGTTAACTATAAAACGAACATGGCGGCCACGCGAAGTTGACAGTTTTAAATAGATTTTTCTCGCGATTTAATGATCCAAACGCAATGAAACTTGGCACAGCAAATGTTTATACACATTGTAATGTACTGGTATTTAATTCAGTTCAATTGTTTACATAACTTCTAGAAAGCGGCTGTGCTAATTTTAAAATTAAGTTTTATTTCTTGTGTCGTAATCATGCGATCGAAGTGAAAGTTTGTATAATGAACCTACGCAATAATTTTCCTTTAATGGTACATGACTCTATGGCCTATACTGTGCCCGTTTCCCCGACGTCACGTTGGCACGGCGATTGCAACGAGAAACCGAAGAAGGGACACAGGCGTTAGAAAAAAAAATTAAGTCCTGGAAATATTTGTCCAATGCAAAAAAAAATCAAAACAACTAGCTCGGGCAGGCAAGAGATCGAATATATCGGGTCGTTTAAAGGGATAGTCATGCAAGGTTCAACATGATAAATACCTCACAAACAAGAAAAAGAAAAAGTATCACTGACTCGGGAGAAGTTCCAAACTACAGGAATAATTAGAACTTGTTAAAATCGAGATCCCAAATTTATTTTAGAGCAGACGGACAAAAGAAAGATATGAACACTCCTATTACTCAAGGCAAATCATTAGGTTGGGATACAAGTATCCATAATGTCCATCTGTGCCGTTGAGCTGTCCTATTTCACTTAAATGGGAAGTTCTCACAAAAGAAAATTAATCATAGTTCGAGAGTTCGTTGTTTAGCTGAATATGAATTTTAAAAAAAACTTCACTATCAGTTTCAGCTTTGTAGAAAAAAAATTAAACATTTTTTTCTTCCCATAAAACAGACTAAATTAATAATTCACACACAAATTATACACATCCCTGATATTTACATATATTAGATTGATATTAATGACCGTTAATTAATTAATTGGATTAAATTAATTATAGACAAATAAATGATTATTATCATTATATCACCACAATAATTCCAAGTTTCCTTATGGAAAACATATCAGCTCAAAGTAGCATTAATCTATCGTAATTTCTCAAAACATTGGTTTACAAGGGAATTCTAATCACTCAAGTCATTCTCAAATAAGAAATTGGATTTAACATATGCTTATGGGAGAAATTAAATTGTTCAGAATGCGATGATGTAACAGTTACATTCAAAGATAAAGGAATACAGCAGAATTGCCTAAGATCTGCATAGTTATTAAATTGAATTGACCAGCTCATTAAACCCTAACAACAGTGCACAAAATGACGATAAATTGGACGAGAAAAAAACCTGTCATCGCACTATTTCCCAAAGTTGGAAATATAAATATAATTACTATAATAAAGCACATACTAGTTCATTTGACCTAGGACTGCATCCTGGCATAATCACAAACATTTATATCATCGAAGAAATTCATTATTTATTAATTTATTAAAGCGTTGGAATGGAATATCTCATTTCCAACAGTTGCTGCTCTTAGACCACTATAAAGTGTCTACAACTCATTAATAATTGTGCTTTATTCAAAATCCATTTCCAAAATCCTTTTGACATAATGCCAAGTAATCCTTAAGTGGCAATAATAAGACTGGTCAGAATCTCTTAATGTCTACGATTATTATCGGCTTCGTATTTTTATACAATCTGAATTAATTACTGTAGGGTTCAGGATCACACATCATGAATCCAGATGATAATTACTGTACCAAGAATTAATTATCAAGTTTCAAAAATTAGCTCTGCAAAAAGTTAAATTTCCGCTTGCAACCGCCGTAAAGGTATAATACGCCATTAGTAAGAACGAAACTAAGTTTAGAATAAGTTTATAAAAAAAATGGAATCCTACCATAAAACATTTTGTTAAATGTCTTACATATATGTGTGAAATTACTCTTAATATCCATAAATTATATGCTCTTTAGTTTGGGAATTCATTCGAAATATATCAGTCACCTGGAAGAGAGAACATTATGACAACATGGTAATGGCTTGTCATATAATTTGAGACAAGTGGTCTGAAAGCATGCTCAGGGTTACGGAGAATGTGTTGCCTATGTGATTTCCCACGACGTGGTTAATTTTGGTCCTATACTTAATTTTGCAAGATCGCCGCTTACGATACTCTTGTAATGCATCCATCGTCGTGACATCTGATCTAACGTGAATTCGGTCCCCCAGATCTCGGACTCATCCTGGTCATTAAGCTTCCCTGTTGATGGCTTAAGCTATCATCTTGAATAGTAATAAAGTCTTTATTAGTGTTCCCATGTTACTGTTCTTAATTACAAGTGGCATCGTGGATGACTTCATACAACCCCTTAAATCAAAATTGGTTGTACGCCACTGATGGTGAAATGTTCCGACTATTTTATCAGAGTGTAATAGGTGGTGTAATTGCAATATTGTTCATTATTCATGAATGCAATTGCTATTAATCCAATTAAATATTGATCTTATTCTGTTACATGTAGTACAGCTATCGTGTCGAAAAAGAAAGTTCAACATTGTATATCTTTGTGCCTGGCGGAATAATATGACGAGATCTGTCATATGTTGTGCGCTGCAACAAGTTGTATTTCAATGTCTACTGGCCGGCGTTCTACGGTGAATATATTTCCAGTCCGCTAATGGTGCTGTGAATGTGTCCGCTGAATAATATTATAATTCATACTTACAGTATTTCTGCCACTTGTAGGAAGCACTGACTTTGCTTTACTTAACACTGGTAAAGAAATTATTATAAGTATCGGCGTATCACCAGCCAGATTGTGGTGGTTAGTTAAATAGTGCAAACACACGCTTTTCACACGTATTAGAAAAACTCATCTTCGCGCACACATGAGTTTAGCCAGTGAAAAAGAATTCTCGAATGACCGTGTTCTAGAACTGACAGAGTCCACGCTGCCTAGTCACGTGATTCATAGCGGTGCGTGGGGAAATTTCCACCCCTCATCTATTGCGTCACGACTTGTCAAAGCCGTTAGGAGTTGAAGATGTTCGACTCTCGCTTGTGCTAAATTTTAGCTCAATGCCATGAGGATGGGTCCATTTATCAGCTAGAATAATTATGAAGAATGTTTCTTTAGCTCTGGGTCTGCTACAAACACATGCTGGAATACATTACAATATGTTACATTCATCAACTGCTTTGCGAATCTCGGCAATTAAACATCACCAACATGGTGGATTTCGGTCACAATACATATAACAATCCAACATGGCGACCATCCGAAATATTTAGATGGTTATCAATATCTACGAATCTATTACAGCAATCAAATTGACTTTTTTAATGTTCATAGGGGCTATGAAGATATAGGACTTTCAATAACCTGGCGATCACGAATCCAACATGGCGGTGACGCGAAGTAAAAACATTCACATGGACATTTCTCGCAATATCCGAGTGCAGTGAAACTTGGTACAGTAAATCCTTATACAAATGTTCCCATAACCACAAGATGGCAGCTGTGTGGAATTTTAAAATCTCGTTTTAACTTCTTGTGTCCTAATCATGCGATTGAAGTTTGAATGCTACACGTACACAATAATCTTCATGCAACAGTACATTACTCTATGACCTACATATATATAAATCCAACATGGCGACCATCCGAAATATTTAGTCGGTTCTCAATATCTACGAATCTATTACAGCAATCAAACTGAAATTTTGTATGTAGATAGTGGCAATTAACATAAGTAGGATATATGAAAATAGGCTTTAGTTCTTCAGGGAACTACTTGTTTTGATTAGTTTCAAAATGGAAAAACTCCTTTCCCCCGACGCAACCGTTATAGGAATTGTAAGCATATTCTGATATGCCGTCGTTAAATTAGGATAGGACTCTTTTATCGGGGCTAAGTACTCTAGTGCAACGCAAGAACTTTTTACAGATTATGGAACAGCGTACCTAAATAATTGTTGCTCCAGAAAAAGATCCTCTGCATCCAAAACTTTAAGCTCCCCGTCTTTTAGAAAATTAGAGAGTGTTTGACAATGGTCTTTCAATTGCCTTTCCTCCAAATTGGAAAGCTTGGAAGGATCGAAGTGAAATCCAGAGTAGGCTATTCCGAAAAAATATTAACTTCGTTAAATCTATTTTCTACGCAGCTCAGTGCAGTATCTACGACAGACAAAAGGTAATTTACCCGAAATTTATTTTCAGCTTCTTTTTAAAGTTCCTCTTCAGTTTTTTCCACCTGTTGATCATCTTGCTGTTTTATTTCATCAAGGAACCTTTTGCGATTGCCTTGACGGCGAATAGAAAATTTATTTGCAAAGCCCAAATTTTCCATTATTTCTCTAGCGGTGGACATTGCACTGTCAAAGCCAGTGTTGCGATAATTTTGAAAAAAAAAAAAAACTTTATGCCCTCAAGTTCGGTTAAAGCCGTATCTAACGAAGTCTTCTCTGGCGAGTTTTACTTGTTGAGTTCACAGAAAATTAATTATCGTACCAGATAACGAGGCTTAAAACAAATTCATACGAACTTGTATGAAGCAACAAAGATTGTGCCTCTGACCGGGTAACAGGATCTTTGGTAGTTTCTGCCAATTTTTCTAGAGCTTCGTTTACTTTGCCTAACTGGTACCTGATGGGCTTGGCACTGCCAATTCAACATTCTCATCTCGTGCTAGCTAAAGATTTTAGTGGGAAGAGGCCAGGACATAGTTCGCACAAAATGTCCCACCTTTCCGTGGAAGCTACAAACAAAGTGCACAGGCGCTGAACTATACCAAAAAATGCCACAGCGTTCTTATTGCATTAACCATGTCACCCAAAAGTATGTTAAGATTATGTGCAACACATGCCATGAACATTGCTCGTTTATTAGTATTTTTACTCGCATCTGCACTCCCTTATACTTGGCCTTCATATTAGCGCCCTTGTCATACCCTTGTCCCCAACAGTCCATGATATCAAGATCATTATCCTCCAATACTCCTTTCCCGTAGTGTCGTGTACCTCCAAAAACTCGATGAACGATTCGACGATCCTTGGAGTTTCTGCTATCATATCAACATAGCGGAGGACAAATTTTAATTTGGGCAGGACTGAATCAAACACACTTTATTTATTTATTTATTTATTTATTTATTTATTTATTTATTTTCAATTATGAAAAACAATGACCTTAAGCGCGGGGCCTTTCTGAGCGCGGGGCCTGGCGCGACGGCCCTGCATATTACCAATTTGGTGACTAGGCACTCTCCCTCCGTCCAGCCCAATAAAAAAGATTATATTATGATATAGTATGATATGATTGACGGGGAGAGCTGGCCGTGCGGTTAGGGTTGTGCAGCTGTGAGCTTTCATTCCGTAAATAGTGGATCTGAACCCCCCCTGTCGGTAGCCCTGGGATGGTTTTCCCTGGTTTCTCATTTTCACACCAGGCAAATGGGCGCTGTACCTTAATTAAGGCCACAGCCGCTTCATTCTCACTCCTAGTCTTTCCTATCCCATCGTCGCCATAAGGCCTACAGTTTCTGTGTCAGTGGGACGTAAGGCAAATTGTAATATATATAAACTAGTAGTAGTGCCCGGCTTCGCCCGGTGGATTTATTTGTTTTATGGATGATAATGAATACTACTACAGAACTGGCATATGATACTTGTAACACCCCCGTCCTAACAGCAGAATACGACCGAGCCCATTTGCGATATAACCCAGATGAATGTACCGAGACTACAGTATCTAGCATAGGCCTAGAAATAATACACCGATACAACTGCGGTAACAACTTCTATTAACAATAACACTTACATACATTACATGACATTTAAAGGACATGGAAAAAAATACAAGATTCTTTGGTACTTGCCTTATATTCTAAACGACAGATCAACATTCACAGTAATCCAAGTTTCCAAACAAGCAATGACAACGGCGTATAGTCTTTCACGACGTTCCTCCACTTGTATCGACTCGTCTTGTTACTACTTATTGCTCAAATCGTCGGTAGTTCCAATATAAAGCTCATTCATGTTCCAACGCATGTTAATAGGCCTGAAATACATTTATCTCTTCCGATAATCCAAGAGGTTTCAAAGCAAACATTATCAATCCAACGTCCACTCACTCTCATAAAAAACTCAACCTCTTCACAATATCAATATCAGGTGCTCGATACATATACATGCTTAAACCCATGTCAAGATGTCGTAATTCATATCTTTTAATATAATACTTCACTATCCTCGGCAGCAAAATTTTATAAACGTCTAAGCCCTGTCATGGCTTCCTGAGAACTTCTCTAGTTCACTCCTCGGCTGACGGAAGACTACTGTAACCGTTTGCCAACAGAAGATTCATGAAACAAAAACCAACAGCAACAACTCCAATACATCATCCAAGGTTAAGGCTACCAAAACAACTCACCACATATATCAAGTCCAATTTTATCACTCCCGGCTAACATGATTCTTACCCGACAAGTCATATTTAACATCTCAAAATCAATGCAGATTGTACCACATAATACAGTACAGATATTTACTCTCGGAGACACGAACTATCACCGTATCTCAGGCCACTTTGATACATAACAGACCTAGCAGCAAACTCAACTACTGTCTTCTTCCATGGAGATCCAAGTCTAACCAAAATATTACAAGATCTCGGCACACTTCGTACTTGACATGCAACATAATAGTTAGACAAATGACAACTAACTCGTCGTTCTCTCACAGGACCGGAACATCAGCTGCATTCAGTAGAAAGACAAATATAAGTTCTTACCTTTCGGTGTAGCTCTCTAGCGGGAAAACAGAGAACCGAAGTCATCACACAAGGCAATCAAAATTAAACATATCGAAAGGCGTAGCAAACGTAAAATAGTGACGTAATACCGGCACAATACTTAAACTACCTGAAAGATCGGTGAAACGGTGTAGATTTGTGCCAAAGGGCCTAAATGCACGGAATGGATGGTCTGTACGAAATTTCATGTGGACTATGTTACTCGCAGGGTTCCAAAGGGTAAGTATTCAAATTTTGGTTCAGATCGGTGAAACGGTGTAGATTTGTGCCAAAGGGCATAAATGCAGGGAATGGAGTGGTCTGTCCGAAATTTCATGTAAACAGTGTTACTCGTAGGGTTCCAAAGGCTATGTATACACATTTTGGTTCAGATCGGTGAAAAGGTGTAGATTTATGCCAAAGGGCCTAAATACAGGGAATGGACCGGTCTGTCATAAATTTCATGCAGACAGTGTTACTCGCAGGGTTCCAAAGGGTATGTATACAAATTTTGGTTCTGATCGGTGAAACGGTGTAGATTTGTGCCAAAGGACCTAAATGCAGGGAACGGAGTGGTCTGTCCGCAATATAACATAGCCTAAACTATTCCTCTTGAATCTGGCTATCATATAAAAAAAAAGAATTTTTCGAATCCGACTGGTAGTTCCAGAGATTAGCGCGTTTAAACACACAAACAAACACACAAACTCTTCAGCTTTATTATATATATATTATTTTGATATATTTTGAAGATTACAACTCACATAAAGTTCTATTGATCATAAACATATTTTATTCTGCTAATATAACTTACAGAATTTTATAAAGTAACTTATAAATAATTTTTAACATTCTGTAAGGAGTAATGGGTGAGTTAATAACACTTCTACGATTTCCTCTAGACTGTGGTCGTGTAGCCTGGCATGATGAGTCAGGGAGGGAGAGGGGGTACCTGCGATAGCAAAGGTGTTGAAGGAGAGGGGAAGGTAGGTGCCCGAGCGCGCTCTTGCCCAAGACCTTGTATTGTCGTTGTGTGTGTGCACGCGTGTGTGTATGTGTGTGTGACCGATTCAGCCAGCGTTTTTTAGAGTCTGAAAGGTACATGCACCACTGGTATATCGCTGAACCAATTTTCTTTATCAAACTTTTCTACTGCTCAGAATAAGATCCACTTCAAATTAATAAAACTTTGAAGTTAATATAACAATTTTTTCTCACTAAAAATGGTATTCAAATCTGAAGAGGTTAATACAAAATTTGAATTTCGAAATAAGAATTGTTCCTATCGCAGGTACTACTACAAGGGTTGTTGTAGAGAAATTTCGGTGTCTTCCGATTATTAGTTACGTCGTGGTGATCGTACCTTTAACGCTCAACATAGCCACTTTGAAGCCATGTCCTCAGCAAACGAGCCGTCGTTTTTTTTCTGCAAAACGCATATAATGTCTCACAAAGACCTACATTAGAGATTAAGAATAAAAATAAAATTTTAATTTTTGACCGCACAGCCTTAAGTTGTCATACTTTCCTTATATTTCATATGATCGTCATGCAAGTAATTCAACACGGCTGGGATTATGTTGGCATAACGGTCAGACTATGTATTCTTTGCTGCAGCGAGGCGGTGGGAGTCAAAGATCTTCGTTGCGTGAGTAATGCTTAATTATGGAAGGAAGGGCCGAGAACTGTACAGGTAGACCAAGTTTAGAATATGTTAAACAGATTGCCTCGGATGTAGGGTGTGGTAGCTATGTAGAGATGAAAAGATTAACTCAGGACAGGGAGACATGGAGGGCTGCATCAAACCTGTCAAAAGACTGAAGACTCAAACACACAATCTCGCGATCATTAGACACGGTACCTCCAATTTAGTTAGAAACCAAAACTCAGAACGTGATAATTCCCATCGTAAATCTCACGTGAATTGACCGGGAATCGAACCCTGTCCACCTTGGGGAGAGGCAAGCAGAAGTTGACGCTGACGTTGCTCTTGTTCATTTGAGCAAATTGGACATGGTGGTCATTGAGCCCACCTACTTGTAATAAAATAAATATATAAATAAATACATTTCTCTGATAACCTGTGTTATTGAGGTGTCTGTAGTATGGTGAGTATTTGATATTCAGGTGAGGATTCGCAAGGAGGCGGTCGTGACATTGTTATGAACAATTTCGGCATTTGTCTGGAGTAAAAGTGGAAAACTATGGAAAATCACTTCCAAGATCGCTGAGGTGGGAATCGAACCAACCTCTACTCAGTTTTGGCTCACGAGGCTGAATGTACCCCGTTTCAGTCCTCACACCAGAATTGAAATTTCTCGGCAGAGCTGGGAATCGAACCCGGTCCACCTTGGTGAGGCAAGCAGCTTGACGACTGCTGAAGTTGACGCTGATGCTGCTCTTGTTCATTTGAGCAAATGGACATGGTGGTCATTGAGCCCACCTACTTGTAAATAAATAAATAAATAAATATATAAATAAATAAATACATTTCTCTGATAACCTGTGTTATTGAGGTTTCTGTAGTATGGTGAGTATTTGATATACAGGTGAGGATTCGCAAGGAGGCGGTCGTGACATTGTTATGAACAATTTCGGCATTTGTCTGGAGTAGAAGTGGAAAACTATGGAAAATCACTTCCAAGATCGCTGAGGTGGGAATCGGACCCACCTCTACTCAGTTTTGGCTCATGAGGCCGAGTGTACCCCGTTGCAGCCCTCACATCAGAATTGAAATTTCTCGGCAGAGCTGGGAATCGAACCCGGACCTCTGGGGAGACAGCCAAGAACGCTAGCCACGTTGAACAGTAAGCAGAGGAATGTAAAATCAAGTGAGAATAGGGAAGAATTCCGCCTAACAATGATTATTATTTAAATCACCCATACAGATAATTTCAATAAAACATAGCATAAAATATGCTGTCGCCTCCGTAGCGTAGCGGTCACCATGGTTAGATGCCGCCCCGGAGGTCCTGGGTTCGATTCCTGGCTCTGCCACGAAATTTGAAAAGTGGTACGAGGACTGGAACGGGGTCTACTCAGCCTCGGGTGGCCCAAATGAGTAGAGGGGGTTCGATTCCCCCTCAGCCATCCTCGAAGTGGTTTTCCGTGGTTTCCCACTTCGTCTTCGGGCAAATGCCGGGATGGTACCTTCTTCAAGGCCACGGCCGCCTCTTTCCCTCTTCCTTGTCTATCCATCCTAACCATCCCTTACCTTCCCTCATGAGGCCCTTGTTCGCTTTGCAGGTGAGGCCGCCTGGGCGAGGTGCCAATCCCACCTCACCAGTTGTATCCCTTCCGATTCGATGTTCCCAGCTCTAGGACACTGCCCGTAGAGGCGGTAATGGTGAGTTCCCTCGCTGAGTCCGTGGGTTCCACCAACCTGGAGGGTAAACGACTAAAAAAAATATGCTGAAAAAGGTAGGGAGGATATTATAAAATAATTCAAAAGAAGTAAAAAATTCTGCCCTAGGGCAGTCTTGAAGCCAGGACACAAAGTCACCAAGCTCGCACGATACCACTTGTGCACATCTGTGCTCGCATGTTTAGTAGATTAACATAGGTCTTAATACATGTGGTTAAATGTCGAATGATTTCATTTAGACTTTAAAATGTTGATTGGAACGCATTCATTTGCTGCGTGGGTTGTTTTAAACTTGATCTAAAGCAAGTTTCACGCTAATAATGCAATTCAACATCGAATATTATCCACATCTCACTCGATAACCTTCCTCCATGTTTGATCGGATGTGACCCCTGCTACTATCTACCGTCTCGATTCGGAACCAGGAGAATGGCTTGACATAACAGCCAATAAAAGGCTCGGAAATACATACTGTGGGTGACTCGGGCTGAAAAAAATGCCAACGGGCCACATCCTTGAGGATTGTTTAGGCCCCTTTCACACCGAAGATGCAAGACGCAAGATGCATGCAACTTGCATCTGAATGAAAGGGCTTTCACACCCAAGATGCACGTGCCACTTGCACCTTCTTTTAATATCCATTATCTCAGTTTAGTTTAGTACGTGAGTTTGAGAAATGAATAATCAATCATCCGACTCTTCAGACGACGAAATTACAATTCTGGCTTGTGCGGTCAGAAGGAGACGAAGACAAAGAAGGAATCGTTTATGGCAGCACCATAACGAATAGAATATAAAGTGTGATCTCTTCTCCCTCAATAGCATGTAATGAATACGGATCGGGTTGGCACTCGCCGCTACGCAGCGCTACGGTCGACTTGAGATTGTTGATTTCCACATATGTTTATGTGTTTATGTGCGATATATTAAGTATTTAACCGGTCGGAGTATTTTGGTGGTGTTCTGTGCAATCGTTTATTGATATACAAGTGCTTACACTATTACTTCATAGTATTAATACCTGAAATGCTATTGTAGGAAGCATTAACTGAAATGGAATTTAATTTCTTGTCGTGTGTCGACATTATCTTCGTGTGTTAATTTTATTGTTATTTAATGTAAGTAAACAGCAGTTTAGCCCATATATTTTCACGAGTGCTTAATGTGAGTAGTGAAGATGTCTTGCTTTTTGTACCAGGATGCAGATCTAGCTATGAGGACTGTAAAGAGGTCAGACGGTTTTTCAAACCTCCTAAAGATAAGGAACGATTTATCAAGTGCAAAGGGGCCATACCAGGGAAGGATAGGGAACTTACTGAAAAGTCCTACATCTGTGATGCTCACTTTTCAGAAGATTTAATTGTTAAATTTGACAAATTTGTGATAGAAGGGAAGGAAGTATTACTTCTCCCAAGAACCAACTGGCGATTGAAAGACTATTCTGTTCCACATATATTTCCTAATTTGCCTAAGTATTTGTCCAGTATGGTGTAAATAAAAATGCTCTTGAAGCCATTAAAGACTACTTCTGTGAAGAAAGGGATGAGAATAAAAAGACAATGAGTTAAAAAACATATATGTACCGTAATGCTGAAGGAGGCGTGATCAGTTTTAGACAATAGCCTACTCTATGAAGGGGTCATGACTATGCCTTCTATGTATCTTAAATGTTAAGTGCTTCTGAAATGATGGTAGTTTATTGAGTTTGGTGTTTGTGGAGTGAAATTTATGGGTATAATTGATTTTTGTAATATTCTAATGTAAAGTTGAAGGAGCCGTGATCGGGTTTAGGCAATAGCCTACTCCATGAAGGGGTCATGACTATGCCTTCTATGTCTGTTTACTGTTAAGTTCTTCTGAAATGATGGTAGTTTACTGATTTCGGTGTTTGTGGAGTGAAATTTATGGTTATTATTGAATTTTATAGTAATCTACGGTAAATTTGAAAGTTGCGTTCGTACGGCTTTTTTTTTTCTGTGTTGCAAGTCTGTTAAGGGAATGTAAAATTTGTAACAATGTGAAGAAATCCTTTCTGATAGCGAGGTTAATTTTTCCGTTCTTTTTTTAAATTTACCAATAGCTGGCAAAACTAATTGCATTTTGAACTTGCTCTCTGTTTCGCTTATTGTCGAAACTGGACTATTACAGGAGACGACTTATTAAATTATAATTGGGCACAGTAAAGTAAGTGGAGAAATCGAACTTATTAGCGCCTATGAGGACTTGCGGTGTTTTAACATGTAAAACAGGTCGCAAGGTTTTAAAAGTCTCGTAAGCGCCAATGCTAACTTACATCACAAATCGGAGCCAGCGCTGCGCTGCGGCGGACCAGGCGTACTAGGCCAGTGATATCACTTCTTATTCTATACGTTATGGCAGCACCCATACTGGGATAATGCTGGAGAGCATAACCCTGCTATTGTGTCTCAGCAATTACTGAACCATCCGGTAAAGTTTCAGGGGTATTATAAAATGGAGATTTCGACTTTTAACAAGTTGTTGGATCTCATGGAACCGTCACTGAGTCGTAGGTATACAAATTATCAGTTGTGTGTATCTGAGAAAGACTACAGATATTTCTGAGGTAAGTACGGTAACTATAGTTTCCCATGAATAGTATAACTCATTTTTGAAACGTGTGAATATAGCTCAAAACTGAAATCATTACTTAGGAATATTTTAGAGCATTGTTTCTTAGTAAAAGTATCACTATAAAAAATCGATTGAAAAGATGATTCGTATGATGAGCTATGATAATAATCATTATATAAGGGCACTGTTATATCGTGGAAGATACAAGATAAACAACATACACTTGTTAATATAAAACAACGGTTTATTAAACACCAGTTGATACACAACGATACACAATGTGAACTAACTTGAGCGGAACTGGCGCGGAACTAGGCGGAACTGACGTCTACAGTCTGCGGGTGCATATATACATAGTAGCTGGAAAGTTCCAGATTCGAATGTTCCAGATTAGAATGTTCTGGGCATAGTGACTAGAATGTTCATGTTATCTCAAGTAGCCTAAATACACAACACTGACTAGAATGTTCATGTTAACACAACACTTTCTAGAATGTTCATGTTAACTCAAGTAAATACACAACATTTCCTCCCTCTTTTAAATGGATGATTTAGGAAACTTAATCAGGAGAGAATCTCAATGGTGGTCACTGCTGGTGAGTACTCCTGCGGGGAATAAAAGAGGTCTGGGAAATAGGTGATGTCCTGTTTACAGGTGTAGCTGGTGTGGCTGGTGGTGTTTGGACTGTTGCTGGTGTCTCGGTGAAGCGAACTCGTCTCAGGCTCGGTGGCTCGGTTGTGTGGTGACTTCGTCGGTTGTGCGGTGACTCCGTCGGTTGTGCGGTGGCTTGGGTGGTTGCACGGTGACTTGGTCAGTTGCACGATGACTTGGTCGGTTGCACGGTGACCTTGTCGGTTGCACGGTGACCTTGTCGGTTGCACGGTGATTTGGTCGGTTGCGCGATGACTTGGTCGGTTGTGCGGTGACCTCGACGTGGCCTGGTCAAGTTGAGTCTCGTGCGGAGATGAGGGTACCTTTGCTCCGTTGCTGTCATCGTTCGACTGGCGTAAGCGATTGGACGTTCTTGCCCGTTGCTGAGCTGGTGTGACAATACTGCGCCCAGATCGGTCATGCTGGCGTCCGTGGTCAACAGGAGTGGTAACCCTGGGTCATACTGCATGAGTATCTGGGACGAGGTTAGGGCGTTCTGGATGTCTTTGTATGCCCTGTCGCCTTCTAGTGTCCAGATGAGAGGGTCCTTGAGCAGCATGTCTCTGAGTGGTCTGTCTCTGGTGGACAAATCGGTGATGAACGAACTGTAGTAGGTTGCTTTACCAAGAAACAGTTGGAGTTCTTCTGGTGTAGTTGGTTTCGGTGCATCACGTACAGCTCGGATGTGTGCATCAGGCTTGTGGATGCCTGACGCATCGATTTTGTGGCCAAGGGCTTCCAGAGAAGTTTGACCGAAAACGCATTTGGCTCGGTTGAGCTTCAGGTTGTGTTGCCGAAACCGTTCCAGAGTGGTGCTGAGGGCCTGCATCAGATTTTCAAAGCTATCAGCAAAACCTATACTGTCATCGAAAAAACTTACGACGTTTGGGAGACCTTGCAGGACTGTGTCCATTTGCCGCTGCCAGATAGCGGGGATGTTAGCTGCTCCATATACTGCTCGCGTTGGGCGGATCACACCGTGAGTTGGCGTGTTAAGCGTGAGAGCATGGCTGAACTCGCCGTCGACCTCGAGATGAGTGTACGCGTCGGTGATATCCAGATGGCAGAAGAGAGTGGAGCCGCGCATTCGGTTGAACAGATGTTCCACCTTGGGAATCGGATGTTCATCGATGATGATCCGCGGGTTAAGAGTTGGCTTTTAGTTGCCTGTGATCCTCAGTTTGCCGTTCTTCTTGGCGACGACGTGCGTTGTCGATGCCCACTCAGAGTAGTCCACTCTTTTGTAGAAGCCAGATGCAAATTTCTTGTCGATTTCCTTGGCATAGGCATCGCAGAGGGCAACTGGTACGTCTCGAGCTCTGGCGAAAACAGGTGTGGCTCCAGCCTTCAGGTGCATCTTCGCTGGGGGACCTGAGACCTTCCCGGGGGTGTCGCTGAACACATCCTGGTAGCGAGATAGAATGTTGTCGAGCTGCTTCTGTTGTTCCAAGGTCAGAGCCTGCTTGTCTGAGAGCTTGTGGATTGGGTCGGGTTTTGCGAAGAGGTGACCAAAGTCGTTCTCCCGTACAAACTCTGAAATCCACTCTCGGCCAAAGAGTGATTCGACTTCATCGTCAACCACATAGAGATTCAGGTTCCTGGTTGTGGTTCCGATGGTGGTGCACACTGACGTTTTGCCAACGCATTTAATCGGTTGGCCAGTGTAACTGACGAAGTTAGATCGTTTCTCTGCAACACAAAACCTGGTTTGATCATACTTAGCTTTGATTTGCTCATGGTTGAGCAGGGGACGCCGGTGTCGAATTCCATTTTGACGGCGGTTCCCTCTATGTTGACATCAACCAGTGGCTTAGGTGCTGCGTTGACCAAACCGATGACCTCGATTTTGCTGAGGTAGTCCACAACGTCGAGGTTTCCTGCTGGAAGCTCTTCTTCGGTCACAAGGTTTGTTGTTCGATGTTTCCTCGATTTCGATCGGCAAACTCTTCTGATGTGACCTTTCTTGTCACACTTCAGACACTCTGCGTTCAGGAACCTACACTGACTACGAGGGTGAGCTTCACCGCACCCTGCACATGTTGATTGGTTGTCCTTGGATGCACTCTGGTTTGCCTGGTGTGGCCATTGGTGCTGTCTGGTTCGGTTGTAAGACCCTTGACTTCGATGAGCTGACTTGCTGCGTGGCGGCTGCTGGTTGATGTTCTTCCTGGACAGAGGCTTCTCGTATCCAATCCGATTGGTTGATTCAGACTTAGCGGCAGCTGTTTTGACCTCGTCGGTGGTAATGCGAGTAGCTTCGAGTGCGTGCGCAATTTCATATGCTGCGGTGAAGTTCTCTGGTTGTTTTGCAGTAATCTCGTCACACATTTCCCGTGATTCCAATCCTGCGAGCATTTGTTCAATTAACATGCGATCAAGAAATGTGCCATACTCACAAAACGTTGCAGCCTGCCGCAGTCTTAAGGTGAAGCTAGCGATGGTTTCTCCTTGCTACTGCACTACACTCCGAAATATGATGCTCTCGGCAAACTTGTTGCGTGTGGCGTCGAAGTGGCATTTCAGCTTAGATTGAATCTCGTTGTATGACAGAGTTTCCGGATCATTAGGACTCACCAAGATCTTCGGGGCATCATTGAGTTCTGATCCCATGTAAACCCGTGCAAAATGTGCGTGTTGATACGCGGGTACCTTGCTTAAGTTGATCTCCCAAGTAAAGCGAGTGAAATAGTCGGCTACAGTCGTCCAGTCGGTAGCACGATAAGGTTGCATTGCGAACTTTGGCGGTGGAGGCTCTGATGACGTTGTTAATCGTATTGTCTGTCGGATAGCGTCGGCGATCATTGCCGAGAATTGTCGGAGTTGCTCAGAGGTTAAGTCCGGCATAGTGAAGATGAGTGGAGAACAGTATTTCTAACACGCACTTGCGATGAACTTAGTTCGGTGCACACACTTGCGTTGAGGTTAGTATGTTCACTCGGTTTCACAACGTTATTTATCTTATCTCACTTCTGACATCACTGTTATATCGTGGAAGATACTAGATAAATAACATACACTTGTTAATATAAAACAACGGTTTATTAAACACCAGTTGATACACAAAGATACACAATGCGAAATAACTTGAGCGGAACTGGCGCGGAACTTGGCGGAACTCCCGTGTACAGTCTGCGGGTGCATATATACATAGTAGCTGGAAAGTTCCAGATTCGAATGTTCCAGATTGGAATGTTCTGGGCATAGTGACTAGAATGTTCATGTTATCTCAAGTAGCCTAAATACACAACACTGACTAGAATGTTCATGTTAACACAACACTTTCTAGAATGTTCATGTTAACTCAAGTAAATACACAACAGGCACTAAATTCTGTAGTTTACTTGTTGTTATTAATAGAAGCCGAGTATTTGGTTTTTCTAAAAATTAATACCAGTAATTTGTCACGGAAAGATGTCACCTAGCAGGAGGTGTCTAATCACCTATATTGAAACTAGCGTATATATTTTAGCACATAACTTTTCATGGTACTGGTGTTGGTGAAGACATAGCTCTCTTACCTGTTGATTCGAATTTTTATACCAGGGCCTTCCATGATTTCTCTTGGTCATCCCTATTTGAGTATATTGCAGGATAGTCTTCGACTGCTTTAACAAGGTCACGTTGAAGTTCTCCGTGTCGGATAACATAGTTGAAGGGTGGATTGAAGTTTCGTACTTGGAACACAACGTCTAATCGAAGTATGTAATTAATGAAACTCAAAAGAATTGGCGCGAGTCAAGCACACGTGCAACGGTGTGAATCACATACAGTGTTGCCGAGAGTCGGGCGAGTCAAGATTTCCAAGGGAGGGGCGAGTATGAAAGACAGCACAACAAAGATACACGCTGAAATCTCCAGCCGGCTGGTTCTCAAGATGCAATTACATAGTCTGGTGTTTAAGATGCATGTATCTTGCATCCAGGATGCATGCAACTTGCGTCTTGCATCTTCGGTGTGAAAGGGGCCATATAAACAGTTTGTAAAGATTGTCCGTCAAGATTCTGAAGCTTTTCAATATTTAAAGACCTATTTTCCTAAATTGTCAGAAGTTAAAATTAAAGCTGGTATTTTCGTCGGTCCTCATATAAAGAAACAGATGGCCAGTGAAGAATTTCCACAATTACTCAACACCCATGAGAAACAAGCCTTAAAGTAGTGATTCTTCGATCATATTTATGGTCGAAGTAGTGATCCATGGCTTCCTTGGAAATAGGAAAGCTGGGAATTACAAAGAGCTTATTTCCACTATGCTTGAGAACTTAAAACTCATGGGTTGCAGCTGGGTTGCAGTATGTCCCTTAAAGTCGCTACACATGTTACATGCTCACTTGGACCAATTTAAAAGATAACTTGGTGGCATATTCAGAAGAGCAAGGGGAAAGTTTTCACCAAGAAGTGATGGACATGGAGCAACGTTATCAACGACAATACTTATATAATGAGAATATGATCGTTGATTACATTTGGGGGCTAATACGACAAAGCTCGTACCCACACAGAAGAAGTACGGTACCAAAAATATTCATTTTTAAAGCTTGTTTGTATTGTTTTTTGATTTGTAGATTAATATTAACTATATGTTGTAAATAAAGGTGATGTAAATATATAAATTAACGTTTGTTTACGTTTGAACTTATAAAAATAGAGAATTAATTTGAGATTTTATCTTTCGTTGTGGAAGCTACAAAAGCAAACTTTATTTGAGAGATTCGAGAAATACAATTTGTATTCACTGACAGAAAAACACGTAACTTTGGCCTATGTACAGACGTATCAACATTCAGGGTGAATCCCACATAAGATACCGTAAAACTATATTTTCTTTCATTTGTTAGTCAAGCCAAATCAAAAGCAGACACATAGAACTTAAAAAAGCCTCAAACTTCGTGTTGACTTGTGTTATTTTCAACAATCATCGAGGAGTGTCATACCCGCAAGGGACGTCGACTACCCGATCAGATTTCTTGATAATGACATGGGTCACTAACCTGGCATTCTGAGCCGGAATTCACATGTGATCTGTTAAGTGTGGCCAGCTCTCCCCTCCCCCGCCTCCTTCCACAGTATCGGCAGATTTAGTACGGTGCAATCAGTCCTAAAAACGGCCTAACCTCAACATCCAAAGTAAAAGTTTCCCTCCAAGCCCAAATTGTTCTATCCAGTCCACGTGCTGTTCGGTAAAAAGTCTCACCATTTTGAGCGTCGGGTTTCGGGGCGAGGGGGTGGGGCAGTAGTTGGTAAATTAGTAGTTTTTATAAAATTTTCTTAAATATTTCGAACAATATGCGGTTTAGCGCAAAATGTGTCTTATTCAAAAATATTCTACATTAAATTTCGAACAAAAAAGGTCCCATGCATAATATTGCTAAAGTGAACGGTTCCAGAGTTACAGAGGGTGCGAAAGTAGCAATTTTTCGTATTTCGTTAGAATTTTTGGAAAAATGAAATTATAACTACTATGTAAACAGAAATAACTAAACAATTTTATTAAAAAGTGATATTGTACAATCGTATTGTTGTCCAAAAGTGTCTGAGGCCCCACAAAGGGTTAGAAGCGTAAAAATACTGGGGACAAAAACCGGTATAGTACAAGCGCGGCCTCCAGGTGTGCGTAGCGTCTCTTCAGAGCAGCACGTGGAGCTACGAGAGGCAAGGCAGAACATAAATTGCAAGCACTTGCAAACTTTTATCTTGGCTTGGGGAACATAATCCGTTTTCTAACACCTGAACTCCCTTCCTCATCGACAGGGGCTGTAGCAGATGAAAACGTGAACTGTGATAAAGCGTTTGAAGTTGGAACACTGGCCTTCAAAGAGATTGGGAACAAAACATTCAATGAGATACACTTGAAATGAAAGTTAGCTGTTAAGTCTCTAGCCTCTATAACCAAGTCTATGACAATTAACAACAACACTGTATGTGTGAACCCGAACACTCTATTACATCGGATGGTGTGCACAGTAAGGAGTGATGAGAGACTTGAAGAAATATTTCAATTTGAATTATGTGCTTATCCTCCATCCCTCTTCGACGAATCTGGCTTGATGAGGAAGGGAAGCAAATCTTCAATGGTGACTGTTTTGGTTCCAGATTCAAATGAATCATCAATCACCCCAGATTCAGAGAAAGTGTCCTACATCATTGATGGAGGTCACCTCCTTCATCGTGTTGTGTGGTGACGCCCAGCTACCTTGTCCTTCAGACAGATTTGCGAGCAATACACAGATTACATAATTTCTCATTATGGGCCAGCAACTGTTGTTTTTGATGGATACGAGCAAGGAAACACAAAATATGAAGAACACCTACGCAGATCACGTTCTACCACTAACATTGAAGTGAAAGTAGAAGACTCGTTCCATGTAAATATCAATCAAAGTGAATTTCTAGCTAACGCTAAAATTAAATTATTTCTTCAATCTAATCGGCCTTATTTCTCTCTTTACAGTGCACTTGCAAAGAGGTGGTTGCACGGTTCATCAAGCATCGGGTGACGCTGACTTATTAATAGTTTTAACAGCGATTGATGAAGCTAGGAAAGGAGTTGACGTTTGTGTAATTGGTGACGACACGGACTTACTAGTCTTGTTGACTGTCCATGCACCCTCAGAGAACAAAATGAAAATGGTGGTACCAAAGAAAGCAATCAGCAGTAAAGAGTGTACACTATTTCTGACATTCAGCGAGGCATTGGGGATATGAAAGGTGTACTCTTAGCAATATACGCCTTCACAGGATGTGACGCTGTATCAGCTATCTACAAGAAGGGGAAAATTACACCGTATGGGAAAGTGCAAGCCAACATAGCTCTTCTTACGAAACTTCTAGTCTTCAACGACCCCAGTGCAGTGGCTGACGCTGGAAAGCATTTCCTTCTTGCGATGTTTGGAGCCAAGAACACTGAAGATCTAGATTGTTTTCGCTACGAGTGTTACTTTCAGGCTATTGCAAAGCAGCCTATACATTAATTGTTCAAGTTGGCTGCACTTTCCCCCCACTTCGGAAGCTTCCAGGCAGCATTCATTTAGAACCTACCACCAGGTGCAGGAGTGGCTGAATGAGAAGAAGAATCCGCTTGAGTGGGGGTGGAAGGAGATTGGCGAACACCTGAGACTAATTACAACAGCACGTCCTGCAGCTCCCCATGAATTACTTGCTTGCAAAGACGAATGCGTCCGTAATTGTGAGTGCGGAAAGAGTGGTGCAAACTGCTCGAGCATATGCGGTAATTGCTCAGGCGTAGGATGTGATAACAGGGACTCGAACATCATAGACGAAGATCTAGAAGAGGAAAGTGCTTTGTTTGAAGAGGACTGAATACTGATGAATAACCTACTTTACATTAATTTAAGGTCGCATTTAACATTCTACATTTTTATTAGTTTTAATAGTTCAGAGTGGGTTTCTCCGTACCACAGGTTTATATGGCCTAGGCCTGTGGAAGCCTCTTTTCCCTTAAAAGTAGTGCCCCTTGAGAAGGTGGTGAGGTTGTCGTTCCTTCAAGGGTTTATCACTAACATACCACCGGTCATTATGGGGTTTGAAGCCATTTATCAGTGTTGCCTTAGTAAACAAAAGTTTGGTGCTTTTCAGTCGGTCAATACGAATGTACCCAAAATAATTGGGTAATATCCTATTCCTGAAAAAAAAAAACTATATGAGATGGTAGGTATTTATTAATCTCATGTAATTTTTTTCAGGATTAGGGTATTACCCAACTCTTTTGGGTATATTCGTGTTGACCGACTGAAAAGCACCAACCTTTTGTTTTGTATTGGCAACTCCAGCTATCTGATATGACATCTAGCGGTAAAAATGAGAAACTTACCAAGTAGGGTACTTTTGTCACGTGGTGACTGTTTGTATATGGTTTCTTGTATTGGTAAGCAGATCGTGGTAAATTCTTCGAGTCTTTATACATAAGTAATAAGTTTTACTCGTTGATCGAGTGCAAACTGAGTAAAAGCAAAGTATATTGCTCAGTTTACGGCTGTAAGTCGATATATAAGAGGTCTGCGGATAAATGTTTTCATCACTTCCCAAAAGATGCAAATAGCAATAGCCCAAAGGTGACGATACCAAATAAATACGGGCAACAGGAGCAGGTTGGACCACTCACCACTACACTCACTGACGACAGGACGGGTTGTTCACTGTTACGCCGAGCCAAGCCGCACCTAGACAGCCAAGCACAGTCTCGCCGAGCCAAGCCGTACCAAGACAGCCAAGCCTACACCAGCCGAAGACAGCAAAGCTTCATCAGTCAGGTATCATTCCCCGCTCCCTAGTTCATTTCCAATAACCCTACCAATCGCCTCGCTCTGCGATATCCGAGTCATTCCACTACGAGTCATATAGGCCTAATTTGACTTCGCATGGTAAATATCTACTCTGTGAGAACCTGCTACCAGTCCGATATTCAACACCAAACCCACCTGCTAACCATCCAAATCAAGCAATTCCTGTCTCCCCCGAGTTTTAATACAAGTTAAACTCATCCCTTCGCCCTACCAAGCAGCAAATAATTTCTAGAGTCTAGTATGGTACAGTGAGCATACTCAAATATAGCTTTTAAACGTAACAACGCCATGACTCGAACTGACCAAAAACAAATACCAGCAGACAACCGATGCTTGATAATATGCAATTGACACAAACTCCAGTGGAACACTCAAATTAGATAACGTGTATCTCACAGTTATACATATATACACTTAAAAAAACACTGTCTGTATTTTAGGGACCACATTTACTAATTATAACCGAAAAATAAAAAGTGTTCCATATCAAACGCGTGTTATTGAGTATTTTTACCCTACTTATCCAGACCGACCGCAGCGCCCCAAGTGTTAGTTTGAGTTGCCAATACCACCGGTCAATAAAATCGGTATTTGCTTTTACAAAAAAAATCCTGTATAAACAAAAGTAGTTTCCTTAGTGATAATGTCAAAAAAAATCGAAAAAGTTCCACTTTTTCACCCTCCGGAACTCTGAAATCGTTCGATTTAGCAAAATTATGCACAAAACCATTTTTGTTTGCAATTTAATGTAGATTATTTTTGTATATGGCATTGTTTGTGCTAAACCGCATAGCTGTGGACATATTCAAGAAAAACTGATAAAAACTACTAATTTACCAACGTCTGCCTCCCCCCCCCCCTCCCCCCCCCCCACCCAAACCCGACGCTCAAAATGGTGAGACTTTTTACCGAACAACATATGGAGTGTATAGAACAATTTGGAGCTGAAGGGAAACTTTTACTTTGGATGTTGAGGTTTGGGTCTTATTACACCGAACTAATTCCCGTTTGACATCACAAAGCTGGGAGACCCTATACCAGACCATTCTGTGACTTTCAAATTCTTGTCAGAACCGAGAATTAAGCAGGGAAGCACAGGTGTTCCACGAGGTGGTTTTGTAACTTTGTAATTGCAATAACATAGGCCTAAGTATGGCAAAGGGTATTCATATAGGTACTTTTAAACTACGGTACAGTATACTACGCCTCGTGGTGTAGTTATTAACATCGTAGGCTAAAATGGCCAGAGTTCGATTCCTGATTTAGACAAGTATATTAATTCTGGTTTGAGGTTCTAAATAAAGGATCACGAGGCACACAGGCAATTTAATGGAACACACGTTTAATGTACTTGACATTTACTAGAACAGAACTGAACGAACAAGGTGATACAACATTTTTTATACACACCATTACAAAAAAAAAGAGAGAGAAACATATCTCTATGGACCAGGTTTATAATTAACAGTGTGACCAACACAAACCATGGTCACATATTTCAACACACCTCCTTAAACCTGTGGGAGTAGAGGACATGATTTAAGACCCAAGTCTTTACAAAAATAAATATGCTTAGGCTTAGGAAGAGGCTTTGTTAGGATGTCTGCACACATTTTTGAAGTCTCCCCATATTTGATGCATATGACTTTAGAATCCAAAGCATCTCTAACATAGTGATATTTAGTGTCAATATGTTTGGTCCTATTATGGCGGACTGGATTTTTGCCAGTTTTTGAGCGGATTGACTATCACTCAATAATATGTTGGGTGACTTGAGATCTATAAAGTTAGACAAAACACGTTTCAACCAAGCAGCTTCTCTTACACCTTCACTCAGTGCAACATATTCTGCTTCAGTAGATAATAAGGAAATGCATTTTTGCTTTTGAGCCCCCCATGATACAGCACCACCTGCCATTTTGAACACAAAACCACTGTATGATTTTCAGTCAGTGCTATCATTAGCCCAGTCAGCATCAACAAATCCCATGAATTGACCTCCATTCCTGACATACTTAAGTGACAAGTCTTTTGTGCAATTTAAATAACGCAGCACTCGCTTTGCAGCAGACCAGTGAGATTCATTGTAACAATGATTAAATTGACTGAGATATTATATCGCATAGCTTATATCTGGACTAGTGCAAACACTTAAATTCATGAGTGAACCTATGAGTTCTCTATAAGGAAGATCACTAGTTTCCAGAAACACCAAGATTTGGTTTGGTTTCCAAAGGAGTAGCAATGGGACGTGTATCGTGCATACCATATTTCTTTGCAATAGTCTTGCGCATAATAGTTCGCGGCTGGGAGCGATCAGTTTAGTTCGCAGCTCCTTAGCGAACTAGTTCGCTCTTTTAGTTCGTTAGTTCCCATCTCGAAGACAGATCGTTCGCTCGCCTTGCTACTGCCACTGCTCGCGCTCCTTGTTTGTTATAGCAGTCTGTCACCACTCATTACTCGTCACCAGTGATTGCTCATTCACATTGCTCTCGTTTCAAGCAATACTGTAGGCTACTGTTAACGTTACTATGCTCGCTGCACGTGCAGTTCGTGTATTAGATATTGGCATGTTGCGTGTGTAGTAATGTGTTTTACATTTTGATATTCGAAGATAAAAAATACAAAAATATGAGTATTGAAACATTCGTGAAATTCCTTATTCCTTCCTTATTTCCTTTTATCCCTTGTAGGAACATACGGCAGCTACAAACTTCTTCCATCTCACTCTATTGTTGGCCATCCTTTTAATTAGGGTCCATGTCTTTCCTTCTGAGACAATTTCTCTTTCTATTATTTATAAAGCCATAAGTCGTCATTTTTTTAATCATTGGTGAAATACCGGTACCGTACCTAAAGGAATAACAGTATGGACGATGTGTTCGTAGAAGCATACACTTATTATTCTCTTTATTTTCTTTCTCGCATGGGGCCGATAACCTAGATGTTAGGCCCCTTAAAACAACAATTATCATCATCATTTTTCGCGTATATCAACATCCGATTCCATTTCCTACTTGTCACTAGGTGCTAAGACTAACCCCCCCCCCCCCCCCCCGTCGCAATTTTCGTTTCATTTCTTACTTGCTTCGTGATATTCATTATTTGCCTGCTCTGAAACCGTTGGGAACATTATCTTTAGGGCATGAATGGGAGGAATAGGTTTTTTAGTTCAGAATGTTTGTCCATAGAAGTTCGCTTTTCTTTGTGAATCATCGTAATAATGTTAATTTCTTAAAAACAGGTAAAAGTAGTTGTATCACCATGTATCGAGAAAAATAAACCGGTTCATTGTGAGGTTATGGAAGGTAGGGTTGAGGACAAGAACTGTAGGGGTAGACCAAGGTTAGAATATGTTAAACAGATTGCCTCGGATGTAGGGTGTGGTAGCTATGTAGAGATGAAACGATTAGCTCAGGACAGGGAGGCGTGGAGGCTGCATCAAACCAGTCAAAAGACTGTGGACTCAAACAACAACAACAACAACAACATTGTGAGATTTGAAGCCATTTTTCAGTGTTGCCTAAGTAAACAAAAGTTTGGTGCTTTTCAGTCGGTCAACACGAATGTACCCAAACAGAGCTGGGTTATGCCTCAATCCTGAAATACATTCATAAAGTACATGTATTTATTGATCTCATGTAATTTATTTCGGGATTGGGGCATAACCCAGCTCTGTTTGGGTACATTCGTGTTGACCGACTGAAAAGCACCAAACTTTTATCAACCAGTTCATTAAAATTGTAATGATAATCCAGTACGCCGATTTTCTAAATAATTGGACATATTTTCAAATAATCCAAAATGACTAAGTTAAATAAAACTGTGGAATTATCCCCACAAATCAGTTAACTATCAGTAACTTCAATTTATGAACCGCCAATGTATTACATTACAAATATAAGGTAGTTATTACCTATTAGCGTGTTAGCACTAGTAGTGTGTTATACTGTCATTATAAACCAACATTGACAATCGCCGCGCCAAAACTTCTTGCCACTTTTTTGTTTGTTTTTATAACAATAGATACACTCAATAAACTGAACTGACTGAACGAAGCGCATGTGATTGTGCAATGAGTGATGACGTGCCGAGCTGACGAGCTACGGCGGACCCGCGCTGTTACAAGTCGGTCAGCGGAAAAGATCGAATGAAATAACAAGCGAGGGATCTGGGAACTAGTTCGGTAGTTCGTCTGTGGGACCCGCTCTTCCGAACTAGTTCGTTCGCGAACTACACAAGACTACTTTGCAATCTCACTGATGTACTGCTCTTGGCTAAGATACATTGTACCATTCTTCGTATCTTGCCTTACTTTAATACCTGAAATATAAGAAATTGGTCCAATATCTCGTACCTTAAATTCTTTATCAATACAGGTCTGCAATGACTTGATCTCATACTCATCATTATAAGCCACAATGAAATCATCCACATATAATGCAATAATTACCATACCTTGAGCTTGTTTCTTAAAGTACACACAGGGTTCATCAGCACAATTTTTGTAACCCAATTTGACAAGAACAGAGTGAGCTCTCTCATTCCACAAACGAGAAGATTGTTTTAAGAGCCGGCCGGAGTGGGAACGGCCGACCGCCAGCCCAGCACTTGTTGTAACATGGGTGAAAAGTTTGTGAAACGTTTTATAAAGAAACGGGACAAGGTAAAATTATTTTGTTCCTATAGCCCGCTGTAGTATTTTATACACTTTTCATCGGTACAAAAGCATATCGAACAGGAATACAAAGATAGTTATAAAAAGTGTAGTTAAAATCACAATTCTCCATATAAAATAGAGTTCTGAACTGCAATTTTCCAAACCTCTTCAATGCCTTCAGATGATGTTGAAAACAGAAACAAACTCCACTGCAAGACAGCTCATAGTTTTCTCTATTGTGCTACTGAATCATATTTTCAAATTAAGAACTCTGTATATGTTTAATCGTGATTTTAGAAAATGTCAGCATATTGAGTTGCTAATGCTAGCCGTGTCGAGGTGCTGGCAGTTCAGGCAGTTACCGTCAGATACCGCATCGTCGCAAAGTCATGTCCTTGAAACAGGGTGAAGTAAGACAGAGCCGGCTTCTGAGAGATGGTAATCTCATACCAGGAAGTGATGAAATCAGTTCATGTCCAGGTGCTGTCAGTCGCTTCATTACAATCAGTGCCGGATCCAGGCTTTGCGGTGTCCTGGGCGATATGATACGGTCGGGCCCTCAACAATAGAAAATATAAAAAATATCAAATCAAATGGAAAATAGTTTTGTAATAATAATAAAATAAAGAATAGTTACAATATTTTGAATACACTACGGTACATTCTTTTAATAATATGAAAGAAACCCTTAAGTCCCCTTGAAGAAGATTATGTAAACTATGAAATATTAAAATATTACTTTGCGACTCTTTTTCTCGGATGAAGTCTTCCATCATTTCACTGAAATCTATACTTGCTAAACGGTCACGGGAGGTCATAGCTGCACTGAAAAAAGAATATGAATTATAAATTAGTTTGAAAAGTATAATTAATTAATCAATTAGACTTAGACAACAGATGTTTGAGCAGACTCCCAAAGAGAGACAACCGGGAAAGAAGTGGAGGGAGGAGAGACAGAGGAAGCATAGTGTGTGTGTATGAGAGGTTTTTGGAAAAAAAAAGAAGGACCAGAATTAAACATGAAAATTGATTGTGTTATAACGCTCTCCTTATGGGGAATGAACGAATAAATAAATAATTAATCAATTAAATTTAAAACAATCCATGACTCCCCCCCCCGGACCGCGGGGCCCTGGGCGGTCGCCCTCCCCTAGATCCACCCCCGATTACAATCGTCTGCTTTCTAGATCATCATATTATGGTGTGTGGCCTACAGGTCTTTTGCAGTTCCAGTGTTTATTATGAGCTTTTTAGTTCTTTCTAACATGTCTGTAATATACAGTAGTATAGGCTACTTTCAAGATTATGCCATTGTTGTACTGTAAATAGAGTTGTTGTTGTTGTTGGAGGTGGTGATTCGTTTAGGAGCTTTGGGACATGGTGGTCATGTAGCCGCGTGCACTTGGGTGTGTGTATAATGTGTCTAATAACCTGTGTTATTGTGATGGTTGTATTAGGGTGTGTATTTGTATTAGGGACGGGTTTTGTATATGCGGCGGTCGTGGCCTTAAGTTAGATACCATCCCAGCATTTGCCTGAAGCATAAGTGAGGAAACAACTTCCAGGATGGCTGAAGTAACAATGTAACCCTTCTCTTCCCAGTTCTGCCTCACAAGCCTCAGTGTATCCCATTCCAGCCCTCAGCTCCTAAACCTGGACCTCTGCGTTGACAGCTAAGAAGACTAGCCACTACGCCACGAGGTGGATTGTAAATAAAATGTTGCTTTGTCAGTCTAAATATGATGTAGCGACTACTGGGCTTTTGAAGT
The DNA here is from genome assembly GCA_946902985.2 of Meconema thalassinum. Classification (NCBI taxonomy): domain Eukaryota; kingdom Metazoa; phylum Arthropoda; class Insecta; order Orthoptera; family Tettigoniidae; genus Meconema; species Meconema thalassinum. Next base: position 272,532,451 of record OX336390.1, on the reverse strand, counting down.
TACAGTAATTATTATATGAGTAGCAAGCAATCACTAGTTAGTAACCATCACTAAAGTGGACCTGAATTTCATTAAATTAATTTGTTTATTTATTTATAATTATTTGTTTGTTTATTTATAGTTCTTCTAACAGGTTACAACCTAATTACGAGAAATAACAATATGAATTACACTTAATATTTTTCTTACACTAATATAAAATGATACTTATAATACGTATGACTAAATATTATTCTAGTAAGTATCGTACTTGAAATTATGTTTCAAGTCACTGATAAGGAGTGTATGATATTAAGTGATTTCTCTACAATACAAATGAACAAAAGGTGCTGTCTGATATATGGAAATGTGTGCATGTCTTTTTTCTTTTTTAGATATTGAATGTGTTCGATACAGGCGAATGTTTATATTACTCTGTATTGGTTCTTGGACAGTGGAATATTATACGTTTCGGTCTTATTGACCGCGAAGGAACATATAGTTCAAATTCAGATGACAAATAAGGTCTATCAAAGATGTTATCAAATTATTTAATGTAATAACCTGCCTACTTTTCTCTAAAGTCTTTAAAGAAAAAGTTCCATTAATAAATTATGCTTAGCATTTTTAAAGGAAATGTGTAGCTTATGTTATCGTCAATCTCGCGATCAATAGCCACGGAACCTCCTTTTTACGTGGAATCCGAACTACTGGACATGACGTTTCACTTCGAAAATCTCACATCATTGACCGGGAACCGAACCCGGTCCGCTGTGGTGAGAGGCCAACAGCTTGACCACACCACTGGGCCACCACATTCCCGCTTAGCATATTTAGGATATACATGTGTCCTTTTGTATTCCAAGAATATAGGGAATTTATTTTTTATCGATTCAACTCTATAGTTAGCATTCGCACATCTTGGGTTCCAAACTATTGAGCCAAATTCAAGTCAACTTCATACGAATGCATTATACTGTACAATCTTTAGCAATGTACAGGTTCCTAAAATAAAATGTGCATCTTCTTATAAATCCCAGCATTTTGAATATATCTCAAAAATTCGATCAATACGGTGAGAAAAGGATAACTTTTTTTTTTCATAGTATAGCCTACCATAAACCTAGATGACTTGAGATGGGAACTACATAGGAAATGGTGGTGTTTTATATCAAAGTTTTCGTGTAAATGCAATCGGATGACACTTATAAATCGAAACAATTTGTTTTGTTCCAATTTATTGTTTCTTCATCTTTTGGAGCAGCATACAATCCCATAACGAATAAATGTATTTAAACGATTACACGACATTTGCAAATAATAATAATAATAATAATAATGATATATTGGCATCCCGGAGATGGTTAATTAAGATAAGATTACAGAGGCACAAGATTCGATCCCAGGGGAACACCAGAGGGTGAATGGAGCTTTTCTCTATGATACAAAGTGTTGCGTCTTTCATACTGTAAGTATGATCCGTAATAGGACATTTTCGTAAGTTGTAGGCTACGTCATGGTTAACTCTACCAATAATCTGTATATATTACATCGACTCGTTATCCTTTAATTTAAACCAGATGACTCCTGATTCGTGAAAATTGGTTATTGTTGATCATCGAGGGATGAATCCGTGTTATGAATCGTGAATAAAATGGCATGTATGCCTGAATAATACATTAGGCCTATGTGTTCATGAAGTGTTTGCTCGTAAAGTTAGTTTGGGGCAAACTTAGTAGCTACCGGTACTGTTCGGTAGTTAAGAATTAGTGAAATCTTACCCGACTTGTGAATATGACTGACTTTAGTAAGTTTCCATTTCTCTGGAAATATCAAAGACTTGATCGATAAATTAAATTTAATATCAAGAGGATAAGTTAAGCCTCCGTGGCTTAGGCGGCAGAACGCCGGCCTCTCACCGCTGGGTCCGTGGTTCAAATCCCGGTCACTCCATGTGAGATCTGTGCTAGACAGAACGGAGGCAGACAGGTTTTTCTCCGGGTACTCCGGTTTTCCCTGTCAAAATGTCATTCCAGCAACACTCTCCACTATCATTTCATTTCATCTGTCATTCATTTAATCATTGCCCCAGAGGAGTGCGTCAGGCCTCGGCAGCCGGCACAGTTCATATCCTCGCCGCTAGATGGAGGCTTCATTCATTCCATTCCTGACCCGGTCGGAGACTGGAAGCAGGCTGTGGATTTTCATTTTTCATCAAGAGGATAAGCTATTTTTTTCCCGGATCGTTTTTTAACAAATATGGAAGAATAACCCTCTTGTGTCCCATATATTCATCGTAAGTATCGGAGTGAGAATGTCACTACGGGTTACCTCATAATAATTAAGATGTCAATTTCGAGATGACTTTCTAGGTTATCATGCGTTAAAATGTCATAGTTGGATCCATTTTGGCAATATACTGATGAGTAAGGCTAGGATTTTAATGTAATATCTATCATCATCATAGCAAACACTCATATCGAGTAGATTGGCCTTTCAATCCGGAAGTCTCTCATTGGTGAGTTCGGAGGTGACTCTACAGCCCAATGCGGGAGGCACACGATTTGCCGCAGTGATGACAGATGGTTCCACGTGGGGCATCTGCGTTCCTTCCATTTCTTCTATGTAATATTACATTAAAAAATTTGAAATATGTAACATTGATTTAATTTTTATATAAATCATATACATTACACATGATATTGCTTGTAGATTCTTCATTTTATTCATTATATTTTTTGCAAAATAAAGGATGGTACACTAATTAATTAATTAATTAAGCATGTTCATATTATAGCAAATTTAAATAAATTCCATGATTATGTATGCGTACGGAAGAGTACCAAGGGAAAAGAAACTGACGATTCTGAAGTACAGTATTATGGTATCCAGGGAAGGCTGCTATAGGCAATCAAAAGTTCCGTATTTGTGTTTATAATGAAGCTGCGGTAAGAGTTGATGCTAGGATGAGTTTCTGGTCTAAGTTGTTACAGGAATAGGCTGAAATCTTTCACCACTACTACTGATTTTTTATATAGGCTATACTATTGTCTTTTGTAGCTTTTCAGTCGGTCAACACGACTGTGCCCAATGAATGGGCGGGGTACAAGATATAAATATGTAAATACACTCCTGGAAAAAGTTACATGTATTAGTTAATTATCACAATTGCCCCATATAATTGCACCATATTTGTTCATGAATAGTGATGTGATGATCGTGGGAAACGGATCTTAGTTTTCTTTCCCTTGAGCAACTGAATTTGTAGTTTCTGGACATTTTTTGGTTGTTGATGAGGAAAAGGCAATGCGAAAGGAAGAGCTGAAGCAACTCAGTCCTGATAATAATATGCTATAGCTTATCGTTGAAGTTAATCCTGTGTGATGAGAAATGTAATTTCAAAAAAGGTATTCTACATTTTTTTAAATATCGCCTTTGTTAAGAATAAAAGAAAACATAACTTGTCATGGTTACTTACAAAAACACGTAAATATAATTCTAGGAAATAAACAGCAGTTTTTCAGCATACTACTAAGTTACAGGTATACTAGGAAGTAGGCTTCCTTACGTATCTTTTCCATGTTATCGTAAACACGATGAGTTATATTTTGAAATATTCAAACAGAAGTGTTGAAAATTTACTTTTCAACTCTTTTCATGAATTAGTTTAGTCTGAAGGATTCTTTATCACAATTAAGGTTATTATGAAGATAAAACAAAAGTTCGGTGCTTTTCAGTCGGTCAACACGAATTTACCCAAAAGATTTGTAAATTTTTCAGGATTAGGGTATAATCCAACTCTTTTGGGTACATTCGTGTTGACCGACCGAAAAGCACCAAACTTTTGTTTACTAAGGGAACACTGAAAAATGGCTTCAAACCCCATAATGTCAGTATGAAGATGTTTATGAAAGTAAATGATTGAATATACACAATCTAATTGAGCATGAGCAACAACAACGACGGCGTGAAACCTTATTGTGTTTCGGTTTCGAACTTCGCAACATAGGCAGTTTTATGTAAGGAAGGTCTGTAAGGAAATGGTAGAGCTTGAAGAATAACATTTTATTTCTTTTTGCGTTATCACATTCTGCATAACATACTGTTTTAAAGACCATCTCGTGGTGTAGCGTTCTTGTGTGTGACCCCCGGATGCAAGGCCTTAGAGAGTGGTGATGGGCCCTGGGGCTGGAGAATCCTGCACTCCCTCACCTCTATTGCCAAATTATGTAATATTAATTTATAATCCTCCTAAATAAGCAGAAACTGATAGTAATTTTAGAAATAATAATAATAATAATAATAATAATAATAATAATAATAGTATTAATAGAAGCCGCCGGTGGTAGAGAGTTCAACATGTGCTCCTCCCCCCCCCTCCCCCCCTATGCAAGATCCGGAAAATATTTTAATTATTAATATTAATAATAATAATAATAGTAATAAGACGGCTGAGGTGGGATTCAAACCCACGCTCTCTCGATACCAGCGTGGTACGAGGTAGTGCGTTAGTGTGTATATTTGGGATTCAGATGAGGATTGTGAAGGAGTCGGCTGCATTTGTCTGGAGTAGAAGTGATGATAATAATAATAATAAAAATAATAATAATAATAATAATAATAATAATAATAGAAATAATAATAATGTTATTGCTTTACGTCCCTTTAAACATCTGCGGCTTTAGGAGAGGCCGGGGTTTTGGAAGTTTGCCCCAAAGGGGATCTTTAACCTGCCAGTAAATTCACTGACACGGCTCCCTCGCATTTGTGCTGTGCCAGGATTCGATCCTGCAATCTTGGACACAGCAAGTAAGAACGTTACCCCTGAGCCACGCAGCCAGAGTAGAAGTGAGAAACCACGGAAAACCACTTCCAAGATGGCTGAGATGGGAATCGAAACCACATCTTTTCAGTTTTGCCTCACGGGGCATTCCAGCCCTCAGACAAGAATGAATCGAATTTCTTGTCGGCGCCGGGAATCGAACCCGAACCTCTGGGGTGACAGCCAAGAATACTAGCCGCTACAACACGAGGAAGGCCAAGGATATTTCAATCACTTGTGAATTCCGTAATCCGTAGTTTAACTATTAGCTTATCTGTAGCAAAATATTTCGGCCATTCAATTGGAAGTAGCCTATACAGACTATCACTTCGAAATTTCTGGTCGCGATATTCTTGAAGCGCATTGCCACGAGATTGCATTTCCCCAGTGTTTGGACTCCGGAGCAGTTAGAACTTTCTCGCACGCGCGACCTTGAATCACCCTCACCACAGTAGTAGTAGGTAATCTGTGCTCACAGTAGGGGGTAATCCGTGCTGATACCTATGTACGGGCCATGTAACTACTAGGGGACAGCGACTACAACGAAACTAGTGGCAACGTTTTGAAATGAAAGGTGAAATAGGAACTGACTCCGGCCGCCTCTTAAGCCATAAATAGATTTTTTTAAACTTGCAAACTTTATGCTCTGAACCTTTCTTGACAAAACTTTCTGGCTGATACATGTAGATCTCTTCATCTAACTTTCCATTGAGGAAAGCAGATTCAGCATCCCAATGTACCATCTTCAGATCTGTTTGGACAGCCAAGGCAAGCAGCATCCTTAACGTGCTGTGTCGAACAACAGGAGAGAAAGTTTCTGTAAAATGTACTCCGTACCTTTGGGTGAAGCCCCTGGCCACAAGTCTGGCTTTATACCTTTGAATGTTACCATTAACGTCTCTTTTTACTTTGAAAACCCACTTACTACTGAGGACATTCTTGCCCTGGGGTTTATCAACTAGATCCTAGGTGTCATTTAACAGAAGTATCTCCATTTCCCTTTTCATAGCCTGCTCCCACTTAACCCTATCAGGCATGGACAGTGCCTCCTTAACTGTACTAGGTTCAGAGTCATCAGTGAGAGTCAAGTATGTCACATAGTCTGACATGTCTACAGGCCCCCGTGTGGGTGCGGGATAGAATACACCCACGGTATGCCCTGCCTGTCGTAGGAGGCGACTAATAGGGTCGACATGGCCGAATAACTTGCCAGTTTTTGATTTGTTCAGATCCCCTGTGGATGGGGAGGGCAGAATTCATCCACGGTATCCCCTGCCTGTCGTAAAAGGCGACTTAGAGGGGACCTTATAAAGGTCGATTTTGGTTTTCTGGTCCCAGCTCTGGTTTGACCAATAGAAACAAACATGCATGCTGTTAGGGGAAGGGCCACCAGCTTGGCCATCTGGCCAGAAAGCCTAGACGGTATGCCCCATCCCGTCAGGTGGGTGCGCCATGTACCCTACAGTAGTATCCGCCTTACAACGAAGGTCCCTGCATGGCCGAATACTGGAGCTGAATAAATCCTGTGCATGCCGAGGGGGAAGTGCCTGTTCGAGGCACTGGGATCCCGGGCAATATCTGCTATGCCAGGTAGGTATTGCCTTGGCTGGGTGGCGCCCACAGTGATAGCCCCCGTTCGGAGTGGGCAGTATTCGGGGAGGATTTCGTCCGGGATGCGTAGTAAACGATCACGGACACCTGTACAGGGTGGCACCCTTAAAAAGCCGTCTCTGGAGTGTAGACCGAATCCCAAGGTGTATACGCCTTGGGATGAGGCATTTAATAAGAAGTTCCCTGTTGACAGGTCTCCTCGCTACCTGGTAGCTACCAGGACAGACGGGGGAGATTTTAAACAGGTAAAATCGATCCTATTTTCAGAGGAAATCGAGGGGAAATATCGCGACCTTAACGGGATTTCCAAGCTCCGGAACGGGCAGCTCCTGCTGCATACCGTTGACCGGCAGCAAACCGAAGCGTTGCTGGAATGCACGCATTTCGGCGAAATTCCCGTTAAGGTTGAGAAGCACGATACGCTAAATGAGGTCCGTGGAGTTATATTCCATCGCGACCTCATTTTAAACAGCGACGCGGAATTGATGCGGGATCTGGGGAAGCGAGGCGTCACCAGGATTAGGCGCATCACCCGGAAAATTGGAAATGATAGCGTCGATACTGGCGCTTTCATTCTTCATTTTGAGGGTGATGTAGTGCCTAGGCAGGTGAAGGTCACGTCGTATCATTGCGACGTTAGACCGTACATCCCTCCACCTATGCGCTGCTACAATTGCCAGAAATTCGGTCATGTTTCTGCCAGGTGCACTGCCAAGGCGGTGTGTAGAGAGTGTGGCAAGGGGACACATGACGGTGTGGGGTGTACGCCTCCCCCGACGTGTCCTAACTGCCAAGGAAGTCACTCTCCGCGGTCGAAGCAGTGCCCTGAGTTCTGCAAGGAAGCAAAGATCCAAGAAATCAGAACATTGGATCGGCTTTCATATCACGACGCTCGAAAGAGATACCGTGATATGACTGCACCCGAATTTCCGGTATCTTTCGCGGCTAAGGTGACGCCACCTATCACCCCTGCCACTTTCGTTCCCCGTGCTGTACCCTCGACGACGAACTACTCTGAGATCGTAAAGTCTCCCCTCGCTGTCCAAGCAAGACCTGTCAGCCCGAAGAAGGTTAAACAACCTTCTTCGGCCATTGTGAAAAAGGCGCCGGTTATACCATCTAAACCGGCGCAATCGGAGAAGAAGTCATCTTCCTCTCCGAAACGGTCGGAGAAGAAGTCTTCCCCTGCCAACGAGGCAAAGAAGACTTCTGCGACCGGGGCTGGATCGTCATCCAGCCCATCTGATAAGACAAAGATAGTGGAGAAGAGGGGGACGGTTCGTCGCCGTCTCTCTCGCCCTCCTGCTGACGGGGTGGCTACTGTCTCTGCTGGCCTTTCCGCTCCCACTACCACCAAGGGAGCGAAGCCTGCTGAAGCCAAGCCCGTCCGTATGGAGGAACTCCCCTATAGAAAAGAAAATAGATCGGCGGAGGAGAGGGGAGCGGTTCAGCGCCGTTTCTCTTCCTCTCCTAAAGGCAGGGCTGCTCACGTATCTGTTAGCCATCCCGCTCCCACCACTACCAGTGGAGCGGTGCCAGCAGGAGCGACCTTGTTTTATAAGGACCCGGCGTCTGTGGGGAAGGGACCATCTACTTCCCCAAACACACGTCGGCGCCGATCCAAGAAGAAGTCTCTTCGGGGCGTGTCGGGGACAGACACCCAGTCTTCGGACCGGGAGAAAGTCCCTCGACACCGCTCTCGCTCTTCCCCAAGGGCGAGACCCGTGAGGTCCGACGACGACCGTGCGCAACCCAAGAGAGCGCCCGCTCCATTTTCTTCGTCTTCGGACGGAGATGTGGAGATTGAGGTGTGCTCTCCTGCCCCATCATCTCCAACTAGAGATGGGGAAGGGTGGCAAACGGTCAAGCATAAGTAGAAGACCCACTTCTACTTAAGTCCACACCATGGCACTATTACAATGGAACTGTAATAGCTATTCTGTTCATCTCGCTGAGTTACGACATTTAATATCTTCGTTTTCGGCAACCATTGTCTGTCTTCAGGAATCCAGGTTTCATCCTGGACATGAGACAACAATGCGTCACTTCAAACTCTTCTCTAAAGACCGGATGGACGGAGCTGTGGCCGCTGGTGGCGTCTGCACTCTCGTCCACTCTAGCCTCTTTAGTGAAGAGGTGCCGTTGCGTACTCAGCTAGAGGCTGTTGCAGTTCGTACTTCGTTGCCAGTAATGGCAACAGTATGTAACGTGTACATCCCACCTGATTCTCAGCCGGATTACGACCAGCTGGTGGATCTAGTCTCTCAGCTCCCCCCTCCTTTTCTCCTTCTGGGAGATGTTAATGCCCACAACACCATCTGGGGCTCCGCTACCACTAGCGGTAAAGGGAGAGATTTTGAGAGGCTGATCAGGCGGCTGGACCTGTGTCTGTTGAACACAGGGGAGCCTACGCACTTCTCTATTGCACACGGTACTTATTCAAGTATCGATATTACCCTGTGCAGTCGTGCGCTGGTTCCCCTGCTACAGTGGGGTGTACACGATGACCTTTGTAATAGTGACCATTTTCCAATTATCGTTACTCTTCCGAACCAGAGAGCCATCGAGTTACCAAGTCGATGGCTTCTCCGTCGGGCTGATTGGCCAACTTTCACGGCACGTGCGGTGTTTGCCGAAGATACCTTTGAGAGTGTCGACGATCATACCATTCACATAACGAATGGTATTTTGACTGCTGCTGAGGAAACAATACCTTCCTCATCCGGCAACTCACGCCGGAAGCTTGTCCCTTGGTGGACAGCCGAGATTGCAGCAGCCATTAAAGATCGTCGACGTGCTTTCAAATGCTATCGGAGGCAAAACACTATGGCCAACCTTATCACCTTCAGAAGGATGCGTGCTAGAGCCCGATATCTGATTCGGGAGAGTAAGAAAACGACGTGGGAAAAGTATGTGTCGTCCATGACGGCGCATACTCCTTCATCTCAAGTGTGGACTAAGCTTCGTCGGATCTCCGGACTCCCGACATCACTATCGATACCCGGAGTGTCCATCAATGGGGACATCATCACGGACCATCTCGCCATTGCCAACAGCATTGGCTCGCACTTCTCCGATGTATCCTGCTCCGGGAGTTACGATCCTACATTTCTGACTCTGAAGCGGGAGGCAGAGACTCACCCCTTGTCCTTTGCCACTGCTGCTTCGGAGTCCTATAATGTACCATTCTCTGAATGGGAACTGCGCAGTGCGCTTGCACTGTGCAGGGATACGGCTCCTGGACCGGATAACATACATAATCAAATGTTAAAACATCTGTGCGAATCCAGTATGAAAGAACTGTTGATCCTCTTCAATCGTATATGGATTGAAGGGGAGTTTCCATCTCAATGGCGAGAGGGGATCGTGATACCGATTCCTAAGGCTGGAAAGGATCCCAAGTTTGTAAGCAGCTATAGACCCATTTGTTTGACAAATGGCCTATGTAAGCTGCTCGAAAAGATGGTGAACCGTCGACTGGTGTGGTTCTTGGAGGATAAAGGTCTCCTGTCTGAGTACCAATGTGGATTTCGCTCTCATAGGTCCACCACTGACCATCTGGTGCGACTTGAGAGCGCCATACAGGAGGCTTTTTTCCGGAAGCAGCACCTAGTCACGGTTTTCTTTGACCTCGAGAAAGCCTACGACACCACATGGCGCTACGGGATCCTTTCCACCCTTCACAAGTGGGGACTCCGTGGTAACTTACCGACTTTCATTGCGAATTTCATGTCCGTCCGACTCTTCCGTGTAAGGGTCGGTAGAACATTATCGCAGTACTATACCCAAGAAAATGGAGTTCCTCAGGGTTCAGTGCTAAGTGTCACCTTGTTCGCGATTGCCATTAATGGCATTGTTGCCGCCGCCGGGTCCGCGGTAGTTCCATCGCTGTATGTAGACGATTTAGCTCTGCATTACAGCTCTGGAAGTATGGCAGTCGTGGAACGGCAATTGCAGCTAGCCATCAACCGGGTCGACAGGTGGGCTCACGACCGGGGTTTTCGTTTTTCAGCAGCGAAAACCTCCGTCGTCCATTTTTGTCGGCTACGGAGGCTACATTTACACCCTGAACTACATCTCAGGGATGCTGCGTTGCCGTTGGTTGACACTTATCGCTTCCTGGGGCTCCATTTTGACAGCAAGTTAACGTGGCAGCACCATATACGGCAATTGAAAATGACATGTCTCAGGAAACTGAACATGCTCAGGTTTCTTAGTGGCACTACTTGGGGGGCTGACCGTGCGGTGCTGCTACGGTTCTACCAAGCCCTCGTCCTGTCCCGGCTAGACTATGGTTCTGCGGCATACGGTTCAGCAAGGCCGGCAACCTTGAAAATGCTGGACAGTATCCACCATAGTGGCGTTAGGCTGGCTACCGGTGCCTTCCGGACCAGCCCGATACCCAGCCTACTCGCCGAATCGGGTGTTCCACCTTTAAATTATAGACGCCAACATATGCTTTTAGCATATGCTGCCAATGTGCGTCAAATGCCGCAACACCCGACCTATCAAGCTCTCTTCGGTACCCAAAACCACCAGGGTTACGCCAACCGGCCTCGTGCCACTCGGCCGGTTGGTATTAGACTTGATAGCTCGTGCACTGAAATAGGAGTGGCTGTAGGTCCCTGTATGATCCGGACATCTAGCGAGGTGCCTCCGTGGCAAGTCCCGCGTCCGGAAATTCGGTTAGATCTTCACCAAGGTCCTAAGGTGAACACGGATGCGTCCGTTTACCGGAGGCAGTTCCACAGCATAGTTCACCAATTTCCCGACGCTGGCATTCTATACACGGATGGTTCGAAGGTGGACTAGAAAGTGGGTTGTGCTTACGTTATTGATGGTGCAAATACCAAGATCTCTTTGCCTGAGGCCTGTAGTGTGTTTACTGCGGAGCTCGTTGCCATCTATGAAGCTCTTCAGTTTGCACTACAGGATGCACGAATCCACTTTCTCGTGTGTACCGACTCTTTGAGTTCGTTGCAGTCAATTGCCACATGTTTCCCGCAACACCCCCTAGTGCAGCGAATCCATGACCTACTAGCCGGGCTGTGCCACGCTGACACTCGAATCACCTTTCTGTGGCTTCCAAGCCACATGGGAATTGCGGGAAATGAGTTAGCGGATCAAGCTGCAAAAGAGGCGGTATCACTACCACCTCGACCAATGGAGGTACCCGCTAGAGATATTCGCTCTCAGTTACGCCTACAAGTTCTGGCTTTTTGGGAGAGTCAGTGGCTAGCTGACCCACTGCCCAGTAAACTGAGAGCGATCAAGGGAACTACTCGCGTGTGGCGGAGCTCCTTCCGGGTCCGGAGGGAGTCCGTCATTTTGTGTAGGCTAAGGATAGGTCATACAAGATCCACCCACTCATACCTAATGAGAAGGGAAGACCCCCCACTTTGTACCTGTGGAGCCGTATTCACCGTGGCCCACATTTTCACCGAGTGTGTGGATCTTGCTGACTTACGAAGAAACCTTGGTTTGCAGACGACACTCAAACTTATATTAGCCGATGACGTGGTGGCTGCTGATCGCGTTATCCGCTTTATAAGTGAGAGTGGGTTAGGGCCAGCAATCTAAATTTTCCAGTGAACATTGACTCAACGACTTGTTCGTTTTTGAATGATAATGTTTTGTTTTTTCCGTAATTTTTGTTAATTTTTATAATTTTTATTTTTTATTTAATTGTTTGTTTTTGTTTTATTAATTTTTGGTCTTTTGAAATTTAGATATCCACCTCAAAATTTTAAATTCAATTCAAAATTTGTATTCTTTAATCTGTGTTAAGAGGGGCAGATGACCTCGTAGTTCCGCCCCTTAAAACAACAATAACTAACTAACATGTCTACAGGCTTTTGTTGGCGCCTAGGATACCTTTGATTACCTTCGGCATCCCCCTCCACCAGCACTGCTAATGGGCGATACGCTTTCAAGTTCCGAAATGCACTCTGCCCCATCCCCTGAGTTGTCGGGTTCTGCCTCACTGTCAGTGGGAACTGAGATCTGCAACATTGCAGGTTCATTAATCTGCAAGGATGGGCCAACATTACCTGCAACACATCTTCAAAGAACTGTGCATCCCTGGACTTAACAAGTTGATGAGTAACAGTTTGCATGAATCTATAGGCTTTACTGTCCTCACAATAACCACAGAAAATGTGTTTTTCACTTTTAGGATCCAACTTATTTCTCCTTTGATCAGGGACATGAACTTGTGCTACACAACCAAAAATTCTTAGATGCTCCATATTGACCTTGTTACCAGTCCAGATCTCCTCTGGAACTTTACCTGGAAATTTTCTGGTTGGGGACCTGTTTACAAGATAGGCTGCTGTATTTATTGCTTCAGCCCACATGCGTTTATCTACTTTAGACTCGCACATCATGGCTCTACATTTATCAAGCAATGTTCTATTCATGCGTTCAGCTACACCATTCTATGGGGAGAATAGCTAGTTGTAGTTTGATGCTGAATACCTTCTGATTTAAGTAGCCTCTCAAAAGCTTTGCTACAAAATTCACCCCCATTATCAGTTCGTAGGACCTTAATAGATCTTTCACACTGATTCTCGACCTGTGCCTTGAAATCAATAAAGCAATCCAAAACATCACTTTTCTTAGCAAGGAAATACACAAAAACCTTTCTAGAATGATCATCAATGAAGGTCAAGAAATAACGAGCATTGCTCCAAGATGGAACTGGCATAGGCCCACATAAGTCTGAATGAATACGATCTAGCTTATTTTTACATACAGTTTTACTCTTACTTGACTTAAATGGTTGCCTAGCTTGTTTACCTTCAGCACATGAAAAACAGTTTTTAAAACCATTATCTGAGAAATTAATTTCATGAGTGAGACCATCTCTTAACAACTTCATACTGTGGTTGTTAAGATGGCCTAGTCGTTTATGCCATAAATATTCTGAGTCCTCTGTACAAATATTAGCTTGAGCACTGAGAGCATTGACTTGGTAAACACCCCCCCACATTACTCGCAGTCAGTGCTACATTACCTGTAGCAACAAAGTTTTCATTATCATAAACTTCACAAGTACTGTCGGTGAATACCACAACAAAACCCTTTTGAGTAGCAGCAGACACAGATAAAAGATTAGCAGTGAGACCAGGAACATATTCTACATTGGACAAGGTTTGTGAAATACCATTTTCTAATTGAAAAGTTACATTACCAGATCCTTGGCCATACAATTTTTTATTGTTTGCTGTACTGATCTCCAGATTAGGACCAGCAGTGAAGTTCACCATCGCAGTCTTGCTTGAACCCATATGCTTAGTAGCACCAGAGTCAACGAACCAGGCCCCTGCACTTAATGCCTGTCCATCGTTCGCCAGCATCATCTTGTCTTTCTTCGACTTCTGTTGAGTTGAGCTCTGCATCTCCTCTTTCCTGCAATCCCGCTTCCAGTGTCCTGGCTTCTTGCATTTCCAGCAGAAGGGCTTCTTCTTCGTCTTGTCTTCTCGTGAAAACAGAACAGAATCCTTGGATGGCTTGGAAGTATTTTTCCCACTCCAAGTAGTACCGTATCTTGTAGCAACTTGGTTCGGACTGTGTCTGCAGTAAAGTCTGTTCCGGAACTTTCCAGAGCCATAATCATAGGCTGAAACTCATCTGGTAGACCTTTCAGCATAAGAGCTGCCACAAACTCGTCGTCCAGTGCCTTATTCATAGACGCAAGTTGCTGAGCAAGTCCCATAACCTCACTAACATACTCTTCCATCGTCTTGTAGTGCTTTAATTTAACTTTGCACAATTTCTTCAAGATGACGATCCGCCGATTCACTCCTTTATCTGAGTAGGCCTTTTCAAGAGCTTCCCACACTTCCTTCGCGGTCTTACAAGGCATGACGATTGGGAAAATTGATTTATCCACCATGAGGTTAAGTATGGCCCTAGCCCGACTTTCGTCTTTCGCTTTCTTCGCAGATGTTGTAGTATCACTAGCGCTTAACGACAGCCCAGCGGGGCTGACGAAGCGACCCGAATACCCACGACCGCTGCCGATCATCCATCCCCAGCACACATTTTCTCAGACATAATGAAATTTATTTATGTTTGCTATAATATGTATTTACATAAAAATCCTAGTCCTAATGATCGCTCTAGGTTGTGAAGTTTCGGGTAACTTACGTTGTTATTGCACCGCTGCGCTGGTCTGCCTCAACGAGGAACAGCTGACTGGGGATGGATGATCGGCAGCGGTCGTGGGTATTCGGGTCGCTTCGTCAGCCCCGCTGGGCGGTCGTTAAGCGCTAGTGGTTTTTTACAATTAACAGTGTGACACACACAAACCATGGTCACATATTTCAACACTAAAACTGTATCGTTGACGTTGACCATTGACATGCTAGTCACCCAAAGGTGTCGCTTTCCAAGACTAGAATAGTACCAGAAGGGACGGGACAGTGAGGTCATCTTCCGCTAGAGATAACTTTAGAGCCACCTCATTGTGTAGCGACTAGTATCTTGTCTGTCACCCTGGAGGTCCGAGTTCGATTCCTGACTCTGCCAAGAAATTAAATTGTGGTCTGGGGGCTGAAACTGAGTACGCTCAGCCTCGTGAACAAACTGAGAAGATGCGCACCGTATTTGATTCCTGCCTCAGCCATTCTAAAAGAGATTTTGCGTGGTTTCTCATTTCTAGTCCAGTCCAATGCCGGGACAAGTCCTAACTTAAGACCACGATCGCCTCCCTCCTAATCCTCGCCTCAATTGAAATACACACACTACTACATACTTTACAATAATACATATCAGACAAATTCTACACACGTCCATGATGTCCAAGCCCCTCATCAACCATGAAACAACAGTTTGAATTTACTACCAACTACAGTACGGTATAAAGAATGGTTGGTTCTTAAGTTTAGGGGCTGCGACAACGCGGTCATGTAGCCCCGTGTGTGAGTAGAATCTGTCTGATAACCGGTGTTAATTGTGATGACTGTATTAGTGTGTGTATCTGTTTTAATTCAAGTAAGCACTGCAGACGATCAATTTTCAAATAGTTCCTACTTTTGCCGCCAAACGCCACCGTCAACGACTACTAGGACTATTTCTGAACTTAGCTACTAGACGCCACCGCAGTCGGCTCTTGGCAACGAACGTAGAAACCTAAGAGCGTTGTTTACATTCTTAACCTATCCAATTTCGCTTCACACAGGTGTAATTAGTGGAAGGTTCTTTAACATGCCATAAATCTATGACATGGGACCGCCGGCTTAACTTCCCCTCCGAAAGAAGGCATACAGGGATTTTTAACGCTCTTAAAAAATCCGACGGCTTCGGCCGGGTTTGAACCCGCTATCTTGGGCACAGAAGCTCAGCATGATACCGACTACGCCACTGAAGCCGCCGGTATAAAGAATACAATCCATAATCTAAAATATTTTTTTGGTCCGCGATTATTACCTGATGGCACATACGCTCGCAATCAGGGGCGTATATAGAAAAAAAAATCGGGGGGGGGGCTGACTATCCTGGAAAATTGTGAGTATTCTCAGGGGATTGTCACCGCAAAATATCCAGAAATATCAACCAATACCTTAGAGCATATAACTTTGTGTAATTATTTTAGTTAAGATTCAAAGTTTATATAGCCCACAATTATTACTGGCAATACTAAAAAAGTTGTAAAATACAACACACAAATACAATTTTATATTTAATGAACTTTCTATTATGGCCTTCGGAGTATGAATGGCAAATATCTAAATATTTGTCAATTTACTAAGCAGAATGGTAAACAGTGTTTATTTTTATTTTTACATGTATTTTTCAAGAAACATACTGTGGAATTCGCAGCTTTACCTCACAAGGCTGAGTGCCCCCCGTTCCAGCCCTCAGACTAGAATTAAAATTTCTTGGCAGAGCCGAGAATCGAATTCGGATCTCCGGGGCGGCAGCGAAGAATGCTACTCACTACTCCACGAGTTAGTATAATTTCGATTTTAATATTGTTTATAACTTATCCGATAAGTTAAGATTAGGGTACAACCAAATTTACAATTATTTTATGCTCTTACCAAAGCAACACTTTCTTAATTTTTATTGGCTTTTTTTCGGTGGGGTGGGGGGGGGGGATGGAGCCCCCTCAGCATCCCCCTTATACACGCCCCTGCTCGCAATGATTTCATATTCTTTGAGCAATATTGCTCTACCACCATCTCTTTCCAACGTGTCACCATAACGAATAGTGATTTTAATCCCTGGGAAATAACCACCGGTTTAAAGGTACTGAACATTGTCAGGTGTTGGTAACCCTTAACAACGCGACGTCAGTTAAGCAAATGTGGTGATGTACAATGGCTGACAGAAATATAAGCAATCCTCAGAAGAAAATACAAAATCCTCTTCTTACGGCAGCTGGAAATGGATTTCCATTTGAAAATTTTACGGGAAGCGCTCTCTTGGTACCGGTTGCTGAAAGCGATCCGTCAGTTTTGCCAGAAGGTAGGAAGTCGATCTAATTTTGGGGTTATAATTCTATCCTGTAACATCCGTATGGATCAAATAATTCACGAATTTCGAAATTAGTGATGGGAAGTTATTATACTAATTTGCATCTTATATAATTGGATGGTGTAGGTGTAGGTGTCGACGTCTAATTTATTAAATGGTATTTTGCATGACACTTAATAATGGGCTGTGAAATTGAGGTTATTTTTGCATTGTCAGTAACTTATTCTTTCTTCCATTCGACGTAGTTAAACGTATCAGGAATTTAACTTTAAATGAATCAGCATATTTTGGGGTTATATCTATATCTACCTGCTTATAAGCAGATATGGAAATTAGTAGGCCTATAATATTCCTGTGAAAATGACTAACAATTTTGTATTTAGGTAGTGTTATAATACCTGTATGGTGTGTCTGTCACAAGTATGCTGCATGTCGAGGTGAATAATTAGAACTTGCTGAAGTAAGCTATTTGTTACAATACAAGGTGGCCAGACAATCTGGAGAAAACCCAGACAGCATTAATACGTGGCTAGAACCTTGGGCAATTGTAGTGGAATGCTGACCCTGGATTCTCCACTTACACTCGTTGCAGTAACACTGCATGAGCGGCGAACCTACGATAAAATTTACTAAACTACTGAAATTAGCCAATGCCATTCATTCTGGAGGAGACCAAATCCTGGCTTTTACACTTCTACTTGGCAGATTGAATGGGTCTCCACCATAATATTGTAAGTGCCAGAAACCAAATTTTACAGGAACTGAAGAAAATGTTGATTTCTCAAATTTATTTATGAACTCGATGATACTTTTTTAAGGTAATATAACCTGAATGGGGGATTTTAACTACTCCCCCTTCAATTTCAAAATTAAAAGCTTTATTATCTACCAAGTTATGAGCAAAGCATTTTCATTCAGAGTTAGATTGTTGCATGTGCAGTACATACAATGTTCTAATATTGTACTCCACTGCTTCTGTTATTGTTCTTACAATGTTTTGCCAAAAGAGATATATTTTCTCATTTTGTAAAGAAAAGTATTTATTTCCTATATTGTTCAAACATGGCCTACATACGGTAACATTTTTATATAAAATAAAGTAATTATTTTCTTTTCAAACAAAATAAGAAAAAATAAAAATCCAGAAGGAAATACCTTTTTTGACATCTTATTCAGTACCCACTGGTATAGCAAAGTTAGTCGAATGCTGGATAGACTGAAAAGCGGGAGTTGTTCACATGGTCATGTAGATCTATTACCAGATCCGTACGTGCGATGGACAGAGGTCATTCATAGAATATGTATGATACAAGAGCAACATACTCTCTTTTTGGAAGATGTATTAACATCTGGGTTGTCAAATAGTGTTGATTTGGGAGGCGAAAGTGACTATCTCATTTCGCAGGGTCACCAACCTCGTGGTGTTGTTATCAGTGACAGTTTTGCAGACTCGAAGAGTGATGGAAATGAAGACGAACGTGTAGACAACAATGACTGCATTGTAAATATTAAGATAGTAATGCAGTGTTTAGTGATATATTAGCTGGAAATTATACTAGGTTCGAGCCCTGCCTGCTGTATCTCGACAGTCCAGGTCTTAAGCATGCCCCACACTCTAATGAGCTACACCTTTTTTTAAAATTAGAAAACTGCTGTTCGTAGACAAGTGAAATTTTCTAGAGAGTGAGATATCATGTTGATCAAAACATGCTTTCTTTCAATTTTGTGTTTTTATTTTTCATTTCATTAATCCTGATTTGAAAATGAATGTTGTTGATTCATATAGGGGCTTTGCGACATTGTGGTCTTGTAGCTCCGTGTACTTGGGGGTGTGTGTGAAATTTGTGTGATAACCTATGCTATTGTAATCGCTGTATTTAGTGTATTTGTAATTCAGATGAGGATTGGGAAGGAAGAGACTGTGGCTTTAAGTTAGGAACCGTCCAGACATTCGCCTGGAGTAGAAGTGGGAAACCACGGAAAACCACTTCCAGGATGGATGAGGTGGGAATCGAACCCGCCTTTTCTCATTTTTTCCTCACGAGGCTGAGTGTAGCCCGTTGCAGCCCTCAGACCAGATATTTATTTCTTGGCAGAGCCCGGAATCGGAACTGGGCCTCCATGGTGACAGTCAAGAGTGCTAGCCACTACGCAACGAGGCGGACGAAAAAATGTCTTGTAGTACTGTTCTTAGTAAATGACAATGTTAGTGGTTTATAGCGACTAATTTTGTACTTTAAGTAAATATTTCACCATTATTATCTTTAAAAATTCAGAAGTTTTGATGATTTTCTTTAAGCAATGGTACATATTTCATTAAAAATGAGTCTGGTATTTTTTCATATGAGTGAAAAAGCGACTGGTTTTAAATGATTAATCCTAATCGCCTATATACGGTTAACCAGTTACACGCAGTAGGAGGATCAACAATAATTTATTTATTTAGAGAGTAAGAAGTTGGTGAAAGCTTCTAGTTTTCAATAATAAACCTTCGTATTCATACATTTTAAATTGTAATAAATTAATTCATGCAAGTTAATTTTGAAAACAGACCCAGCCTGGGGCTGGAGACTGTACAAGATGATGATGATGAAGTTAATTTTGAGGTATAGAAACTCGCCATTGCAAATTCAAAAGACAAACAGAAGGGATGTGCAACATTCTGATACTTACCATATTAGGTGACTTCTTACCACCAATCTGCTTTCTAGCCATTGACCAAAAAGCACTCCCATCGTTCCTCAATCGTTTCCTTCTAACATATGTCCTGTTTTCGTGGTTAATACGATTTTTCTTGCCTACAGAACCCACTGGTGACAATTGAGTTGGCGTCGCCATTTTTTTCTCACCTGTAACGTTCTGGTACTGACCTCCAATTTCAACTTATAACTCCCTGGAAAGTTAATATTTTCCCCAGCAGATGCCACTAGATGACGGGAGAAGGGGATATGAAACATTCTAAGACTGAAATTCATTTTCGTAAAATTTGGCACTTACAACGTTCTGGTGGGACATATTCAATTATTGATTTATCGTTTTCATAACATTCTATGAGTCGTTAGCAATTGGAAGTACTGTGAGTTATGAACACAGTATACAGCAATGCCAACCCCTCAATAATCTTGATCCAGACTATTGTCTACATTAATAGTGAAGGAGACGAGATCCTGCTTATGACACTCACAACTTCGTCAATACGAATAATACATGATTTTCATAATCTAGGGGACAATACCAATTGAAATTGCCGTCCATTATGACGTGGAAGATCGTGGAAGAAGAATTGTGGAAGGAAAGAGGAAAGTGGAGAAGTGCCATAAATACCCCGACCCGGCAGGAGCTGGATAAGGGGAAATGATGATGATGATGATGATGTATGACTAATGCACTAGAAATATGTACTAAATTATGTAAATATGTGTTTTTGTTTCTTGATCACTGAATTACGGCAGTCATGTTCCTGTAGCTCATGAGGTCTCTTCAACATTTAACTAGGCGCACACATTGACGTTATGTTAGTATTGCCAACATGTAAGATACAAAATAATACACCAAATGAGGGTTAAGCTGGCCACGCTACCTAGTAATTATTAGTCCAGGCAAAACCCATACGTGGGGTTGGCAATACTGTACTATGCATAATTCATGCGCATAATGGTCGATGCAGCTGGAATTTTACTATATAAGTCATGATTGGTCGACCAAGAGTAACCACCCCACAGCAGGACCGGTGTCTGGCCTTAACCGTCCGACGAAATCGGAGTGCACCTGCAAGACAATTGTCGGCGGAGCTTGCAGCCGTCTCAGGGGTTGCTGTTTCCTGGCACCTGTGTACCGGAGGCTCAGAACAGCAGGGCTGTTTGCCAGACGTGCAGTGGTGTGCCTCCTGCTAACCAAAGAAAATACAAAAGGCAAGGGCAGATACGCTACTTTTACCTACATCAACTCCAAAATGCATGCCATTACTGATGTCTACAAGAAACACAACAAAAAGGTCGCATATCAAACCAAGAATAGCAACAGCAACATTTTTTTCAACCATAACTCGGTCAACTAAACAGACAAATACAATAATTCAGGAGTAAGTTATATCAGTGGAAGGATTGTGGTTGCACTTATATTGGACAAACGGGGAGTTCATTCAAGATTTGACATGCTGAACACGCCAGCCCATAAAATATTAAAAAATCTCCTCCATGGCGAACCATATGGAGGAAAAACACAATTTTGGCTCCATCGAAGAAGACTTCGGCCTAGGGAACCTGATGCGCTGACCACACGTGACCCTAATATCTGCAGGCCAAATGGCTGGGCAGCGGTCGCTTGGTAGGCCTAGGCCCTTCATGGGCTGTAGTGCCACGGGGTATATAGTACTTCACCACAAGTCTTAACTCTATGAACTAATATGTTGTATTGATTAACGGAGATTATTTCGACATTTTGTCAATTACGAATTCTTTTGTCAATACGGACCCAAGACAAATCCACAATGGATTTGTATAATCCCCTTGAACTAAGGTATCTTGCCATCTGGTAATGTAATCAAGCTATGACCGCATGCGGGAGCTTCCCGACGTGCTGTTGTGCAATGGTAGATGCTACTTATCTGGCGCTGACTCAATGCTCTCCGCTTGTTACATGGCCCAAAAAAGCATTGCAGCTACAGGGAAGGCTCTCACTGTACAGGCAATGAGTCGTGATCAAAAAAGGGGACGGTGGGTGGGTTATAGACAGCGGAGGATCTATTACTACATCTCCATATTTTTTCCCAACCATTACCTCACGTATTTTGGCTAATTTCAGTAGTTTAAGATTTTTTTTTTTTTCCGAAGGAGTCGGTAATGTCAAGTTCTACAGTCATTTCAATTTGTAATGTCCCCCAGAATATGAAACAAGGTATGAAAATCGTATATATTATCCAAATTAACCACATTCTCCTCTCGTGCAGTTTCAATCTTGTTTCGTGCTCATTCAATGACAATTGCCATGTTTGTCAGGCGCATGTGGTCTCTTCAACTGTTACCGATGCGCACACATTGATGTCACATGACTGTTACCAACATGTGGGGATACAAAATACAACTTGTAATTATGTGACAAAGCATTAATTGGCAAAACGATTGGTATGGATAAAGATTATTGTTGCGTGAGTACTCCCAATGTGTGTGACAAAAAACAGGGGTGTATATATTGGCCAACATGGGCCAAGTACAGGTCTGACGTTTGTTGTTGGCCGGTGCTTGCTTGTTGCGTCGAGCTCTCTGGCCAGTCAGGAAGCCTTCTTATTGTGAGCATGCACAGTAACAACTGCATGCACGCACCCTCAGAAGGAACGTAGGGAGGAAATAGGTTGAACGTTTAGTACAGTGAATGTGCGGATTTCACGGCCATCGGCCAAATAATTATAATAATTATTGGTCTAGGCAGAAACCATTGGTTTGGATAAACATTATTGATGAGTAGTAGGCGTACTGTATGTGCGGGGATGGCAATATTCTATTTGTTCCAGGATTCGAGAGTATAATGGCCGACACAACGGGAATTTCACTATATAAGTTGTGATATAAAAAGGGATTGGTGGGTGGTTTATAGACAGTGGAGGAAAAAACATCTATAACAACATAATTTCCACAATTATTATTCATAATTACAGAAGGTATTTTGGCTAATTTCTCTAGTTTGTAGAAGGATCAGCACTTCACTGCTGTTATTGAATAACCTTGACTATAAAAACATAACCTGGAGACGGTACAATTTTCACGTTGGGTAAATTAAGAGTTTTGAAATTTCTGTTCTACTAAATCTCTCAATTTTTTTCATCTGCACAATCCAGAATGATTAAAAGTATAACAGACCAAAACGAGGCTTTTACACTACCACTTGGTAATTTAATGATTTTCATACCTTGTATCAAATTCAGGGAGACACTACGAATTGAAATTAATGTCCATTAACACTATTGCACTTGGAAATATCTTCTAAATGACGAAAATATGTGTTTATTTCTTGCTCATTCAACGACAGTAAGTTGGTATGGGGGTGTAGGAGTGGAAGAAGAATGGTGGCAAGACAGACAGCTATGGAAGGGGGGCTTGTTCATTCCCACTCATGGGCTGCTGTCGTGGAGAATCGATGATGACGATGATCATTTGTAATGATGATTAATAATTGTGGAAATGCTGTAGTAATAGATGTTTTCTTCTCCGCTGTCTATAACCCACTCACCATCCCCTTTCTAGATCACAACTTATATAGCAATATTCTACTCGTGTCCGCCATAATACGCGTGAATTATGAGACAAATACAGTTGAACCTGACTTATACGTATATCAAGGGGAAGAAAAAAAACTACTCATAACTCAGAATTACTTAGAAATCAGACTTGCACAACACATTACATATTTACATAAAAACCAATGGAATAGACCTACATGTGTAAATCCTAGCAAACAATACATACATTAAGACAGAAAATATAGTACTGTATTATTTTGAACTTGGTCCAGCTTTAAAGAAATCAGATAGTTTGTCTTGTTTCACTTTTCTTGCATTAAGTATATAAACCTCCTTTTGCAAATGAATTCAAAGCTTTTTCACTACAACTTTTCGCACTGATGTAACGCCTACACACATCGATTGCACTTAACACTTAGTTCACTTGTTTCAAGATTCAAGTCATCTCCATCACTGTCACTATCGCTTGTAGCTGGTCCATCACCATCGCGTTGTTGGCATACATCAGCAATAATCTCTTCATCCCGTTGTACCCCACATACAGCCAGATTTTCATCGAAATGCACAAACGTATTGAAATCTGCTCCCACCGGTAGCGATAGCTCATTGTCAGACATAATTACGTCCCCATAATCATCATGAAAGGCAGCCTCTTCCAGTAAGACACCAGTTTTGCGGAAACAGTTGCTGATTGTGGAGGATGACACCTGCTTCCAGGCAGCCGAAATAAAGTCCATGGCTTGTAGTAAATTAATGGAGAGGTTTTCATTTCCTGCATCACTCAGTGTTGTTAAATGTTGAACCAGCACTTTGAAATTTGCAATGATGCCCAAATCAAGTAATTGTAGAACACTGGTACAGTTAGGAGGGAAAAGTTCCACTCGGACATTCTCCAGAACGATTTGAGGTAGATGTGCTGCACATCTATCCATAAGAAGAAGGATTTTCTTCTGTTACTTTTTCATTTTAATGTCCAGTTTTTTCAACCACTGTTCCATTAGAAGCATAGTCATCCAAGAATTTCTGTTGGATTCATATTCCGTAGGTTTTGTTTTCGCACACTTAAAACACCTCGGATTCTTCGATTTTCCTATCACAAGTGGAGGAAATTTGTCCGATCCATCTGCATTGGTGGCAAGAAGAACTGTTAAGCGAATTTTACTTTTCTTCCCTCCATGGCAGGAGTCACCTTTTTCAGCTAATGTTTTATTAGGATGGAGACTGTAGAATAAGCCGGTCTCATCACAATTGTAGATGTTTGTAGGCTGGTAATCACTTATGATACCCAGCAGAACCTCTTCTTTCCAGTGTTGCACCTTGACGTCATCCACAGCTTTCGAGTCACCGCAAATTGTTCTCCCTGTAATTCCATGACGATCTTTAAATCCTTGCAACCATCCTGACGAAGCCTTGAAATCAGCAGTGATACTCATCATTTTAGCTAAATCTATCGCCTTTGCCTTCAGCATGTCGCCACTAATTGGTAGAGCTGCAGCCCGCTCATGCTGGAACCATGTGAAAAGTGCTTTCTCCAAATCTACGTACCTTCCTTCTTGCTGACGGCTGCGCTTTGCTGATTTAGATCCCAGTTTAAAAACTCGTCCAAAATAGTGTTTTTTTTTACTGATTGTACATAGTGTGTATAAGCAATCCCTAAGTCTGAGGCAATTTCAGTTTTTGTTTTGTGCGGATTAGCGTCCACTTCTCATACGAATTTTACTTTCTCATGTAGTGTATAACTTTCCCTTTTTGTGTTCTCCATGGCTAATGGAAAGCAACTGAATGATAAAACTACTGTTCACAGTACACACCAGATACCGGCACCGTGCACATTTTACTTGTCCATTGTTCCCACGAAAGAAATTCTCATATCAATCAAAACACCGAGTTTTGCAGAGTGACATTGTTCACCCTACTTACTGGCGGCGTAACAAAGGCCAACCGAGCGAGTTCCCTTCGCTCTCTATCTCGCTCCTCCTCTAGCTGCGTTGTTTTTGACCTTCACAATGCCGCTAAAGATTAAGTTACCAGCCGAGTCGGCGGTTTCATTGCGGAAACAAGAGAAAATAAATTTGTTTGAATATGAGAATTGTTTTCGTGTGAACAAACTAGAGCATGTCCCACATGAGACAGAAACACTGTGTTCTGTTTCAGCACCGAAACCCGACCGCTCTGTCTATGCCGACAAAGAGGAAACTACATAAATACAGTACTGTAGTTTCTTTAATTTACAATCAGGCTACGCAAAACTCAGATGTATTTCACTGACACTTCATATAACAGCGAATTACGTATAAATGGATTATGTATATAAATAAGGTTAAATTAACACGCTTTTAAATTACATTTTGCCAGGACCTAAAAGAAATTACGTACAAATACGAAATACGCAGAACTGAGTTATGTATAAAGCGGGTTCAACTGTACAATATTGCCAACCCACGTCTACGGTACTACTTATCAATAATAATCTTTATCCAGGCCCATAGTTTATGTGTAGAACAATAATGGCTAGCGTTAACTATAATATAACTAACACACCTTGTTTATGTCTCATGCGCAGTGGGGGTACTCGTGCATCAATAATCTTTAATTCTGTTTGTTATCAACTCGTAATTTTTTTCAGGTTTAGGGAATAACATCCATTGCAATTTGGGTACAATCGTGTTGACTGACTGAAAAACATTAAATTTCATCTACAATTTTCTTTTTATATTAAAAATAACATATACACTATATCAATCAAGTCGTCATCATCATCTTGCACAGTTTCCAGCCACTGGCCGGGTCTGTTTGGAACACAAGCCTCTCCAACGTCTTCTGTCTTCCCACCATCTCTCAGCCTCCACCCTTGTCCAGTCTTCTCCTCTCTTCTTCACGCGTTCTTCCACCCCCTTCAGCCACCTGTCTCTCGGTCTCCCTCTTGGTCTCTTTCCTTCCCACTTCGTCTCGTGTATCCTCCTGGGTATCCTCTTCTCCTCCATTCGTTTTACATGTCCATACCATCTAAGTCTAGATTTCTCTATACCAACCTATAATGGTTCCTCCTTCATTAATTCTCTGGTCCTCTCATTTCTTATTCTGACGGCTAACAGGGCTCTGGTGAAGCTACGATAGACCCAGCAAGCCAGTAGTGGATGAAACCAAATGCTTTCAAGAATGGAATATCAATCAAGTCAAATTGTTAATCCTATTATATCTTACTCATATAATTATGTCTCTGTGTATAGTCAGACCTCACTTAATACATCATCCATTTATGTGTTTTTCACCTTGTAGTTCTATTAGGCATTTTTCATTTATAAGTCTTATTACAATATAGGTACATGTAGAGCCTCCGTGGCTTAGGCGGCAGCACGCTGGCCTCTCACCGCTGGGTCCGTGGTTCAAATCCCGGTCGCTCCATGTGAGATCTGTGCTGGACAAAACGGAGGCAGACAGGTTTTTCTCCGGGTACTCCGGTTTTCCCTGTCAAAATTTCATTCCAGCAACACTCTCCACTATCATTTCATTTCATCTGTCATTCATTTAATCATTGCCCCAGAGGAGTGCGTCAGGCCTCGGCAGCCGGCACAATTCATATCTTCGCCGCTAGATGGGGGCTTCATTCATTCCATTCCTGACCCGGTCGGAGACTGGAAACAGGCTGTGGATTTTCATTTTCATTACAATATAGGTACATAACTATTTTGCACTTTTCTTTCTCATTTGCCTTACCTGTGATACGAAGCATGCCAACCAACAGGAGGTATTGGTATAGGAGCATCTGATTTATATGTGCACCTTGCAACACTACCCAAAGGTGTACATGTGGTTTAAGTATTCCGAATTAACAACAACAAAATTAAGAATGAATAAAATAAGGTGAAACATAGACAGGATGTTTTAAAAGAAAGTGTCAGATATTTTAGAAGGTGGAAGATTAGTTTGTATCAAAACAGGAATAACATGTATAATAAACATGGGTCCTACAGTGCCTACTTTCGGAGATCTGGACACCTAAAATATTGGACACTTTTTTTAAACACTCTGTATAAGACTGGGTTGTGCTGTGAAGCTTTGAGATTATTGCTGCATAGGTGTGAGCCAGGAAATTACAACAAGAAATGGAAATTTTAATTTTCTTCAAATTAATACCGCCAGTGTTCAATAAAAGACGATTTTTCTACAAGTTAAACTTGTACATTTTTATTACTTGGTGACTGCATAAAATTTGATGTTCTTCTTGAAAAATAAGTGAGGTATGACTGTATACATACATACAGACAGTATAAAACATTTCAAAAAATTATGCAAATGAACATCAATTAAATAGTCTTTTTTTTTTTTTTTAAGAAATCTTATACCAACCAGTATTATTACTTATTTATTTATTTATTTACGCTGTTTACGCTCACAATGGAGTACCAAAAATCAAACCTTATATACAAAGTCTTCAAATACTAAGTTCAGTTTTTAAATACCGGATAATTTTTTTCTTTCCCAATACTTCTTCATTCTGGAAGATCTTGCAGCTCGTTCTTCTGCTGATATAACATATTGCTTACGCTGTGAAATTTTGAATGTTAGTAGAGTGTATTTGTTATTCAGAAGCCGTTTCTCTTCTCTATGTTCAATTTGATGCTTAGTAATTTTCAATGCAGTACATTTGCATTTGTCTGTTGGCACAGGCTAGAGTAAAAGGTGGCTTTTCACCGATGTCTCAGTCTCACTCTCACTCATGGCTGTGATTATATGGAAGCTACTGAGGTATGGGTGGTGCTTAGTAATGACATTCAGGGCACAGTCAGTGCCTGTGGATGTTGTGAAAGGTTCTACTCATAGGGTTAGTACTACTGTTCTGACTCAGTGAGGAAAGCAATGGCAAACTACCTCACTCCTCTTTTTGCCTAGTACGCCTCAATATAGCGCTGCCTTGGGTTTTTGTGGGTATCTACTCACATAACCTAACGGAGGTACTGTTTGAGGATCCAACCAGCCTTCGAGCTGACTACCTAACAGACAGAATTTTCAATTCATCTAAATCCATTTGTATTTCTTTAAACCATGTGAATTTTGTTTTACTATTCCAAAAGAAGTCAAAAAGTTGTTTCAGGAGTATAGTATTTGGCAAGCGAGATATGTGTTCAGAAAACACAATTCTTTATTTTCGCATCGTGTCAATGATAGATTCACTTTCCTTGTAAAGTATTGAATTGGGCAAAGGTCTCCACTGGCCCTCAATCTGGTGTTTTTTATTGATTGTCCGAAGAATCCGTCTATCAACCTTCTGTAGTTTGTCAGTGGTTGATCGGGTGTTTAGTTTAAATAGTTTCACTTGCATATGTTGCTTCTGGCTTAATGACGGAGGCTTATATATTATTATTATATATAAATAAAACACTGTTGGGTACAATATAAATGTTGAAATATTGTGTAAAATATGTATTTATTGGTATGATAAGTGATCAATAACATTTTAAGCATAACCTAATAGGTTTTTTTTCCCTTTTGCTCACTCTAAACTTACCCTTCATAGCATATGAAGGCCACAGTCAAGTAACAGCTTTTCATTTGTTCTTGGTAATTTTCTAAGTTCTAGATTCTGGTTTTCAAGTGATGTTCAATATTTAATGAATCTAAAAAAACAAAAACAAAAAAAAAACTGTTCAATGAAGGTGTATGTATACAGTTCATATTTAGTGTTGACTTGATACCAGACAGCTGGTCCCTTTTTATTCTGTTATATTCGAAAGAACTGTGACTAGTATTGCTGAACCCATTCATGGGGAAGCCAGTTTTTACTACTCTCTTGCTCTAGAGGCAGATGACCTTTATGTTCTGCCCCTTAAGAGAACAATAATAATATTAACCATCATTATCTCCTCTTGCTCTAGATATTATTTGCATCTACATTTCACAAATTCCATTAACCTAATGTCATTGAGGAGGATAAGGTTGCTTGAACATTAGTATTATATTTGCTTGCCAATAAAAATAAATTGATGGTGTTGTCACATAGGCCAAATGTTTACCATAACCCTCAGACTGGTTGTCAATCGTCCTTGGGTATGTGCTGTCCTCTAGAGCCCAAGTGCATTTAGAAAGTGATCATTAAAGCTTCTTTAGTACGTTATTGTGTTGGAAGCCATTTTCCAGTCTTGCCTTACTAAATGAAATTTAAATGCTTTTCAGTTGGTTAACATGATTGTACGATTACACTTGGATGACCAGTTTTGATCCCCAAGCAATCATCATCAGATCCTATTCACTCAGCCTTTTAATCTATGTCTAAGAATATATGGGTTAAGATATATACACTATTATTGTTGCCAAAAACCTTCTTTGGGGTGTGCACTACAACCCCACAAAATGTCAATCGATTAAACCGTGTCGGAGTCCATTAATCTCGGACAGATATACATTTTCATTTTTATATATAAGATATACGAGTACAATATTTCAGTTACGTGAGTTTATTGGAAACTTTCATAACTTGTCAGGTTTGTTAGTAATGTATGTGATTTTTTGTTGTGATATGTTAGTGGCTATTGACCTTCAAGTTTACTTGTTTGGTATGATCACAACAAATATCGCATACTAACAAACCTGACAAGTTACGAAAGTTTACAATACACTTCTGTAACTAAAATATTGTATATATCTTAACCCACATTATTGTAGGCATGGATAGCCAGAGTGTAAATGATCTGATGATGATTGCGTGATGATTGAAACTGGTCATCCAAGTGTAATCTCATGCGATTTCTTTCAGGTTTAAGGAACAACACCCATTACAATTTGGGTTCAATCATGTTCACCGACTGAAAAGCATTTAAATTTGAGCTTCTTTAGAACTTATTTTCACTCTTCCCAGTAGTTTTCTCACTTCAGTTTTTCTGATCTTTTTATAAATCAGGATTTTAATTTTGTTTCAAAACTCTTTTGGAGCACCAGCATCTTATCTTTTCAGACTGACTGCTAAATGTTTGCCAGTAAGGACTACTGGATTTTTAGAAGCTTTTAGTCAGTCAATATGATGTGCATAATCAAATTGAGCAACACTGAAAATTGACTTCTAATATTTCAATAGGACTACTGTGCTTATAACTTAGCTACATTAAAACAACTGTAAATGATAGGAGTGTTAAATAAATAGCTGCATTGTATGCTTCATTTCATGGATGGTCAAATATTAGGTTTGAACTTCAACTGTGATGAGTTTGAAAGGTATGTGTGTTTTTTCGTTTGCGTACGATCACAACCACGATGATCACTATGATAATTATAAGGATGATGACTCCTAGTACAATTGCTGCTATTTCACCTTCACTCAAACTGGATGCTGTAAAATAAGAGAAAGTACAAATTAAACTTCCATACATAGTTAATTTAATATATGGGGGAATACTTTTGTGGGTAAATTCCACAGAGTAAGCCTTGAAAATGAGTTCATAGTTAGGACTTGAACCCGTGTCTCCTGCATTCTGGACAAGCTCTTTTTCCATCTATGCTATAGCCATGCCAAGACAACAGCCCATTTTAAGCCTTAAAGAAAAAAATAAAAATTGAAGAGCGATCCACTGGTAATAATGCATAAAAATTTGCGTTCTGGTCTTTATTAATCTTTCAGATGTATAATTTTCTAAATTATCAGAGTACAGTATAGAAGAGAGCAAAAATTCTCTTAGGTTATATGAAGCTTCCTAAGGAAGCCCCACTTGAGAATTTATAAATGAAAATAAAATATTTGCTTATCTTTGAGTGCTTATCACTGTAAGCAGGTGTGCAACAAGTTTTGAAGAAAATGTTACATACAAAACAAGTACTCCAGTAACCAACAAAGTGTTTTTAAACTCATTTTGTACTGTATTACAACCTCAAAGGGGTGAAGAGTGAGGTAGTTCGTGATTGTTTTTCTCACTGAGTTAGTGCAGCAGCACTAACCCTTTTACAGCATCCACAGGCATTAGAATTATAACTGAAGGAACAGTATACAAGTTAGTGTCATAATTTTCGCAATGGTTGGACAATTAGAAGCTGACTTTGCCTGGGTAAACAATAATCAGGGACTACAATCTGCTGAAGGCTCCCACCCTCTTAAAATACTGTAATGCAAGAGTATATTTATTTCAGTTTCTCAAACTCTACTCTGAAAGCCATCAAGACAATGCTGATGATAATGTGCTATTGAAATGTTGCAGTAAGTCCCTAACAATGATACAAGTTAATGTAAAAGATATAGCCAGCTGAAAAAATTAAAAATCACCGGTGACCCTATACGGTACAGGTTATGAAAAGATAGCAGGAAAACAAACTGTGCTCCTTGACATTAAAAAGCCCCTGTTCTGCACTGATTTCACACATGTCAAAGAACATAGGGCTGATGACCACAATACTCCAACTACAGAACCATTAAGAGTAGGCTACTCCATGTTCTATTAAAAATATAGAGTTCTGATTATTATTTTCTTCTCCCCTTTTCAGATTGAAATTGTGGTATTGAGTTCAGTACAGTATAACTTTTCTGGATGCCTAGTATGATTTCTGATATTTTATTTTGTTATTTTTGGTACTTACCAACATCATATGCATTCAGACTCTGTATGGCAGTGTTGTTTTGTGCATCAGTGATGTATAAACTCAACCTTGAGTCACAGCATGTGGCACTGTATGTGAATATTACTGGATCCTTGCTACCAACAGTGAACTGAGAGTCAAATCTTATCCCCCTTGGTTGGGAGTTGATGCGAAGAAGACCTGTGAGCAAGAAAAATTCTTATACTAATTATGTATAAAGCCCTGCGCAGATGCGGATATCTGCAAAAAATTTCTTCATGAGGTTATAGTTTGGATGGCTGTGCGGATAGCGGATGAACTGCGGATAATGTTTGGAGTAAATCTGCGGATAGTTTTTGGATTACAATCCGAACTTGTTGAATATCATACTATAAATTACTATGTTATGACATATTTTTCAGTTCTGTGTTTTTTTTTTCCCATGACAAATGTGAGATAATGATTTAAGCTTATATCATTCAAATTATGTCATTAAGCATATTTATCACTCCAAACTGGAAAGGGTTGCAATTCTGGCTGTATAACATTCATTTAAAATTTAAATCAAAGCACTTGCTAGCACCTTTCTCCTCAAATGTCTAAATGTGTTGCTTTATACTTTATCTAATTAAAAATATTATTGTTATGCTAGTAAGCCTCCGTGGCTTAGGCGGCAGCACGCCGGCCTCTCACCGCTGGGTCCGTGGTTCAAATCCCGGTCACTCCATGTGAGATCTGTGCTGGACAAAATGGAGGCAGACAGGTTTTTCTCCGGGTACTCCGGTTTTCCCTGTCAAAAATTTCATTCCAGCAACACTCTCCACTATCATTTCATTTCATCTGTCATTCATTTAATCATTGCCCCAGAGGAGTGCGTCAGGCCTCGGCAGCCGGCACAGTCCATATCCTCGCCGCTAAATCGGGGCTTCATTCATTCCATTCCTGACCCGGTCGGAGACTGGAAGCAGGCTGTGGATTTTCATTTTTCATTGTTATGCTAGTAGACTGGGATAACAAACTTGCAGATGCAGATATAAGTCGTGCGGATAACAGTAGTGCGAATGCGAATAACATTTTGTTTATCCGCGCAGGGCTCTTTTATGTATAGCTGATATTTTTTTCTTTTAGCGTTCTTTTTTTAACAATGATTTTTTATTTCAATCCCTAGTGCCACTTAAAATGAAAGTTGTTAATTTCAACAATATAAGTTGCCTTGACTATTTTCTTTAGTAGTTCGGAAATGTTTGGTTCAATGTGAAAGAGTTTGACAATTTTCAACTTATTAGGAACTTGCAAATAGATGTGAAGAAGGAAAGGTCAAGAAGAGTATAATTCATAATCATAACTCATAACTTATAACTTACTCGGTCTTGAGAATAGAAGCCTGTAGCTCGGAGGATCAACTGGGCATCTTTGATAAGGAAGAGTACTCAGAATAGTTCAAAATAAATAGAGGATTATTTTGGGAAAATTTCCACAAACAGATTTCTTTAGAAATTAAGACAGTCAAAATTAATGTAATTTTACAATCTGGCAATTTTGAGATGCTAGTTTTGCCAGTTTCAAAAGATTGGATCTACTATGAACAAATAGTTGGTCTAATTAGGGCTACATTTGTGCACAGTGCAGATGAAAACTTATTAGGAGCTCCTCCAATATTTTACATTTTCACAATGGTTTAATTATGGAGAACTGCAAGCTCTTGAAAGATGTTGTTACTTCAAGAGCCCATGTGAGTTACTAGTGGTCTAATAATTTTAGAAGAGAGTAGTAAAAGTGGATGAGACAGTGTTTATAGGATCATGGAAGTGTTTATTCATCCATAGATATCTTATTGTATGAAACATTTGAAATAAAGTTTGTTTTTGATTCATCTTTGTGATTTGCCTCAGTCTTTTTCATCTTATTAGGAGTTTCAACACGAAATGCGGTAACTACTATAAGATTATATTTGTTAGCTAGATCTTATACGAGTATAAAATATGGTTTTCCCTTTTTTTTAAGTTTTAGAATATGTTCACTGATGAGCCATTACACTGTAAGTGAAAAAAAAAAAAAAAATAATCCATAGATTGCACTATGGCCACCCTGCCCCTAAAACGTTTACCACCTAGAGCACGGGGAGTTACATGCGACTCGCTAGCAGTGTACTGTAGTATGACATACAGTAAGTTATAATGACAAGTCTACTGATTCGCTGTTAGTAATGTCTCCAGCATCAGAATGGGAAAAGCGACCAATCTTGATAGAAGTCAATTTTTCGTTGCCTTGGTACCAACGTTTCTGAAACTGCATGGCTTATTGGCTGATTATTACTTGCCGCTGTTATGAACATGTATCAAAAGAGGTTCAACTATGGGCAAACGACGACATATCGCCAGCCGTGTGTCAACTGCGGTTCATTAGAGGCTGCAGCGCATTGTTTGGAACGACTGCAGGGTCACAGTTGGAGAAATCAGTGGTGACCAGAACAATGTTCCACGGCACACATGCTGCACATGGGACAGCTGATCGTACCCCAATGTTGACTGCACTTCACCACGCTCCAAAAGCAGCGCAATCACTGACACTGGGCCGCGGAAGTTTGGAAAAGGTTGGCTTGGTCCAGTGTATCCAGATTTCTGGCTCGCTATGGCCGAGCGTGTGTGTGCCAATTTCCATCTGAGCCTATGGATTGTGGTTGCATCGTTGGGCAGAGATTGGCCTGACAAGATGCGCTGGTCTGAAAGATGTTTTTTCTTGTCTTTTTAATAGTATACCCTGAGGCCCGTTATAATGTAATGCTTATCCGTGACAATTGTCCGGTATTTGGACGTTATTCATTCATATTAGTGGTGTTCGCCGCCGGTGAACGCAACTTCCAACAGGGCACTATGCCACTCTGCCCGGATTGAAAAGGACTAATTTTAGGAACATGAGGGTGAATTTAATTTCCTACCGTGGCTCCTCAATAGCCCGAATATGAACCCAATTGATCACTTTAGTTCGACTTGGATAAGCGGATTTGTGCTACATCACCAGCGTTGTATGCTAACTGGAGGAACCATTGGTCCAGTTGTGGTATCGCATATCTCCCAGATATCTTCCCGCCACATCGTGGTGACAGTTCTGCGGGGCAAAGGAGATCTCTCCTGTGTTCTCCTGTATCACCATAGGTAGATATATTTATTTGAAAATGGGGACATAGTCCTTGATGACAATACAACTACAATTTTATACACCAAGATAGTGAAAAACATGTCATTCAATTAAGAATCCCCCATTTTTGCACATATAAGCGTGTTATTTGGGATAAATATCCTATGTAATATTTCTTTCAGGTTAAGGTGTTCAAATACGTGTTTTCCCACGTAATGTTAATTGGGCACAATTTGTGTTGACTGACTGGAAAGTTTTGTATAATAGAACTAGGCAACACTGAAAAATGATTTCTATTACTTCAATGCAAGTTGATATTTTTTATTTACACACCTATGGCTTGATATGTATTCACATTTTGATTTATCTCCATGCCATTTCTAACTATCAAGTTTTGGATCGTAAATAAAACTCTTGGCAAAAGCCTTACAATAATTCATAGGCTATCCTTAATTTAATCTTATTTGAGTGATATGTTTATTCCTTTATCATTTTTGTACATTGGAAACAACAAAGATCCCAATTTACTGATCCTCCAGTGTTGGTTGGTTGGTTCTTAAGTTTAGGGGCTGCGACAACGCGGTCATGTAGCCCCGTGTACTTTGGGTGTGTGTAGAATCTGTCTGATAACCGGTGTTAATTGTGATGACTGTATTAGTGATCCTCCAGTGTGAACCCTTTGACTTCTACCCTCCAAAAAAGCTTGCAACCATCACACTACTCTCTTGTCCAGACCTAGTTCGCCCATCTTCTTTAATATGATTATGAGATTTACCCTTTCGAAGATCTTCTTAATGATCAAGAGCTATGCAGTCGACCCGTCTCCTTTTATCCAAAGATATATCTTACTGAAAAGTAGCTAATTGGGATTTACAAAAAGCCTTCCCTGAATCCATGCTGCTTACTTGTTAACCATCCTGTGTCCGTTAAGCAATCTCTTGTCACGGTAACTATCCAAAATTCCTTCTACTGTAAATCTTGCATGTAATAGTCTACAGGTCAAAGTGACACACTTGTAGTAACCACTATCCTCCCTCACCCCTTTTCTTTTCACTAGAGTGTAATTCCAATCCTCAGGCACTATCCCATTATTGAGATAAAAGAAAAGGACCGTGATGGCTCATCAGTGTAGGCCTATATAGCCTATGTTCCTTTTAGTTGCGATTGCCATGTTTTCAAACGAATGGTGAACACACACTTCCTCTCACGGGACGGCACACTAGCCTTTGTCATGGATGATTTATATCCTTACCTGAAGTTTGGTCTTGCGCTATCGCTCTCACAGACCATGATTTGGAAAAGCAGTCTTTTTGCTCAACACCCTTGCAGTTACCCTGGAACGTGTATTGTAAAGTCGGCTTCTCGTAGTCATATACCTAAAATTAAGATGTACAAAAATGAACACTAAGTTTTTTTTGTTTGCTTATCAATGGTTATGTACATTGCAATATGTTATAGTTTTACAAAAATGCTTTGTTGATTTAGAGGGATGTGATATCACGGTGGCTAACTGCTTGTCTCTCACAAAGGCGGGCCAAGTTTGATTCCTGGTAAGAGCATGTGAGATTTTGAAGTGAAAGAATTCCATTTAAAAAGGAGATTCCGCATGCGGTTGATGGTCATCAAGTTAAGATTTACGTAATACAACAATCGTGTTTTTATATTTGGCACTCCCCAGGGGCTCACATCTAGTGGGACGTGGGTTGGCGACCACAGGACCCCAGCTGAGTCCGGCATTGCTTCCACTTACTTGTACCTC
Organism: Meconema thalassinum; assembly: GCA_946902985.2. Classification (NCBI taxonomy): domain Eukaryota; kingdom Metazoa; phylum Arthropoda; class Insecta; order Orthoptera; family Tettigoniidae; genus Meconema; species Meconema thalassinum. The sequence goes on along the minus strand of OX336390.1, from coordinate 272,495,887 downwards.
TCCGTCTTCTTTCCTGTCGACCTCCCTTGTTCTTTTCCGTCCTCAACGGTGTTAGGGTATCCGAGGCCTGGGGATTCCTTCACTTTTGCGCCTTAATTGACCCTTGTCTCATCTTTCCTGATCCCTCATTCTTCGAGGTGTCAGACCTCTTGTTTTCTTTTCATTCTATTTCCTCTTCTCTTTAAGATTCCCGCACTTTTTTTTGTGAATTGGCTCCCCGTGTATCTAGATTACCTTTGGCAAATTTTTTGAATCTACTCTCCATTTTGTAGGTATTTTTAATCTAAGTTGCATTTTGTATTTTCGATCTAAATTGCATTTTGCGAGTATTTTCAACCTCAATTGCATTTTGTAAGGATTGACAATCTAGAGCCTCCGTGGCTTAGGCGGCAGCACGCTGGCCTCTCACCGCTGGGTCCGTGGTTCAAATCCCGGTCACTCCATGTGAGATCTGTGCTGGACAAAACGGAGGCAGACAGGTTTTTCTCCGGGTACTCCGGTTTTCCCGGTCAAAATTTCATTCCAGCAACACTCTCCACTATCATTTCATTTCATCTGTCATTCATTTAATCATTGCCCCAGAGGAGTGCGTCGGGCCTCGGCAGCCGGCACAGTTCATATCCTCGCCGCTAGATAGGGGCTTCATTCATTCCATTCCTGACCCGGTCGGAGACTGGAAGCAGGCTGTGGATTTTCATTTTTTCAAGGATTGACAATCTAACTTGCTTTTTAGCAAGTCTTTCAATACTTGTGAGTATTTTGAATTTCAATTGCATTTTGTAAGTATTTTCAACCTAAACCGTGTTTTGCAAGTATTTTCGATCTAAATTGCATTTTGTGAGTATTTTGAATCTAAATTACATTTTGTAAGTATTTTCAATCTAAATTGCATTTGTAAGTATTGTCAATCCAAATGAGTAGTTTGAATCTACCATACATTTTGTAAGCATTTCAATTGCATTTTGTATGTATTTTGAATTTCAATTGCATTTTGTACATATTTTCTATCTCATTTGCATTTTGTAAGTATTTTGAATTTCAATTGCATTTTGTAAGTATTTAGAATCTACATTGCATTTTAATACTTGTTGGGAAATAAGGACGGAAGAGTAGATACGTTTAAGTCCCAAAGTTAAGTTACCAAGATTTGAACTACGGCCTTTTGGATGAATGATCTGAGCTAGCATTCACTGACTGTCGTTTCACAAAAATTCTAGAAATTAATAATCTCCCTGCAAGTTATTTTCCGTGTACACATTTAAGTTGGCTAAAGACTTTTTTGGTAATTATTTATTAATTATTTTCTGATAATTATTAATTGTAAGCTCTCTCTCTGAGGGGGACCTCCTTCAACAGACACGCCCTTGTCAACCTATAAAATAAGGTGGTTACTTTGCAAATATTTTCTTAAAAAAAATACTAGCACTTAATTAATGTGCAAAGTGATTACTTTTCAAAACAGAACTCTTTCTTTTAGAGAAGACCATATACATAAGTAGAGTAAAACCAAGCATTGATTTCGGACTGAAGTAACTTTATTTGGTATGTAATTACCAAGGCATATACCAGGTTTTTGACAGTAGGAGGCGGTCCGAGACACTCCTGAGAATTGAAGGAATGCTTTTATTGCAGTATATGTCAATAAGATGTGGTTTTCTGTGGATGATCAATGATCATTGATCAATGGTAGTATAAGAAGAAGTTGTATGTACTTCTTAAAATCTGGGATTGGTGCCCAGGGATGTGAAATAAAGCACCATCCTTGCGAGGAATACACACTGAGGATGGCTGCCTTCAGCGTTGGGATCCGTGAATGGTGTACTGTATCGCTCCCAAATCCCCTTATGGAGAGTGATTTAGCCTACCCAGCCAAGGGGTTGAATATGCATCGTTGTGGTCCTGTTTTGAATTCACAAACTGCCTTCCCTGAAAATGTTGGCGATATTAACGAAGAATGATATTCTTGTGCATTTGACTTTGAATATAGAAAATTGGGTAGTATTTCAGACTAATACAGCTCGTAGACACAAAACAAAAGATCTGGTTTGTCCCGGGTAAAACAGTTTGATCCCTACCTTGTCACTGATATAGAGTCTCACTGGTAGGGTGACACTTTCAAACCCACTCTTAACCGTGAAAGTGATGCTGTCAACTTTGTCTCTGGGTGTAGTTGCTGGTGGCTGTAAGGTCACAACATGGACTGCAGTCTGGTACGGCAGAACTGTCAATCTGTAAACAAAACATAGTATAGGCCTACTGTAGATAGAGTTGTCCATACTTCTACATAGCCCTACAGTGTGGGTGGGGTATTACTAGACTAGACCAGGCCAGGAAGCGCTGAAAGACTCTAAAAACGTATACCGTTAGCAAAAGGTTTATGGGTTAGGAGTTACCAGAAGGGTTCGCATTCGGCAACACTGCATGCAAACTCTCTGCGGTGCATAAACCCGGGTTCCAGGAAATGCAGTTTCATCTTGTTGTGATGTAGCAAACTGGTGTTGTGAGTAAACAACAACTTTGAGAAACAAGATAACACGTGACAGACGTGCAGCCATCTGTTGGGAGGGAACACGTCAATAAGTCTCTGTGACATTTGTAGCAATGTTGCCAGATTGGTTACATAGAACAGCCTTCCACAATGTGATTACAGTAACATGGGGTTTTGAGAGAACCACTTGCCATATGCAGATCTATCCCAAACATCATTCTTTTGTTTTGTTATGCTGCACGGGCATACGATTAGTCCGCTAGACATGTTTTGCTAATCAACTGAATGCTTTTCAATCGGTCAACACGATTATGCCTAATTGGATTGGCCGAGGAGTAACACATATTTTAACACGTCGTTTTGCTAAATCACGTACCTTTTATTGTACGTACTCGTATTTTCTTTATAACTCGAACGGTTTTCCAGGAAACTATGTGTTTTCGTGTTATATCCCCGTCGAGCACTGCATACCGTACTTGAACTATTTCACTGCAGTTCCTTTCACAGAATAAACCCTATTCTTTTCGGACGTGCTGTAAGTTAGGGACCCGGACCTGGGATTCCTGCATCTTGCATACACCCCGCCATGTATTGCAGAGTCTAATGATACTGTCCACATTGCCAGCCAACTGCATAATTTCAAATGAGCAAACGTTAACATTCTTTTCTCCATCTCATCTGGACCACAAAAACAAGTAATAAAACACGATGTCCATCACCCACCAACACACAAACTACACATTCCCCTCCCTACATTACACTAAAACCGAGCGGCGCTAAGGCAACATAAATTTATCTTTTCAGTATCAATTTCCTACAACTACTTTTATTTTTCCTACTCTAGGTCTGTGCCTTTCATTTATTTAATATTTAACCAAATCTCATCTATTAATTTTTTATTATTAACTCTCCACCAACCTACAACAAAAATAAATTCAGCGCTACAATTAGTCAATGCAATTCATTCTATATTTTTTATATACCGGAGCTACTACTGTTGAAACAAACATCATGGTACTAGATGACCACGATGTTGCAAAGCCCCTAAATGAATCAACAACGAAACTAACCTCAACCACATTTTCATCAGGGATACAATAGTGATCATCGGGCCATGTTAGTAACCCAATCATTTAAATTAAGTACCACCAACTTATTGAGTCTGTACATAGGCTATATTCTTCCTATTTCTAGACATTAACTTTGAAATTAATGCTACGCCAAGACCTGGAGCACCAATCCAGTAATATTTTCATGCTGGAAGAACATGTTTATTCCTAGAAAAACAAATAATTCGTGATATGTCATAGATAGTTTTGTTGTTTTGAAGCCTGTGAATGACTCTGTTCTTCCATCCTCAAATAGTAATTTAAAGTGTTTCTTCTCCAATAAACTAGACCACCTCCTGGTGCAATGACTAGCATTCTTGGGTGTTACCCTGAGGTACGGGTTTGATTCTCGGCTCTGTCAAGAGTTTTGAATTCTGCTCTGGGGGCTGGAACGTGGTTCACCCAGCCTCGTGAGAAAAAACTGAGAGGAGGTGGTTTTCGATTCCCATTTCAGCCATGCTAGGAGTGTTTTTTTTTTCGTGGTTTCGAAATTTCTACTTAAGGCAAATGCCGGGATGGTACCTGATTTAGGCCACGCCCGCCTCCTTCCCGATCCTAGTCTCAATTACCTACACTACTACAGCCACCTCCGTAACACCGTTATCAGACAAATCCTAGACAGACCCAAGTATGTGGGGTTAAATGAGCACGATGTCTCAAACCCCGAACTGAATCAACAACAGTGGCGGTTCTTGCTATAGCGCAATGGCGCAATTAACCCCCATTAAATTTGACAGTATATTTAGCATTTTGTCCCTACACGTAACAGAAATATTTGTCAGAAAACAGCGCGGAGTTCAACTGCAGTTAACGAGCGCGAGGAAGTGAAGCCGGCGCAAGATCCGGTTTGAACCCCCAGTCTTGGCCAATCTTTCCTGCAGAGAATAGGCGAGTGAGGTAGAGCGGAGGCATGGGACATGTAGCGGGGGTTAGAAGGGTAGGGAACAGTGGATACAAGCCAAACTTGTATCAATCCTACACTCATGCGTAATAAGATTGCTGATTTCGTTCACTAGTCCAGCGGCACAAGCCCTTCAAGGTTGCGAAAAGGTATACACTCCGCCATCTCTTGACGTGTTTGTAAAATAAATGCGGCCAATCACCTGGGCCATGGGGCCAATGGGCCAATATGAACATACAGCGAAAGTGCTCACCAGGGGCGCTTTTGAAAGGGTGCTTCATGGCTGCCACATTAGACTGTTTATATGCATCCGTAATTTATCCATGAATTTATCTATATAAATTAAACTACCTAGCTATTTATTGTATTTGAAGGCTAATTAAATAAACGATTCAGTTAGATTGAAATAATACCAATAAAATAGCGGAAGAAGGTGTCTTGTTAGTTGTTAAGCTCCGGAGTTATCCAACTCACTACTGTAGTTCCACTATTTTCTCAGGTTTAAGTTAGTCACACGTAAATCACTTTCAGTATTTCCTTGTGTCTATTAACTGCGCGAAATTAGTGACTGTGTAATTCGATTATTTTTTCCGCGTCCCCCAGGGGATCACATCTAGTGGGACGTGGGTCGGCGACCACGGGATCCCAGCTGAGTCCGGCATTGCTTCCACTTACTTGTGCCGGGCTCCTCACTGTCTTCTTTCCTGTGGACCTCTCTTGGTCAACTCTTGTTGTCTTCCAAACCCGAAGGTATTAGGGTATCCGTGGCCTAGGGAGTCTCTTGCTTTCCCGCCTTCATTGGCCCTTCTCTTATCTTTCCCTTGCAGGTTCGTATCCTGGCGCAGTCAGCTGGCATTTGAAGGTGCGCAATGTGAGGGAGCCGTGTCAGTAGATTTACTGGCACGTTAAAGATCCCCTTCGGGGCAAAATTCCGGCACCCCGGCGTCTCTAAAAGCCAGAGTAGTTAAAAGGGACGTAAAAATCAATAACATTAACATTATCTTATCTTTCCTGATCCCTCATTCTTCGTGGGATCAGCCTTCTTTTAATTATAGTTCCTTTTCTCTAATATTCCCGCCCTGTTTTTATGAATTGGCTCCCGGTATCTCTAAATTACATTTTGTAATTTTTTTAACTCAACCACATTTTGTAAGTTTTTTCAATCTACTTTGTAAGTATTTTCGACCTAAACTCCATTTTGTAAGTATATTCTATCTCAATTGCATTTTGTAAGTACATTATTTTGAATCGCGATCTTCCACATATTGTGAGTATTTTGAATCTACCATACATTTTGTAAGCATTTTCAAATTCAATTGCATTTTGTAAGTATTTTGAATTTTAATTGCACTTTGTGAGTATTTTGAATCTGAACCGGACTTTTAAAATCTCACTTGCATTGTATATTTTCAATTCCAATTGCATTTTGTAAGTATTTTGAACCTCACTTGCATTTTGTACATATTTTCAATTTCAATTGCATTTTGTAAAAATTTTGAATTTTAATTGCATTTTGTTGAGTATTTCGAATCTACATTGCATTTTGTAAGTAATTTGAACCTAAACTACATTATGTGCGTATTTTTCAATCTAAATTCCTTTTATGAGCATTTTCCTTCTAAATTACCTTTACCGTTTATAAGTATATCGATTCCTCATTTTGTGAGCCATTTCAACCTGATACTCGATTGCTATAAGATTTGAAGTGTTGCATGTTCTTAACCAGGCTCATTACCAGATGGAGCCTGTAATACAGGTGCGTGTTTGTGCGTGTGAGAGAAGCATTGAGACAGAAAACTTTGATCTTCACTAATAATGCTGATCCAGGGTTCAAGTTCTGGTAGAGGTGAATGATTTGAACTCACAGTGTTTGAAATGGCTCATTGTAATGTTCATAACTATCTGTACGAAATTTGAGGTACCACATGTATACTGTTTACCTTTGTAGTAGATTAAGGGTCCGCCATTTGAAGTGAGTGCTCTTTTCTATTGAACCCCCAGTCTAGAAAGTCACAAGCCGCCATTGATCAACAACAATAATCACAAGAACAACCAACAATAAACTGACTACGTAATTAACTATTGCTATACGTGAACAATCTCACCCTTGGCCTAATTAGCCAAGACTCAGGGTAAAGAATATATTACAAAATACAAACCCCGTGGTACTTAGACCCTTATTCTGAAGCGACCGCCTACATATTATGGGGTGACGAGTGATCAGCACTCAGGTCTCCTCGGCCGTTAATCTTTGTTTTCTTGACCAGGCGCTGTCTCTCTGTTACTCAGTTGTCCTCGCGTCAGATTCTTAAATCCCTGGTGGAACCGGGAATCGAACCCGGGGGCTCCGGGTAAGAGGCAGACTCACTAGCTCAACGCCATGAGGCCAGGAATGAATATAATATTAACTTATTTTATTATTTTAAATTCTTCAAATATCTCTGAAAACAGCCCCTTCTTTTATTACGCTTCGCAGTTCACATTGGGGTTACCGTGATCAACAAATAGGCGGCTCCCCCAAGCTGAGGCCCTTACATTTCTCTTCGCTTCGGTTAACCCCCGCGAACACCCAAAATGTGGATTTCTCTACCGCGGGAGATTATGCCAACTATTGGAATTTCCTAATTAACCCGTCAACGACGATTAAAAATATATAACCATTGGTACCAAAAAAAACCAAACCCAAACAAACTTGCGCAGGTCGAATAATAATGGAAGATTGCAATTTCAATCCATGAGTGGCTATAATGTTAGTGAAAGAACCAAAATGGCGGGTGAATATCCATAGCATTAGTTCATGGGAAAGCTTAGTTGCTGCCCATCCTACGGCTCGTGTTGGATTCCAGACTTTGCCAAGGGGGATTTAAATCCTGGTATGTGAGGATTGGAACGAGGCGTACTGAAGCTTCAGAGAGCCGTCCTTAAAGGTATTTTCCCTAGCTTCCACTCCTGGTGTACGCAGGGTTATATAGTTCCAGGCCATGGTCGCATTTCTCCCAATCTTAGATCCATGTAAAGGTATATACTCTCGAAACGACACCACCATACAGGATGAGATTAACGTGCCTTTTAACTATTATTGTATTTATAGACACTACTGTGTCGGAATTTTGGTCTTTGGGGGGATCTACAACGTGCCAGCAGGTGCCAGTAAATCTACTGATACAAGGTTGTCGCATCTAAATGCGCACGAGTAGATTCAACAAAAGAGTGACGGCGCGCGATTCGTTTAAACAAAATCCCGTATGCGTTCATATACCATTCATCCGATTGCGATGATACACTAGTGTCCAAAGGTTAAGCATAAGTTACGAATAAGCAGGGCAACAGGAAATAGACCGCAAATTGCATGGCATATGCACCTACCAACCTTACATGTTCGCTCTGTATACGAAAGGCGTATTCCCTGCTTTGACTAGCGGCGTAACCGCAGGGTAAACACAGTCAGTGCCTGCGCCCCATATTTCCTAAGCCGTGTTTGCCCTGTTATAGTGTGCGGAGTGTAGCCTCGTGGTGAACGTTACAATATAATGGCACAACGACGCCATTTGGGCCCCGTTTTGCAGGGTAGAATACTCGCCCCCTGGAAGCAGGCCAGACCGAAGTCGCCGTATCCTTGAATGTGCCACAAAGTGTCATTTCCAGGCTTTGGAGACGATTTTGAGACACAGGAGATGTTAGTCGTAGCCCAGTACCAGGTCGACCAAGAGTATCCACCCCACAGCAGGACCGATAGCTGGCCTTAACTGCCCGACGAAATCGGAGTGCACCTGCAAGACAATTGTCGGCGGAGCTTGCAGCCGTCTCAGGGGTTGCAGTTTCCCGGCAAACTGTGTACCGGAGGTTCAGAACAGCAGGGCTGTTTGCCAGACGTCCAGCGGTGTGCGTCCCGCTCACTCCAGCACAGAGACGGGCCCGTTTACTGTGGAGCTGTCAACGTCGAAACTGGACCATGAATGGAGACATGTGCTCTTCACAGACGAATCCCGCTTCAGTTTGCAGAAAGATTCCCATCGCACATTAATCTGGAGAGAACCGGGTAGCCGATACAACCACAGGAACATCGTGGAACGGGACCAGTATGATGGTGGTGGCGTCATGGTGTGGAGAGGCATCATGTCGAATGGCCGTACGGATCTGCACACATTCATGGGTGGACTGTGGAACACTGTGAACGCTCGGAGATACAGGGATGAGATACTGAGACCACATGCTCGACTCTTCAGTGGTGCGGTTGGTCCAGACTTCCTCTTAGGCCCAGTTGTACGAACTCGGGTTATCCTTCGGAATAGCTATACCTGGGCTAGCGTCTTCCTTGGTATATCTCCAATGGTGGTTTGTACAACAAGATTTTATTCCGGGGCTCGCTATTCCATGTTTGTCTGAGAGACTAGCTAAGTTGGTAACAAACGGAGCTAACTTTGTGGACATATTGACACGAAATTGAACTTCTTTGGAAACAGATGAATATCGAATTGACCACTGCGATACTCCATGAGAGGCCGTGAGAATAACAAACTACGGCCGTGGACAAACATACTGTAATAAATCCATGCATTGGTTACAAATAATAGTATAAATCATAGGCTATACATAAATATAATGCAAACTAATAAGCATATCCAAGAATTAAGTACCGGTAGGTGCAGGATAGGCTACTACATGTTTTTATCATACATTTTACCTGTCAGTCATATGTTCCAGTCCATCGATAATTTGATCTAATAACCTCAAAACTGTGTATTTTTCCTGTCTGAACCGTATAAAGAATTAATTTTCATCACAGTTCAGAAAATGAGCCGGCCTCTGTCTGATCTTCTTTGCTTTTCTCCTTTGCAGAAATATTATTTCTATTAATGGATCCTCCGCATCAGCATGAATGCTCTCTTGAATAATTATGAGTACGGTATCCTAGGCTCTTGACTGACGCCAAGTTATTATTAATACCCTGTTGAACCAAGGATCACCCCAAATGATTACCGGTACATATATAAGATAATACAGAAACACCAAGCATAACATAAAAACAAAAAAATAATAAGCAAAACATGTTGGATCTGGGTGAGATTCGATCCGCAAAAAATGTAAATTTATACTCGCGCGAACAACATGCTAGCCACTGGACCACCGCTACCTAACGTAATTTCCTGAAGACTGCGCATATGATGCTTACGTACGTAATGTCTGTGACCTGCTTTCGAAATTTTCTGTAATAATATGTACCATGTAATTACTGTGCTGCTATTAAGATTATAAATTGTCATGTACATATAGAATATGAATAGTTCACTCGAATTAAGAGTTTGCGATGATTTTTTTTTTTTTAATAAGTGAGCCTCTGCATCACTTTCTACATTAATTCCTGGCATCTCCAGCATGATGCTCTCGACTGATGCAGAGTTATTATTAATCGCCCTGTTGAACCTAGGATCACCCCCAAGTGATAACTGGTAGGCTACATATAAAAGATAATGCAGAAACACCAAGCATAACATAGAAACAAAAACTAATAAGCAAAAAAAGTTAGAACTAGTGGGGTTCGATCCACAAAATTTACATCCATTCGTCGCGAGTCCGGCGCGCTAACCATTGGACCACTGCGACTTGGCGTTCGATGCTGGAGACAATGCATATGATGCTTACATTTGTAATGTCGCTGGCTTGCTTTGATATTTTGTCTGTAAAAATGTGTATGTAATTATTGTGCTGCTATTAAAATTATACGTTCTCATATACATTTATGAATAGCTCACTGAAATTAAGAGTTTGCGATGATTTAACTTCGGATGTTGTAGCGGTCTCTCCCGTCCGCCATATATATACTCGGTATAAGCAGATAGCTCGCCATTCCAAGCCCGGTTAGTTATGCAGTCGTTTATACGCGGATTATCTCTTATACCAATGTCGTACAACTCAATTCTGCGCTAACTACGGAGATAACTTTAGCCGAGGTATAACCCGAGTTCGTACAACTAGCCCTTAATGGACGATAATGCCCGACCGGGCCGCGCTGCTCAGGTGGATGAATTTCTGGCTGGGGAAGACATTCATCGCATGGAATGGCCAGCGAGGTCTGCGGATCTGAATCCTATAGAACATGGGAAGCATTGGGGAGGCGAATTGCATTCCGTCAGCCTCCACTAAGGACCCTCCAAGACCTTCGCATTGCTCTTTTGGAGGAATGGGATCGACTGCCACAAGAGCTCTTGGACCATCTGGGAGAGCATGCCACGTCGCTGCGAAGCTTGTGTGGCCGTTAAGGGTAACCATACACCCTATTAACAGCATATTTTGTTGTGGAAGCCATTGCCAAGTTTTGTTAGTTGTTGTCCAAGGTGTACCTTAGCAATCAGAACCCTTCTGACACTGATTTTTTTGGACAAGTTGTGTGACGTATGGTATGTGATTCAGCTTCCGTTTGTTCAGCAATCCGTCTGACATTTCTATAAGGCGATATGGCCTCGTTTAGTGATTGTGCTTAACTTTTGGTCACTAGTGTACTTTGGTGAGATGTTGTGTATACTTCCGCGAAGGTTTCTAACTTAGCAAATCCATTTTGCAATAGGTAGCGCACGAGTAGATTCCACAAATGAATGACGGCACACGAATAGTTTCAATACAGTCGCGTATGGGTTCATATACCATTCATCTGAATGCGATGAAACTTGGATGAGTTGTTGTGCACACTCCTGTGAATGTTTCAGATTTAGTAATTCCATTTTACAATAGGTAGCGCACGAGTAGATTAAACAAATGAGTAACGGCGCGCGTATCATTTCAACAAAATCCGTATGCGTTCATATACCATTCACGTGATTGCAATGAAATTTTGGTGAATTGTTGTTTCCACTCCCGCGAAGGTTTCTGATTTAGTAATTCCATTTTACAATTGGTAACGGCGGCTTCGGTGGCGTAGTCGGTAGCATGCTGAGCTTCTATGCCCAAGATCGCGGGTTCAAATCCGGCCAAAGTCGTCGGATTTTTTAAGAGCGTTAAAATCCATCAGTATGCCTTCCTTCGGAGGGGAAGTAAAGCCGGCGGTCCCATGTCATAGATTTATGTCATGGTAAAGAACCTTCCACTAATTACACCTGTGTGAAGCTAAATTGTATAGGTTAAGAATGTAAACAACGCTCTTAGGTTCCTACGTTCTTTGCCAAGAGCCGACTGCGGTGGCATCTGGTAGCTAAGTTCTGAACTAGTAGTCGTCGACGGTGGCGTTTGGTGGCAAAAGTAGGAACTATTTGAAAAATTAATAAGTCTGCAGTCCGTACTTGAATAAAAAAAAAAAAACAGATAACACACACTAATACAGTCATCACAATTAACACCGGTTATCAGACAGATTCTACACACACCCAAAGTACACGGGGCTACATGACCGCGTTGTCGCAGCCCCTAAACTTAAGAACCAACCAACCAACAATGGGTAACACAGGTTGTCAGACATTCCACAGTCACCCAACTACAGTATACGGGCTGGCTGAGTGGCTCAGCGGTAACGTTCTCGCCTGCTGTTCCCAAGGTTGCAGATCGAATCTTGGCGTACGGTGCGCAACTGTGACAGAGCCGTGCCAGTAGATTTATTGGCACGTTAAATAACCCATTCGGGACAAAATTGCTGTACCCCGGCGTATCTAAAAGCAGCAGTAGTTAAAAGGGACTTAAAAAAATAACATTATTATTTATTACAGTATATGGGACTGATGGCGACTATATCCCAAGCATTTACTGTAAATGAAATGACGTTTGCTTTTAACAGGAGTTGCATTCTAATGAACCACCTTTAATAAACTGATATCGTATCATTTCATTACGTTGTGACCTTAGGACTAATCGGCCGATGAGGTCCGTATCTATTAATTTCGAGTGAATAATGGCAATCGAATCGAGGTTTCAATGTGTGGAAGGTTATGGGTCTACCTAGTATCGCTTGTCTGAAGTTTGCCTTGCATGTGATCAAAGTCAACGCAATTGTTAATAGTTTTAGTAACGAAATTGGTTGGCTTTGTTGAATGTGGTGTTGAAGAAGTGGAGAGTTTTTTTTAGAAATGTTACCGGGCTTACAATCAGCTGTTGCCGGATGCATCACTGAAGATACTGTCAGTTAAATATTTCAGATGGTTTTGTACGCCCCAAATGATCGCTATACAACAAATAAATAACTCATATAATTTTCATTCCAAACATAGCTTCAAAATGAAGGTCATAAGGAGCAACAACTATTTTTTTCTAGCTGCTAGATGAAGTTTTTCGTATGAGCCGACTCAGATGGTCGGGTCATGTGAAGAGAATGGCGGAGGAGAGATAACGTAATAGGTTAATGAGTTCGGCTTTAGAGGGTATGAGAGGTAGTAGTAAACCTAGAAGGTGATGGCTAGATTCAATGTTGAATGATTTCAAAGTGAGAGGTGCAGAAGCAGAGGAGGTCACAGTTCTAACTGCTATTAGGGTATCATGGAGGCGACTTGTTCGCAAATAGAGGCTTCCAGACTAGACTGGACGCTCAAAAGCAAAACAGTCAAGGAAATGTATGTAGCAGAACAACACTTTAAAAAATAATTCTTCAGCCCTTTGAAGTCAATCCGAGAAAGACATTACTGTATACGTTTCAGACTACGTACTCGTACCCCCTCCTCACCATGTTTGCAAATAATCGACATCATCAGAACAGTATCTTGCCAATTGAATTTGATGAAGGACCACTTTCAGCTATGTTACAATTAACTATAATTCCCGGAGGCAAACGTGAACAAGCATCATGAACACGAGAGGTTACGGAGAGAGACAAGTTCAGTTACAATTAAATGTTGCGAGATGTATCAGTAGAGATATTGTCAAATATTTACGGTGGTAGTGTACGCCCATTAAAAGAAAGCAAAAGGGAATGTACAGTATTTTCACATTCATCTCCATGGGTTGGATTGGCCCGCCTGTTGAGAAGGAAACCGTTTTATGATCTTGTGTGCTGTACTTACTCGTAAGGTTGCACGTTGAGGAACCTGCTGATCTGACTGCGACAAGCGATGTGCACTTGCAGGGGCAGGCTGTTGTTGTTGGTTACTCGGAAGTAGAGTCTAGCCAGCTGCCCAGGTAGTACGTACAGCTCGGAGTTGTCTGCCACCTCCACCACCAGAGAGCGAGACTGCTCATACCCTGCCGACTGCACATAAGCCAGCCGCGAAAACTGCTCTCCTGGAAATTAAATACATTGTTTTCAACTAAACACTGTTGACGGAAAAAGAAGCAACTCCGTACAATCATGGTATGTAATGTTGATGTATCACCTTCTAAACCTTTCACTTTCAAAACCTATAAAAGTACATTCATCTTTGCAAAGTGTATTTAAATAACAGAATTTGCGAGATGAAAGATTTAAGTCATTTCTATATTAAAGGTTGAAAAATGTCTTTATGATAGAATGTTGATATTAATAACTCACTTTACATAGCCTAAATGGATTGATGGTAGTCATCGTGAAAGATCTGTAGTTCGTTCCGTTTGTAAATGCATTTTAACTTATTAAAGGTGTCGATAGAAGTTTCGTGCGGGGAAAGTGTTTGGAATGTTTAATAACAAAACAGTCGATTCATGTATTGACAGTGTGAAAATTGTAGTCTTTCTTGCCAAATACCTTTGACGTCATGTCCCATGAACTGTAAATAAAAGGGCTCATTTGGTAGCTTCTGGGCAGGAACTTGTAACTCGAAGGAGACGCTGCCATCTGGACGTCGTGTTGTCTCTTCCCGTATGTAGGAAGCCGTCTTCACCTCCCGTCCTGTCTGGTCCAACACTGTGACTCCCGTGATGTTGTTGATGTCTCCATTCACGTTAAATAACAGAGGAGTCTCATCATCTGTCACACAAATAGGATCATTTGATAAAACTCTGAATTATATTTAACCAATTAATAAGGTGCATTTCAAGAACTGGGGATGATGATGATTCGTGTTGTTTTAGGGGCGAAAATACCTAGGTCATCTGACCCAAAGAACTAGTGAACATAGGCTATGCATGGCTTTCTAATGTTACAGTTTCCATCCACTCATTGAAATGGATTTTTGTAGCCTGTCAGCCTTTTAAATGAAAATTCTGTGCTTTAGTTAGTATTCATAGTTACATTTGTAATGCATTTTTTAATGAATTAATGCAATCTGATAGAACTTTTACATTCAGGGATTGTCAAGCGACAAAATATACAAAGCAAAATAATATTCATTCATGTACTTTATTTGGAAATGGGGACAAATTGTACACTTACGGAACATTAAATATAATAAAATAACCCCTGGCACTACAGCCCGCGAAGAGCCTAGGCCTACCAAGCGACCGCTTCCCAGCCATTTGGCCTGCAGATATTAGGGTGACGCGTGATCAGCGCATCGGGTCCCCTCGGCCGTTAATCTTGGTTTTCGTGATTGGGGCGCTGTCTCACTGTCAGACAGCTACTCAATTGTCCTCTCGAGGCTGAGTGCATCCCGTTCCAGCCCTCACGTCTGTTTCTAAAATCCCTGACGGAGCCGGGAATCGAACCCGGGGCCTCCGGGTGAGAGGCAGGCGCGCTACCCCAGCTCCACGGGGCCGGCTTACAGAACATTACCAACCATAATATCTAACACACGTAATGTACACAAGTCGCGTTTTGGAAACTATAGTAGGCTAATACATATGCTAATGAAGGAGGGGTGATAACAATCAAACTTGTATACTGATGCTGTGGTATTCAAAGATAATCTGTTTTAAATTAGTGTGTTACATAGTACAATGCGGTTTTGGGGCTATGCAAAAGGTGTCTCGGAATTTGCACCGAGACTTTCTTCCAGTTGGCGATAAGCTACATCTTGGGCGCTGTCTCACTGTCAGACAGCTACTCAATTGTAGCCTGTAAAATCAAAATTATCATCAATTGATTAGTTGTAGGCGTTAATTAAAAGGTAGCTAAAGAAAGAAAAAAAAATAACAAGAACTTTCGTGGGTGACAAATTTCCCCGTGTGTTCGATTATTCTGCCAAGACTAAAGCCTGAGACCGCAGCATTGTCGCGCTGCCGTTAGATGATGTATAATTATGTTGCGTCAGACCTTCGCAGTAATCCAAAGATGATTGCGCGCACGGAAACAGGGCCAACCGTGAAAATGCTTAGTGTAATTTGATTTTTACGTATCGTAACAGGAGACGAAACGTGGGTTCATCATGTTGCACTGGAGACGAAGTGAGCATCCGTGTCATGAAAATGCCCCTGGTGCTCACCTTGCTCGAAAGTCTTGGGCATCCATGAAGAAAGTTGGATATCGCCTTTTAGGACCACAAAGCTAATATATAGCCTATATCTCAATTCCACATTGGTACAGTCCGTCAGTAAGGGTACAATGACCCTTAGGAGCAAATACTAAACTTGTAATAGAGTGGAACAACAAAGCCAGACGCCTCAGTCAATGGTGGCATCGGAGCGGTTCGACCGGAGTAATTGCGCTTGTGGGTAGCGGTGGGTTACCTGGAATGGTGGGAGTTTTGAATCTAAGGTAGGATTCATGAATAGTATTGTGATATGGTTCGTTTATTATTTAGAAATGCTAACTGAAGAGGGTAAAGCTCCATTATGTAGGTCACTTGCGTCGATGGCTCATGACGCTACTGGTCTCAGCATAATCTTGAAAATTAAGTGCTGAACTTCTCATTGAAGTCCATCACGCTCCTTTCTGACTCAATCATAAATATCTGAGTAGGTAATAAGACTTAGACCCATCCTCATGTCCGACATGAGAGAATCAACTATATTATTACTGTTATTATTTGATATTAGGTTGTTAAAATCGCTCAGTAATTGTTTTTGAAAACAGCATAGTTTAATCGTAGGTTTATTTTAATAATCAAAAAGAGTAGTTTCCAGTGCAAGATAATCAACAGAGGAAAATATACTGTAGTTGTTTCATTGAGGGATTTGGACATCGTGATCATTTTACCCCGTGTACTGGGATATGTCTGTCTGTTAGGTAGTCAGCCCAAAGGCTGGTTGGATCCTCAAAGAGCACCGCCGTTACGTTATGTGAGTAGATCCCACAAAATTCCCAAGGCAGCGCTATATTGAGGCGTTCTAGGCAAGAAGAGGAGTTTGCCATTGCTTTCCTCACTGAGTCAGAACAGTAGTCCTAACCCTATGAGTAGAACCTTTCACAGCATCCACAGGCACTGACTGTGCCCTGAATGCCATTACTAAGCACCACCCATACCTCAGTAGCTTCCATATAATCCCAGCCATGAGTGAGACTGAGACATCGGTGAAAAGCCACCTTTTACTCTAGCCTGTGCCAACTGACAAATGCAAATGTACTGTATTCATCAAGAGATGGCAAACAGGCCAGACATATATTAAAAAATAACTTGTTATTGTGGTGTCTGTAGTAGTGTGAGAAATATTTGGGTCAGGGAACAGACACTGGAGGAACTTCAGTGACGTGTTTTAATTTCATGATGTCAGTGAATTAAGTTGTTTCTCTACCAACACGCATTGGTTTGATACTGATCGGCGGTTGTGATGTGTGAGACGATGAGTCAGTATTGTAAAAAGCAAAGCATGATCGGTCCAAAGTCTCTGACCATTATCTATATATTGAGTATAAGGGAAGACAGACGAGCCTTCCGAGATCAGTTCGCGAGAATCAGCGTATTGCGCTTGTGTTCGCGATCACATGTTTAATATCGGGTGAGTAAAACGTTACAATATTAATTAGCTGGTGTTAAACTGCTCGAACGATCCTAAAACCTTCAGTAATTGGAGCTGAATTTTAGTCTTTGTGTTTAAGAAAGTAACTGATGGAAGAATTTTTAAGTGTTTTTAATATTTAAGAATTATATAATGTTAAGACAGTTGGCGATAGGCTACTTTACAGCAGTTCATATTTGGAGGAGGAAGAAATTGTTTGTGCGTCAGTAAGTGGGATGATTTGTATCTACAGTATTTATTTTATTAATTTGTTCTCTGTACACATCTGTGCGTATTATAATCTCAATTATACATGTATACCCATGAATAAACTACCGTACGTTCCATAATAAAAGCTTAAGACATATTTTATCAATTGCTACCGCAAACATGATACGCAAAAAAAAAAAAAAAAAAAAAATGCCATACTATTTGTTCTTTCTTGATTAGTGTAGCAGATAAAGCATTATTTATAACCGAAAATCTACCATTACTTTGACTACGGCAAGGGCCGGTTATTTTAAATTTTGATTTTGCAAATTTAGCATCTTGTCTCTGTTGTTGCTTTTGACGTTTACAATATTCTGGACTATTTCCGTGAGCCCTCTCAGCACAAATCACGTCCTCTGCGAAATTCTACACCATTTTCACTAGGGTAGCATCCTTGCAAATATTTTACTTTAGTTAGTGTGTTACCTTTTATTCACTTAGGTTGCGCGTTATGATGAGGGATTTTCTGGAGTAACCTTATGAGGACGACGGGAACATTTCCTGCCCTTGTTCTTCTTTGTTGTATGTCTTAAGGCCGCCGTAAAACATTTTAAAACTTTTTTTCAAAAGTTTATTTCGGGACAGAATAAATAACAATACGTATAAACAGATCTGAACACACTGTAACATTTCGCACTCTTGAATAAAAGGGACACACTAGCGGAGGTTGTGCTGCTCATTCCACCAGCTCGTGTATTTGTCGTGTTAAATGTGTTATCTGAAGCTAGGATCGGGAAAGGTTCCTCGTGATATTAAGTAAGGTACGAACGCAGAATTTGCCTGGAGAGAGTGTGTGTTCATAAAATCTGTGAAAAACATTTAAAGAAGGTGCAATCTTCCCCCATTTCTAAGTTTGAGTCCCTAGGAACTGTAGCTCGCCTGCCAGATGTATGCCATATCAGTCCCGTCACGCATATCATTATCGTGTGTACCTCATCTTCTCGAGTGGCTCAGGATTGGCGAAGAAAACTAAGGTTAAAAACTGTTATCCCAGAAGGTTTCTTCTAAGTCCCCCATTAGACTTCTCCCCCTTATCGCACTGCAAATACCGTAATTTCTAACTTTCGAGTAACTAATAGTTTTGCTTTACAGTAATGCAGTGTGTGCTATACGACAAATGGAGCTACTCGTATTTTTCACGTCTCGTCAGTATGGATTGTAGAGTTATAGTAAAATGGATCTTTTCGAGCTTTGTATCAATTATTGAACGTCCTTTGTATATATTCAATATGTGTTCTGAGTAGTTGTTTACTGTAGATTGATCTCGTTTGTTATTAATAGTTGAACGCACGCAGTTTGTGGGTCAAGGATGAGACCGCAGATAGGAAAACTATGAATAAATTTAAATATTTTGCCCTTGGATTGTTGGCAGCTGTTCATACTAGATAAATACTAGCACCTACATATCGCATACTACTGAACTGATCTCAGGTTATCATTACTTTCCGTTCACTGTTCGTTACGCGTGTATACAAACGGAGAGAATTTTATGATTAGATTATTATCTCTCTTATAATGGTTTCGTGATATAATGTCCAGACCTTTACTTGATATTCTTTAGATTCTTTTTTTTTTCTGAAGTGGATCACAGATTATAATTTATTTGCAAATATGGAATAACATATTTTATTCAATTTCAAGGGAATAATGGTAAAATTTGCGGAATATGTTTAAAAAAAATTGGCAGCATAATTTATGAAGCTCTGTAGGGAAAGACAATACAGAATACCAAGCGTTCCCGGACACTGGTTTGCAGAGTTGGGTCCACGCGTTATGAACGCAACACCGAATTATTAATGAGAACAATAATATACATTTTACTCACAATAGGCTGTTCATTCCTATCACAAGGAGGGGGCGTAGTGGCGCAGCGGTCAAGCTGTTAGCTTCTCACCAAGGTGGACCGGGTTCAATTTCCGGCCAATGTATGTGAGATTTTCGTTGTGAAATGCCATATCCTGTGGTTCGGATTCCACGTAAAAAGGAGGTCTCGTGGCTCATGATTGAACGATTAACGGTCACGTAAAACTACAAGCTTCATTCCCTTCCTTCCTATCACACGGTGTCTTCTGGGTCAACTTTCGTTAGTAGAAATGGTAGGACTTGCCTCGATGCTAGCTATCGATTTGTTTTCAACTGCCTCGCGTGTAGGCAATGCGCTTAGAAGCAGTGCGTGCTGGGGAGCCCATCGTACAGGAACTTGGGGAAGGCTTGTTTGCGAATAATAAAATGGTAGTGGGAACTGAAGAATCGTCATCCCTATTCTCAGGTGAGAGCAGATATTGTCATTTTACTCATATTTTGGATACTACCTTGGATAATTCGATTGATAGGATTGAATTTAGATGACAGTAATGTCCTCTTCGACCACAAGAAACGACTTAGTTTATGTCATTCATGACAAAGGACAGCAAACAGTTGCCTATCGCTGTTGATTCATTTAGGGGCTTCGCGACATTGTGATCATGCAGCCCCGTGTGCGTGCTCGTGTGTGTGGAATCTGTCTGGAAACCTACATTCTTCTGATGGCTGTACTAGTCTGTGTATTTGTATTTAGTCAGGATTTGGGCAGGAGACGGTCATGGCCTTATTTGAGTACCATCCTAGCGTTTTCCTGGAGCAGAAGTAGGAAACCAAGTCAAACAACTTCTAGGATGGCTGAGGTGGGAATCGAACTTACATCCTCTCTTTTCTGACTCATGAAGCTGAATGTACCTCGTTGCAACCCTCAGACAAGAATTAAATTTCTTGCTAGAACTGAAAATCGAACCCAAGTCTCCGTCATGACGGGACGACCATCCTCATTGACAGGCGCGGAACTAGACATATTCGACAGGGGAAAGGGGAGTGGGTCAGGCCACCAACCAGGAAGAAAGCTTGTAATTTTAAATGATTATTAATCTCAAGACCATAAGCCACGGAAAATCCTTTTTACTAGGAATCAAAAAAAAAAAAAAAATCGGACGTGACATTTCACCTGGAAAATTTCACATGCCATTAACCCGAACCGTCTTATAATATTCAGTGTTTGCAACGGCAACTTCAAATTAAATTTGTGCTCTTCCAATTGATAGAGATGATAGAACTTCGAACTCAATATTTTACTCCAATGCTTACTACTATTACTACTACTACTACTACTGAAAAATTAAAATCCACAGCCTGCTTCCAGTCTACCGACTAGGTCAGGGATGGAATGAATGAAGCCCCCAACTAGCGGCGAGGATATGGACCTTGCCGGCTGCCGAGGCCTGTCGCACTCCCCTGGCAATGATTAAATGAATGACAAATCAAATGAAATGATAGTGGAGAGTGTTCCTGGAATGAAATTGTGACAGGGAAAACCGGAGTATCCGGAGAAAACCCTGTCTGCCTCCGCTTTGTCCAGCTCAAATCTCACATGGAGTGACCGGGATTTGAACCACGGACCCAGCGGTGAGAGGCCGGCGTGTTGCCGCCTAAGCCACGGAGGCTCTACTACTACTGCTGCTGCTGCTGCTGCTGCTGCTGAAACATGCAGTAACAGAACTACTGCGGCATTTCCTTGTTATTATAATTGTGTACAAGTACCGAAGAGGCTCGGGTTCATTTTCGGGCACAGTATATCGAGGAAACATCGCAAACAATATTTCACCCCTTGTTAATTCTCATAAACAAAGATCTCAGACTCGGCGGGATTGGCCATTCCTCTCGTGGAAAATAGCCATTGTGCGCAAGCGCAGGAGCGACAAATAATACATTTTTTCTATAATAATTTAAAAATATACAAGAACATACAGTATATTTTCCTTTTAAAGACACTCGGCAAATCTACATGCCAAGAGCTTTCGTTAGAATGCTTTATGAAGTCAATCTGTTAAGCCGTTTTCTCAATCTCGTGGTAACAAACTCACTTAAGTGTTTTAAATATGTAGATGGAATAAACAGATGACAGTTTCGAATTAACGACACCGATGCATAGGCTTTGGGTATTGGAATTTTGTTTCATCTTTCCCGCCTTTCTTTTACATTATTGAAGACAGAGATCTGCAAATCCTACCCTCCTAATCCAGGTGCGCTGTATAATTTTCCGCGTAGTACATTCGTCTACGCGAACAAAATGAAAATACGTATTCCATAATAATAATCGTATATTATAATACAGTATAGCGTATTATAATGGAAAATACCATGAAGTATAAACCATCATGTAAGGAAATATAAGCGTATTATAAAATAATCTTATTATATAATACGCTAAGGTGTATATTTCACAAAACTCAAGCTCCTAAACCAGAGGGAGTTAGAAGGTGTGGTTTGTACCAAAATCTTCCAAATCGTCTCAATAGTACAGGAAACATTTTGCCTTTCTTGAAAAGTCAACGGAAATAGTATTTATTTATTTGTTTATAAAGTGCTTTTAAACAAATAAACAAGACTATAGCCCCTGGCAGAACTGTGCCACGTACAGCCGCATAGCACTACAGTCGGGCGGGTAGTCTGTACACGTGGAGCGCACAAAACCCATTATGCGAGAGTTCTCGCACGGGTCCGCTAGTTATAATATTATTATAATTATATTATTATTATTATTTATCAATTTCCGTTTTCCAGCCTAAGCCGGGTCGGAGCAAATATGACACCTCTCCACTTTACCCTGTCTGTCCACCATCCTTCCTCAACCACTGAACTCCACTCCAGTTTTCGTTCTCTCACACTGTCCTTCACCAAATCCATCCACCGTACTCTAGGTCTTCCTCATCCTCTCTTTCCAGTCATCCGTCTCTCCATCACTTGTTTCGGCATTCTTTTACCATTCATCCTTTTCACATGCCCATACCATCTCAATCTGTTCTGGTCCAGCTTATCATTCAGCTTCTGTATATTCTGTACTTCCTTTCGAGTGTCTTCATTTCTCACTCTCTCTCTCCTAGTTTTCTGTACCATACTCCTCAGGAATTTCATTTCGGCTGCCTGTATTCTACTTCAATCTCTCCTCGTCATCGGCCAAGTTTCTGCCCCATAGGCCTGCGTCGTTGTAGGTTTTGTACATCACTTCTTTAGCCCTCAGTGGTATGTCTTTATCCCGAATTAAATTATTAGTAAGGGGCAGATGACCTCGTAGTTCCGTTCCTTAAACAACAATAACTAACTAAATTATTATTATTATTATTATTATTATTATTATTATATAGGCTACAAATAGATGCCAGCATATGCGTATAAGAAGGAAGTATGACGTGACAGGAAGGGGTTCCAAATCCGTGGTTGTACAGTGGATCAAATAATAAATCTAGCCGCAAAAAGAAACAATCGTTTGTCCTACTCACTATTATTTTAATGAACGGGTTATACGTTATTTGGGTGAAACATCTTAGGTGGATACCTTTCTATTGTATATTAACACATTATTACCAAGAGCTGGTCATTCTGCGACTCCACAGTAAGATTGCGAGTGTACTGTAAAAATGTTAATGATCCTTTCGAGTACGTGAAGTGCTAGGCAATTAACTATAAACAGCAAGTTATGTACCGGTGCAGGTAACCTCATTCATTTAATCATACGTAGAAATATCGTCGGGTGTTAAGTTTTAACGTTTTGAATGCGGTTATATTTTTTAAGCCGGTTGTTACAAATATCGTTCAAATCCAAAGGAACTTTTAAGTACGAATATCTTTGAATTAGGCCATAGTTATATAGCAGGGCTCATCCAAAATATAGGAGTGACTTCAAATAGTTTGGCATAATTGAGCATCCTGCCAGCTTTGATCCCCATTGTCCCCAAATATTCTTGTCAAACAGAGTTGTTTCCCATGGATTGCGGGTTTGAAAATCAACAAGGTGGGTAATAATAATAATAATAATAATAATAATAATAATAATAATATCGTATGGCCTCGGGTGCCGGGTGCAAGCTTTGTAATTTGACACCCAGAGGGTAGCTTGCATGTCGAATTTCGTTGTTCCTTGAATCACTAAGAAAGTCAAGGAGGTTAGATATCTAATCTCCTTGAACACTCGCTTTCTAGTAGAGAAATGAGGAACTTTGTGTTGGCGGAAACTCCCGAGATTAATTTTGAGATTATGAACACGGCTTACTGAATTCAAAAGGGTTCTTTGACATGCCAACATCGTATGACATGCGTGTCGTATTTTTTCCACCTTTCAAAAAAAAAATCACTTACCACGGCCAGGAGCGAACCTGCAATCTTGGGGTTTGTTGACCGACACGCTATCCACTCACCCACCGTGGCAAGCTAACAAGGTGGGTTAGAAGGGGCACTCATTCCCGGAATTGAGAGGAACATTTTAAATATCCTGGCTCTGGACACCTTAGCTGAGTCCCCCACCCAACTGGAAAATATTCTCAACACCCCTCTCTCCAAGGCTTCACAACTTGTGGGACGTGCTTTGGCAACCGTAACCCCCCCCCCCCCCCCTTCTGCTAGGTGTGACTTGTTTCCATTGAATTGTGCCAGGCTCCTCTCTTTCATATTTCCTTACTACCTCTCCCGGTCAATTCTTGTTCTCTTCCGTCCCCGCCGTTATTAGGGCATTCAAGACCTAGGTTGTCTTACATGGTCTTCCCTTTTCTTTTCCCGATTCCGGGACGCTTCAATCTTCCCTTGTTCAACGTAAGTTCATGTTACGAGGGGTATATGACCTTGATGTTCCGCCCCCCCCCCTTTCCCCTCTGAAAATAATGAGCATTATCACCAAACTGAAAGCCTCCGTGGTTTAGGCGGCAGCACGCCGGCCTCACACCGCTGGGTCCGTGGATCAAATCCCGGTCACTGCATGTGAGATCTGTGCTGGACAAAACGGAGGCAGACAGGTTTTTCTCCGGGTACTCCGGTTTTCCCTGTCCAAATTTCATTCCAGAAACACCCCACTATCATTTCATTTCATCTGTCATTCATTTAATCATTGCCCCAGAGGAGTGCGTCAGGCCTCGGCAGCCGGCACAGTTCATATCCTCGCCGCTAGATAGGGGCTTCATTCATTCCATTCCTGACCCGGTCGGAGACTGGAAGCAGGCTGTGGATTTTCATTTCATCACCAAACTATTTCCCCACAAAAAAAGAAAATGCCGCTACCTGTAATTCAAGTATGGTCTCAAGTACGGCCGCCCTGGCTAGAAATATAAGACATTACTCACCTAACCGGCCGTTAGTGTCAAAGTTGATGGGACTGAATCCTAGGTGGCTGTAGCCTTCGACAATTACGTCATAAAGAGCATCTTGTGCGCTTGCCCCGCTGTCGCTCTCGCCGTCGCCGGTGATGGAGAGCTTCCAAGGGCCGGGGAGAGAAGCGCTAGTGTTGAGATGGATCTCGACAAGTGCGGTTTCATTGTGTATCACCTTGGCACCCACACTCCATAGATCCTGAGGATCTTGCAGATTGATGTCAGTTTCACCTGTAACAGAATCAGCGTACGTACGTCATCATTGGATAGTAAGTGGTTGACGTTCCGTCCACTGTTTACAAACCATTGTGAGGGATTCTCCAACATATGCTTCAATTCATTTGAAATACAGTATGTTATGAAGTTTCTTTTATCAGAGACAGTGGTGTGTAAGATAAATATTTGCAAGGATTGTTTAAAGATAGAAGCTACAATGGTTCTTGGATATTACAGATTCGTTCTAACACACACATCGTACTACACAGTATTCTTAGGTTTCGATACTTTACGTGCCATCGAGCTTATTCAAATTTCTGTGTTTCCCTCGTGTCTGGGGTGCACTAATTGATGTAGCGTGCAATTACGCTGAAGCTGTATTCATTTCTTTTTCGTGTTATGAACGTCCTTGTCATTTTTTATGTTAGTGCTGATGCGATTTGTTTTCTTCGATATTCTTCTCACGGTTAAATATTGGTGGAAACATCTGTGTTATTTTTTTTTTAATATAGCCTACCAGTAATATAATTTTTGTAGACTACTATATGCTTTTGTATGTAAGTAGTGTGTACTGCGATAGGGTACCAATTGTGCTGCTGTAATAATAATAATAATAATAATAATAATAATAATAATAATATTTCTTTTTAGGGACTTGGGGCCTCTTGGTCATCAGCCCCGTGTACTTGGGTGTGTGTTTAATTTGTCTGATAGCCTCTGTTTCTGTGGTGACAGTAGTAGTATGTGTAACTGAAATTATTATTACTAGGGGCGGGAATGGGGTAGGTGTCCCGGGTATATTCCCAACATTATCATGGAGGGAGTGTAAAAAACCGGGGATAAACACCTTGAGAGGATAGCAGCTGACTGCGCTACTATTGGAACCTACGATCTCTGAACTTGTTGCAACTCCCCATTGCGGTCGTGATGAGAGATTTAACGTCCACGAATACGCCACGGGGTGTTGGAAAACTTGCATTTTTTAATGACAGGCAAGACGCTTGGATGAATGTGTATTAAACTGTTGTTTTTGAATGACGGATCAATAGCCGTGTGTGACTTATGACACACACTACAGTATTATATGACATGGAAGTCAAACTGCAATGGTTTTGAATCTGGTTACGGTGGCTTGTGACAAATATTCTGGGGGTTGTTACCTCGCATTCATTCCTGGCAAATGCTAGGATGGTCCATTATTTCGAATTGCGGGATACTTGACCAAATAGTAGTCTCAATTGCTTGCTTAGGTATGCTATTCAGACACGTGGCACGCCTCCAAATGAAGCAACAGTAGAGATAGTGGATGTTTAGTAGACAACCATCAAGGTCTCAAGACGACGCAGTGTACAGTATGTATGTAATGTAATTGGTATTCTGCCCGAAGGCAGGTCCGAGCCTCCGAAGAGGCTATCCTCAGCCGGAGTTTACGTGCGGTAGGGTGGCCAGGGCCTTTCCGCTCCTTATATTTGCCAACAGCGCGCAGTACCTAGAACCGCCATACCATCCAAGTTCCGACCACGCCCAATGCTGCTTAGATGCGGAGTTCTCATGGGATCCAGTGTTTCAACATGGCCAGGCCGTTGGTTACAGTATGTATACCTACCTGTTGATATTAGTTGAACCGTGACTTAGTGCTGACTAGTGAGGGATGTACACTAGGAACTGGGCGAATCAATATCGTAAGCCGTGCAGTGGCGTGGCATGAACATATTGTAGCTCAGGGACGGTGAACCAATCACACTCGTCGCAATGTCTGGCACGCGAGTACAAGAAGGGTGATCATATCTCTACCGTACATTTTTAGAATTCTCTTCCATTCACAGTTTTATAACATGGTTATAGTTGTCGTTGTTGATTCATTTAGGGGTGTTCCGAAATCATGGTTATGTAACCCCGTTTATTTGTGTGTGCAATATGTCTGATAACCTGTGTTATTGTGATTGCTGTATTAGTATGTGTGTTTGTAATTGGTGCGGGGATTGGTTAGTAAAAGTGGGAAAGAACGGAAAATCATTTTCAGGAAGGCTGAGGTAAGAATCGAACCTATTTTTTCACAGTTCTACCTCACGAGGCTGAATGTACCCCGTTCCAGCCTTTAGACCAGAATTACATTTCTTGGCAGATATAGGAATCGAACCTGGACCTCATACTAGCTACTGCGCCACGGGATGGTCCCCCCCTTTTTTTTTCTTCAATATAGGAATGGACAGAGCCCTTTTAACCCGTCGGTTTTATTGATATAATTTATCATATATTTTAATAATAGTTTTACGAACTGTAATATTCAAAACGCTCGGAATTGTATGCGAGATAATCGAATGGACTGTATTTTACTAGCATCTATTATGTCAATTAACTTAACTATACCGTATCTTATTTTTTAATGATATTTGATAAATTATCTGTGTAGGTAATGCAATCCCATCTATCTATATATTTAAAACGCCAAGTATTTCAAATATTTGTGACGACTAATTGTAACGTTCTAGCTGACCGATATTATTGATTCTTAGAGCAATGAATTCGTGTTATGAGTTTTTTACAAACAATTCCTTGATTGGTTTATTTGGCCTTTTTGCTAAATAAAATCCATAAGTCTTTTAGAGAAACGACAATTTCTGTTGTTCTAGACGGGCTATTTCAATGATTCATGAATGATCCTAAAGTGGAGGTTTATTGATTATTAGTCTTATTTTCACTAAGAAGTTTACCATTATTACCTCCATGACTGCACCCTTTCTCTCTTGGCTGTAGAGGGGGGGGGGGGGGGCGGCGCAGCGGTCAAGCTGTTGGCCTCTCACCACGGCAGACCGGGTTCGATTCCTGGTCAATGCATGAGAGATTTTCAAAGTGAAATGGCATGTCCAGTGGTTCGGATTCCACGTATAAAAGAAGGTCCCGTGGCTCATGATCACGAGATTAACGGTCACGTTTAAACTACAAACTTCCTTTCTCTTGACTGCCAGCGTATCTGTTGCGCACGCCGTACTGCTAATCGCAATGCGCATACTCCAGCAAGCGTGTTGTCACCAGCAGTCACAAGTCTCGTGAGCTTTGAGGTCTTTGAGTAAACTAGGTTTTGTTATACGTACAGCGCAACGACGGATACGAAAATCTAGTTGCGAAATTCTTATATGCACTAGTGTCCAAAAGTTAAGCATAATCACTAAACGAGGCCATACCGCCTGATAGGAATGTCAGACGGATTGCTGAACAAACGGAAGCTGAATCACACACCATGTATCACGCAACTTGTCCAAAAAATCAGTGTCAGAAGGGTTCTGATAGCTAAAGTACACCTTTGACAACAACTAACAAAACTTGGCAATGTCTTCCACAACAAAATATGCTGTTAATAGGGTGTATGGTTACCCCTAACGGCCACACATGCTTCGCAGCGACGTGGCATGCTCTCTCAGAAGGTCCAAGAGCTCCTGTGGCAGTCGATCCCATTCCTCCAAAAGGGCAATTCGAAGGTCTTGGACGGTCCTTGGTGGAGGCTGACTGAATGCAATTCGCCTCCCCAACGCTTCCCAGGCACGTTCGATAGGATTCAGATCCGCAGACCTTGCTGGCCAGTCCATGCTATGAATGTCTTCCCCAGCCAAAAATTCATCCACCAGTGCAGCGCGGTGTGGTCGGGCATTATCGTCCATTAAGAGGAAGTCTGGACCAACCGCACCTCTGAAGAGTAGAACATGTGGTCTCAGTACCTCATCCCTGTATCTCCGAGCGTTCATAGTGTTCCTCGGACCACCCATGAATATGTGCAGGTCCGTACGGTCATTCAACATGATGCCGCCCCACACCATGACGCCACCACCACAATACTGGTCCCGTTCCACAATGTTTCTGTGGTTGTATCGGCTACCCGGTTCTCTCCAATTTAATGTGCGACGGGAATCGTTCTGCAAACTGAAGCGGGATCATCTGTGAAGAGCACATGCCTCCATTCATTCATGGTCCCGTTTCGATGTTGACGGCTCCACAGTAAACGGGCCCGTCTCTGTGCTGGAGTGATGATGATGATGATGATAATTGTTGTTTTAAGGGGCCTAACATCTAGGTTATCGGCCCAATGTGCTGGAGTGAGCTGGACGCACACCGCTGGACGTCTGGCAAACAGCCCTGCTGTTCTGAGCCTCCGGTACACAGTTTGGCGGGAAAATGGCAACCCCTAAGACGGTTGCAAGCTCCGCCGGCAATTGTCTTGCAGGTACACTCCGATTTCGTCGGGCGGTTAAGGGCAGATATCGGTCCTTCTGTGGGGTGGATACTCTTGGTCGACCTGGTACTGGCCTACGACTAAAATCTCCCGTGTCTCGATATCGTGCCCAAAGCCTGGAAATGACACTTTGTGGCACATTCAAGGATATGGCGACTTCGGTCTGTGTCTGGCCTGCTTCCAGGCGGCCGAGTATTCTACCCTGCGAAACGGGGTCCAAATGGCGTCGCTGTGCCATTATATTGTCACGTTCACCACGAGGCTACACTCCGCGCACTATAACACTATAATAACAGGGCAAACACGACTTAGGGAATATGGGGCGCAGGCATGGACTGTGTTTACCTTGCGGTTACGCCGCTAGTCAAAGCAGGAAATACTCCTTTCCTATACACATCGAATACGTAAGGTTGGTAGGTGCATATGTCGTGCAATTTGCGCTCTATTTCCTGTTGCCCTGCTTATTCGTAACGTATGCTTATCTTTTGGACACTAGTGTATATAAAGACAAATAAGAAGCAGGACTGCTGAGAACTGGAAAGAATGTATCAGTTACTAGTCTGATAATGTAGACTATTGCGAGGTATGAATTTGTTGGTTCATTGGATACCCCGAATTTGGCTCTCTTGTTTTTTCACTCTACTTATATTCGTGGATGCATACGCTATGGTGGATGTAAAGTAACAACTCCAGCCTCATGTAGAGTCTCATCGCTCCTTCACGTGGTACATTCTTACACTGCTATCTTACCTACTCAACTCTGGGTATTAATTTTGCTTTCTTAAAGCTACCCTGGAGCTGCGTAGCTGAGTCTAGCATTACTACTACTTGTGTGCTTGACTAGTTTTTCTCATAATTCTGTCTGCCCTACCTTGGTCAACTCCTTTTATATTCAATATTGACGCTGTTCACTTCTCGGTGAGTTGCCTCATTCCCCTCTGACGTACAGTACATTTATCGAAGTTACTCTTTTCTCTTCCGAAACTGATGCTGTTTAGTTCCTCCTCTCTGACCTACCATGGTTAACACTTTTTCCCTTCAGAAACTGATGCTTTCCAAGTTCCTGAAGGGAAGGTTTTTGGGTGTCTTTTATTTTCGCATTTCCTCCACCCCACCATTATCGGCCCCCACCCTGTAAACGCCGAAAACTACGAAAAAACTTTCCTGGCAAACACACTCACAGGTACGCTCCAAATATCAGACTGCTTCGTGACATTTTTCGTACTCATGTTTTTGGTTGCAACTGGAAGATGCAATAGCACCCACCATACAGTCCAGACGTCCCATAATGTAATTTCGATATCTTTTGACCTACAAAGAAATTCCTGGATGACCAACGCTATCGCTGGGATAAAGAATTAGCATAGACAATGCGCATTCCCAGGAATCGGGGAGTCGTGTGGACAGGGAAGTTATGTCTCGGGAGACATTGAATCTACGTTAAAAATAGCCAAAAATATGTTGTTTCATTGTGTGTGTCATATTTTCCCTACCAACCCATTAAATATTTTCTAAAGTAAATAGTAGGCCTACGTTACTTTTCCATCTGCTCTCGTACTAGTTTACAAACGCGTTTTGTATTTTAATGCTTTATTAGGAGTTTTGGGCATTGACGCTAACCGATCGGTAAGACAAGTCGCTTACTCTTAAGTGAAATCCAGGAATGCCTTCCGATAAAGGTTACAGGGCCGTGTTATGCGGTACAATTGACACTCCTGGAACTGCTGGCCTGACGCCAACATTACTGGTGGCGGTGCGTGTTGTTTTAAGAGGCGGAACATTGCGTCAGAGATGGCTAAATAAGTAAAATGTATTCGTCACACTACGGGTCTGTTTATGTAAAAATAATCCACACATTTTCTTGCTGATGCTCTATTGACAACCCATATTGTATAATGGATACTGATGAGAATAAAAGTTGTTCAAAATTTACGAATATTTAAAATCGTCATAATTATCACGTATCAATCTCTTTTTACTTAATATTCCGTATGTATGTTGGGACACAAATTAAGTATTGGGCTACGTTCAAACAGGATCGGTACTTGAGTGATTTCCTCCATCGTTGGATTCCATTTGGGGGTGAAGACCGGTTGAGTCATATTGTTGGACACACTGCCCTCATATTCCATACCGGTGGCCAGAGAAAATGATCCACATCTCCCATTGGTCAACCGCCCGGAAAGAGGTACTTTACCCGTATATTTTTTTCATTTTCTCTACTTAGCAGAGAAAGAGAAACTGTGAATAATGGGTTGAGCATATCGTAAGCGCAATTTCGTGTTATCTCATTGGATGTTGAATAAGGGATTTTTGACTTGTTATTGTAGTAAAATCGTCTAAATGAATAGACTGGTTGCATAACGTTCTCACTTGTTTGTGCGTAAGGTTGTAGGATCGAATCCTGGCGCAGTCAGTTGGCATTTGAGAGTGTGCAAAATGCGAAAGGGCCGTACCAGTATATTTACTGGTCTGGGCAAAATTATGATTAAGGGACTTAAAACCAATAACATTATTTTATCTAAATGATTACCGGTATGTAAAATACTTGGACAGAGAGATAGTTTCAGTATTGTAGGGGCTATTTTCTATGCATACGCCTATAGTATTATGGGAACTATACCGACTTAACAGAGGGTGATTTCAAATCAGTGACGAGAGTCACGACGTTATCCTTATCATTTTTATGGCGTCATTCAGATGAAGTGGGGTTTGTTATACATACCTCCCGGTGTTTGCAGGTGAAGTGTGGAAATATTGCCGACAATGGTGATGGTAATCCCCCACACTGTACTGTCCAGATAGATGGGGATCTCATGGTGGTCTGACACCTTGCGTCGCACTGCCATGATCGTCTGAAATCACAAGGAGATCTCACTTGTATAGCATTTTGTTTGTTGCTGTTTCATGTAGGGGCTTTGATATGAGTGGACTGTGTCAGATAAATCTGTAATATTATGGTGATTGCAGCAATATTTGCATTTGAAGCTAGGATTGAGAAAGAGGGGGCCATGGCCTTAAATTAGGAACCTTCTCAATATTTCCCAGGAGTAAAAGTGGGAAAACACGGTAAACCACTTCTGGGATGGTTGAGGTGGGAATCGAACCCACTTTCTACTCAGCTATCCTCCGACCAGAATTAAATTCTTGGCAGAGCTGATAATAGAACCCGGGACTTCAGGGATGGCAGCCAACAACGCTAACTACCACACCATAAGGCAGCATTTGTAATTAATTATAGTTAGCCTACCTTGAATTACACTTTGCAACAACCAATTAGCGTAGACTGCATCGCATCGGCCGGGATGTGTATATTCCCGTATCGTTCTCTAAATGAAGGGCGTGGTGGCCCAGCGGTCTAGCTGTATGCCTCTCACCAAGGCGGTCCGGGTTCGTTTCCCGGTCAATGCATGTGAGATTTTCGATGTGAAATGCCATGTCCTGTGGTTCGGATTCCACGTTAAAAGGAGGTCCCGTGGCTCATAATCACAAGATTCACGGTCACGTAAAACTACAATCTTCCTTCTTCCTTTTTCGTTCTCTAAATGAGAGCTTTTCACTACTTCGGTGAATAAGTTTTGGCGTCTTCAAAACTTATCAAATGTAACTTAAATTTTGTTGAATAGGCTACTAGCAGAAAAGTCAACGTGATTAGGCATTATAATCATAATTCCGAGAGTTGACCAGAGTTGATGAATAAAGTGGATGTTATGCGGGATGTCACGAGTTGCCTATGTGGCAAACCTGTGCGATTTGCCACTTTGCTGTCAGAGTTCAACTTCCGGAATTGGGACTAAATTAATACGGTACCGTATATATTTCCCACTGTTATGCATAATGTTAAAACCTACAAAGACCAAACTATTTCTAGTGAGCAATTTTCACATTTTGGAGAATTCACTGATGCTTTGGAGGAAGTGGGTTTGTTACACTATTACAGTTTACGCCACAGATTTTGGCACGGTTGCGCAGTCGTACAGAGGATAGTCAGTGAGCCTTAGGCAATTGATACGTGAATAGTTTTCCGTTCGACTGGCAACTCACGTATCAATTCAATATGCCCGAGGCTCGCCAACTGGCCTGTATGACTGCGCAACCGTGTCTGACCGGCCAAAAACTGTTGCATAAACTGTACACTGCCTTTCAAGATACGATTGCCGCTGGCAGAGGTATTACCCTTTCATCACGAATTGATTGCCGACGGTCGAGATGGGAACTATTCTTTGTTCACTTATGTCACACGTCAGCCTTTCTTCGTTGACAGGTACAGCTGCGCGAGTAGGATATGAATCAGCTCCAGTAGCCTCAGTTATCGTTTAACTGTCCGTGGTGACATGAGCTCCTGTGACACGCATGCTGCTTGACTTATGTGCAGAATGCACTCTGTCAGCGCTGTGTTCGCCGCTTCACCCCGTGGGGCAGCTGCTCCACGCTCAGCGGCAATCAAATCTTAAATGGGTAATAGGGACTATATTTTGGTTACTTGTCACATACCCTGTCATCCTGCTTGGTTGACAAGTCCAGTTGCGCGGTTAGGATATGACTCAGGTCCAGTAGTCTGTCATCGTTCTCCTCTCCGTGGTGGCATGTGCTCCTGTTACGTTTGCTGTGCTGTTGCGAAACCATTAGAAGCGTACCATTCTTAATTCCTCCATTAATGATAATATTTCCATTCGCAATATAAGTTTAATTTCTGTCTAACACAAGTGGCGCGCGCAAAGGTGGACTTATGCGCAGACTGCACTCCGTCATCAGTGTGTCCCTCGGCCTGTCCTGCAAGACTCCAGTGCTTATAAACAACAAACGCTGGCGCAACCAAGTTCAGCGGTATTCATATCTTGAAAGGCTATGGCCGACACCGACTTGTTAGATCAGCGTGTAAACGTGCAATGCCTAAATCGAATTCACGAGCTTGGGAACTTGAAACGATCAGCAGATTAATAGAAGCAGTCAAATGATTGCCTTTTTGGTGTGGATTTTGCCATACCAAAAGTCCTTCAATTGTATTTTGTGTTAAAGGTAAATCATTCCCTGCTATTTGATAAATGAATATAGTTCTGTTTACCTTGTTGACGGGTGGAAGGCTCATCTGGTCGTCGTCATCATCATAAGATTCGGCATGGACATGGCTGTGGAAGAAGTTTCCTCCAGATCGTTGAGCCACTTGTTGCATGACTCTTGTGGAGCTGAGGTGCGTGATGCTAGGACTAGCGCTCCACCACACATACAGCTGCAATCAAACAGTTGTCTTCAATATCTCCACAATTGTATTTGTCTTCGAGTACAGGGTCCTTCTTATCAGTCTACCAACATAGCAGCGATCTCGGCAATGAGTCACCCGGCAACACATGCATTTTGCCAGTGCGCTGCTATGTTGATAGAGCTATAAACATTATCCTGTATACTTTCAATTCAAACCTCGTAAATTGAGATTAAGAATTCGCCAATACTATTTTATAACTCAGTTAAATGAACTACATTGAACTCCTTAATTCAATAGCATTCTTGGCTGTCGCCCGGGTTCGATTCCCGGCTCTGCTAGGAAAATTTAAATCTGGTCTTAGGGCAGGAACAGGGTACACTCGGCCTCTTGAGGCAAAACTGAGAAGAGGTGGATTTGATTCCCACCTCAGCCATACTGGAAGTGATTTTTCGTGATTTACCACTTCTACTCCAGGCAAATACCGGGATGGTTCCTAACTTAAGGTTATGACCATCTCCTCCACAATCCTCATCTGAATTACAAATTCCCACCTCAGCCATACTGGAAGTGATTTTCCGTGATTTCCCACTTCTACTCCAGGCAAATACCAGGATGGTTCCTAACTTAAGGTTATGGCCGTCTCCTCCACAATCCTCATCTGAATTACAAATACAGACACTCAACAACTACTACAACATACATCACAATAACACAGGCTATCAGACAAATTCTATCTGTACATTAACACACACCCAAGTACACGGGGCTAAATGACCACATGTCACAAAACCCTAAACGAATCATCAACAACAACTATTGAAAAAATCCACAGCCTGCTTCCAGTCTCCGACCGGGTCAGGAATGGAATGAATGAAGCCCCCATCTAGCGGCGAGGATATGAACTGTGCCGGCTGCCGAGGCCTGACGCACTCCTCTGGGGCAATGATTAAATGAATGACAGATGAAATGAGATGATAGTGGAGAGTGTTGCTGGAATGAAATGTTGACAGGGAAAACCGGAGTACCCGGAGAAAAACCTGTCTGCCTCCGTTTTGTCCAGCACAGATCTCACATGGAGTGACCGGGATTTGAACCACGGACCCAGCGGTGAGAGGCCGGCGTGCTGCCGCCTGAGCCACGGAGGCTTCATCAACAACAACTATTAATATTCTTTAATTCTAACTTCAAGGGGAATTAAAAACAATCTAAATTCGCACTACCCGAATGTTTTCAGTAAATATCAATGTAATGAATTTGCCATAACTAATATGCAATTGGTCGTAACAGCTGCCATTTTATGCTGTTAATCCATTTAGGGGCTTTGCGACTTCGTGTAGTCTCATGTACTTGTGTGTGAGTGAGATCTGTCTGATAACCTGTGATATTGTATTGTATTAATGTGTGCGTACTTTAAATTGGAGCTTGAATTGAGTAGGAGGCGATGGTAACAAGTTGGGTATCATACCAGCATTTTCCAGACGTAGAAATGGGAAACCACGGAAAACCACTTCTAGTATGGCTGAGGTGGGAATCGAACCCATCTCCTCTCAGGTCTGCCTCACGAGGCTGAGTGTGCCCCGTTGCATTCGTCAGACCAGAATTACATTTCATAGGCAGAGCTGAAAATTGAAGCCGGACTTCAGGAATGATAGCCATGAATGCTAGCCACAACGCCACGGGTGGTCCACTGCCATTTGTGTGTGTGTAATGCAAGATCCAACTAACCGGTATTTATACCACGAAATACCACGAATTTTCTAACTATATTGTCGCATACATTGCATTAATTCACATTTGTGCGTAGAACATTCCAATACTCACTTGAAGGAGTTCGATACTAGTTTTCATTGATAGCTTGGACATTGCAATTGCAGGATAGCCAGAACACATCCACAGAAATGGAAGGTGAATTATGCTTACCGGTCAATACTCTAGCAGCAAAAAATATTCTATTAATTTCTCTTTTTGTTCAAACATTGAGTTTGTGACAAACTAGAGGTAGTCCACCTGAATGTAAATCACATAACTAACCGAGAAGAAAGTTGAAGGCTACTTACCCTGCACCTCTGCTTGATGAGTGTTTGGATAGCGAGTGGGGCCAGGTCGTTATCGTTGGCCGGTCGGCTCGTGAATACCAACACGGCGCTGTCCAGATACACCTCACGAGTTGCTTTCAACACCGTCAGAAACATTGCCCCTGTGTTGTTCGTGTCTTTCCGCTGCACGGAGGATGGCAGCGACTCAATGGCTTGTCGGAAATTCTCAATGTTGCGAATCACCAGCCTCCTCACACTCTCTGGAAAAATCATTGAGAACATTGTTGGAACATATGAATATATGATCTTTTTTTGTGATTAATAGCCGTCATCACCCTCCGTTGACGGGGTCATACGGTAGGATACCTTAAATAAAAAGGGTTCACTCGTTTAACACTTCCGCGATTGGTGTGATTTGGCTGTCGGATTCAGTGGACCCATCACCCATGTGAATACGTACATCTTACCCCGCATCTAGTTTTGTTAGAAGTCTGGTGCTGATTAAAATGTGTCGTTAGGATGATAATAAACAGAAAACGGTTGTGAATACAACAACTAACATAAGTGTCGTCTAAACACCACTTTAGCTTTGCCTTACAGACATAATCTCGAACCCAGATTTTTGTGCTGATTGTCTGAACCCAGTATTAAATTTCAAGAAATTATATATAGCCGTTCGCTGCGTTGCTTTTACATACAACATGCAGATAGTCTAAAAGCGAAATTATGTGTGATTCATTATGCATATTTAAACATAATAATTATTATTATCATTAGACTATTCATATGTTAATATTCGTATTAAAGACACGCACCACTATTATTATTATTATTATTATTATATTTATTATTAGCATATTATTATTATTATTATTATTATTATACTGTCAATACTAAAATCAAGATACTGTGGAAATTTCCAACATTCAGGGAGAAACACTGGAGGGAAAAAAACTTGGGAAGACAAGGATCGTACTGTGTGAAAGCACGCGTAAAGCATGTATTGATAGTGTTGTTATCTTAAGTACGTCACCGATGCTGCTGGATTGCACGGATGTTAGATCAGAGGTTATTGAAGCGTGTTCAATTATTGCTAATCATTAGTTTACACGACAGAAAGACAAGCCAGTCAGATTCTCGGATGGGCTAGTGCATCCATGTCTTGAACCTGCAATTCAGTCTTTCATGGCGCGTGTGGCCAAATCGGCATATCGATTTTTCCGTACTTCAATCCGTATTGTAATCTTATTATTCTTCGTGCACCATTCTACAACCGAGCCTTTCTCATTTATCAACCATGACGTTTACATCTTCAGCCTTTAAAGTTTGTTATCCAAGAGCTTCAGACTCCTACAGTTTCGCAATTATGTCGGGATATTCGCGGAGTCGCCGAGTTCTTGGGCGTTTATCAGTGTGTTATATATTGATTTACGAAACAAACATATATAGAACAGCTATCGTGAGTGAACTTAATTTGACGTCATTGCTTGACATCTGCATGGTGCAATGTTTTTGTTGTTTCAATCTTCATGTTGTGATTTTTATTTTCGTAAGTTAATAGGCCTATAGACTATATAAACGTCTTCGTTCTCTTTGTCCACGAATAGGTTTCATGATTGTTATTCAGACGGTAGTTAGAATTCAGACTACGCACGCGAAACATTTCACGATGCTTTTGCTTTCTCATAAAGTTCCCAATGGAAGCCTACTTCCATAAAAATGAAATAGATTTATAAGAGAAGGGAGGGGAGGGGGGAGATGACCTCGTAGTTCCGCCCCTTAAAAATATAAGAACAATCGGAGTTCTGTGTGGGTGGTCTGTCTTATCAGGTGTGTTTGTCCCCCCTATCAATTACTCAACGCGCGAACCAAATTGAATAAAACTTTCTGGAGAAGTAACCAACCTCCCGTGCATCTTAACCACACTTGACGTATTGTCGCCATCTTAGCGATATGAAAATTGTGCCCATTTGAATGTTCATTTCTTATGTTGACTACCGCCTAAACCAATCATCGGATCCTCCCTAAATTAAGAACTTAAGTAACATGAAAGGAGTCGGACGCGTATGCTTAAACATTGTTGGATAATTAAATATGGCGCCGCGCGCAATTTTCCAGTAGACTATTATAATCGGTCTGATGTGTGTATGTCCCCCGAATCAATCCATAAATGCCTGAACCGAATTGAATAAATTTGCAGCACAGGCAGCCACCCTTCCGTGCACATAACACCATTTATTGCCGCCATCTTAGCGAAAACAAAATGGTGAGTACTTGCATTTACATTGCCTGAGCCGACTACTGGACAGGGACGTATTTCCCAGTAGGCACACTAGGCACGTGCCTAGGGGCGGCACAGCCTGACGTCCGACGGGCGCCGCGGCTTCGGGTGAATTGCCGTGCCAAGCGCCAGGCGCAGTGACCGAGAACGGCAGTCAAAGGGAGCTTACTTTGCATTTTCTCACGTAAATTTGAAATCTAAATACAATTCATAAACTAAAAATAAATCTCTTTTACAAGTCAAGTGTGAAGTTTTGTTTTATTTAATATGGGTATATTTTATGCCGGTAACACTGCCAGTCAGTGGGGATACAGCAGACTGTCAAGGCTAGTGTATTATAAGTCTGAATTACCAATCAAGCTCGCTGACAGCTGTCAAAGCTAGCACGTGGGGAAATGCTGCGTTGCCACTGAGGCAGATCATGACGCATAACATTCCAAGAGGCTTGCAGGAAGACACAAATACTGTGGAAGTTAGCCCCCCCCCCCCCGCCTGCCTGGCGGTCTAATGACCGTGACGAATGAAGACACACTGAGTCAAACCATGTGCTTATTGCTGTGTCGGCATACATTGCAACATTGCTCACTGTTGGCGCCATGGAGACCGTTACCCCTCTCGTCTCCCCTCCTCCTTCACCTCACCCATCAAGCGTATGACAGCTTTCACCGAGCTTCTTCTTCTTCTTCTTCTTCTTCTTCTTCTTCTTCCTTCCTTCCAAATATTGGGCCAAATGTCCCGTTACGGTCTTGCACTTTCCCTCCATCTCTTCATCGGACGTCCTATCGATCTATTTCCCCGTGGCTGGTAGCGAAGGATCTCCTTTGGTAATCTTCCAGGTTCCATCCTTTGGACATGACGCTTCCAGTTCTCTTGGTACTCACAAATGTATGTAGTTATTGGTTTCAGCGAGCATCTTTTGTAAATCAGATTACAGTCGTTCGCTTAACGTCTTCACGTTCAGTTGTTATCCTTACCAATTCGTTCACATTGCCACATTGCTTAGCTAAAGTAAGTGTGTTATAATTTTATTTTTTTATAATGTTGAACTAAACAGTACCAATGAGTGAAAAACGTCGGAAGCTTAGTGGTTCAGGTTACCGCAAAATCGCAAGTGAAAAACGTGACAAAGAAACTAACTTTTTGAAATTTTTTAAGACGGATGACAGTTTTTTTAAACCTCTTGGAAAATCCAACGAGAGTGGACTGAGTGGAGAAGGCTGCTCATCTTGGGAACAGTACAATTTCAACGAAAGTGGTTCAAACAATGAAAATAATGATCAAGCAACAAGTGCCCCTGAAACGGATAATTTTATATTGAGTGGTGATAACGAACGTAGTTCCGACAGTACACAAATAAGTAAAAGTTCAAATGATGCCGTTTCACAACAAACTGATATACATTTTATTGTTAGTGGCGACCCCATTGAGTGGAAAATAAATGACACCACGATCGAAGTATTATTACACAGAGGAATCAATCAGT
This sequence comes from Meconema thalassinum, assembly GCA_946902985.2. Lineage (NCBI taxonomy): Eukaryota > Metazoa > Arthropoda > Insecta > Orthoptera > Tettigoniidae > Meconema > Meconema thalassinum. The sequence goes on along the minus strand of OX336390.1, from coordinate 272,455,804 downwards.
ATAAAGATTGTGATTTTAAAAACTCTAAAAGGGATTTTGGCAATAAAACCAGATATTTAAATAAACAAAACTTTTGTAGGAAATTACAAAATGGAGAACTCATTTCAAGAGATTACTTGGTGTATTCAAAAGGTACAGGTTCGGTATTTTGCGCTTCCTGCAGATTATTTGGCTTTCAGAAGACGTGTTCTAAACTAGCCAGTGAAGGTGTTTCGAATTGGAAAAATATTGGAGCGATTTTGTCTGCACATGAAAGCTCACATGAACACATCAATTCTGAACTGGCACTTTTGACCCGCAAGAGAAGAATTGGAACGCTAGACAGTCAATACGATTCCATCGTCGAAACTGAAAGGAAGTATTGGAAACACGTTTTGGAAAGAGTGTTCACTGTGGTGAAAAAGCTGGCAAGCCGCGGACGTCCGTTTCGAGGAGCTGATGAAACATTTGGGTCTCTACACAATGGGGAGTACATGATGTCACTGGAATTAGTAGGAGAATTCGATCCTTTTCTCGCTGAACACATACGTAAATTTGGTAATCCAGGTTCAGGGAAAACGTCCTATCTGTCTTCATTTATTTGCAATGAGGTAATTGTACTGTTAGCCTCTAAAGTTAGAGATATCATAGGCCTAATCAGTGAAGTGAAACAAGCGACGGATTATTCCATAATAGTGGATTCAACGCCGGACATAAGTCACACTGATCAGCTGTCATTTGTTTTGAGGTTTGTACAAGAAAATGGCAATCCTGTTGAACGTTTTCTCATGTTTTTGTCGAATACTGGGCACAAATCCGAAGACTTAGCCAATGCTGTTATGGCTGTTTTAAGATCAAATGCCATCGATCTATCCGACTGTAGAGGGCAATCATACGATAATGCTAGCAACATGCCAGGCGTGTATAGTGGCTTACAAGCTAGAATAAAGGATGAAAATCCCAAACCACTGTTTGTTCCTTGTTCGGCACATTCACTTAACCTTGTAGGTACGTGTGCTGCACTGTTGTCCAGAAGCATGTGCTTTCTTTAACCTTATACAAAACGTTTACAACTTTTTTGTTGCATCTACTAAGAGATGGGAAATTCTAGTTACCTTTAGTCAACCTGAAAGTAAAACTCTTAAGGGTTTGTCTGAAACAAGGTGGGGTGCTCGTGAAAGTGCATGTAAAGGGCTCTGTGAAAACTTAGACGGTGTTATGCTGGCTTTAAAGGACTATGAAGAGAACACTAATGAGAAGCCGTTGGTAAGAAGTGAAGCCACGGGAATTTTGAGATCATTGAATAGGCTGGAAACGGTATTCATGATGGAACTTTGGAGTGATATATTGGACAGGTTTGAACAAGTTAGCCAAACTCGTCAGAAAATAGAAACGTCCATAGAAAGAGATGTGAGACTGTATGATTCTTTAGTCCTTTTTATTGATTCTCTCCGAGACATGTTTGCCGTATATGAAGAAAAGGCTAAATAACTATGTGATTTGGACTATGAGACTTGCTACAAACGTCAAAAAAAGAGAAAATTCCAAGCTGACGAAAACAAAGAAACTGAAATACGGTACTTCTTGAAGGACGTGACAAATTTAGAGTTGAGACATTTTATGTAGTTCTCGACCAACTAAAAACTAAGTTGCAGAAGCGGAAAAACGCATATGGTGAAATAGCAGACAAGTTTTCAGTTTTTAACGATCTGTCCTCCTCAACTGAAACAATAATAGAGCGTGCAAACAAACTTCAGTCATTGTATGCCAATGATCTAGAAAAGACATTTTCAAATGAATGTGTACATTTTTCTTGTCTGTTGAAGAGTAGTGGATTTAGAAACAATCCACTCGTCATGATGAAATATATTAGAGAACAACAACTCCAATCAACATTCCCCAACATTGATATAGCTCTTCGTTTGTATTTGTGCACAGCTGTTTCCATCTGCTCAGCGGAACGTTCATTTTCTGTCTTAAAAATAATAAAGTCTTGTCTTAGATCAAGGATGAATGAAGACAAATTAAACTCGTTGGCTATTCTACACATCGAGGCTGAACTTTTGAACAGTGACAAGATGAAAGTTGAAGATCTAATAGAGGAGTTCTCAATTATGAAATCCAGGAGAAAATCTATGTAAATAAAAAACGCCGCTGGTGCAGATGTACTGTATTGATGCATAAGATATGTGTATTGATTTGCTAGTTTTTAACATCTAATTTTGTTCTTAATTATGAACATTGAATTATGTTTTTAAAAATTGTAAAATCCTTAATAGACTTGATGTATCATTTATTGTAGCTGATACAAAGACTTAACAATCACTTTAAAACTTTATCAAAGTGTAAAGGAAACTTTTCTATTGAGTAAATTTAGCCTATTGGAAATATGCCAGTTTGTAAGAATATTCTTAATTCTTATGTAATTAAATCAATCTTAGATCAATAACTTTTAGTTTTATTAACATCAACCCCACAATTTAGATTACGTTTTTTTAACAATCAATCTGCTTTATATACAATCAATAATGTCTAAAATTAAAATGACGTGCAAGATTTATCCTATACTCAGCCGTCCAGTGGGGCTTACCCTTACTCGGACACAAATAAAGCCAACCGGCCGATGAATTAGGTGATTCATTAGCCGGACGGCTGCATTTGTGTGCGTGCGTGAGTTAAGGATCACTCTCAGGTGCCACCCCCACCCCTGGTCGAACAACGTGGGAGCGGGGGGGGGGGGGGGGGGGGGTCGGAATGTGCCTAGTGGCGGCAGATATGTAAATCCGTCCCTGCTACTGGAAACGGATTCCTACTAAATTTGAGCCCCTCGTACCGTTCTATTAAGCGAATCGAACGCCGAAGTTACACAATTCTCAGCTAATTAATTTCAGTATAGCGATCGTGCATAATTTTAAAGTGTTACTTGCGTTTCAATAGTCCAATGTTCGCCAAACTTGGCTTTTGGGGAGCTTCATATGATGGACATAAGATGTCCGAGTTAGAATGCAATGATGTTGAATATTACGTGCATCCGCCATCTTGAATATATAGGCTAATATTTTGTAATCGCTTATTCGTTTTCTAATACATTAAGAATAGTCTATCTAAACTTTATGTAAAGTTAGTAAAAAATAACTTGAGCCTATTGAGCATCGTTATCAGTTCGCCATTAAAAGTATCTGTATTTTTTGTTCATTTTACACAATCTGTCGCTATCATCCGCTTCTCTTGTTTGAGACCATCTCTTGATAACTTAAGCTGCTATCGTGTTATTGGTTGTAGAACTCTCTTTTGCCACGCCTTAACCAACTAGGATTTACTGTGAAAGTGAAAGGTGATCGTTTTCATATCTAGCAATTTATTTATTTCTTCCTGAGGTAGAGGCCCTTTAGGACTACATGGGTGTAACGGCAACGCCCTGCAAGATAAAAAATAATACTGGGAGGTAAACATTTCATTGTAAAGAAATTCAATGAACTTAAACAGAAGATCCTGATAATTGGAAGTGAAGACTTGTGCCACAAGTCCCGTGCTTCACTCAGCCTCGTGAGGCAAAACTAGAAGAGGTGGGTTCGTTCCCCACTTCAGCCATCCTGGATGTGGTTTTTCGTGGTTTCGCCACTTCTACTGCAAGCAAATGCCGGAAAAGTCTTTAATTTAAGGCCACAGCCGCCTCCTTCGCAATCCTAACCTGAATTACAAATACACTACTACAGACACTACAATAACAAAGGTTATCAGACAAACAATATACACACAAGTACCCGGGGCTAAATGACCACGATTTCCAAGCCACTCAAATGAAGCAACAAGAGAATTATTGAACTGTTCCTTAAACTATTAATAGATAACTTAACACAAATTACGTTTTTGTACCATCTTTTGTTTTGTTTGGTTCATTCATGAGGCCATGATAAAATGAAGCTGGGAGAGAAATCTAGCGTAGTACACAATATACAGATTTCCAAGATATTTAATTTTTGCTACAGAATTAGATCGTTTATTGCGCGAATGGTACAGTAAATTGTAATGTCTGACGCATACGGGACTCGAATCCGCAACCTCTGGCTGTACACGCCATTGCTCCACCACTGAGCTAATTCTCGTGGCTAGGGTATATTATATGACGTTGTGTTGCGTTAGCGTGTGCTAGCCTATCAAACTGGGATTGTCAAAATAACACGTAGAGCGCTAACTGAACAGTTATAATTCCATTGTCTTCGTCATTAATGCTGGACAAAATCTTCCTGATGAGCTTTAATAGTTTGCATAGGACGAAATGTATTTATTGCTGTCTTTCAGGTGGTGATCGATGCGCTTTCCTTCACGAATTCCATTCATCTTCCTTATAGTTCATCGCATTTTTAAGAGAATTACTGGCAGCCATTTGGCTTAGGACTGTAATTGCCAATTTCCTGGGACGTTTAGGTCCATCTTTCATATTTTTTTTTACAATGAAACTCGCCTCTTGGCCGTGCACTTTTTGTTATCCTTATCATGGTCATGAACCAGGAATCTCCATTTTACTTCCGTTGAATAGCTCACCAGTGTTGCCAACTTTAGCGGCGAGCTATTTATTTAAATACAGATTTAGCGTCTCCTCAAGTCTCTTGAGAAACCTAAGAGAGTTGTTTACATTCCTAATCTATACAATTTAGCTTCACACAGGTGTAATTAGTGGAAGGTTCTTTAACATGCCATAAATCTATGACATGGGACCGCCGGCTTTACTTCCCCTTCGAAGGAAGGCATACTGAGGGATTTTTAACGCTCTTAAAAAATCCGACGGCTTCGGCCGGGTTTGAACCCGCCATCTTGGGCATAGAAGCTCAGCATGCTACCAACTACGCCACTGAAGCCGCCGATAAGAGGTAGTAAGGGATCATGCCACACTATTCCTTAATGCCGGGACGCTGCCTAACATAAGGCCACGGTCACCTCCTTGCAAATCCTATCCCCCATGTACAAATATACTCACTAGTACAGCCATCACAATAACACAGGTTATAGCACAAATTCCACACAAATACACGGGACTAAATGATTACGATGTTGCAGCCCCTATAATAAGCAACAACACCCCTTGTCATTATTAATCACTGAAATAATGTGAAAGTAGACTACTCAACATTTTTTTTTTCATTTTTCTGAAATCGGCGCCTGCCTTACACCTAATGTGATAATGAAGGTCCAGGATTACAAAACAAAGATACAATTACAGCGACACAGATAATGGATATATAACGCAGCTGAGAAAATTCGCATTATGTTATACAGATGGGTATTCAAAATGTGAGTAGAATACTTCAGAATTCCCCGTAGCATCTCCAAGAACTGCTGGACGCACAAACCAAGACGTTGCAGATATTTATTAGTATAAAGAAACGAATGGTTAAATTTGTTGATGATTTTGAAAATAAGACAATCGGATGAGAAGATATTTTGGGGAGGGATTGAAGGTTATCAGTAAGGAACCTGTAAAGCGTGATCCTTGGGTAAAAGAATATAAACAATAATGTTATTGGTTTTACGTCCCTTTTAACTACTCTGACTTTTAGAGACGCCGGGGTGCCGGAATTTTGCCCCGAAGGGGCTCTTTAATGTGACAGTAAATCTACTGACACGGCTCCCTCGCATTTGCGCACCCTCAAATGTCAACTCGCTGCGCCAGGATTCGATCCTACAACCTTGGGACCACCAGGCGAGAACGTTACCGTTGAGCCACGCAACCAGTCGTTGGGTAAAAGGACCCGAGAGATAGAAACCGTTATGTTGTCTAGTTTGCCAGGGGAAAAGGTTAGAGTAATTGAATGTATCTTGATGGTTAATGATGCGTGATATAGCCTTTTGTTTTTCACCTTGTTGCAGAACATTAAAAGCTGTATCACAGTTTTACTATGCAGTGAGTTGGTCATGTTTTAAAAACACTTTATCCAACCATGGTTTCTGAATTCCACTAGGCATCGTTCGGATGACTGGTCAAGTCATTCCACCTCCTGGATTAGCGGCTAGCATTCTTGGCTGTCACCCCGGAGGTCTGAGTTCGATTCCCGACTCTGCCAAGATATTTAATTCTGGTCTGAGGGCTGGAGTGGGGTACAATCAGCCTCGGACAAAACTGAGAAGAGGAGGGTTCTATTCCCACCTTAGCCATCCTGGAAGTGGTTTTCCGTGACCCCCCTCCCACTTCTATCCAGGAAAATGCTGGGACGGTTCCTAACTTACGGCCACGGCCGCCTCCTTCCCAATCCTATCCCCAATTTACAAATACATACACTAGTACAGCTATCACAATAACGCAGGTTAACACACAAATTGAGACATCTCGTATTCGCTTGCGTGAGTTAGATTTGATGTACCTGCACTCCCTAGTTGTAGAATCACGCTAGTCTTTACAGTTCACTTTGTATTTTAGAATGACATGGCTGAATTATTCAGTGCTTGTTCTGATAAACATGGCATGAAAAGAGATTTCGTAGTTCAATGGCTGCGTCACAAGGCCGAGTCGAGTCAGATTTAGCAAGTCCTACGCGCATTATACACGGTTGGTGTAAATATAGACTTTAAACACAGGTGAAAGTGCGAAAGGTCGAGGGCTCATCTGAGCATACTATATATAGGGAGTTTTTACATAACTCGGCGTGCTGTAATGTTTTTCTAAATGAAAAATTGTGAAAACAGATTTTTACAAAATGGAGAAATGTACACATCCCAATAAACCGGTGACATATTGCTTCCAAGTATTTTCTTTTTCAGGAATACTGATTTATTCGATTAAAATTGAAACAAGAATTTAAGATATCTTTAAGGTTGCCGGATCAAATATTGACTCAGTCTGTTGGCACTTGAGGGTGCTTACATGCGAGAGACTCGTGTTACTAGATTTGCAGGCACATTAGACATTCACCTAGTACAAAATTGTGGAACCCTTACGTCTTTAATCCCCTATCATTAACGTTGTTTTCGATTTTTTTAATAGGCTACAAACTCCTGAGATTTTGACTGTTTAATTTTTTTCATAACAGAAAGTTATCAACCGTATTGGATGGAGTTAGATTACGGTATGAAGTTGATCGGTCAGGTTTGTACTGAAATCACATTCATAAATAAATAAATAAATAAATATCAATACAATAACTAACACGCATATACGGTTTATTATTATTATCATCATCATAATCATCCTGAGGGGCGGGGTGACTGAGTGGTTTGCCTCTCACCAAAGCGGATTGGGTTCGATTCTCGGCCAATGCATGTGAGATTTTTGAAGTGATATGCTATGCTCTGTGGTTCGGATTCCACACAAAAAGGAGGTCCCGTTGCTCATGATCGCGAGATTAACAGCCACCTTAAACTACAAGCTTTATTTTCATCATCATCAACATCATCATTATCATTTTCCGACTGGTTAAGCTCTGCGCGTTAATACACTAAGCCGTTGGATATGACCATATCAGAACTTGAGAGAAAAGGATGTTCAGAGGCTACCTTCAGCCGTCCTTGAAATGGTTGTTTCCCATTTTCAAGTCGACAAATGCCCAAACGGCAGCCTCTTAAAAGATTACGGCAGCCTCTTAACATTTTCTAGTACAATTTTATTCATTTAGGCCTATAACAGTTTCATCTCTCTTTAACTGTCCGACACCGTAGAAATGGAAATAATAAGGTGCTGGAATATAGTAAACTAAATATACATGTTTCAACATCCATACGTAAAATAAAGTGAGGTGCAGATGACCTCGCTGTTCCGCCCCTTAAAACTACAATAACTAACTAAAATAAAGCGATGGGTGCCCTTCCTGACGCCAACCTCATAGGATGAGTTAAATGAATATGAATGAAACGAGGCACGGAGTTGGAAGGAAACAGGTGTGGCCTATCAGAAGGTGCCGTCCCGGTCTTTGCTTGGAGCCCGGTCTTTGCTTGGAGTTGAAAATGGAATACCACGAAGAACTATTCCAAGGATGGCCGATGGGTGGGGTACGAAGCGTCTCGTCTATCTAGTCCGGAGATGCCAGGCCCCATGGCCTTGCGCCTTAGCGCACGTAGCTACTGCGTTCGGTACGTAATCATCAGTGATCCATCTTCATAAATTAAGCAGCAGCAATAACAAACCATCAGTTAGAAATGAAAGATGTGTAGCATACATACTAAAATCATGCAAAGCAGGTAGACACAGTCCACCTTCTGGAGTAGCGGCTAGCATTCTTGGTTATTCGATTCCCAGCTCTGCCAAGACATTTAATTCAGGTCTGAGGGCTGGAACGTAGTACAATCAGTATTGTAAGGCAAAATTGAGAAGATGCGGGATCGATTCCCACCTAAGCTATCCTGAAAGTGGTTTTCCACTTCTACTCCAGGAAAATGCCGACATGGTTCCTAACCGAAAGCCACAGCCGCCTCATTCCCTATCCGTATCTGAATTACAAATATACACACTACTACCCAGGTTATCAGACAAATATACAAGTGGCTGGCTGCGTGGCTCAGCGTTAACGTTCTCGCATGCTGTGCCCAATGTTGCAGTCGGCTGGTATTTGACGGTGCGCAAATGTGAGGGAGCCGTGTCAGTAGATTTACTGGCACGTTGAAGATCCTCTTCGAGCCAGAATTCCGGCACCCTGGCGTCTCTAAAAGCCGCAGTAGTTAAAAGGGACGTAAAACAAATAACGTTATTATTAAATATGCAAGTACGCGGGGCTAAATGACAAAGATGTCCAAGCCCCTCAAATCGAACAACAACCAACTACTAAAATTGCCACTATACATTTTGATCTCTGAAATTCTAGCAGTACCGCATTGTTCTTACGAATTAGTTGGGTTGTTTTGTGGGGTTTGACGCCATGTTTTCAGTGTTGCCTTAGTAAACAAGAGTTTAGTGCTTTTCAGTCGGTCATTCGTGTTGACCGACTGAAAAGCACTAAACTCTTGTTAGTTGGTTTGGTTGGTTCCTTAGTTTAGGGGCTGCGACAACTTGGTCATGTAGCCCCCTGTACTTTGGGTGTGAGTAGAATCTGTCTGATAACCGGTGTTAACTGTGATGGCTGTTTTAGTGTGTATCTGTTTTTAATTCAAGTAAGGACCGCAGACGAAAATTTCAAGTAGTTCCTACTTTCGCTACCAAATCCTACCGCCCACGACACCTAACTGTGAACTTGGCTACGACTAGATGCCATTGCAACCAGCGCCTGGTGACGAACGTTGGAACTTAAGAGCATTGATCAAACATAACCTACAAATTTTGCTTCACACACGTTTAGTTAGTGGAAGGTTCTTTTACGTGCCATAAATCTTGATCCGTGGAGTATTTAATTAAGAATCTTCTTCAAGCACATGTTTTATTCATACGGTATGTAAGTTTAGCTGTTTTGATGTATTACTTGCAGTGGTTTTGAGTTCGGTAGCCTACTTAAACATTAATCTTATTTTATCCAACGAAATAACTCCCTGTGTACCGGTAACGTATCAGATAAAATATCTTTAATTTATATTTTCTCGCTTTTGAACTCGTTATTGCCCTTTCGTATGTGTAATTGCAAGAAACAATTAATTTGTTGTTTTTAAAAGTAATAGAGAACTAAACAATGGAAATAACTTTTCCATAAAGCTTACTTGTCCATTCTGTGTACTGACTACACATATTTTGTTTTTTGATCTATCAAACTTTCCAAAATGAACTAGGGTAGGAGACTTGGATTTCACGTACGTGTGAACGTCGCATGACTTTTATTAAGATACATTTTCGTATGTAAAATGTCGTGCTGGGGTAGATGTTACTCCCTGTAAAATAACTAGGGGAAGGTACCCCAGTATCGGACGGAACTCAATATCGGACAGTGTCAGTTTCTGATGTTCAGCACAATGTTGCGGAAACTTTTGTGATAGTAGTACTGACCCTTCACGAGGTACGTTGGAGGGTGACCATTGTGTGTCCATAAACAAAGAAAAAAGCACGTGGTGAGATGCTATCTCTTTTGTGACTCTTTCTTGCTGCACGAAGATAATTTTGTGAATCTGTTCGGCACCTTAATACTGATGAGTGAAATATTTTGAGGGTTGTTGATTGTTATCCATACTTTAATGAAGAAATGTGGATGATGGCGTAGCTTTTGTTTAAATGTCTTACGTATGATGACCCGTTCAAGTTTTACGTGTTGGGCACCCAATATCGGACAAGCTTCCGGCACACAGTATCGGACAAACGTACCCGAAGTTTTCTTACCAATTCTTACAATACCTTCGTTTGTTTCAGACAAATATGGGAGTATAAAGGTGAATCTGGGTGATGAAAAACATAAAATTAGCAATTGATGAAGTAAGAGGGGCTAAAATGAGCATTAGGTACGCAAGTGAGCAGTTCTGTGTCCCTAGAAGTAAATTAGGTGACAGATTGAAATTAATTTCTCCAGCGAAAGAGAGACAAATGAAAACTGCCATGGGTGATTTTAAAAGCACGTTTTCTGATGAGCAAGACGCTGATATAAACTTGTTTAGACAAATTTTTAGAACTGAATTTGTCACAATTATGTAATAATTTAACTTCTATGTTAATTTTTGGAAATCCTTTCCCTAAGTTTATTATTATATTATATACAAAGCATAATGTGAACTCAAGGCGTGTTGACCTGAATTTACAATCTTTGGCGTAATTGGGGAAAAAAAGCTAGGAAGGCACTGAATTTTGATTGCGAAACACCCCACTGCATAATTTGTGGTGAGAATTTCGGTGAGTACAACATATGCAAAGGTTTCCTTGAAGGAACACTTCGTTATTATCAATGTGACATATGTGCTAAAAAGTAATATGGATATACTGTACATACATGAGCATAATAATAGAATAATCTTACAATATTTAGACTGTCCGATACTGTGTGCCTCGTTTTTGAATTGTGAAAAAATGTGAGATTTATAAATGTTTTAAATTCTTTTATATCAGTATATAATGAGAAAGATGATTTGCTACAATGAAAGAGAATCAAATCAAGTTTTCAAAAATATTTTTGTATTTCAATTTGACCCTTACCTTAAGATATTATACAAAAGGAACCTTAAGTGTCCGATACTGGGGTACCTTCCCCTACTGTATCACACCTCCAAAACAAAATGACATGCTTGCACGCTGCCTGGAGACTACCGGACAGTGTAAATGAGTGAGGGAAGAAAGAAATTTCATGAAAGAACGGGATCATATAACGAGAACGGTCGAAGAAGGTTATGGAGGTAAGTAGCCAGGTAGAGTACTCACCACTTTCATTGAACGCCATGAGGATGACATTGTTTGGCAAGTAGCGCATGCCGTTAAGAGTCTCCTCCCAAATAGTCTGTGTTAGGCTCAGCGACTCTGGATGTGTGTCGACAAGAACAGCCACTGGTCCTCGTATGCGAGGATTTGTAAGAATGTTTATTATGCTCTGTGATGGTCCTTGTGAAGAATCTTCACTTGTAGGATCGTTCGTCGTGATTGATGTGGGATACATCTGGCTTTCTTTCTCCTGCTCCCACATAGCTAAATCCTTTACATTGCTCGTGCTGAGGATGCGTCCTTGTGCTGCAACATTGGATATCAGCACAGCAGCGAGGATGGCCAAAATATCCCACCCGTAACCCAACATTTTCATTACCACACTTAATAGCACATGCACTCTTTGAAGTCACCGAATAACTACTACTTCGTGAGTTGTGAATGATCTTTTATATATTGACACTGAGCATGACGAATTTGGGAGGAACGAGTGTTCTCAGCCGGATGTGGTCTCAGCGACATCTTACTACACGTACAGTGGGAGGTTCCATCTTCATATCCTCTTTTTCTTTACGGAGCGGAAACGATAATTGAGTTCTAAAACTAACCAGTCTGCGATAATTCTGTTTGCTTTAGTTACCGATACCAGATATTGCAAGTGAGTTCGCCTCTCGATGACGTTCTTTAGAACGAAAGTGCTTTCCTTATGATTTTCCATAGATCGTAACAGTAAGCTTTCGGGTAAAAAGAAAACGTAAACTTGTGTAGGCCTATCCCACTAGCCTGGCGCAAGTCTTCGACATTGCTTGTTGTTATGTTGTTCATTTTAGGGGCTTGGGCCATTTTACTCATCAGCCCCGTTTACTTGGGGGCGTGTAGAATTTTTCTGATAACCTGTGTTTCTATGATGACTATTAGTGTGTGTAGCGGTATTAGGAACGGTACCCCTGGACTTCAAATAAGGTACAGTACTATTCCAACACATGCTTGGATGGACTGTGGGGAAAACCCGAGGAGAATCCACACTTATGATAGCCGCTATCAGCGCCGGGGCACGAACTTCCGTTCTCCGGATTTGCTGCAGTTCCACGTCTTGCGATATAACAGGGCTGGGTGGGTGACTTGCATATCAACCTGAAAACATAACTAAATTTCTTGGCAGAGGAAATCGAACCCCGGTATTTCAGTAAACTAAGCTAACCATTACGCCACAAGACGTGAACAGATGGAGTTGAATGTTTATAAAAGTACGAATAAAGTTAGATACTGCTTTCTCTAGTTAGAGGTTGCGAAGTTGACTATAAGGAAATCGCATTGAAAATTTGCCAGCATTATTGATGTGGTATGAGGTCCTGTCAGTCTTAAAATGTTTGTCAATATGGAGGCATCATCTACACAAGTTGATTCTGCCACTGAATAGGCTACATTCTATAATTAGAAGAAACGTGCAGAGCTCCATCTTCAGTAGTAAAGGTGGGTTCCTGGTATGTTAAGTTTTTTTTTAAAGTAGGGTAAGGAGAGCCGCTCTTCGCAAATAAAATAGTCTAGCTTCAGACCAAACTGTTTGCTGATGTTGGCGAACCTAGCTCCAGTTATTAACCCTATAACTTCCCATTAAGAGGCAGCCAAGTAATGGTTGGTGGTGGTTGTTTTAAGGTAATCAGTCTGAAGTGGTTGCTGAGAGTTTATCGTGCTTGTCCGTTCGCGCGTGATCATCTGGATATTATTTTGTGGAAACTTTGTATTTAGACATTTAAGCCTATATGATACGTTAATTAGTAGTAGAGGAGGTTTCTGATATGTTGAATTACAATATCTTGTGTGGAACGCAAAGCTAGTTCCCCTCTCTCGTTACCGTTGGGACAACAGGCCAGGCCAGTCAAAAGTGACAATAAATTCGCAAAACATGATGTATCTCTGATTTTTTAGTATGTTGTTTGGACCCATTAGGGCTATTTATACCCAAGTTTGCAGTTCTCAAAAAGTTGTTGAAAAATTTTTACACACCAAAAACCGCGAAATTTTTGGACTTGTTTCAGATTTTGATCTATATCTCCTAATCCAAGCATTCTTCGTCGAAAGCTATTCTATACATTTGTTAAGATCATAAAATGTTTTGACAAATTAAGCCCAACCGGAGCTCTGTAGGTCAATTGGTTACCGAATTACGACATTTTGAATGTAGGCCAGTTTTTCCAAAAATTGAAAATTTTAGATTTAGACCTTTATCGGACCGAAACTGCGTCGAAACCATTGATCCTACGAGTATAACTTGAAGAATATAATTTGTAGGCCATTTAATTTTCTTTAAATTAAGCGCAGAGCGGGGTCTATAAGCCTTGTAGTTCTCTCCAAATCTCAAAACAACCCATATAACCCATATAAGGTAAAATCGCATTTTTCCAGAAATGTTCCTTAACATTTCCTATCCTTAATTTTTGTTTTGGTAATGAAAAAGAAGCCATATAATCATTTAAACAAACGGTGAAATGTATTTTAAATATAATAATAATATAATATAATAATATACCGGTATATAATATAATAAAATAAACATAAGAAATCAAAATCACAGTAACTTAATCAATCAGTCAATCAAATTAGACACATAGTCAAACTCGTCGCCTTGTTTGTGATGGCCCTGGGCAGTCATTTTCGTTGCTCTCTTCAATAGGTAGTTCTTCCACTATTGGTGGCTCGTCGCCTTCGTCGCCTGTACGTAGGTACACCAGTATTGGTGGATCGTCAAGGTTGTCTTGAGGCTCGTCGTCGTCTTCTTCAATGATGATAAGGGCAGCGTTCTGGTAGCGTTCTGGCACGTTTCCCCAGAGCAGGTAGCACACATCACAGAACATCTGAGCCCTGCTTTCAGTCAAGTGCAGCCACCTATGCACCCCTTCTTGCATTTGCAAGAGAGGAGTTTTAGGAGCTCTGCGAGGGCAGGAGCTTGCCAACTGGTAATGGGGATGAATCCAGCCGAGGTCAATTCCCAACCCCAGTCGGTGGCCTCTTTCTCCACCCCCAACCACTTTTGCACCTGGTGGTATGTGCGGTAGTGATGATATGACGCAAACGGGCCAGATTCGCTTTGGCGTTGGCTGCTGTCTTCACAAAAGTACAGAAGGGTACATCGTTGAGGGTGTCTGTCGTTTGGTCTCCTCCATATAGGGCAACTAGGCACTTGTCACCTGCTGTTGCTGCTGCTACTTGTCGGTGAGTGGCATCTGTCTGGAGGAAAACTCTTGCTTGGTCCACTAGGGCTTGATTTTGTCTGAAATGGCCCCACATTTTCATCTTCCCCTGCCAGAAGAGGGCAGAGGTGGTGTCGCACCCAGTAAATGCGTGAATGAAAAGTTCAAATCCAGGTGGTAGCTCCACTTCCCCTTGGTTGAATGAGCTGGTGGAGAATTGGACGCAACCCGCCTCACCTCTGTCACTCTTCTGGAAGTATACGTTCGTTGTAGTGGACCCTAGACCGCAGAGGAGAACAAGCAAATCCACATCCTCTCCAAAGACGATGACGTGGTCTTTGGAGGAACCTTTTTGCAGAGCAGTCACGACGATATCGCGGTCTGCGTCTTCTTTTGTTATTCTCATCTCAATCCCCTCGAGAGCAAAAGCAGAACAGAGATGCTCAATGAGACGAACCTTGTTTTTGTCACTCGAGAGCATCTTCTCTTGGGGGACTGTGATGATGGTCGATGCGTCAAACACAATTTCCGCTGATGCTGCAGAATACCGTCGTGATCGCTCTGCAAATTTGGTGCTCTTTTGGGCGCCATCCTCAGGATATCCGTCGAAGACTACACACACATTTCTCCCAAAGTGGTTAAATATGTAGTTTAAGTAGCTTTCTGTGATAGCCTGTACCGAATCATTCCGATGCCACACGACTTTATGGAGGAGGTATCCTCCATCGACGACAGCAAATGTTTTTGCCTGCACACTGACGTTCTCTGTGGCTTGAGTGAAGGCAATGTAAATTGCTGATTTTGTGCCTTTACGCATCCCTTCGTCGGAAAATAGGGCCATTGGAAATGGAGCGAGCTCATATGTAAAGTGGGCCTTCAAATGTAGGCCTGACTGTTTCATGATACACATGCGCCGAAAGATGGTGAGTGGCTCGACATCGACTTTCTTCTTGTGGATTTGATAGAAGTGGTAGGCGTTTCCAAAGAGAGGACTTTTTCTTTCCTAGAGAAACTAACATTCCCAAACGTTTTTCCAATAATTCGGTTCACCCCTTTCAGTCCTTCTCGGGCAGTGTAGCAATTTATGTGGCGGCCACCTACAGTGCCACTGCTGATGGATACGAGTTAATCTATCGATGGGTACGGTGGATGGTTATTGAACCAGGCTTTCAGTTTTGTCACGTCAGAGGTATCCCGTGCAATTTGCGTAGGTCGCATATCGACATACTGTACACTTGTTGTGGAGGAAATATCCCAATACCCTTCTACCTCTTCACATATATTCAGCATATATACCATCCCGCCCGTCCAACGAGAGAGCACACTTGTAAGATATACCTCTGCTGTGGGTTAGGCCACCCTGGCTCTTCATTGAACGCATCAATACCTGTTCAATTGTCAAGTCAGTCCACAGACCTGACCAAAATTTGTCGGATCTGCGGATGGTGAACGATCCTTTCGTGAACAATTGATATTCGGTTGGGTCCATCCGGTCTTGCAGAGTGCTCATATCTTGCTAATTTAAACGAGCACTTTTCGCATAGAAGAAGTGTCCAGGCAAGTTTTGCATGTTTAAATCTCACTACATACAACAAAAATTGGTTAGGTACATTTCTGAAAAAAAAAAAAAAAAAAAACACGATTTTTTTCTTATATGCGTTTTTGAGAGAACTACGAGGCATACAGACCCCGCTCTGCGCTTAATTGAAAGCTAATTAAATTGCCTACAAATTACATTTTGAAAGTTCTACTCGTAGGATCAACGGTTTCGGCGCAGTTTCGGTCCAAAGAAGGTCTAAAACTAAAATGTTCAATTTTTGGAAAACCTGTCCTATTTACAAAGTGCCGTAATTCAGTAACCAATTGACGTACAGAGCTCCGGTTGGACATAAGTTGTCACACATTTAATGCTCTTAACAAATGTATAGAATAGCTTTCGACGAAGAATGCATGGATTAGGAGATATAGAGCAGAATCTGAAAAACGTCCAAAAATTTCGCGGTTTTTGGTGTGTAAAAAATTTTCCACAGCTTTTTGAGAGTTGCAAACTTGGGAATACATAGCCCAATTGGGTCCAAACTACATACTAAAAAATCAGAGATACATCATGTTTTGCGAATTTAGCCATTTTTTGGGTCACTTTTGACTGGCCTAATTCAAATTCTAAGATTTTTAATCTTTTTTTCTTCACTATTATCATTGCTCAGTGCACATGAAAAATGAAAATCCACAGCCTGCTTCCAGTCTCCGACCGGGTCAGGAATGGAATGAATGAAGCCCCCATCTAGCGGCGAGGATATGAACTGTGCCGGCTGCCGAAGCCTGTCGCACTCCTCTGGGGCAATGATTAAATGAATGACAAATGAAATGAAATGATAGTGGAGAGTGTTGCTGGAATGAAATTGTGACAGGGAAAACCGGAGTACCCGGAGAAAAACCTGTCTGCCTCCGTTTTGTCCAGCACAGATCTCACATGGAGTGACCGGGATTTGAACCACGGACCCAGCGGTGAGAGGCCGGCGTGCTGCCGCCTAAGCCACGGAGGCTTGTGCTCAGTGCACATCAATGTTATAAATCAAAGAAGTAAAACAATTTGCTGTCAGTGTGTTGTAATCTAGTGAGTTTATACAATAAACAATATGTGCATATCACACACATCATTTATCTTTCTTTCTTTCTTTCTTTCTTTCTTTCTTTCTTTCTTCATGTGAGCGAAGATACAGTGTATAGTTAGATGCAATCACAAAGAAAAGTTTTTTTCGCCAGAAGAAGAAAAAATGATGAAATCGCTTGCAAACAGTCTCGATGGTTGGTTCCTCAGTTTAGGGGCTGCGATAACGCAGTCATGTAGCCCCGTGTACTTTTTGTGTGTGTAGAATCTGTCTGATAGCTGGTGTTAATTGTGATGGCTGTATTAGTGTGTGTTATCTGTTTTTAATTCAAGTAAGGACTGCAAACATTCGATTTTCAAGTAGTTCCAACTTTTGCTACCAAACGCCACCGTCAACGACCAACTAGTTCTGAACTTTGTTACTAGATGCCACCGCAGTCGGCTCCTGGCGACGAACGTTGGAACCTAAGAGCGTTAGTCAAATATAACCTATAATTTAGCTTCCACAGGTGTAATTAGTGGAAGATCATTTATCATGCCATAAATCTATGACATGGGACCGCCGGCTTTACTTCCCCTCAGAAGGAAGGCATACTGAGGGAATTTTAACGCTTTTAACAATCCGACGACTTCGGCCGGGTTTGAACCCGCGATCTTGGGCATAAAAGCTCAACATGTTACCAACTACGCCACCGAAGCCGCTAAACAGCCTCGAAATACTGGGGAAAATTATTGGGGGAATTCTCCTCCTCTTTCCCTACTACCAGGCACTTCCGTGCTGATTCACTCAACATCGTCCTACAAAATCATTTCAATCGGATTGTAAAATAATTCCTGTACTTCATTTCAAACGTTGAAATGTTAACTAAGCATATGCCGTATTACTTGGCTTTAAAAGAGCCATTCGCCATTTCTCCATTAGCGGCCCATTGTAGGAGTGAAGCATTATTTTACGTTTCGTTGTCTGAAGGAAGGGGAATGAATCGGAGAAGAGAAGTGGCGAATACGTCATTCACGGTTAGCAAATGAAGTTGCGTCTTAGTGGATCATGGTAAACCCATATTCGGCACCTCTTATCACGAGGCCTTGACACAGCGTTAAAATGCAGGAAATCCTTCCTAGCTTGTTGGAACCTACTATACCGACTTTCCGGTACACTTCATATCGTCGAGATTCCGTCATATATAGAAATATGCTGTTAGTCATCTTATGCCCACTTATAATACGTACGCAAACGTTGTTTTAGCTTTTGTTGTCAAACATGACGAGGCCATAGTTAGGGGTGTCAAGTGGCTTAGCATGCCTACGCTATGCGGTTTTAACGTAGTCGTGTTTGTTCAGTCGTTCACCATGATCGGGATGGGGGCTGCAGGAAGATCGGAGATTCGTATCCCGGTGTTGACATTGACTATTCTGAGTGTGGTCATCCATACTCTCTCCAGACAAATGCCGGGATAGTGCCTTATTTCAAGTCCTGGGGCACCTACCTCATCCCGGCCCTAAGAATTACTATTAGCTTATACACACTACTACAGCCACCACAGAAACATAGGTTATCAGACAAATTCATCGGGCTGATATCCAAAGATGTCCCAAGTTCGTAAAACGAATTAACAACAAGCTGTGCGTTTTTAATATTGTCCCTATGGTGTACTTTCTGCGGCATAGAAAATATGTTCCTGTGGAACGCATTACGCATTGAAATGTAGGGTCCAGTAAAAAAGACTGAACTTTCATAGGATATCGTACGATTGTTCCTTAGTTCCTGCCGGAATTTTTTATTTTGTCAAAACGCATTCTGGCTGTTCAAAAAGTTGCCATGACACGGCATTTTATTTTGTGTGCGATTCACATGTGCCACAATGCGTTCTGGTTGTTTCTTGCTGCCACTGAGCGTTTTCGATCATAAGAGTCTTAACACATACGAGGACACTGCTCATTTGTCCAATCAGCGATGATAATTATATTTTAATTAATCTGACGATTATTATTTTGGTTGGTTGGTTCTTAAGTTTAGGGGCTGCGACAACGCGGTCATGTAGTCCCGTGTACTTTGGGTGTGTGTAGAATCTGTCTGATAACCGGTGTTAATTGTGATGACTGTATTAGTGTGTGTTATCAGTTTTTTTATATTGAAGTACTGCAACTTAGAATTTTTCAAATAGTTCCTACTCTTGCCGCCAAGCGCCACCGTCAACGACTACTAGGCCAAGTACAGAACTTAGCTACTAGACGACACCGCAGTCGGCTCTTGGCAACGAACGTGGAAACCCAAGAGCGTTGTTTACATTCTTAACCTATCCAATTTAGCTTCACACAGGTGTAATTAGTGGAAGGTTCTTTAACATGCCGTAAATCTATGACATGGGACCGCCGGCTTTACTTCCCCTCCGAAGGAAGGCATACTGAGGGATGATTATTATTTTAAGGGGTGGGACGAAGAAACCATCTGTTTGTCTTTATCTTGAATTATTGTACAATTTTGATTCCATATTTCATTTCTATTGTCTCCAACGGCCCACAAAGCCTGAGATCGAGGCTTCGAGTCATGCATGAATCGGGACATTTTATTTCTCTCCTTTCATCCAAATTGATTGTACTATATGTTCAATACACGATCTAATTGCTGATAAACTCATTGTATTTTTGTTAAAGTGTATTTTCTCAAGTCAGTACGGTACTTATTTTGAATATGGTCTCGCCTGCTGAACCCAAGTTTGCGGGATCGAATCCTGGCGCAGTCAGTTGACACTTAAGGGTGCTTAAATATGAGGGAGCCGTGTCAGTAAAATTACTGGCACGTTAAAGATCCAATTCGGGCAAAATTCCGGCACCCCGGCGTCTTTAAAAGCCACAGTAGTTAAAAGGGACGTAAAGCGAATACCAATAACAATAAATAAATGATTATGTTCATATAAACTGTCATTCTGAAAGTTATGTTGCCATCCTGCATTGTAAGATATCATTTGTCACGTGTTCGAGTGGCCCTCTAGCCGCCATCAGAAATGGCTAGGCACAGATTATACGCTGCCGAAGTGACGCGCCTAGCAACCGCATGGGCGTAGCCACATTGGACCCAAACAACTGGTTGCTAGTTTTCTTTTTATACATAGGAAGCTGCATTAACGCTGCGCAGTGTCTTGAATTTTGTGGATAAAAAGGTGTAATATGCGTGAAATAAGGCAAACGCCACCCGTGAAGATCATCTACAGTGTTGGAGCTACAAAATAGAAGTGAAATTTTATGGATAAAGTACGAGAATTTTGCGAGATAGTATCAATAAAGTTGACCTCACTCCTGAGGCAAGAATTGCATGGCGGGTACTACAAATTATAAATATTTATTTATAACATCATTTAGTGGATACAGTATATCTAATATAGAGAGATATTTAGGACATATATGTCACATAAAGGGTTTTTTTGGTTCATGTGGGGAGTGTAGTTGTAATTAAATATGGTTTGTACTATAAGCATTATAAACGACAACCTACATAACCTTACAGCTTATTCACTAACGGCAATAAATTTTCTCCTACAACTTTTCTGAGTGGTGATTTTTCACTTAATTTATTTAAGCAGTGAATCGTGTTTCCAAATAACAATTAGGCCTATCCCAGACTGAAAATGTCTGCCTAAATATTTTATTTTTTGCACTTTCAGAAAACAATTAGGTCTATCATGTACCAGTAGCCTAGGCCTACACCCTGCAACAACGATACAGTATGTACTGTGCCGTACAGTGACATTATTCAAGCCAATGAATACTGCTTATTTCTGAAGTGATGGAGTGGCAAGTCTTGTTGTGATTGTCAGGGAAGTTTCAGTGAAAAAAGTCAGTGGTGTCAAGAAATGAGGTGATGAGGATAGTGGCGAAGCAGGCTGCCATGGCATTAAGTCAAGATTGCTAGAAAATGTTTTAATCGTTTCAGCATGAAGTATTACAGTAGTGAAAAGGTCAGTGGTGCTATAAAGTTATGAATGAAAGTGGAAATGTGTGTACTTAAGTCAGTTTCTTGTGCACTAACTTACTTATCTGGACAATTTTTCAAACATTGGACAGTAAAATTAGGCTACTTCAATTTATTATGAGTTATAATAAAACTAGATTGCTATTCAAAATATCGAGGCTTAATACTTAACTGCAATGTTTATATCAAACATCTTTAATGTATATCAGGAAGTACTGGTATATTATTGGGAAGTAGGCTACTCCCCTGCGATTCAACTTACAAGCTCCTGAGGAAGTATGGATGTGTTTTTTACCCATCACCATAGGTCTTTTTGTTATTGAGCAACTGAGTTTAATTGGAGTTGTAACAGGTCATTTTATCACAGGTTGTGGTGAATTATGTAATGAAAATCCACAGCCTGCTTCCAGTCTCCGACCGGGTCAGGAATGGAATGAATGAAGCCCCCTTCTAGCGGCGAGGATATGAACTGTGCCGGCTGCCGAGGCCTGACGCACTCCTCTGGGGCAATGATTAAATGAATGACAGATGAAATGAAATGATAGTGGAGAGTGTTGCTGGAATGAAATGTTGACAGGGAAAACCGGAGTACCCGGAGAAAAACCTGTCTGCCTCCGTTTTGTCCAGCACAGATCTCACATGGAGTGACCGGGATTTGAACCACGGACCCAGCGGTGAGAGGCCGGCGTGCTGCCGCCTAAGCCACGGAGGCTACGGTGAATTATGTAATACGGTACCAAATGGTAGGTAGGTGGTGTTGGTGGTTGCCCCATTATTTAGAATGAGGTAGGACGATAGGCCTTAATTGTAAAATTCTCTAACCTGTTAGTGAGCACACAGGTTAGGCTTTGTTAATTTGATTAGTTTTCAAACAAACGCGGCGTTGTGGTAAACACACAAATTGTATTGAGATGCAGTATTTGTTTCTCCTAAAGTCGTTGATGAGATTGGCCTAAACTCTCGTGCAAAATATTTTAAACTGTTCCTTTATGCATTGATAGACCTTCTTTTAAAGTTCATTTAAGTTAATTCGTCACTTACTGGTAGGGCCAACGGTACTTTATTTTCCCTAGTATTGATCATTCATACGGGATGTGATTCACGATATCCAGAAATGTTATATTTTCATGTTTTCACTTAATTTAGTTAAATATTGTAGGCCACATCTCTACGACTTACGCTCTAAGACATAATGTGCATCCCGTATGCAATATTTTACAACTTTATTGAACAACTAGGTTAATTTACTGTGGAAAATATACTTTTCTATGCTTTCTTGCCTCTGAACATCTATGCATGTACAGTTTTATACGATACAAATAGGAAATAATGACGGCTCAAAGACGAAGCAAGCTACGAGGGAGCCATGTTGTATTGCTCCAGTTGCTTAGCAACGGAGCGGAAGTGACGTCGACTACGGCAGCGTATTGCACATTAGAAGAACAACCCGTGACGGATTTCGATGAATCATTTGAAAACTGGAATCGATTTTCCTTTAAAATGATTTCAATTTCCAGAACATTTCATGTACATGGATGCCTATGCGTTATCTTCCGTTCAATATCAGCATTATTCATTTTCCGGTGAGATACCACGCACGTCCGGTATGGTATGTTTAACGCTAAGCGAGCTGTGTTGTCTATAAGTCTTGAAACGTGAGGGATGTCATTGAGATTATCATGACTAATGAGATTCCCAGCTCAGCCGTCTTGGAAGTGGTCTTACGTGGTTTCCCACTTCTACTCCAGGCAAATACCGGGATGGTTTCTAACCTGACGCCACGGTCGCCTCCTTTCCATCCTCACCTGAATTACAAATACACACACTCTCTCTCTCTATACTACACACACCACAATAACACAGGTTATCAGACAAATTATATGCACCCCCAAGTACACGGGGTTAAATGACCACGATGTCCAAGCCCTTCAAATAAAACAGCATCGCTCGGGATCCTCTCCTATACGACGTTCCCGCTACACGATTTTAACATGGTGGGATCTACATGGCAGCAGATAGTTTTCTTTGACTCGTTGGAACCGTACACTAGTGGATAGTAATACTGTGCAAGCATACCAGCCTTAAAAGATAATGTGTGATAAGAACTCAGTTCATGATTACATCGATAAAGGCTTTTGATTGCCGCCTTCTGGGGGTACGTATTGAGATACAGTCCAAGAGGTCCTGAGATCGATTCCCGGTTCTGCTAAGAAATTTAATTCCGGTCTCTGGGCTGAAATTACTCAGCCTCGTGAGGCAAACTTGATAGAGAAAAGTACGATTTTCTCCTCTGCCATTTTAGAAGTGGTTTTCGATGGTTTCTCACTTCTGCTTCGGACAAATGCTAGGATAGTTCCTAACTTGAGACCACGGTCACCACCTTCCCAATTTTAGCCTCAAATACAAATACACACACTACTATAGACACGATGGTTGCTGATAGATCCTTCACTCACCGGCCTGATCACCTCATTGTTCAAACCACCAAATGAATCAACAGCAACAACAACAAGGCCTTAGTTTGACTTGCATCTACAGTTTTGTCGTTAGTAGAGAGAATTGGTAGTGTTTTGAGGTGCAGAACATCGAAATCATCTGCCCCTTGGATAGATAGACGTTACCTTAAAAATATTGTTACGTGCCACCCCCTAGTGGCACTTTTGTTAACTGGATTACGGTGGGTAGGAAGCACAACACCATTTACTGCTTAAAGAAATAATTAACTTTATTGTGGCCAGAAAATTACACTTATCAGCAAATACAAGCAATTAGGAGCCTTCTCCAGTTTCCTCAAGTCTCTTCCTTATGCGCTCTTGGCCCCTTTCACTTGCAACAGACCACAGAAGTTAATCCGTTCTAATGAGTCCGGTGGCCTTGGCAGAAGCTACCTGCCCCTCTTCCTCAAGTACAACAAATACAGTTACTTACGAGCACTTGATGTACGCTGTTCACAAGCTGGGAGAAACAATGTCACAGGATTTCGTAACTCGCACAGCACTTCGTCACCACACTTCTGTCGCTCACGATAATCGCTCACACTAGCTCGTAAAACACAACAACAGAAAACTCGGTCCCCTCACTGTTGAAGCCGCTTATATAGCAGGCTGGTGACTCAATAAATTCTAGAATCGTCCAGGACACACGGCTTCTCGACATTTCCTTCGCTGGTGGTGTCACGAAGATTCTGGACCATCCCTTTCACTTCGCAGTCCGTTGCGTAACGCGCATGCAATACACTGAGGGAGAGCAGTCCAGCCCTGGGGCAGTTTTGACTCATGCGGCGAGCGATGAAACGAACTCACAGCCGTAACACCACCCCCTTCCTAAAAAGGCTGATCGTCCCGATCAATCATTGGTCCGTCTGTGTCCCTCCGTAGGCTGCCAGGCGATCTCGATGCACGATCTTCATCTTCGCCCTCGGGCTCCGCTGGATCCTGTAGACGACATCGTTGATCCGTTTCACGACTCGGTACGGGCCCTCCCAGGACTTCTGCAGTTTGGGTGACAGGCCTTTCTTCCGTAATGGGTTGAAGAGCCAGACCAGGTCGTCCTCGTGGAATCCGCCGGCATCCGTCTGCTGGTCGTATCGGGTCTTCATTCGGTCGGTCTCAATCCGCAGTTTCCTCCTCGCGAACGCGTGTACGTCCTCCAGTTGGTCGACCAGTTCTTGACAATACTGGCTTACCGGGATCGGATCATTCCCAGGTCGGCCGAAGGCAAGATCGACAGGTAGACGGAGCTCCCTCCCAAACATGGTCCGGGCTGGTGTGCACCCGGTGGCTTCATGCACGGCGGCGCGGTAGGCCAGGAGAAATAGTGGAAGATGCTTGTCCCAATCCCTCTGGTGCTCGCTGACGACTATTCGGAGATGGTTCTCGACGGTGCGATTGAATCGCTCTACCATCCCGTCGGACTGAGGGTGTAGCGGCGTTGTCCTTGTCTTCCGGATCCCCAGCAGCTGGCATAGGTTCTGGAACACCTGCGACTCGAAGTTCCTCCCTTGGTCGGAGTGCAGCTCCAGGGGTACTCCGTACCGGCTGACGAATTCCTTCACCAGGGTCTCTGCGATCGTCGCGGCTTCTTGGTTAGGGAGCGCATACGCCTCCGGCCATTTGGTAAAGTAGTCGCTGACGACTAATATGTAGCGGTTCCCTGCCTCGCTTAACGGGAATGGCCCAGCAACATCGATGGCCACTCTCTCCATGGGGCCGCCCACGTTGTAGGTCTTCAGTGGACCCCGTCGTCTTCGTCCTGGGCCCTTGCTGGCTGCGCAATCGTGGCACCTCGCGCAGTGGTTCTCCACGTCTGTTCGGCATCCGATCCAGTAGAACCGCTCTCTCAGCTTCTCCAGGGTCTTCTTTATCCCTAGGTGTCCACCAGATGATCCTCCATGAACTTCCTTCAGGACTTCCTCCGTCATAGCCTTTGGAACGACGACTTGTTCCCGAGATGTCTTCCCGTCGGTGCTCTCCCAGGTACGGCAGATGAGGCCATCCCTTACAATCAGCGAGTCCCACTGTGCCCAGTAGGACTTAAACTTTGGGCTGCAGTCACTCACAATGTTCCACCCGGGTCTGGGGACACAGGCCCTCTTCCATTCGGCTATCAGTCCCAGGTCATCATCTTCCGCTTGCGCCCGCGTGAAAGATTCGCGGCTCCAGCTCCCTTGAAGTTCCACGGTAGTCCTTCGGCACTGTATCCCGGTGTTCTCCTCCCTTCGGGCACAGAAGGTGCAGTCTTCGGGGCACGGTCTTCGTGACAGGGCGTCGGCGTTAGAATGCAGTTGGCCTTTCCTGTGCTGAATCTCAAAGTTATACTGTTGAAGCCTCTCTAACCACCGCGCGAGTTGACCCTCGGGCTGCTTGAAGTTCAGGAGCCACCGCAGGGATGCATGGTCGGTCCTGATGAGAAATTCTTGCCCGTACAGGTACTTGTGGAAGTGTTCAATGGTCTTCACGATGGCGAGCAGCTCCTTCCTGGTGACGCAGTAGTTCCTTTCTGGCTTTGACAAGGCCTTGCTGAAGTAGGCCACTACTCTCTCCTCGCCGTCCACTACCTGCGACAGGATTCCCCCTATGCCAAAGTCGCTGGCATCGGTATCGACGATGAACCTTGTTCCAGGTCTGGGGTAGGCCAGAATAGGCGCGGTGCACAGAGCCTGCTTGAGTTGTTCGAAGGCACTGTGGCTTTCTGCTGTCCACGTGAAGAGTTGGTCCTTCTCAGTCAGGCGATGTAAAGGTTTGGCGATGTCGGCGAATCCCCTCACGAAGCGACGGTAATAAGTGCAGAGTCCCAGGAAGCTTCGTAGTTGGGACTTGTCCTTCGGAACTGGCCACCCCCTCAGAGCTGCGGTCTTCTCTGGGTCGGTGCGCACCCCTTCCTCGGAGACGATATGCCCAAGGTACTGGACCCGCTTCTGGAAGAGCTGACACTTCTTGGGGCTCAACTTCAGCTGGGCAGCCCGTAGCTTCAACAAGATCTCCTTCAGGTTGCTGTAGTGCTCCTCGAAGCTTCTCCCCAGAACGATGACGTCGTCTAGGTAGACCAGGCAGGTCTTCCAGTGTAGTCCCCTCAGAATGGACTCCATTAGCCTTTCGAAGCTCGCAGGGGCGTTGCACAGACCGAATGGCATGACGGTGAACTGCCAGAGCCCGCTGCCCACAGAGAACGCCGTTTTCTCGCGGTCCTTAGGGTGGACCTCCACCTGCCAGTAGCCACTCTTCAAATCCAAGGTGGAGAACCATCTTGACCCTGATATGGTGTCCAGCGTGTCGTCGATCCGGGGTAGAGGGTAGCTGTCCTTCTTCGTGACGTCGTTCACCCGCCTGTAGTCCACGCAGAACCTGGTGGAACCGTCCTTCTTCTTCACAAGCACGACCGGAGAACTCCAAGGACTATGTGATGGCTCGATCACCCCTTGCTCCTTCATCTCTTCTACCATCCGGTCGACTTCGGCTTGCTTGGCGAGCGGGACACGTCGGAATGGGGCCCTAATCGGTGCGCTGTCCCCAACGTCGATTCTGTGCTGGACCAAGCTTGTCCTGCCGAAGTCTTTGCTCCCCACGGAGAAGACATCCTGGAATTCGCGTAGCAGGTCCTGAAGTTGGCGTGATTGTTCCTCGTCTAAATGGTCCTGGGATCCTTGGTACAGCTTCTGTAGTTCTTCTGGCAGTGTGCGTCTTCTTCGGTTGTCCGTCTGCAGGTGTCCGTCCGTCGTGTCGGTGATGCGGGCAATCCAGGTAACGGGCTCGCAGACTCCTAGGTTGGTGTCCCGGTGAACCGTAATGTCGTAGTCGTTCAGGTTGGACAAGCGGACGTACGGCCGAGACGTCGTGTTGATGAGGGTCTTGGCAACTATCAATCCTTTTGTCAGGATGTCCTCATATTTTGGCTCGATGACAGCCGCCACTCCCTCAGCAGTTCCGTCGACAATTACGGCAGCGCTGACCTCCGTCCTGGCGGGAACGATGACGTCTTCTCTCAGCCTTACTCGTCGTGCGGTGATGGACTCGTGCGCAGGTTGCAAAGCAAGTTCCTCACCTCCGAAGTGCAGAGTGTTGGTACTCAGATCCAAGATGATGTTGTTCTGGTCCAGGAAGTCCAGTGCGATGATCACTGCATTTGATACGTCAGCCACAAGCACTGGATGCTTTATCGCCCGTCGACCAATGACGAACTCCAGTGATGCTTCGCCATGTACCGGTGCGGTCTCTCCGGTCGCGGTTATTAGCTGGAGGTTCCTTTGTGTGGGTTGAACTCTCCACTTCGGGATCACGGTGGGACTGACGATGGTCCTCGATGCTCCCGTGTCGATTAGCATGGGCCAGCTCTCTCCGTTGACGACTCCGTCGACCATCAGGCTGCTATTATCCCTCCGTAACTGCGTCACACGAACTTGGACTGCCGGGGCTTGACGACTGTCACAAGCCAACCTTTGCCCCCCTAGGCTGGCTGTTACTTGCTTTCCTGGGCCGCGCGGTTTCCCTACGACTGACTGTCCCGACGGAAACCCTTGGCGGCGGCGATCACCGCAGTCCTTGCTCAGGTGGCCTCTCTTACGGCAGGTCCAGCAGGTCGGTAGTCCTCTTCCGGGCCGCCTCTCCGGATGTCCTTCGGCTACGTTTTTGTTGGTGGTACTGCGATTCTTGAAGAAACGGCTTAGCGCCTCCATCAATTCGTCGGCCAGGGGCTTGGTCTCGTTGGTTTTTACTGGTTCGTCGACGTCCACTTGACGCACCCGCGCGTGCATTCTGGATGCCTGTTTTGCCGTCTCGAACTCAAGTGCGTGGCTCAGCGCATCTGCCAGGGTCTTATTGCGCGCGAGTCGCAGCGCCTGTTGAGTGTCCGAGTCCCGTAGCCCGTCGGTGAAAGTCTGCGTCGCTATCTGCTCCAGAAAGTCGGCCGACGCTGTTGGGTAGGCGAGCCTTACGAGGCGTGCGATGTCCATCTCGAACTCCTGCAGGGTTTCCGCGTTCTTCTGTACCCGGTTCCGGAGCTGCATCTGGTAGGCCTGCTGAAGATGGCTATCTCCATATCGGGACTCCATATGGGCGATCAGTGAAGCGTAGTCCTGGGATCCAGTCGGGATGGCCTGAAGGACGTTAAGGGCGTCACCTCTCAGCGCTACAATGAGAGCTGTAGCCTTTTCTGTGTTGTTCCAGTTATTTATGGAACAGGCCGCCTCGAACTGACGTAAGTAGGTGCTCCAAGGGACCTTTCCGTCGAAGGTTGGGGGCGTCACTCTGCTATGTCCCGTTCCTGCTATTCCCGGTGTAACGGTGGGCTGGCGTTGGCGCAGCTCGGCAACTTCCTCTTGTAGGGCTTTGACTCTCTCATCCACCCCGGTCGGCGGGCGTCGGCGCAGCTCGGCGACTTCCTCTTGTAGGGCTTTGAATCTATCTTCCATCCCTGTCGGCGGGAGTCGGCGCAGCTCAGCAAATTCCTTTTGCAGAGCGTTGAATCTCTCTTCCACCCCCATCAGCGGTCGTTGGCACAGCTCGGCAACTTCCACTTGCAAGGCGTTGAATTTCTCCTCCACCCCCATCAGCGGGCGTTGGCGCAGCTCGGCAACTTCCACTTGCAAGGTGTTGAACTTCTCCTCCACTGCCGCGACTTCCTCACGTAGGCCCTGTTCTAATTTCCTTTGGCTCTCCTCTAATTTCGTCAGCAGACACTCTTCCAGATTTTTCTGGCCATCCAGAAATTTGGCGGTTAGGTCCTCTGCTAACTTATTCTGGCTGTCTTCCATCTGCTTCAGGTCCTCCGCTAACTTATTTTGGCCTTCTTCTAACTTGGAAGTTAGGTCCTCTGCTAACTTATTTTGGCTGTCCGTCAGGTCCTCTGCTAACTTCTTCTGGCCATCCTCCATCTTCTTCTGGCCGTCCTCCATCTTGGTTTCCATGCCATTTAACTTTTCTAGCAGTGCTGCCAATTTCTCCTCCATTTTAGTTGTTTGTCTTGTAAAGGGCATGCACTCACAGGAAAATTAGAGAAAATGACCTGCTCGGGTTTTGAAACCAGGACCGTCAGGTGTTGTGCTTGAGTTCGTAATCCGGCTTCTGACACCAGTTGTTACGTGCCACCCCCTAGTGGCACTTTTGTTAACTGGATTACGGCGGGTAGGAAGCACAACACCATTTACTGCTTAAAGAAATAATTAACTTTATTGTGGCCAGAAAATTACACTAATCAGCAAATACAAGCAATTAGGAGCCTTCTCCAGTTTCCTCAAGTCTCTTCTTTATGCGCTCTTGGCCCCTTTCACTTGCAACAGACCACAGTAGTTAATCCGTCCTAATGAGTCCGGTGGCCTTGGCAGAAGCTACCTGCCCCTCTTCCTCAAGTACAACAAATACAGTTACTTACGAGCACTTGATGTACGCTGTTCACAAGCTGGGAGAAACAATGTCACAGGATTTCGTAACTCGCACAGCACTTCGTCACCACACTTCTGTCGCTCACGATAATCGCTCACACTAGCTCGTAAAACACAACAACAGAAAACTCGGTCCCCTCACTGTTGAAGCCGCTTATATAGCAGGCTGGTGACTCAATAAATTCTAGAATCGTCCAGGACACACGGCTTCTCGACATTTCCTTCGCTGGTGGTGTCACGAAGATTCTGGACCATCCCTTTCACTTCGCAGTCCGTTGCGTAACGCGCATGCAATACACTGAGGGAGAGCAGTCCAGCCCTGGGGCAGTTTTGACTCATGCGGCGAGCGATGAAACGAACTCACAGCCGTAACAATATGATTATTTTTTCATGGAACATTGGTTGTGCACCTTAACCCCTTAGCTACGTCTCGGGGGTTATTCTAAACTTAGCACCCACAGTCTTCTCCTTGTGTCTCCTTGGAAGAGATATTGTATATACTGTATGTGTTAGTTTTCATATACTCATTTCTTGTAGATAGCAAGTTTGCGCAATAAACCGTAACACTGAATCTGGCACTTACAATGTAACTTGAAAGTTGGTAAAAAATATAGCATGACCTGATCGACATCTGTCGGTGTGACGTCATTCCGGGTTCACCAATCTCCATATGTCATGGTATAGCCAGATAATAGCCCACAACATAACCTATAATGCAACGCATGTTGAAGAACAGATACATTCACACTTCATGTACATGTATATACATT
This sequence comes from Meconema thalassinum, assembly GCA_946902985.2. NCBI lineage: Eukaryota > Metazoa > Arthropoda > Insecta > Orthoptera > Tettigoniidae > Meconema > Meconema thalassinum. Next base: position 272,425,163 of record OX336390.1, on the reverse strand, counting down.
TAATTGCAGCCGAATGGCCAAAATACAATTCATGTCGGGGGCCGATAACCTCGATGTTAGGCCCCTTAAAACAACAATTATCATCATTAACAATTCATGTTGGTTATTTAGTCTATAGATCTTTGCTGTACTCTAAAACTGATTTTGTCCTATTTTTGCATCGGTTTATCCGTAAAATTTACGGAAATTGCAGCGTTTTACGGTTTTACGGATGAAGGTGTCATTTTACGATTTCGCGCTCAAAAATTTGAAACGATAATTAACCTTCGATACTCCCTCCCACTTCCGTACAATCGATTGTTTGCGTGGGTCGAAGGCAACTCCACGATAGTCGATAACTCGTTCTTTGATGTGATTGGTACTTTTAACCGTGTGATGTTTGTGTCATCATTGTAACGACTCCTTAGGACTTGCTCGCCTAACGAGTTTAAACCAGAGCACGTCCCTGTTCGCAGGAGGCCTTTGCCCTTATGGGATTATCTAGGCTATATTTATTATGTAATTGAATTTGAAGCCGGGATAACAGTTCTTCCATGTGAATCTTAGGTGTCGACAGGCTCTGCTTCACAAATTCTTTGTTCCTCTCCGTTCGCTCGTTGTGATTTAACCCATATTCTTTGACCACGTGAGTTGTTCATTGTTCCCGAAGTTGGCGTTCCTTGAATGTTTTCGTCTTTTAAGGTTATGGCATATTTTAATGAAGTGTTCGAGTTTTTGTGCTATAACTTCGTGCTTCGCAGTTTCCTGTATTCCTTGGACTAATTACATTCGTTCCACGTGTGTGTGTTTTTCTACCATGTGCATATTCTTTCTTCACGAGGTTGGCGTCGTGTTCATTTAATGTTTTAAGACTGTGTGTGCTTTGACATGTTTTAATGAAGTTTTAAGTGTTTTATGTTAATTTTATGTGACGTTCAGTGATCCAGGTTCCTTTCGATGTTTTAGTAGATTTCGAGAATGAACAAATCCAACAAGAAACAGTACTTCCAGACATTTAAAGAATCATACTCGGTTGATTTTCCGTGCATACTAAAATCAAGAAAGGGAGAACAATTTGCCTTTTGCACGGTATGTGGGTGTGATATTAATATTGCACATGGTGGAAAAAAGATTTAAGTAATCATGTGAAGTGCGGTAAACACATAAGTTATGTTAAATCGAAGGAAGATAGCAAGAAAGTCAACACCTTTTTTGCTAAGTCTGGAAACTTTGACAGTGACGTAATTAGGGCCGAGTGTCTGTTGACTTCCTTTTTGGTGGAACACAATGTGCCCTTAAGTGCGGCTGATCACGCTGGTGCTTTATTTAAGAAGATGTTTCCCACATCAGAAGATGCAAAGAAATATAGTTGTGGTCGCACGAAAACGACATGCATTGTAAATAATATGGCAAAAAATGCATCATCTGAAGTTGTTAAGTGCCTTCAGAACGGAACATTTTCTTTGGCAACGGATGGAAGCAATGATACGAATGCCAAGTTGTATCCTATTGTTGTTACATTCTATGATGTTCCGCAGGAAAAAGTAGTGAGCACTGTGCTATCCATACCAGCGTTGGACGGGGACTAAACAGGGCAAAACATAGGCAACCTGATATTATCACAGCTGAGTTCTCATAATATACCAATTGAAAACTGTGGGGCTTTCTGCTCCGACAATGCTCCTGTTATGATAGGACACAAAAATGGGGGTTCAGCAGTTCTGAAGGAAGTTCAACCAGGTATTGCCATCATAGGTTGCATTTGCCACCTGATTAATCTAGCAGCTGAAAAAGGTGCTGGAAGGTTACCAGTTAAAGTGGATGAGATCCTTGTTGATATATTTTATTTCTTAGAGAAGAATGTAAAGAGAAAAGAAGGCCTTCAGAAATTTCAGAACTTTCACAATAAAGAGGCAAAGAAAATTCTGAAGCATGTATGTACTAGGTGGTTATCTTTAGGCAGATGTTTGGATAGACTACTGGACCAGTGGGATCCGCTTCTTTCTTTCTTTCTTTCTTTCTTTCTTTCTTTCTTTCTTTCTTCAAGGAGGAAGTAATATTATGTACCCAAAACATTTCCACAAGCTTGACATCTTTCAGAATACCTAAAGTTGAACAAAGTGGATCCAAAGAGTATCAGAAGAAGATAATACTTGTTTCTGCTACTACACATGCTCCTAAAAGAATAGCATATTCTTCCAAATGTGACAAACCCATCCTAAAAAGTAAGACTTCTGCTACAACTCGTGATGTAAAATTGTTTATGTTCCTGTCCTCAAACTTGAACAAGGCCTTTTGCACTTTCCTTCATGTGACAATTCCTGTATTTGACAAATTGAATGTTGTCCTTCAGACTTCTTCCCCACAAGTTCACTTGTTATTAGAACTTCTAATGGATTTGCTAAAGCAGCTGTTCACCAAGTTTAAGCCCAAAATTGTCAAAAGCTCCTCATTGCTCGAAGTTGAGTACAACTTGAATCAAAATCAAAAAAGTGATGATGAGTTAGTTATTGACATTCAAACTTCGAACATAGTGAATGATCTCCAGGATACAGATAAATCCCTTTTCTTTTCATCAGTGACAAACTACTCTTGTACTGCCTGTGACGACATCATCAACAAGTTTCCACTCAAGGATGACGTGTTAATGAATGCTCAAGTTGCTAGGTTGGACAAAATTGAAGATGCACAGTTTTCTTCCATTCGTTTTTTCTTGGAAAAGTTTCCTATCAATGTTATGCAAGGAAGAGAATGAAACTACAGATGAGGTGGTGAATGAGCTTCAGAGGCAGTTCTCAGCTTTTCAGGTAGATGACACTTTGGTTGCACATCAAGATGCTGAAAGTGATTCCAGTTGGGCACAAATATCAAGAATTCGTGGAGCCGATGGACTTCTTAAGTATAACCGAATTTCTAGAGTAATGCTCTCTATTCTCACCATACCCCATAGCAATGCAGAATGTGAACGTGTTTTCATCCTTGTGAAGAAAAATAGAACACAGTTCAGATCATCCATGTCCAATGAATCTCTGGAGTCTATTTCTATTTTGAAGACCAGGAGTTCTGGTCCCTGTTATGACAAAACATTTTCTCAAGACGTTTTGCAGGAAGCTAAAAAGGCCACAACCATGACTCTAAAGTCGAACTTGCATGTGATTTGCAGTGTGTATTATAGTATTTCTTGCCTGTGTTACAAGTTTTATTGTGTAAAGCCTTTTTCAATTATCGTATATCTGCTTAATTTATCAAGGAAGTCCTGTTATGTATGCTCCAAACCAATATTCACCACGCCTGCTGCTGATTAACATGGATTTCTTCTTGATTGTTATGATCATCTACAAATCATGTAGGCTGAGTAGATATGATTTAATTGAAGTATCCTGTTTAAAGCATGAATTACTGTATTTTGTAGCCCAGAAGTATTATTATTTTCGTCAAGCCGGGGTATGTCGAAAATCGTTAGATTTTTTGTCGCGCTTGAGTTTTACTGATAGCTATTTTCAAAAGTTGGCAGGTATGGCCGTTCACATCCTTCACCACACAAAGTACACACACACTCCTTTCCTACTTCATGGAAATGTGTCGTCGCATATAGTTTGTGGTGATATCCATGAACCGCTAAACTTGTGATGACATGCCTTAATTCTTGATTTGCCTCCGTCCAGTGTCGGTCCCACATGGCGTCTGTACAATAAATTCATGCCAAATATCCTCCCTTTTTTGTCTTCTCTCTTTAAGTACCTTGGCACTATTTTGAGTGGATGGTAGTAAGAACCTTGCCTTTATGTCATCGATATAGAAAATCTCTTTGGCCATTTCATATACCAGTCTCAACACAGAGAACTCTTTTAAGAAAACTTGCCTTCACTTTTTCTATGGATCGGAGGTCTGCGAGTGTTAGATGATCCCATATATTCTGTATCCCATAAGTTGCTACTGGGCTCACTACTGCATGAAACAGTTTCATTGCTGATTTTATTGATACATTCTGTAGATCTTTTATTGTATATAGGCCTATTGCTCTAATTGCAGCTGAGACTCTTTCTTTTACGTGAAGTCTGTAGCAGTGACCTGTTGTTTGTAAAGTAATCCCGAGATATGTGAATGCCCGAACGATTGGAACATTTTCCCTTCTTATCTTTACGTGGTCGTCTTCTGCAGGCCTTCCTCATTTTCTAAAAGTCATTTGCTTGGTCTTGTCTGTGTTAATTTGAAGACAATTTTTATCTGCCCATACCGTCTGCTTGTTCACTGCTTCCTCCAGGTGTATTAGATTGGCTGAGCTCAGCACCATGTCATCTGCATATACGTGTAATGATGTTGTCTCATGCTCAATAATCATAGGTATGTCGGCTTTGGCAATATTAAACAGAATTGGGCTAATCGGATCTCCTTGCATCACCCCATTTGTCTGGTATATTTCTTCATCCCCCAAGGGGCTCACATCTAGTGGGACGTGGGTTGGCGACCACGGGGCCCCAGTTGAGTTCGGCATTGCTCCCACTTACTTGTGCGGCTCCTCTCCGTCTTCTTTCCTGTCGACCTCACTTGGTCAACTCTTGTTCTCTTCCGACCCTGACAGTATTAGGATATACGAGGCCTGGGGAGTCTCTTCCTTTCCCGCCTTAATTGGCCCTTGTCTTATCTTTTCTGATATCCTCCTTCTGCGAGGGGTCAGCCTTCTTTTTCTTTTCAACTTATCTCCTGCCTTCTGCTCAAGGCCCTCAAGGAGGCAGGGTGTATGTAGACCCACCACTTCTGGTGCACCCAAGAAAATGCGACACCCTCAGGGGCTCACGGCTGGTGAGTTTGGGAGTTGGTGACCCCGAGGGATTCCTGAGCTGGGTCCGGGTTTCCCCCTTTTATCCACTACCTCTGGGGCGGACCCTCTCCTCTTTCACTTTTTATCTGCCTTTCATGGCTCTCCTTCCTTCCCAGTCCCTCAATCCGCATTCTTCGAGGGTTGAGGGCATTTCTTCTCCTCCTGTCCTTTATTTGCCTTATGCTCCTTTTGTTTTCCATTTCTTCTTCTCGTATATAAGTTAGTTTTAGTTATAGTTTACTTTTCATTATCATCTTCACGATCACCCAAACCACTAGGGCCGATAACCTAGATGTTAGGCTCCTTAAAACAACAATCATCATCATCATCATCATCATCATATTTTTTCGGAAATAGTGATTCCATCACTGATGTTGACTCCATTATATGATAAAAACTTTTCTAAGTAAAATTGTAATACTATGGTTTTCTCCTATCATTGTTGCCAATTTTTGTAAGAGAATTTCTCTGTCTAGAAGATCAAAAGCCTTAGTGTAATCTATAAATATTGTATAATATTTTCCTCTTGGAAATCGCAATGTCTGTTCTATTTAACTCGCAAGGTTGCTAACTGCTTGTATGGTGCCTCGTTGTTTCCTGAATCCGTATTGCTGATCAGGAAGAAGGTGATCTATTTCCTTAACTAGATGGTCCGTAATCACTCTTGTAAATATTTTGAAATCATTGTTTTCAAGTGCAATACCTCTGTAGGAGTGTGGGTTGGATGCGTCCCCTTTCCCTTTATACAATACTTTTATGACCGATTGTCTCCATGTGACGTACCGTATATGATTGACACAATGCCATACCTACTGGTATGTTTTATTGCAACGTGTTTCTACGACGGTCTGTTTTGACAGTTCTGTTTCGGACGACAAATTTTCTTCAAATAATAAATAACTTGCTCTTTAGTGGTTTAAAGTAAGCTGACTCCGACTATATGAGTATTCTGAGCCGCTCTTGGCCTACATTTGATGGCCATGCTATTCCAAGAGGCTTTGACAACACATGACGTAAGTTACAGTACATCTGTGATTGTTTCTTTCCAGTTGTTTTTGTCACTGCGTGGCTCGGCGGTAACGTTCTCGACTGCTGTTCCCAAGGTTGCAGGATCGAATCCTGGCACAGTCAGTTGGCATTTGTGGGTGAGTACCGTACCGCGTGTACTGGAAATTCAGGTGGGGAAAGAGGTGGCCGTAGCCTTAAGTTGCCTGGAGTTGAAGTGAGAAACCAAGATAAACCACTTCCAGGATGGCTGAGGTGGGAATCGAAGCCACCTCTTCTTAGTTTTGCCTCATGCGGCTGAGAGTACCCCGTTCCAGCCCTCAGACCAGAATTAAATTTCTTGGCAGAGCCGAAAATCGAACCCGGACCTCCAGGGCGACAGCCAAGAATGCTAGCCGCTACGCTACACGAGGAGGTGGGTTGATGGAAAATTTAACAGAAATATGGTAGGTTAGCACAAGGTGTAAAGATGACTGAAACATGAAATTGTTAAAATTAATCTTCTACCGTTTACATTAAAATACTCACCTATTCATTTGCGGCAAATCTCGTAGCATTTTATCAACTTATAATATAATATGCTATATTATGTACCCGTCGTACCCGTCGTTGGCGAGTTAATTCCCTGTAGTTGTTGATTATCTCCTGCGCCCGGGAGGCAACCCAAGCGAAGTGCAATGCAAGGGACAGCTTGGGAGAACCGCTTGTTGGTCACCCCTACTCGGTAAGTATGCATGAACTACGCTATGCAATTTGTAGAGTCATTCTAATAGGAGCCTTACTATGCTCCTTTCACCCTGTTTTCAGTTTTTTTTTTATTTAAGTGATCCAGACGTAGGGCGGGATCGTTGTCGTGGCCTATTCTTAGGTAATCCATTGGAGAATATAATTTAAATTCATATTTTAGGATAGAAGAGCCGATTCGTATACAGACTTGATAATTAATTTTATCAGTTCGGCAATATTTGTGTCGCCAACGTGGGTTGATGGCCATTGCTTCCCTGATGAAATGTTGGTCGATGTTCATTTGAGCAGTAGCTTCGCCACAAAAATGTGTTGAATTGCATCAGCTAATTGTAGTACTGTATTGAATTTAATCGTGTGGTAAGATGATTGATGATAATAATAATACAGGGTTATTATCTATTTGCGCCCCGATAAACACGGCAAGCTAAGCCGACTTTGTCTGGCGTAGATCGCGAGCGCGCGTACACGGTTCATCCGCTGGTTGGCGCGCACTTTTACACTTTGACCAAACATGTTCAATAATGTGTACTTACAGTGCTCATAGCCGATGCTGAAATTGTCCTCTCTCTTTTGTGACACACACCTGACATCTTCTGATGAAAGAATGGACAACAATCTCATCTAATTTTTGTTCTCTAAGAACCCAACGTTATCTGTTAACTTTTTTTTATTATTATTTACGGAGCCTGTTTTCTTGAATCGTTTAGCGAGCCTCCTAATTGTACTGGCATTAGGCACAGGTCTTCCTGGAAACTTGATTCGAAATTTTCGTCTTGTTTCAGAACAAGTCTTTCTGCTGTTCATAGGCCTATACGAATTATGGTTATACACACGTTCGCGCAATGCGAATTGGTGTCTAGCCATGACCACAATCACAGTAATCACAATACTCGCTAAACGTGCAACACTAACGTCTAAGCTTTGCAGATACACGTCCATATGAATGACAAACCACGTGTGAACCTACGATATGAGTCAGCGGAGCGCGTCTACCACCGGCTGAACCGTGTACGCGCGCCCGCGATCTGCGCCAGTCAAAGCCGGCTTACAAGGGGAGGATACGATGCATGGGTCACCGATTCGAACCATCTTCAGTACACTTGTAGGGCATGACTAGGCGCACACCAGGTGCAAGTAGTAAGGTGCGCTTCTCAGCCGATTCCGAGTACTTAATTATAAATTATTCGTAATTGCTGTACGGCGTTCATGTGCGCTGTACGTTCACATGAAGCCAAGGAGCGCTTGGTGCAGCGGTAAGAGCCCTGCTTCGTAAGCGTGGGATCACTGGATCGAATCCCTTTTTTTAAGGCAATTCGTACAACTGTAGGTATCGTGAATAATGTTCATTTCGCAGTCAATTGTACTAACGTGTTTTGTGAGCGGGTAAAGGGATTCTGAATTATCATCGTATGGGGGTGAACGTTTGTGACATTACATAATGTACAGTCGGGGCATTTCAAATACAATGGTATTATACATGGTCAGGTGTATTCTATTATATGTATACGTTTATACACTGAAGGTCCAGTCTGTTCCGTTCATTGCACGTCAGTGAACCATCACACCACGGAGTACCCCGCAAGTAGTGTCTCATGCTATGGGTATTGGTTGGAAAGTGTTCGGACCTGGCGAGGTCACCTGCACACAAACTAACGATAACGGTGGGCAGTTGTACTAACAGCAAATACTGTGGATAAAGGTATTCTTTCATCAATCTCCTGTAAGATTTATTCCGACTCCCTTTTCCCACTCACATAACACGTTATTACAATTGACTGCAAAATGAACATTATTCACGATACCTACAGTTGTACGAATTGCGTATGTTAAAAAAAAAACTCACCGGTGGGATTCGATCCAGTGATCCCGCGCTTACGAAGCCTTACCGCTGCACCATGCGCTCCTTGGCTCCATGTTAACGTACAGCGCACATGAACGCCGTACAGCAATTACGAATAATTAATAATTAATTTCTCGGAATCGGCTGAGAAGCGCACCTTACTACTTGCACCTGGTATGCTCCTGGTCATACCCTACACGTGTACTAAGATGGTTCGAATCGGTGATCCATGCATCGTACCCTCCCCTTGTTAGCTTGCCGTGTTTATCGGGGCGCTCATAGATAATAACCCTGTACAATTACTAGAGGAAATTTGATTAAATATTAAAGAAAATTAAATGTGCAGATCTATAGGAAGTGAAGTCCTTTGGTAGGTTTCATTGATACTGAAAATTAAGTTGCCTTACCGCTGCTGGATTATGTTTGTGCAGATCAGTGTAGTGTAGGGGAATGTGAAGTTTGTATGATGGTAGGCGATGACCATTGTCGTTTAATGCTTGATTGCGTGGTCCAGAGATGGGGAGAAGAAAGGTAGGAAGGTTGTAGTTTTACGTTGACTGTTAATCTTGCGATCATCAGCCACGGGACTTCCTTTTTACGTGGAATCCGAACCACAGGACATGGCGTTTCACTTCGAAAATCTCACATGCATTGATCAGGAATCGAGCCCGGTCTACGTGGATGAGAGGCAAACAGTTTGGACTGGACGGGAAGAAGAATGCTAACGTTTGCTCAACTTGTACATTGTTGTCTGGCAATGTGGACTGTAGCATTAGCTCCTGAAATGCATTGTGGGTTGTATGACGTACCCCTGCACTTTGAACTACAGTAGGTAAGCATCCGAGAGCTCATCCGAATGGAACATTAAATGCTTAAAATTTTACTTCCAACAATTTTCATCCTAAGTAATTCCTGTATAATACCAATCGTTACGGATACAGTTAAAAAGCTAAAAGGGGTTCCCTAAATACCCCTTCACCGTTGTATTACTAAACTTATTTTGAGCCTACATTGGTGCTCTAGTTATCTTGGACGTAAAATACAAATATTCTAGAAATTATATGAAGTCGTTCGCAAGTGACGCGCGTTCATACATACAGCCAGTTATTGAAACTCTTAAATGTCATTGTAAAATGTCTTTACCTCCACCGTTTGTTCGTCACCTTGTAATTTGCATAGCTTGATTCGTGTGTGCGTGGGTAGATGAGAGAATACAGTTCGGGGTGAGTGGCGCAGTTGGCTAAGCGATGGTTCTCCAAACCTAAGACTGCGAATCAGTCCGATGATATTTATTAAAGCTTTTTAAATGCGACAGCGAAATTTACTGCTGCATTAAAGATCCACTCGAGGCCAAATTTCGGTACCCCATGTGCGGCGTCTCCAACAGCAGTTGAAGTGGCCGTCAAATTTTAACTTTATAAGATAATACAATCAAATGCGTCGAGTGTAATGGTTGGGAGATAATAGTCATGAAAATCCTAGGTTCGAATCGACTATCCTGAGTGTGGTTTACTCCTTTCCCCTCGCTAGCTATAGGTATAACGAGGTAACTGTATTTAAAACAAGTAGTTCCGTGAAGAACTATACAGCCTATTTTCATATATCCTACTTATGTTAATTGCCACTATCAACATACACAATTTCAGTTTGATTGCTGTAATAGATTCGTAGATATTGAGAACCGACTAAATATTTCGGATGGTCGCCATGTTGGATTTTATAGATGTAGGTCCTAGAGTTATGTACTGTTACATGCAGATTATTGTGAACGTGTAGTATTCAAACTTCAATCGCATAATTAGGACACAAGAAAAAACAAGGAGATTAAAAAAAAATCACAGCTGCCATCTTGAGGTTATGGAAACAATTGAAATAAATTAGATGCCAGTGGATTAACATTCGGATAAAGATTTACTGTACCAAGTTTCACTGCCCGCGGATGGTTAAATTGCGAGAAACGTCCATGTGAATATTAATAATTCGCGTCACCGCCATGTTGGATTTGTGATCACCAGGTTATTTAAAGTCCTATAGGTGAACTTAAGTTCATAGCCCCTATGAACATTAAAAATGCAGTTTGATTACTAAAATAGATTCGTAGATACTCAGTATCGTCTAAATATTTCGGATGGTCGCCATGTTGGGTTGTTAAATGTATAGGCCATAGAGTCATGTACCATTAAAGGAAAATTATTGCGTAGGTTCATTATTCAAACTTTCGATCGCATGACTACATCACAAGAAATAAAAACTTAATTTTAAAATTCGCACTGCCGCCATCTTGAGGTTATGTAAACAATTGAACTAAATTAGATACCAGTGGATTACAATGTGTATAAATATTTCCTGTACCAGGTTTCAGTGCGCTTGGAACATTAAATCGCGAGAAAGGTCTATTTAAAGTGTTCAAATTCGCTTGGCCGCCATGTTCGTTTTGTAGTTAACCGGTTTTTGAAAATCTTATAGATGGACTTCCAGTAGTGCCCTTTATCTCCGTACAAAATTTTAGGGAGATACCGCTAATAGTTTCAGAGATATAGAATGCCGGTGAAATATTTCGCACATCCGCCATCTTGTGATTATGTAAACAATTGAACGAAGTTAGATGTCGGTGCATTACAATGTATATAAACATATACTGTACCAAGTTTCATTGGGTTTGGTTGGTCAAATCGCGAGAAACGTCTATTTAAAAGTCGCAAATTCGCTTGGCCACCATGTTGGTTTTGTAGTTACCAGGTTTTCAAAAGTCACATAAGTGAACTTATAGTAGTTCCCTCTATCACCATAGAAAATGTCAGGGAAATATCGGTAATAGTTTCGGAGATATTGAATGCTGGTGAAATATTTCGCACAGCCGCCATGTTGGATTGGTGAGTCGTAACAAAATTTGAAGGGCACGGTCAAGGTCGCCGGGAATAGTGCTATGAACTTTCCGAGTTTCATTGAAATCGCTCCTGCCGTTTAGATTTTATTAGGGGGGACACACACACGAATCACACACACACACACACACGCACACACACACGGACAAAAGGTGATCTCATAAGCCTATTTTTTCAAAATTGAAAATAGGCTAAAAAGATACGAGCCTTACAGTAGTTGCATATGATTTGTAACATCTGACATGTTATCCTACTATGAAATTGAGATGAAATGTATGTAAAGTCATCTGACATGTTATCCTACTCGTATACTACACAGTTTGGACATTCTTAAAATGTTAATTTACGCTCCGTTTTCATACTGGTACTACGATGAATGTATAGATTGAATTGGAGATATGCTACTGTCACAATGGTTTGAACAAACATCACATATTATATTGTAAATTAAGAGGAGGAATGAAACCATAGTCTCTAGCCAATCTATAGACTACTAGAAATAATGTTCAATGCAATCAAATTTCCCAACTCCTGCTTGGTGCAAACTATTGTAATTAAAATTAGATAAATCGTAATTTCATGTAGATTCTGTTAAAATGACGCATAATGTTATGTTAAATATCGGTTGAACTGATAATCCGGTAACAAAAATAATTGCCGGGACTGGGGTTCGAACCTGAGACCTCATGATTCGCAGACATTACAACCACTGAAAAGACAGTTACTCATTTTCACGTGCCGGTGGAAGTATTTTTATATGCCCCATTAATATAGTGCTTTTTTTCCGATAATGTTCCTGCGTGGAATTGAGTTTTAAATTAGTTATGAATACGCCTACTTGACAGTTAAAGGAATTCCTCTAGTGGTCCGTGGAAGGCTACCTCAGTTACCGTATAAAACATCGATATATTTTACATTGATCGCTGCATTACCGCAATGTGGGTTAATATCTGAATAGCCATTGTGCAAAAACATAATACCGGCTTTGCCGGCTAGTTACAATGTTCCATATTAAAGCATACATCATTTAAATACTGATATGAAGACTTTTAACATGTGGTTTGTGTTTAAATCAGTTGACACCAGAGTTCGCATGAGCGTTTACCGTTCAGTATGAAAGTATTGAGCAAAATTACTCGAAGAGCGGATGGCCATCACTTGTATCCAGAGATTGAAAAACAGACTCTTAATAAATCATAATTGTTTTCAGCAAATATGTTATAACGAATATTTTTACACCAAAGAACGACAACTTGAAGATGATTTATTGTAGAAATATCTGTAATGGCGCCTCCAAACCTTGAAGTAATCCGTATGTGATAAAAATTCCACATGGTACCACTGCCATTTGGATCGCATCCCTCCTGGCTGCTTTAGCTTTAGCAGCCAGGGGGGATGCGATCAAGCTGGCAGTGCGTCTTACACACTTCCGTCCCATTTTTCAAAACCACTCCCACAAAAATATCCAGCAACCGAGTGGAAAAATGTTACACATCAATAATATCTTATTAAATCTTATTAAATTTTGTAGTCCAATGCTACTTATACCATCGCAGTGACACACCACTGTCCAGGGGCCCTACCCCAATCTTAGACCCTGATAGTTACACACATTACTAGTCACTTCAGAAACGCAGGTTATCAAATTCAGGTGGTGATTAGTGATGTTCAAGGGATGGAACTTCGAGATCATCTGCCCCTTATCAATACTCTCATAAGTACTGTACATGGGGCTGTTGACCGATGTCCATAGCCACTCTCTAGAAAACTAAACTACATACATTATGTTCTTAATTGAATTTAGGGGTTTGCGACATCTTGGTCATCAGCCCCGTGCAGTTGGGCGTGTGTTGAATATGTCTATTAACCAGTGCTTATGTGGTGACAGCCGGCCCCATGGTGTTGAGATAGTGCGCCTGCCTCTCACCCGCGATTTTAGAAACTGACTCAGCCTCGTGAGGACAATTGAGAATCACGTCTGAGACTGGAATCGTTGTGACAGTCGTAAGATTTAAAAAAAAAACTGCGTGTGAGGCAGCGCCCCGGTCACGAAAACCAAGATTAATGGCCGAGGGGATCAGATGCGCTGACCACACGTCACCCCAATATCTGCATGCCAAATGGTTGGACAGCGGGCGCTTGGTAGGCCTAGGCCCTTCATGGGCTATAGTGCCACGGGCCAGAGTACTGCAGCGAGGCCTAACGCACCGCACTCCGAGCCCATGGACGTTTGAAGCCCAGCCCGTTCAGTGCAGTTCTCATGCGGCCGCGTTCTGGCACATATACCGAACGTCAGGTCAAGACCTAAGCGGTCCCTTTGATGTTCTGGTCTGTGAAGAGGCTAACGCGCAAGGAAATAGTTCCCAATTTTTCTGCTTGTTTTTGCAGTACAAGATGTTTCAGCGCATGTTGCTATGTTTCGATAAACTGGCTAGATTACTTTTAAGAAATTCCTTAGTATAAATCTATGAATAAATTAATCATTTTCTCGTTAACTGGGAGCTGCACCAACCTTGCTTTTCATGTGATTAACTGTGTGCGCGAATATTGCTTGTAGTGGTATTTTATACGATAGGCAGAGTAATTCGGTACGAATTTGATATTATATTATATTTCGTTCTGTATAAACCTTGTTTGAGCTGCAAAAGAGTAACCGACTCATTCAATGTTGTGGCAAATCAGGTTCAAACGTTGGCAATACTGTTATGATTGCACGGACTTCAAGATGGCTCCTTCAAGTAGACAACGTGTTCAAACTGCAGCTGTAAAACTTGAATCACCAACAAAATACTTCAAAAATAATAAAAGTGGGGAGAAGTTCAGTAAAAGGTGCTAACAAATGATTTTAAATGTATATACTGTAGTAGGTTGAGGGATGACAATCCAGAGTGGACAGTAGAAGAGTTGGTGAAGAAGACTGCATACTTGACTGGCGTTTCGACATACAGTGTTGACTCGGTGCGCGCTGAATTCAAAGCTCATGGTGAGTCTCCGGCGAGAAGTCGGCCGGCGTCACAAGGAAAGGGGGTTCATGTGTCACAGTATTTAGAATTTTGTTCTGTGTGGAATTCGTAGGAAAGTGCTTTCTTCTTTTTCTCAAGAATGAAATTCCAACTGTGACGAAAGTGACAGTGAAAGTTAATGGTGATAGTAATAGTAGTGAATCATCTGACGGCGGTCTCAGTGGAATAGAAGCAATGGAGGAAGATTAGCGACAACATCTGTAAGTTATATACACATGTTGTCCTAACATTTAATCTTATTTATAGGAGATTGTTTACTTCTTAGTAGCCTATGTCAGCTCAACCGAAAATATATAGCCTACTCGCCATGTTTTGTAATGGCATTTTGATGATGGCTAATACGCATACACACCTGACAGTATTATTTTCCTATGCGCGGTATAATTATTATTTTGTTTTATAATTACCCTCCACTTCACGTTACAGTTAAGTCTTTGTACTAACAGTAGATCATTCTGCCTTCTGATTCTCAAGAGTACGTGTCGTAACCCTTCAAGGAAGCAGCTGTTTCTCCCCGTCAACTTTCGATCTTTTGCAAGATAAGATGGTGACGGATGACAAATAAGCAATTAGTTGGTTCATAGGGTTCAAGGACACACGTAATTTCGTCTTCTTATATCACTCATCGTTCATGTGTCATTCCTCGCCTAACACAATGTTATAATGTGTTAAATAATCGCACGATAACATAAAACTACAAGCATCCTTTTTATATTAACACAGAGCCTCGGGTTTCAACACGATAGGAAAACATATTTGGTTCAGTGAATATGCCGTAGATAAATTCGTAATTGAAGTGAATCAAAGGTCCGAACGCAATATAGTCTTTGTGGTTAAGGTAGATTCAAACACTCGATCAGATGCGCGCCATGTTGGAAACACAAGACGGGACAGAGAGAGAAGATGCGCGGAGGGACAGAGAGAGAAGATGCGCGGAGGGATATTTTCCTCAGGTCTTGACCTGACGTGGGGTATAGCACTGGGCTCACAAAGCCCACCGTAGCCCACCGCACTGGACGGCCCGGCCGAGCAGACAGACTAGCCTTCACCACGCGTGCACAACAAAATGCTCGCTTAATTACAATTCTATTCAGAATTGATAGCAATACTATTGTCACTAAGCTAATGGTATAGTTCAAACTGGCTAATCTCAATCTGAAATACATCGATAGTTGTTGTTAATTGATTTAGGGGCTTTGCGACATCATGGTCATGTAGTCCCGGGTATTTGTGTGTGTAATTTGTCTCATAACCTGTGTTATTGTGATGGCTGTATTAGTGTGCGCCTTTGTAAATAAGATGAGGATTGGGAAGGAGGCGGCCGTGGCCTCGAAGCAGCCCATGAGCCGGACCGCTGTGCAGGACCCTGTCACGGGCGGTGTATGTGGTGGCAACACACATACTGTACATGTGTTTGATAACCTGTGGTGACAACATAACCTATATACATACACACAGTAATAAAACTCTGCCACTATTATACCGTACCGTACACACATACACGGGGAAGTGGAGGCGCTCGGATGGGTGTGTAAAGGAACGTGATGTCTTTATCCTTTAAAATGAATAGCAACAACCAATTTTAACCTCATATATCTTTTAATCATGTCTGAGACTGGAATCGTTCTGACAGTCGTAAGATTAAAAAAAACTGCGAGTGAGTTTTACGGTTTTATTACTTTTTAATTTTAAATATATATATTATTTTTAGTTTGTTGATCGATTGGATTAATCAATCAGTCGAAGAGAATGGAATGCAAACCCAAAGTAGGAAATGAAAAGGTCAAGGATAACGAGATGATGATAAGATCTCGAAGCAGGAAATTAGATTATGGGCCTCTGGAGGCTCTGAGCTCTGTTATTCATTTATTTGACAGTGTTGTGAAATTGGCAATGTGAACTGATAACCTTTCATACTGATGTCATGGAGTGCAGGAACCCGCAGGAAAGAGGTCGCCTGTTTATCTCACTGGTTTGTTTAACATATTGGATAGGTTATTGAATGTAGATCGTTAGGGAGTCCTTTCACAGCAAATAGATCGAAGAAAATCCTTAATTGAGTCCTGGGATCTTTTTGGTATCGTCTCCTTAGTTGAATGCGTCAAGTCGCCGTTTACTTTGAGGATCGAGTTGCTGCATTTTCGAAGTTCATGTTGCTGTCAGATACCATCGTGAATGTGGTTCCGTCTGGTTTATTTTCCATTCACTTCAGGAAATAGTTTTTGTTTTTGATTCATTTAGGGGCTTTGGGACGTGGTTATATGGCCCCGTGTAGGTTACTTGTGTGCGTAATCTATCTGACAACCAGTGTATTTGTGATGGATGTACTAGTGTACAGGATTTGATTAGGAGACGGCCGTGGCCATAATTTATGTACCATCCCGACGTTCGCCTTGAGTAGAGGTGGGGAAAGCACGGAAAAACACTTCCAGGATGGTTGAGGTATGAATCGAACCCACATCTTCTCACTTGTGCCTTACGAGGCTGAGCCCTCAGACCAGAATTAAATTTCTTGGCAGAGCCTAGAATCTAACGCAGACCTCCATGTTGACAGCCGAGAATGCTAGTCGTCACAACGCCACGAGATGGACAGGGCAATACCAAAGTGGTACCGATCTGACAATATCAGTCACTCTTACTGTTACAATAACACTGATTAATATACAAATTCCACATCCACCTACTGTCGACCAAATTTTATGTGCACTCGAGTTTGAAGGTTGTTTGTGAAGTAACCAATAGACCTACATAAAATCCAATAATATCATTTTCGCCGTTCTATTCTACGTTAGTTCATGTAGGTATGGAATTTTTAATTTATATTTTAATATTTTTTTATCGCAGTTGAAACAAGTGCCCGTTTTTAAGCGTGTTTCATCCATGCGTCACCTTTAAGAATTATTATCTCAGAAACCCGCCATCAGATCGAATCCAAATTTTAACACAATATACATTGGAATGTTGTATAACTGGTTTATTAATTTCAAAATTTTGTGTGTTCAAGAACGACATTTGTTATCATTTTTGTAAGGTAACTTTTTTCGGCTCGGGGTCGTTGGAAAATGTAGTTCTTGGTTGCGTTGTAATCCTTATAGGCCTACATCAAAAAGTTATGCTGTATGACTGTGAAATACGTAAATTAATTCAATTATTTTATATCGGTTTGTATTTGTAGGTGGAAATAACACATCGTTCACCAGCTACCCGCTCCGGGAAATGCTGTACAGCGTTGCTGATGTGGAGCCAATCAATTCCGAGCGAGGCGTGCCATGACGCGTGATGGAGCCCGTCTTGGCAACGCTGTGCAGCTTTCACCGGAGCGGCTAACTGGTGAACCATGTCTTAATTCCCCGTACAAATACAAACCGACATAAAATAAGCGAATTAATTTACCTATTTCACAATCATACAGCATACCTTTTTGATGTATAAGGATTGCGACGTGACCAAGAACTACATTTTCAAACCACCCCGAGCCGAGAAAAAGTTACCATACAAAAATGATAACAACTTTCGTTCTTGAACACACACAATTTTGAAATTAATAGACCAGTTATACAACATTCCCATGTATATTGTGTTAAAATTTGGATTCGATCTGATGACGGGTTTGTGGAATAATAATTCTTAAATGTGACGCATGGTTGAAACACGCTTAAAAACGGGCACTTTTTGTGTTCCAAATGCGATAAAAAATATTAAAATATAAATTAAAAATTCCATCCTACATGAACTAACGTAAAATAGAACGACGAAAATGATGAGGTTATTGGATTTTATGTAGGTCTATTGGTTACTTCACAAACAACCTTCAAACTCGAGTACACATAATATTTTGGACGACAGTAAGTACGCAGGGCTGATGAATAAAGATGTCCGTAACCTCTAATAGAGAGCATCAGAAACCGTACTTAATAATAAAATTAAAGTTTTGTTTAAGAGCGTTAAAAATCCCTCAGTATGCCTTCCTTCGGAGGGGAAGTAAAGCCGGCGGTCCCATGTTATAGATTTATGGCATGTTAAAGAACCTTCCACTAATTACACCTGTGTGAAGCTAAATTGTATAGGTTAAAATTGTAAACAACGCTCTTAGGTTCCTACGTTCGTTGCCAAGAGCCGACTGCGGTGGTGTCTGGTAGCTAAGTTCTGAACTAGTACTCGGTGACGGTGGCGTTTGGCGGCAAAGGTAGGAACTATTTAAAAAAATAGCAGGTACCCGCGGCTTCGCTCGCGATCAAGACAATGGGGACGATGCATTATTGCTGATAATTGGTCTATTACTCTATTCTATTACAGCAATCGCGGCTACAGGTGGGTCCATTCTAATTCTGAAAATTCTGATGCATACTGTATATTGATATGAGCAGCAAAGTGGGAATTTTATAGAGTTGTGAAAGTCTGCAGGGTACGATGTTACATTATGTGAACACACTTGAAAATTACGTTTTTGGTTTTGCCGTCTTCTGCTGAGACATAACGATTTTGTTGTCCGGATACTCGTGAGCACGCTACATACAGTTGCCCATGGGGGGGAAAAATGGTTTGTTTAAATGTACACCTACTGCTGTTAAGTGTGTGTCATTGCGCTTTGTTAATAGAAATTGCGAATATTGTTTGAAGAGGGAACGGCACTCTTGCACACTGGAATGGCAAATCTATCGGAATATGGGGAATTAAAAGTATTTTTCCTTAACCTATTGAACGTCAATATGTCGCTATTAACAGACCTGCAGTAGAATATCTCTCACCTTGGTGGTAGGTTTTAACTAGGGATTAACACTACCTAAGGGATGATGATAAGAGAGAAAAGGAGATAGGTTTCGGCGTGGAGACAAGTATTGGTAGATAGGATGAGAATCCAACACTAAGTTTTAAACAGATTGAAAGAGAATTTGGCAGTGCCAAGCATAAGAGGAACCTAACTTTAGCGGGGGCCTGTCTCGGGCAGGCGGAGAGCGCAGCGTGAATTGAGGCTGCCTGCAAGCGCTCGGTAACTGTACTTTCCCTCTCGAGCCGGTATTCCGGCACTATGGGGACGGGTGGCACTCTGGCAAGGCAAAGTGAGCTGAGAAAAAAGAGTGTACTAACTTTCCCTTTAGAAGGGTTAGATTTTATTATGCATTCAAGAATGCTGGAAAGATTTGAATTTGGAGTGATGATTTTATTTCTTGGTCACTTTTGTATCTCTGGCAAACCAATCGAATGCTCCCAGAGAGTGAAACGACAAAGGGGCTTTAATTATTTTAGCTATGTTGTTATTGTTTTTAGTGAAAATCTTATAAAAATACCAATTGTTGCACTTAAGGAAAACTAAGATGTTACCCAGCAAGATGCCGATTAAAAGCTTAGAAAAGAGGAAGAACTCAAGCCCAACTCAAACAAAACTTAAATTTGGAAAACAAACCATAAGTCAAAGAGATAATCTCTACAAGTAGGAAGCTTGTGGAGCTAGCTATACTTGCCTCGATGGCCTGTTAGAATTGGCTATAAAAACCAAGAGAAACTTTGAAAATGTTATTACTCTTAAGTTTTAATTTAAATGCAATAAGTAGTAAAGACTTCATTATTTTAGAAATTATATTTTTTCGTAAAGATATCTTAAGTTTAAAAGACGAATCAGGGAAGAGAAGGTCCTGCCTAATTGTGATTTTACGGAGAAAGATAAAGAACAAAGGAAAACAACTAATTTATTTAACAATAAATATAAACTTTAGAAACTTAACACTTGGTAGATTCAAAATCTTATCTTTTAAAGTTAGAAGAATCTTTTCTTTGGTTAGTTCTACAAATCTAAAGGTCTCAGACCCAATAAGGTAAAAGTTTACTATGATCAATAGTGTACAAGTTTCGAACTTGTTACAAGCACTAAACCTCTACAAAGGTTTTTAAACCGTGCTTAAAATTGCGAAATTTAAAGCTTTTAAAAGCAATAAATTGTACAGTGAATATAACTTTTACAAATTAGGTAAGTTACAAGCGCTATTTGACTGCACTTATGGCGAGCCAACAAGCTACACACACATACATTAAATCCTGATCGTGGCAGGAAAACAGAGCATTAAATGCGGAGATTACCGCTATTTTGCGCAGAATTTAACAATATTTGAAATTCAAGGATGTACAGGTCGTATTAACGAAACCTGAAGAGAAAAAACCAAACAGGTACAAAAGTAAGCTTAGAAATACACGAATCCTGAACAAGCAGGAAATAAATAAATAAATAAATAAAGATTAAAAAGAAGTTTCTACAACTTCTTATATTTAAACAGAATGAATTAGTGTTAAATAGAACAAAATTGGGAGGGCGCCTATGGTTTGGCGAAGCCTCGTTGAGTAATATCTAGGTACATAAGTTAATTTGAATTTGGTTGGTAGAGGGTGTTTGGAAAAGGAGGATGGGAATATAATGTTTTGGCCAATTTTATTGCCCTAAACGAACGCGGCACGGTTGATAGTTGAACGGGCACTGTTTTGCACTGAAGTCTATTGATGAATTGGAAAAGTTCACTATTGGAGCGCAGAAAGTTTATGAAACGAAAAGTTATTACAGTTACGGAGATCACTTAGTAGAATTTGAACTTGAATCAGTTTATTGCGTTGAAGAGTTTTTAGGTTGCAGTAGAATAATGTTGTAAAGTTCCCACGGTGGAAAGCAAATTAGGTGTTGACCAGCAGTTTAGATAACGTAAATTCCTCAGTGAGGAAAAGTATTCCCATAATTAAAGTGGAAAATACTAAATTGCTTGAATAGTAGAACAATTTGTTAGCATGGAAAGTTCTGAAGTTATGATGACGGTTGAATGGGGGCAACAGAGGTCCCGCGGTGGAAAGCTAAGTTTTATAGACAGTGGGTAATTTGAATTAAATCCCTCGTTGTGAGAAAGTATTCTCAATTATTTTATACAAGAAGTACTAAATTTCATATTTGAAAGCTAGCTTAGATAGCCAAAGCTTGACAGCGAAACTCCCCCGAAGACGGTTATTGCACAACATTGAGCAATATCACACTGTCTATACATTTAAATTAAAAAGCGTTGAGCCCTTTTAAAAATATTAAAACACTTGGCCGCTGATGCACATTACGCAGTCTCTTCCAGTGTTACTTCCCAGCATGACGAATAGAAGGACCTAGTGTGAGGACTCCGCCATTTTAGCACGGTAGTTTCTGGTCCCGCCGCTACAAGCACTGTAAGCGATTATGTCCAACACGTGCTGTGTTTCCGTCGAGCCGGGTCGTAGAAAGTGCGCGAGAAGTTACTGTGTGAGATATTTGTGTGAATTAAATTGAATTTTCTTTGCTTTCAGTTCTTAAATTCAGTTCATTGTGTCTTGTGTACATCAGCGTTTTATGTTTTGTGTACTTCAAACATATTTCTTATGTGGCTTGGTTCATTTAATAGTTCAACATGCCTTATTGTTTTGTACCTGGCTGTAAGTCAGGGTATGGTCGAGTAGTTGACGATATACGATTTTTTTCACCACCGAAGGATACAAATCAATTTGAAAAATGGGCCAGAGCTATTCCACGAAAGGATACGAAGTTAACGCGTAGTAGTAGAATTTGTCAAATTCATTTCTCTGCTGATTTGATAGTAAAATCAGATAATTTTATAGTGAAGAAGTGGAAATCTCTCGTGTGTGGTGGAAGTTACGTCCTGGAGCAGTGCCTCATTTTCCCCCTAATTTACCGAAGTAGTAAGAATAAGTCCCGTAAAGCTCCCAACAGGAAAAAGAATCTCGACACCACCAGAAAAAGAAGAAAGAAGATTGAAGATGGGAGTGGAGCAACGAATGAGGCATTAAAAGGTCAGTCCAATGTTGATAAGAATTTGGGCCATTCTAGTGTACTTACTGATGCTGAAAAGACTATAATATTGCTCAAAAGGCGCCTAAAGAATGCTAACCGTAATTTAATTCGCGTTAGATCCCGCCTCAACTCAGCAAAATCGAGAATTAATTTGCTGGAGAAGCAGGTTCGAATTTCACAGGCATTTAATTACAAAGATAACGATTACAGTGGCGGATCCAGGCCTTGCGATGCCCTGGGCGATATGATAAGGTGGGGCCCACAACAATAGAAAAAAAATTATCGAATAAAATGGAAAATAGTTTGGTAATAATAATAATAATAATAATAATAAAATAAAGAATAGTTACAATATTTTGAATACACTACAGTACATTATTTTAATAATATGAAAGAAACCTTTAAGTCCCATTGAATAAGATTATGTAAACAATGAAATATTAAAATATTACTTTGCGACATTTTTCCCGGCTGAAGACTTGTATTATTTCACTGAAATCTTAACTTGCTAAACGGTCTCGAGAGGTCATAGCTGCACTGAAGAAAGGAAGATGAATTATAAATTAGTTTGAAAAGTATACTTAATTAATTCATTAATTAAATGTAGAAAAATCCATGGCGCGGGGCCCCTAGGACCGCGGAGCCCTGGGCGGTCGCCCTCCTCGCCCTCCCCTGGATCCGCCCCTGATAACGAACACCTTAGCAAGAAATGCCAGGAAAAATCTCCCAATGGAATGAGGTACAGCAATGAATTCATTTTAGAGTGTTCATTGTTGAGAATAAAATCACCGAAAGGATCCCGTCATTGTCGGCGACATAATCTCTTGCCTGTGCCTTCAGAAAGTCACTTGAGAAAACTTTGTAAAGGAGTGCCCTTATGGAGTTAATACGCATCGTATAAATGCTATTTAAGACTATTTTAAGGAAGAAAAGAATGATAATTCACGTTACGGTGTTGTAATTTTCGAAGAAGAGAAGCTAAGAGAAGAAATCGAGTTAAATAGCTTTTCTGATAAAGTAGATGGATTAGTTGATTTAGGTGGACACACACCTGACCTCCAGAAGAACGTACTTGCAAATCACGCTCTAGTGTTCAAGTTCGTACCTTTCGTGCATAATTGGGTGCAGCCAGTTGTTGTTTATGCAAGCAAAAATGCTACTCCAGGGATTTTTCTCGCAAAAATTCTAATACAGTCGAGGTGATTTTGCAGTTAGAAGAGGCTGGGGCGAGGGTGCTGGCTTTACTTGTGATGGTAGTCAATCAAATACAAAGGCCAGGAATTCGTTAGGAGTCAGTGGCAAGACAAGCTCTCTACAATCTCACATCCTTAATCCTGCAGATGTTACGAGAAAGATCTGGGCTTTCTCCGACTGTATACTCCAGGAATCTGTGCGTTCCGTAACATGCAATGAAGACCGTAGTTCTTATTTCCGTGAATTATATTTTCCATTGTGCCCTGCCGTGCTATTTTAATTGTAACCGCTAATTACTTTTTAAAAGAGTATTAGTTACAAAGTAATTTGTTTCCCTTAGCACCATCCCTAAGACCAGCTGACCCCGGCAGTGTGGAACTTGCCCACTCTAGCGCTGCCTGGCGAGGCGCGCTTGAACTTCAGGAGTCTCCTCACTTTCCCCTTCTATTCGTCATGTTCCCAGGGATTGAAGTTCTCCAACAACCATTTTGCCTCACATGTCTCTCTAAGTAATTAAAATTCCTGATTGTTGTTGATTGAGTCTTCAGTTTTTTGACTGGTTTGATGCAGCCTTCCATGCCTCCCTCTCCTGAGCTAATCGTATCATTTCTACATAGCTACCACACCCTACATCCGAGGCAATCTGTTTAACCTTGGTCTACCCCTACAGTTCTTGTCCTCGAGTTCTCGACCCTCCCATCCATAACTAAGCTTGCTATTCCCGGGTGTCTTAATATGTGTCCTACCAACCTATTTCTTCTCTTCATTAGCAGTCGGCAGAAATTATCTCTCCTCTCCCACTCGTCTTAATACCTCTTCATTTGTTACCCTATCTACCCATCTGATCTTCATCATTCTCCTGTAACACCACATTTCAAACGCTTCAATTCTCCTCTTTTCTGCTGCACCATTAGTCCAAGTTTCACTTACTTATAGAGTCACGCTCCCGGCAAAAGCTTTCAAAAATGACATCCTAATACCTAAATATATATTGGATGTTAACAGATTACTTTTCTGTAGAATTGCTTTCCTTGCCTGAGCCAACCTACTTTTTATATCCTCTTTGCTTCGTCCATCACTGGATATTTTGCTTCCTAAGTAACAGAAGTCTCCTACTTCCCGTAGCGTTTCACCTGCCAAATTGATGTCCTTAGAGGTTTCTGATTTATTTCGGCTGCATTCCAATAATTTTGTTTTACATTTTGTAACGTGTTTTCGAGGGTTTTTTATGCCACTGGCATAAGTCAGTAGGAAGCCATTCTATATTTATTTACGCGGCAAATTGTTCAGCCAAGAGAATTTTTCATGTTAATTTATTATTTTCATTATTATGGTATTTTTGGAGCATTTTTATAAAATTATAAGCATACAGATAGGTTTTCTATGTCTTAGAAAACACTATCAAGCAAACTATTACGAACGACATTATCATAGAAAATTATGTGATTACGGAATTTTACGGAGTTTCGTCAGTTAGGGTATTATGAGAGACATGACTCACTGGGAATTCAGATACAGGCTGATTCTTGTCAAGAAGCATTACGCAAGCCTGGGTCGCAGCGTCAAGAAAAGGCGGATAGTATGGAACGGCAATCGACTTCACCCTCCCGCCGAGTGTAATGAGCCAGAGGTGGGGAAGTAGCGCGTGGGGAGCAGCCAATCAGTGGAGACTACGTAAGCGGGAAGTCGGCACTGGAGTGGGAAGCCGACAAGTGCATATATCGTTTGGCGCGCCGTGGAATAAAGAACAATCTGTGTAAGACTTGACCAGTATAGTTGCACGTGTGAGTCGCTCCGATGTTCCGTGGAGTGGAAGACTATCTTTGTAAAACTTAACCAGTGTGGTTGTACGAGTGTATGGCTCCGATGTTCGGACCATAGAGTTATCAAATCTGCAGTATATCATCTACTAACGAAGAAGATGACGGCGTCCAGGAAACAGTGGGAAGCTCTCTTCATCATCCAGTACGAGGGAAATGCTTCGGCAATTTCCAGTGGTAAGCGCGAATGACACTGAAATACGCAATCTCTCGTTTCTCTTTGTTTTATATTCAATATTTCAGTAACTTCATAGCTTGGGAATAAGTGTAAAATCAATAATTTATCAAACTCCGTTTTCACGCAATTCTCTATCGGTAATAGTAAAATCGCAACGCTCCAATATATATTTTTTAAACTTATTATTATTATTATTAATTTTGCAATTCTTGTTATATATAATAAATTCATTTCTTTTAACCATGCAATCTTTGCTTTCAGTAGGTAGCATTAGATATAGACCAATTCCTTCTCCTGATACAATTGTTGTTGGGTTAATGATCAAATCATACCACGATCTGAGTGAATAGAGTCTTGAAGGTGTTCTGCCCGAGCTAGACGTTGTTAAATACAAATTTAGATTTCAACATTGCGTTGAGGTCTTGGCGCCCATTAAAACAACATAGCTTAGGCAAAGGTCAACAGTTACATTTATCACCAAACAGTAAGGACCAGTCAAAACGTTTCATTTGTACGCTCAACGTGGAGCAAAGCGAAACAGTTTCATTTTATTGATTTTCATCATGAATTATTTCCTCAAGACGGAGTCCATACCATTCAAAAACTCGTTCAAATCCTCTGGCGTATCGGCCAAGATGACGATGTCATCAGCAAATCTCAGAGATTAAATTATTTCTCCTTGAATCTTCGCTCCCACTTTAAATTTTCCCCCAATTTCCTGGTTATTGTGTTTTTCGAGATCTTTGAAATGCGTTGCCCTCGAACATGGTGTTGATGCATTGTCAAAGGAAAACATCCCATGTTACGAACATGAGCCACATAACCTGCACCGATAGCTTCTGCAGATTTAACACAAGGCCTATTCTGAACAGCAGTTCCTTGAACTCAGATTTGCCAACATTTTATTTATCTTTCCATGTGGTATATCTTTGTACCTCAACATACAGAAACGTGCTTTAAAAATCATGTCTTGTGTACATTTTGGAAAAGGTAGTGAGTGTGTTTTTTACCGGAGTGGATACTCGCTCGTAGAAATTCTTCTGAGTAAAATAGACTGGTTCACAATTTTGTAAGTGCACATTGAGGAATGTGACGCCGGGATGCCTTAAGTGTTACGGAAACGGCAATAGCCGCCGCCACAGAGCTTCGTTGCTACTGACATTTCGACCAGACTGATGTGTAGTTAACTATACGGGATTTGTGAGCCCAGTGTTTATGAAATTGAACATAGCTATATCGCTATCTTTATTTAGTAGCCGCTACTGTCGTGTTTAAAAATTAAAGGTGGTATTAGAAGGCGCTTTCCCTATATTTTTTTTTACCCCTGGCACTATAGCCCATGAAGGGCCTAGGCCTATCATGCGACCGCTTCCCAGCCATTTGGCCTGCAGATATTGTGGTCACGCGTGGTCAGTGATCGTGTCCCCTCGGCCGTTAATCTTGTTCTTCGTGACCGGGGCGCTGCCTCACTATCAGACAGCTACTCAATTGTCCTCACGAAGCTGAGTGCATCCCGTTGCAGCCCTCACGGCAGTGTCTAAAATCTCTGTCGGAGCCGGGAATCGAACCCGGGGCATCCGGATGAGAGGCAGGCGCGCTACCCTGTTCTTATTATGTTTTTATATAACTTGAAAAATATAATAAATGGATTGGCATTGCCTCCTACAGGGATATATAGAAAATCGGATATCATACCTTGATGTTGTGAGGTTTGAAGCCATTTTTCAGTGTTGCCTAAGTAAACAAAAGTTTGGTGCTTTTAGGTCGGTCAACACGAATGTACCCAAATAGAGCTGGGTTAAGCCCTAATCCTGAAATAAATTACAGGAGATTAATAAATACACTAGGATGACCAGTTTCGATCGTCAAGCGATCATCATCAGATCCATTACCCTTAGGCTATAGCATCTATGTTTGAGAATACAGGTGAACAATATATACAATATGTACAATTATTTAGTTGCAGTGTTGGTAATGCAACTGTCAGTGTATGCTAAATGTGGTATATCTAATGTTAGGCGAAATTCTAAAATGGTGATACAAATCTGGAATTTGCCTGTTCGGGGTGATTATATAGTTATACAGAATCAACTATGGTTATACTGTAATAATACAGGCTGATACTTATCCGGTTGTCTTCCTAACTGGGACTTCAAGCAGTTTCGTGTTCACTCTGGTACCAGTTATAGTCGACTAACCCGGGTGTTAACTGGACGAGACTGGTTTTTCCCTTTCTCCCCCTTTTGTTACTATGTTCGTTCTGAGGTCAGTGCCATGTTTATTTGTGTGACGTTGCCAAGTCTAGATAAGAATGTATGTTATTGAATACAGGAAGATCTACAACTATTAAAGACCGTGGAACATTCTTCGCCATGCGTGGACTAAAAAGCCATTTAAACTGAGCGGTACACGGTCTATTGAAGAAGTCCCGGCACCTTTAATACTGCCGCGCATAATGGCCTAGGTTTATTGCAGAAAAAGTACATAGTACACCTGGTCCAAATAACATTTACCTATAACCACCGCTATTTTCCCCCCTTATTTTTATCTAGCTTGGCTGTATCGCTAAGTTGTGTCTTGTTTTCGACAGGGTGTGTTTTTTAGTACAGTGAAAAGAGGTGAACTCGCCATAAAAGTGTGTTCATTTAGATTGTTGGGATTGTTTTGTTTGGCTAGGTGAATCTCGATTGCTTCCTTTATGTCGAGAGCTCTGCCTTTCGATTTGTGATGAATTATTTTTAGGTCAGTTTCGATTTTAGTAACGCTGTGCCCCGTGTCATACATATGTTCGCATACGGCTGAATGTGTTCCGTATCTTATCGCATTCCTATGTTCATTATAACGTGTATCTACTCGTCTTCCGCTCTGTCCAATGTAATTAGCTTGACAACCAGTGTCTTCGCATATAATAGAACATACCCCTGACTTTGAATAGGGGTCTTGTTTATTTAGATTACTATTTTGCAGGTGCCTCCCGGTCGTATTATTCGTTGTGAATGCTATTTTTATGCCTTGCTTTTTGAATAGATTAGTGATTTTATATGTGTTCGCATTCGCATAGTTGAAGCGCGCGAATTTTTTCTCATTAATGTCCGGTTTTGGAATCATTTTATCTTTATTTTTATGTTGATGCTACCACTGTCCCTATAGTCAGTCTCCCAAAATTATAGGTTAGGAAATAAAGAAACACAGCAGCTGCATGAAAAAAATTCAAATTCATCCTTTGTCAGTGTATTAAAACCATAATAGATTGATTTGTGTTAAAAGAATGCATAATACTGACATCTCAATCGATGGGCTGCAGTTAGTTCAAAAACTGCGCATGCTCTTCAACTGTCATGATGCTGGTAGGCAGCTAACTTTTTTTGTATCTTCTTGGAAGTTTCAAGTAATCCCGGCAGGGTGCAGCATTAGTCAGAATATTTGAATCAAGGGTGGCTCACAGATTACCTACTACTACAGATACCCGACAGCCATGCTAATTCTTGGTGCCTAAGACTTAGCGCTGTCTGGTGTTTGACCGCGGTACTAGTTGAGCACGGCCGTGCGGGTAGCCTACCCCACCCCTTCCCCTCGTTCCGCTAAATATTCTCGTCCTAACTGCTCTGCCCACTTCAATGTTCCGAAAATCACAATCTTCCCAATACTTACAGCACACGTTTTTAAGTGTGGAGATAATAATATGATCCACACGAAATAAATCACATTCAAAATAGCAATAACAGATTTAAAAAAAATACCAAAGTGGGAAATTGTGAATTCCGGAACTCTGAAATGAGCAATCACAGCATTTAGGACATGACCTCATCAATAATTTACATGTTTACATTTCTTTCAGTTGCAATTGGAGCTTATTGCATTGACAAGAATTAGGCTACTATAAGGTCTGCAGCATATTATTACTCAATTTAAAAAAAATGGTCCCTTCCAATTAACCACTGTAGGCCCAATTATAACCGATTAGTTCCGAGATTAAACTAGAAAGGAAAAGTACTGGGAAGGGAGAATATTTATATCTTAAAATGCTTGATGCTGTTCGCAATAACAGGAAAATTTTAAGAGAGAATACTAAGGAAATAGGTGGTGTAACTTGATCCTCATCACACTAAAATTGTTAGTGTAATTAGTGCCAAATTCATTAGTTTCAGAAAAATAATTGGATATCACAAAATTTATATACAGTAGTTCATTTGATATTCCCTTTAAAATATATCCAGTCCACCAATTTTGAAGGGTGAAATACAGTAAGTACATGTACATAAACAAATATCATGGCACACTAATACAGTAAATTCTATGATATGCTGTGAAGGGGAAAGGTGAAATAGGACTTTCAATGAAAAACAAGAAACACACTCAATACTGCTAGAAATCATCATGTTTTATTTAAAAAGTTTGTCAACGAAGAAAAAATAACAGGAAGAGCCAAAATCAAACTTAGCAAAAATACAGTAATCAAATCTGGTCCTTTTGAAAGTATGTGTTGAGGCATGTTCTTCTTTCTTGCCAAGGTATAACGGTAGGCTACAGCACATGATAATGGACCTATTACCTCCTTGACGTCATGGCTGACACCGATGAACCGCAAATTCCTACAACACATGCAAGTTTGTATGTTGAAACAGTTAACTTAATAAATGTGTAATGCTTGAAATGGAGAACTTGAATTTGCTGATATGTGTATGTTTGCACCTACTATAACTATATTTTAAAAGAATCTCTTATTGTAGAATCAGGGCTTTTGATAACATAATCATTTAGCCCCATATATTTGGAAGTGTATAGGATTTATATGATAATCTGTGTTATTGTGGTATCTGTAATAGTGTGTAGGCTATACTTTCTGTAATTCAGATGAGGACTGGAAAGGTGGCAGCCATAGTTAGGAACATTTATTTTTAAGAATTTTTAATAATATGTACTAAAAAGAAATTGAAATACCAACAGGAACAGTTACAACTTCCCTGTCCACTCAGCCAAGATATTCTGCAGATCTCTCCTGTGGCCTCAACATTATTTTATTTTATTCTTTTCCTGATGGAACTCCGGTAGTACCTTATTTCAACTCCTGGGGCACCTCCCCATGCCTGTCCCTTATAAAGCTACACACACTACTACAGTCATCACATAATCGGAGCAATTCTACCCACACCCAACTGCACGGGGCTGATGACCAAGGTGTCCTAAGCCCATAAAATGAATTAACAGCAGACACAATCAAGTCATTATGTTATTTTGTGTTGTGTTGGATTCTGACACATGTATGCGTTTGACAGAGTGCCATTTAAGCTCATGAATAGGAATGAACGAATACGACTACCCTACTTATTTACGGATTTACAGGAGGCAGTCATGATAGGAATTACCTAGAAATTTATATTCAGTATGTGTGGGAACCCATGATAAACCACTTGCTGGGTGGCTAAGCGGAGAATCAAACCCAACATTTCCCGGTTTACCTCACTAGGCTGTGTATAGATTAGAACTAGATTTCTTGACATTCAGGAATCAAACATGGACCCCAGAAGTGACAACCAAGAACTATACCACCTGGTCGGTCACATTTATTTTTAAGAATAATATGTACTAAAAAGAAATTGAAATTCCTACAGGAACAGTTACAACTTTCCCTGTCCACTCTGCCAAGATATTCTGCAGATCTCTCCTGTGGGCCTCAACAGTATTTTATTTGATTCCTTTCCTGATGGAACTGCGGTAGTAGGGTTATGGCACTATATATCGAACACCCTTTAAATATCGAACACTTCATAAATTTCGTTGCAAAATAAGGATATCGATAAGTTTACACAGCATCTTAGATTTCTGAATTCACCCCGCCAAACTTCTCTTTATGTCAATCGATAGGTCGAAGTCGTTACTGCGTTAGTGAGCGCGGGAAAGTGTCAGAACCTTGTTGTTGGCGGGATATTGATGACAGCGTTGGATTGTTAGTAAGGGGGCGTGTCCCTGTGATTACTCATTTCTGCTGGTAAAATAGTGTCTTCGGAAGTATCCTTTAAATAATATGTTGTGTTAACATAAATACATGTTTATTAATTTCTTATGATCTGGGTTTTAATTTATCTTCATATTTATTCCTAAAATAAAATACTGTTCGATATTTGAATCCCGTTTTATAATATCGAAATGTCGTTCGATAAAAGAGGTTCATGCATACAAAAATAGCCCTTAATATCGAACGACACTAAAATTAATGGGCTGCTACTGATTTTAATTTACAGTATTGTTTTCTTTTGCGCCGAAAGTCCGCATTTCTGTGGTCGTGACTGATGAGGCGACTATCTGTAAATTGAGAGGACCTGAATTTGAACCCGCATCGGGTATAGTTAGATTTCTTTTTCGTTGCCTTATGTCGGTTTGATGCCGTACGTTGTGCTAATCACTTTATTTGGCAATCGTGCCAATATCCAGAGTTCACATCATCGGCAAACACTGTACAGTGGCGGCGAGGAGAGGGGACCTTCGGGGGCAGATTTTTTTTGCCTCAATTTCTTCAATTTTATACTCTAACAGCCCTATAACCATTGGCCCCTTGTAGTTCATAAAATTGTCCCCTTCACGTCTAACTCCCAACCGCCGCTACTGTAAATATTGTGCAATAGGATTAGAAGCAGAAAATTATTATTTTGTCGCCTCCGTAGCGTAGCGGTCAGCATGGTTATCTGCCGCTCCGGAGGTCCTGGGTTCGATTCCCGGCTCAGCCACGAAATTTGAAAAGTGGTATGAGGACTGGAACGGGGTCTACTCAGCCTCGGGTGGTCCAAATGAGTAGAGGGGGTTCGATTCCCACCTCAGCCATCCTCGAAGTGGCTTTCCGTGGTTTCCCACTTCGTCTTCGGGCAAATGCCGGGATGGTACCTACTGTAAGGCCACGGCCGCCTTCTTCCCTCTTCCTAGCCTATCCATCCCAATCTTCCATCCCTTCCCATCCCTCATGAGGCCCCTGTTCGCTTTGCAGGTGAGGCCGCCTGGGCGAGGTGCTGATCACACCTCCCCAGTTGTATCCATCCCGACCAGATGTTCCAAGCTCTAGGACACTGCCCATAGAGGCGGTGGTGGTGAGTTCCATCGCTGAGTCCGTGGGAACCACCAACCTAGAGGGTAAATTGACTAAATAAAAAAAAAAATTTGCAGTTCTTGGTTAGTTTCCTTAACTAGTACTTACAGCTTGACAATGGTCAAAATTAAGACACCCAAGGGGAGAAATGTCCCAAAATCAAGAATTAAACCGGTTGAAAAAATGAAACGGTGCCAGTATTCGTTATCTGCCTTGACTGAAGCTGTTCAACAGGTTAAGTCCGGTATGATGTCACAAGAGTGGAAGAGTGTTACAACTCGGTACAATGCAACACATGCAACTATATCGGCAAATGAAACTATGTAAGACAGTTCATCAGAAGAAGAAGAAATAAATGATGACCAGGGCATTGATAATCGTGATTTAACGTGGAATGAAGAACGTTTAGAGGTGTTTGTACCATCTCCCAAGAAGGATCTTCCTGGTTCCGTCATTTTGAAGAGTGGAGTAAAAGTTCACAAGCCGAAACTATTGAATGAGGATGAAATCTATTCGGAGCTTGCTTGCTAACCTACCTCAAGTACCGGTACACGTAGTAGCGAGGATTCATTCAAAGATATTCTCAAAGTTCCTCAAGTACCAGAAAAACCCCATCAGTTTAAGTTAAGGAAAACGTACGCGATATCTTCAAAGGAGTACCTGGAAGAATTGAAGAAAAAGAAAAGAAAGAAATAGGACTAAAGACATGGACTTATGGAAATAAGATACTGATTTTTGTGTTTCTCAGGATATGTTTAATATTATTAATTGCTTTTGTGAATTATACTTAAGAATCCTTCTGTTTTGTTCTTGTTATTACCACCATAATAATGTCTAAAGGTTGCCTGATTCATAATAAATAGTTCTGTTCGGTATTTAAAACCTTACCGTTCGATATAAAAAAATCATGTTCGATAATTACAACTTCACTGATCGATATATAATGCAGACCGTTCGATATATGGAGGAATACAGCTGTTGCATATAAAGAGGCCTGGAACCTATAAATTATATATTTTATAGGTCCGAACAAGCTAGTTGCAACCAACGGATGTTCAGTTAAGGTTTTATCTTTTCTTCAGATGTCTGTTCTTCACTGGCAAAAATTACTGATCAATTATTCGTAGAGATGACGTTAAGTGTTCGATATATAGTGCCATAACCCTACCTTACTTCTCCTGGGGCACCTCCCCATGCCTGTACCTTATACAGCTACACACACTACTACAGTCATCACGTATTACTAATTGCACAACCACAATATCAAAATTTGAAGGGGTAGGGGGTCTAAGATTGCTCTCGGTAAACTGTCAAAGTGTAGTAAACAAGCATATAAAACTCAGTACAGCATTGGAAGCATATGAAATTGATGTGGCGATAGGAGTGGAATCATGGCTGAGAGAAGGGGTAGGAAATAGAGAAGTATTCCCAGAAGGGTATGTAGTGTATCGTAGAGACCGAGGAAATAAGAAGGGAGGGGGGGGGGGTGTTTATTCTGGTGCAGGAAACCTACTGCTCACATGAATGGTTTACCGACGAAAAGGATGAAATATTAGGATAGAATTAGTTTGTGACAATATGAAGGAGGTGGGAATTATAGGAATATATAGGCCTGGGAGAGAGAAAAGAGACATGGAAATATTTGAGAAAGTAATAGATTACACTCATAAAAACAATAACTTAATGACATGGTAATAATTGGCCGGGATTTAAATTTGCCAGAAGTTGATTGGAATGGAGCTGCAACAGAAGCCCATGAATAGAAACTTGCAAATAAATTAGTTTGGGAGGGAGGATTTACACAAGTAGTGCAAGCACCAACTAGGCTCAGTAACTTGCTGGATGTATTCCTGATAAAACCAGGGGAACTTGTTGAAAAAACCCACGTAATTGAAGGAATAGGTGACCATAAGGCTGCAATAATGGACGTTGGTCTGGTACCAGAAAGGCTTAATAGGAGGGTCACACAGGACAAGAAATTTTACAGAAGAACTAAATTCGATGAATTTGGACCTTACCTGAAATCAAAATTTATTTCTTGGATAAGTGAAGGGAGTAATGTGGATACAATCTGAGCAAATCTTGGATTGCAGTGTCAGGTCCGGTAGTATAGAAGGTCCTGACCAGAGCCAAGGCATTCTTCGTTCATCCACGGAGTGGAAGCACTGGTCACACGAAATGAGAACGTGGCCGGTGGCAACTTCTAGTCTCTGCGATAGCATTTTAGAGGGAATCCCTCAAATCGAACGGGGAAAAAATAGAGGAAGCTATCAGCAGTTCCCATCTGAAGGTTTATTAACATTCCCAACTTATTCTTGAGTGTTTCTGAGAGAATGCTCCTGTATGTTTCTAAATATTTTAATTCTTTAGAGGGGGGATGGGTTACAGCACACAACTAATATCCTACACCAGCCGCTACTGAGCACGAGCTGTGACTGGATTAGACATTGGCATCCTACGTGTTGAAAAATATTGTAAGTAACGTGTAGGAATAAAATACTACCTATAGGTATGTCAACCATTACATTGGCATATAATAAATGAATTATATTTGTCTTGTATATATCTATCTATCTATCTATCTATCTATCCCACGATATAAAATAATACATAATACAAAGAGAAGAGTCCTTTAAAACAAATTGTTTACTGTGATACTGGAAGAAACAATACAACACCGTGGTAATAGTTCTAGCCTGCACCTATTTGTTAATAAAATTTCATGTAATTTCATGTAATTTCACTCAGATCTCTGTTGTAGTGGCTTAATATATGTGCACCTTGTAACTTAATAGTACATTATGCAACGAGCCTATAATGACAATAATTAAGACACGAGTATGTTCATAAAACGAGCGTAGCGAGTTTTATAATTTCCATACGAGTGTCTTAATTACAATTATAGACGAGTTGCATACGACTGTTTATGTTCGACGATAATTATAACTATTTTATGTTCGAACATAAATATTCATAAATATCTGTTGAGATTTCACCAGTTTTATGTACTGAACAGAGCGCATGGGATGCAGAGAATACCTTGTATTTGACCATGGCCTCCTAGAGTACCTCACTATGACACTCACCTCGCAGTGAAATTTAAAAGAGGGAGCCATGGAAGTGAGCGCAGGTGCGATGCTATCCTCACCTAATTTGTCACACAACTGTTTCTTGAGCTCTGATTGGTGGGAGAAACTGTATCATAATGAAAACTTGTACTATAATGAGCCTCATTATAGTACAGTTTTCTGACATATAATATTTACATTTCGCTAGGGTACAACATAAACATATTAACCAATCTTCTTTACACTGTTTTATGACTTAACGCCCCTTCAAAACTGATGAGTATTTATTTTAGTTAGACACATAAGCTTATTTATTAACTTAATGTAATGGACATCTATGATTGATGCAACCCATAAGATTGCCTCTCTCACCTTTCAGTAAATAACTAAAATTTTAATTCTGTGATTAATGTAACTAATCCACGTGTGTTTCTATTACACAACAATTAAGGGTAACATCAGCATATCTTCTAGATTTTTGATGTGTCTGGTGAGTGGTTTTGTTACTGATTCTGTAGGTATCACCCTTCTGAAAGATGTCTCATCATTTCTAATTCTATTCTTACTCTTCTGCCAGAAGAGAAATAGTTTTGCAACGCACAGTGCTGTAGCTGCTGAATTTTCTAAAAATAATTATGGAATGTTGGGAAGAAAAATGAATCTAGCCTATTCCAAAATAACAACATACGCATAAAATTAAACCATTCTGATGAACTTAATATTCTTCAAATTCAGAGTACAAATGCGTTCACCATTTGGTGCTTCGTTCATTTGTATATTTGGACCAAAATGTAGACCTCTGAAATAAATTTTAATGTCGGACTTAGCTCCGTAGAACAAGAGCACACAGCCACCCACAGGACCAGTGTGTGTTAAGATTTTAGAACCTGTAATTACAGTTCTACATCAGAAATGGCATTACTGCATATTCGACCAACTGAATACTTGCCACTGCACCAGTAACTAACATGTGCAAGAACTGATCTTTTTTGAATACGGTACCAATAATTTGAAATTCAAGGAAGGAGAAAATATTAAAGCTTAGACATGTTGTCATGAACCATGACATTTTTAATCTACCGCAATGTAAAATGAATTATTAACACTCCTCAAGAACTTGAGTACACATATGCAATAGGCTCATGGTACTGTACGTATCTCTGCAAGATGTAATCAATTTGAAAACATTACTGTAACATAGACTCTTACCTGGTCATTTCTCAGGAGAGTTGGCCTAATTGCCACATTCCTCTGCTATTTCGAGAACAGCAATTTACGATTTGTTTGTTCACAGAATTTGGTAGGCCTACCTGTGGAATAAATAATAGTGAAAGTTAATTAATATGTCAAGTAGAATATCATCTGTACACTGCGTCTAATATCAATTCAAAACTAGGCTACGGTATATTTTTCACAGGCACTACAGAAACAAGTTTTCCCTTAAGCTCTTAAAATAAGCGTACTTACTTGGCGTAGCAGAAGAACTGTTCACTTCTCATTACCAAGAAGACGATTTGATGAAAGAAAGATGAGAAAGAACACAACATTAGCTTATTATAAAATAATAATATACGGCCAATATTGTTTACACCATGCAAGACATAAACAGAGCGTCCATGTTGGTCAATGCCGCCAACCCAGTAGAAATAATGTTTATTTAATGATAAGTGCCGTAATTATCATCTGTGAGCAAGATAATTGCAAGGAAATGTCAATTAGGAATTATGTGTATATTTATTGACTAAATATAGGGATATGTTTGCAATTTAATTTCAACGTGTATCATGCATATGTTGGCAAGACGATATACAGCGCTCCATATGGCTGGCCGCGCAACTACACCGTTGGTACCAAATAATCCCTATCTGGTTGACACCCCCTGGGGTGGCTGAGTACTGGGACTCGGATTAATTGTCGTCGACCAAAATATTATGTGTACTCGAGTTTGAAGGTTGTTTGTGAAGTAACCAATAGACCTACATAAAATCCAATAACATCATCATTTTCGACGTTCTATTTCACGTTAGTTCATGTAGGTTTGGAATTTTTAATTTATATTTTAATATTTTTTATCGCAGTTGGAACACAAAAAGTGCCCGTTTTTAAGCGTGTTTCAACCATGCGTCACATTTAAGAATTATTATCTCTCAAACCCGTCATCAGATCGAATCCAAATTTTAACACAATATACATTGGAATGTTGTATAACTGGTTTACTAATTTTTAAATTTTGTGTGTCCAAGAAACAAAGTTATCATTTTTGTAAGGTAACTTTTTCTCGGCTCGGGGTGGTTTGAAAATGTAGTTCTTGGTCGCGTTGTAATCCTTATACATCAAAAAGGTATGCTGTATGATTGTGAAATACGTAATTTAATTCACTTATTTTATATCGGTTTGTATTTGTACGGGGAATTAAGACATGGTTCACCAGTTAGCCGCTCCGGTGAAAGCTGTACAGCGTTGCCAAGATGGGCTCCATCACGCGTCATTGCGCGCCTCAAGTGATGGGCTCTATATCAGCAACGCTGTACCGCATTTCCCGGAGCGGCTAGCTGGTGAACCATGTCTTAATTCCCCGTACAAATACAAACCGATATAAAATAAGTGAATTAATTTACGTATTTCACAGTCACACAGCATAACTTTTTAATGTATAAGGATTACAACGCAACCAAGAACTACATTTTCCAACGACCCCGAGCCGAGATAAAGTTACCTTACAAAAATGATAACAAATTTCGTTCTTGAACACACACAATTTTGAAATTAATAGACCAGTTATACAACATTCAAATGTATATTGTGTTAAAATTTGGATTCGATCTGATGACGGGTTTCTGAGATAATAATTCTTAAATGTGACGCATGGTTGAAACACGCTTAAAAACTGGCACTTTTTGTGTTTCAACTGCAATAAAAAATATTAAAATATAAATTATAATTCCGAACCTACATGAACTAACGTAAAATAGAACGACGAAAATGATGTTATTGGATTTTATGTAGGTCTATTGGTTACTTCACAAACAACCTTCAAGCTCGAGTGCACATAATATTTTGGTCGACATTAGGTTCCAAACAAATGTATTACTAGGAAATATATCACAACATGGCTGACTACTGGGGGCTGGCTGACCTTAGTCACAGTTACCATATAATGTACTTGTTTCATTTAGGAGTTGAGTCATCGGGTCATTTCAGCCCTGTGTAGTTGGGTGCGTGTGGAATTTGTATAACCCGTTTTATTGTGGTGTCTATATTAGTGTGTGTATTTGTAATTGAGGCGAGGATTGGTATGGAGATGGCCGTGGCCTTCAGTTAGGAATCATCCTGGCATTTTCCCGGAGTAGAAATGGGAAACCACGGAAAACCACTTGTAGGATGGCCGAGGTGGGAATCGAACCCACCTCTTTTCTGTTTTGCCTCGCGAGACCGAGTATAACCCCCTCAGACTAGAATATAATGTCTAAGTAGATCCTGGAATCGAACCCGGACCTTCGCTAGTCGCTACACCAAGTGTTGGTACATAAATATGTAATGAAGACTAACAAATGATAAATCCTACACAATAAAGTGTTCAACTGATAAAAATAAACAACTATCCAGCCAAACAAGCATCTGGTCAGTGAAAAGCATGTGGCCAGTTAGCTTCATATTGGCGAAGATCAGCTTGAAATCATTACCTCGTACAAATGCCTGGGAATCACTCTGCAAACAACAGGAACAGCCTTTAATACACAGTCATATTAAGGAAAAAACAGCAGCAGCCATCAAAGCAATGTATAAAATCCCTAAAGCTTACAATCTATCACTAGCTACAGCAATGGCACTATATAAAATTGAAGTGGCCCCAGTAGCAACATATGGTATTCATCTCATATGGAATAATCTTTCGGTAACAAACTTAAAACTACTTGAAAATATAAAAGCCAGGTACTTAAAACGCATTCTACAGAAATCCAAGTTTTCGGAAAATCGAATCTCATGTCTTCTTGGAAATGAAACATTCTTTCTGGAAGATATCAAATCGCTCTTCAAGCTACCAACACGGCTGCCTTGGACCCGGTCTTGGAAAAAAGGAACACTAAAGCACGTCAAATTCCTAGGGAATTTTTCGATACTGAAGCAATGAAAAATCACGAATGGAAAGGACCAAATTTCAAGTTACGCCACGTCTTCACGCGTTACGCTGCACATGGTTTTCATAGTAAAATACGTACAAATCCAAAATTTCACAAACCGACAGAAAAGTGCATATGTCGCCTATGTGGGGAGCTATGCTCTCTGTATCATCTTGGAGACCGTGCTGAAAGATCACAACCGATCAGCACATTTGCTAAAGACTAATACAAATCAGTATTATCTTATTCATATATTCTTTCTTTGTACACATTGTGTTTAATTACAAATAATATTGGCAGAACTATGGTTTCTATGGCAACAAGCCCTGCACATGATCTCGTCGTTAACTGTTATTGTACAGTACAATGCCGCCTCTGAAAGATTAGTATAGTAGTAGTAGTAGTAAGGATGAGAAACAATAACAATAAATATATTTTGAAAAGGTTTATTTCAACTGCTATGTCGCAGACAACGCTGACATCATTCATATGTCAAATTTACATCGTAAAATAATTTAAATTGAAACCAATTAAGGGAAAAAAGAAATCTAAAACGTCCAGATTACCGCCTTCCTCACTTTTACGCTTGCATTTTTTTTTAAATATTCAATACTAATTTCTATACATAAAATTTCCAGATTTGAGAGTCTATTCTGGCATGGTTGAATGTAAATAAGTTTTTATAAGTTTT
Source organism: Meconema thalassinum (assembly GCA_946902985.2). Taxonomy (NCBI): domain Eukaryota; kingdom Metazoa; phylum Arthropoda; class Insecta; order Orthoptera; family Tettigoniidae; genus Meconema; species Meconema thalassinum. The sequence goes on along the minus strand of OX336390.1, from coordinate 272,384,905 downwards.
AATTTCTGCCGTGGATGGTTTTCATGAATTTTAGAATCTGAATATCTATAATAGTTTTATACCAGTACTGCTACCAATATGAGACCGAATTCTTGGGTAACAAATGTGTAAAAATAGGCAAACTCAATGCTTTTGTTCAAACTCTTATATCTGTCAATGCTCTAAATGAAAATGCTTTTTTTTCTTTCACATCGTTATGCCCATCTAAGGAGCGCAAGAGGACTCATTTAGCAAATGATGTTCATCTTTTCTTCTCCCAAAATCTCTTCATCTGAGCACTGAAGAGAGTCTTCCGTTCTTCAGTCCATGGTTTCCTGGTAGTGGTACTGATTTTCTCCACAAAATGATAGTTGTTGACAACTGTTCTGAATTTGGACCTGTCTTGTATAATTTCATCCACGATGCCAACTTCCTGAAGATTTCCTCTATTTCCTTAAGCCAGTTGGTCTTGACTTTCGTTGAGAGAGCATGGTTGAGAATCCTCTTCGTCAGTCTGTCATCGGTCATGCGAAGAATGTGGCCATAGAACGTTAATCGCCTTTTCCTGAATGTGTCGGTGATCTTTTCAGAGTGACGATATAGCTCCTGAGACTTGCGTTTCATCCAGATTCCCTCTATGCAGACTGGACCAAAGATTTTCCTCTCTTGCTTCTCTATGTCTTTAAAAGAGATCTGCCTCCAACGAGCAAAGTTTCTAAGGCTTATAATGCTTCAGGCAGGGCGATCAGGTTTGATGACTATGTTATAATGTCGTAATTTAGCATTCCGGGATATTGATTTTTTGTTGTATCTGTTCCAGGTAATTCTATAGGCCTTCTGTAATTTTGAAATTCTCTCTTTATTTAAAACTCAGCAATTCTTTTAGGTTTGTGCCGTGTCTTGTGTGGGGTTTCGCCTAGGACATCAAGCTGGCTCATCGGCGGGCTCTTGGTGTCCCCGCCCGGACCCCCACAGGAGTATCGAACTGCGCGATACCTCCCTTTATATAGAGTGCAACTGCACTCCTTGACTGCGAGAACCAAAAGCTCCAGCAGCCTCAACCTCCCTATGAAGGCTTCCAAAAAGATGGTATATTGGCTTTCACGGCCGGTGAATTAAAACTCGGCAATTCTTTTAGGTTTGTGCCGTGTCTTGTGTGGGGTTTCGCCTAGGACACCAAGCTGGCTCATCGGCGGGCTCTTGGTGTCCCCGCCCGGACCCCCACACAAGGCACGGCACAAACCTAAAAGAATTGCTGAGTTTTAATTCACCGGCCGTGAAAGCCAATATACCATCTCTCTTTATTTGCTTCACGGTTCAATCCATATGGCTGAATTACTTCTCCTAAATACTTGAATTTATTTACTTGATGAATTTTGCCGAATTTAGTCTTCAGAGGTAGATAACGAGAGGATCCTTCTAAGTATTGAGTTTTTGCATATGCTATTTGGAGCCCGGTCTTAGCTGCAATTTCGTGAAGTTTTTCAAGAGCCTGAACTGGCTCTAGTCTATTGTTAGAAGAAAAAGCCAGATCATCTGTGAAAGCCAAACACTGCAGGTGAATTCTGTTTTTGAGTAGTCGACCGATAGATATTCCTTTAAAATGCTTTAATATTAATAATTCACTTTCTTTTGACCAGTAGGCCTATGATGTAAGGTTCAACACAGGATTGAGTGAAGTGAGATTTGTCTTGAAAATTAATTTACAAAAGAGAGTTTTTGAAAAATGTTGATCTCATTGGTGTAGAGAAGAGGAGCGGAGGCAACAATTTCATTAGTTTCTGGACTAGTTCAAGACTATTAGAATAGTTAATTTATTTTTTAGGTTATGTTGTTAACTTGTGCAGCACATCTATAAACAAAACGTTCTCAGCATCCGATCCGCATCCGCACGACTGTTATCCTCATAACAAAGGTTTGGTGCTTTTCAGTCGGTCAACACGAATGTACCTAAAAGAGCTTGGTTATGCCCTGATCCTGAAAAAAAAAATACATGCGATTATAAATACACTAGGATGACCAGTTTCGATCGTCAAGCGATCATCATCAGATCCATTACACTTCGGCTGTAAAATCTGTTTGAAAATACAGGTGACATATTTACAATATGTACAATTAATTAGTGAGGGTGCGCAAATGCGAGGGAGCCGTGTCAGTACATTTACTGGCACGTTAAAGATCCCCTTCGGGGCAAAATTCCGGCACCCCGGCGTCTCTAAAAGCCAGGGTAGTTAAAAGGGACGTAAAACCAATAGCATTATTGTCATTATTACAATTAATTAGTTGCAGTATTGGTAATGCAACTTGTCAGTGTATGCTTGTTATAGTATATATGATGTTAGGTGGAATGCTAAAATGGTGATAGAAATCCGGAATTTGTCTGTTAGGAGAGACTATATGATTGTAAAAGTCAACTATGGTTGTGCTGTATAGTGCAGGCTATTACTTATCTGGTTGGATGTCTTCCGTGCTGTAGCTGCGTGTAGTATCAACTTCCCTCTCGGAGCAGTGACGCTCGACTGAATTGGAATGTTGTCTCACTGAACTGGTTTTTCCCTCCCCCGCCCCGTGTTCCTATGTGCTGTCTTCAGTCAATGCATGTGTAATTGTGATGTGTTGCCAAGTCTAGATAAGATGTATGTTATTGAATTCAGGAAGGTATTCAACTATTAAAGACCGTGGAACATTCCCCGCCATGCGTAGACTATTAGCCATTCATTAGGAGCACCCGGCCTTTGAGGACGTCCCGGCACCTTTAATACTGCCGCGAATGCCGGCCTTGGTTTATTGAAGAAAAAAGTACATCGTGCTCATGATCCAGATAACTTTTACCTATTAAAAACCCCTATCCCCCCCTTTATTAAAATCTAGCTTGGCTGTATCGCTAAGTTGTGTCTTGTTTCCGGCAGGGTGTGTTTTTTTAGTAGAGTGAAGAGGGGTGAGCTCTCCATAAAAGTGTGTTCATTTAGATTGTTGGGATTGTTTCTTTTGGCTAGGTGTATCTCGATTGCTTCCTTTATGTCAAGAGCTCTGCCTTTTGATTCGTGATGAATTATTTTTAGGTCCGTTTCAATGTTAGTGAAGCTGTGCCCCGCGTCACACATGTGTTCGCAAACGGCTGAATGTGTTCCGTATTTTATTGCATTCCTATGTTAATTGTAACGTGTATCTACTCGTCTTCCACTCTGTCCGATGTAATTAGCTTGACAACCAGTATCTTAGAACGTTATAGAATATACCCCTGACTTTGAATATGGATCATGTTTATTTAGATTACTATTTTGCAGGTGCCTCCCGGTCGTATTATTCGTTGTGAATGCTATTTTTATGCCTTGCTTTTTGAATAGATAAGTGATTTTATATGTGTTCGCATTCACATAGTTGAAGCGTGCAAATTTTTTCTCATTACTGTCCGGTTTTGGAATTGTTTTATCTTTATTTTCATGTTTAGCTACAATTTGGTCTATTTTGCTTGGCGAGAAATTGTTTTCCTTTGCTATTTGCTTAATGGTTGTTATTTCCTTATTATAATTGTCTTTTGACATGGGTATGTTTAAAGCCCTGTGCACCATTGAATTGAACGCCGCTAATTTATGCGTACTGGGGTGATTAGACTGATAGTCGATTGCATGCGTGGTTTGTGTGGCTTTCCGGAATATGGAGTATGAAAGCTCGTTGTCTTTACGTTCAATAGTTATGTCGAGATAATTTATTTTTCGGTCTGTTTCGGATTCCTTAGTGAATTTGATTGAGTGGTGTAGGCTATTAATGGATTGGAGAATGTTATCCTCATCTGACCCAAATTCGCACGACTGTTATCCGTATCCGCACCGCATACGCACGACTTTTATTCGAATCTTCTGACATTACAATTATATTTTTAATTTATTAGATAAAGCATAAAGTATTAAAGCAACACATTTAAACATTTGACGAGAAAATCTTTCCTCTAGGCCAGGGGTCTCCAAACTACGGCCCGAGGGCCACATCCGGCCCGCGGACAGATTTTGTCCGGCCCGCGGAGAGCTAGCATACTTGAAAACTCCTTTTAGAGAACATATTTTTTATAGCAAATTAAATTTAGTTTACTGAAGTATTCTAATTTTATGTTGAATAATTATTAATATGACATCTACATTGATATGGTCATGGGCTAACTACTCATAACATTGTTGTAGGCTTATTGTTATTGTTTTTGTGATAAGTTGGATAAAGAAACACAGAATTGTAATGAGTAAAGACATGTATAACATGCAGACATATGAAATACTAATGAGATTTATGTAATTGAGATTTTCCACTGACAATAGTTTGTAGTTGTGGACTAATTTTACTTGTACCAATTATTAAAAGAGATTTAAGATGCTCATCAGTTAATTTAGATCTGTAAACATTTTTTGTGTACTTCATTTTGGAGAAGGTCTTCTCACACAAATAAGTAGTACCAAAAACAGAAAACAGCCCACGAGCAAATTTATGCAAGTTATCAAATTGTGTCAGTGGAAGACTCTTATAAAATTCCAACAAAGATGAGTTTTGATATTTGTTCTTAATTATATCACTGCACTGTAGTTCAATCATTTCCATTTGAAGTTCCGAGGCTAGGGTTTCAATGTCAGTATCAAAAGGATCCTGAAAAATCTTAATTTGATTCGCAAAGGCATCGAAGTCCGAGAAACGAGTATCAACATTTATTTTCAAAGCACTCAAAGTTTCGATTGCAAAATCGATAGGAAACTCAGTCTCAGTGGTGTGGCTGAATATTTCACATGTTTTAAAATGTGAAAAACATTTACTTCGTAGTTGTGATTGAAACAGTATCAATTTCTTCCGGAATGATTTGATATTAGTGTATAAACCAGGAAGATGCTGGTTTTCTCCTAGCAATCTCAAATTCAGTTCGTTCACATGTTTTGTCAAATCAACATAGAATGCTAACTTCCACAGCCATGCGTTGTTTTGTAATTCAGTAAGAGGGCGATGCTTTTCATTCAAAAACAAATTCGATCACTGCTCGAAGTTCAAAAAAGCGCTGAAGGACTTTCCCACAACTAAGCCAACGTACGGCAGTATGATAAGGTAAGTCATTTTCTCCAATCTCTTCAATAAATTGTCGGAATTGTCGGTGATTCAGCCCAAAAGATCTCATAAAATTAACAGTTGATATGACTGGTTTCAGAACTTCAGATATATCCAAACATTTTCCGCACAAAGACTGTTGATGAATGATTCAATGTAAGACTAATGGTTTTGAACCACCGTCATTTTCTACAGCCTTTGACACAAGAGCGACCACTCCTTTATCTTTCCCACTCATGTTTTTGCCTCCATCAGTTGTAATACATTTCAAGTTTTTCCATCGAAGGTTCTTTTGATTAATGGCCATTTCAACTCCTTTAAAAATATCTGTACCAGTAGTTGTGCCATGAATACTATACATATCAAGAAGTTCTTCATGCACTTCATAGCTTTTATCTACTCCTCGAATATAAATCAACACCTGAGCAGTATCTGACACATCCGTTGACTCATCCAAGGCCAAAGAAAACCACTCATCTCCATTTTTGTCGAACAGTTGAGAGGATATATTTTCAGCGATGTTTTCTACCCTTCGAGCCACAGTGTTTGCTGACATACTGACAGTTTTTAATAAATTTACCTTTTCAGGGCACATTTCTTCGGCTGCTGCAATTATGCATTCTTTGATCATTTCTCCATCGGTGAATGGTTTTCCACGTTTTGCAATTTCAAGAGCCACACGAAAGCTGGCACGAGTTGCAGCCTCTTGTTCGGTTTTGAGTTTTGTAAATGAAGATTGCTGCGATTTCAATCCGCGCTTCATAGCTTCGAATTTTTCTGTCCGCAAACATCCTGTATATTTTGAGTAATTTTGAAAATGTTTTGTTTCATAATGACGTTTAATGTTATATTCCTTGAGAACGGCTATGCTTTCATTGCAAATCAAACATAGCGCCTTGTTACTGGACTCAATTACGAAATACAGAATGTTCCACTCATCTTTGAATTTTCTGCATTCACTATCAATTTTTCGCTTCTTTTCCATACTACTAAATCACACACAAAAGCAACAATTCAAATCAAAATACTGTTACAAAGATGTCTTAAACTTAAACACGCACAAACACGTTTTAAGGAGGTACGCACTATTTTATTTCACAACAGTGTCATAGGAACTGACTTGTGGTTGCGCAACTAGCCTTCTTATATATTCCAATTACTGCCATCTAGAAGTGAGTGGAAGACACCAGAACTCTCTCGAACCAACGAGATTACTCTGTACGTGCTATTAGTGCCATCTGTTAGCGATAGAAGGTACTACCTATTTCCGCTTGTGTCCACCAGATGTCGTGTCACGTTACTCCTCATGGCTCGTACCACAGATTACCTACTACTACAGATAGCCGACAGCCATGCTAATTCTTGGCACCTAAGACTTCAGCGCTGTCTGGTGTATGACCGCGGTACTAGTTGAGCACGGCCGTGCGGGTAGCCTACCCCACCCCTTCCCCTCGTTCCGCTAAATATTCTCGTCCTAACTGCTCTGCCCACTTCAATGTTCCGAAAATCACAATCTTCCCAATACTTATAGCACACGTTTTTAAGTGTGGAGATAATAATATGATCCACACGAAATAAATCACATTCAAAATAGCAATAACAGTTTTTTTTAATAATACCAAAGTGGGAAATTGTGAATTCCGGAACTCTGAAATGAGCAATCACAGCATTTAGGACATGACCTCATCAATAATTTACATGTTTACATTTCTTTCAGTTGCAATTGGAGCATATTGCATTGACAAGAATTAGGCTACTATAAGGTCTGCAGCATATTATTACTCAATTTAAAAAAAATGGTCCCTTCCAATTAACCACTGTAGGCCCAATTATAACCGATTAGTTCCGAGATTAAACTAGAAAGTAAAAGTACTGGGAAGGGAGAATATTCATATCTTAAAATGCTTGATGCTGTTCGCAATAACAGGAAAATTTTAAGAGAGAATACTAAGGAAATAGGTGGTGTAACCTGATCCTCATCACACTAAAATTGTTAGTGTAATTAATGCCAAATTCATTAGTTTCAGAAAAATAATTGGATATCACAAAATGTATATACAGTAGTTCATTTGATATTCCCTTTAAAATATATCCAGTCCACCAATTTTGAAGGGTGAAATACAGTAAGTACATGTACATAAACAAATTTCATGGCACACTAATACAGTAAATTCTATGACATGCTGTGAAGGGGAAAGGAGAAATAGGACTTTCAATGAAAAACAAGAAACACACTCAATACTGCTAGAAATCATCGTTTTATTTAAAAAGTTTGTCAACGAAGAAAAAATAACAGAGAGAGAAAATCAAACTTAGCAAAAATACAGTAATCAAATCTGGTCCTTTTAAAAGTATATGTTGAGGCATGTTCTTCTTTCTTGCCAAGGTATAACGGTAGGCTACAGCACATGATAATGGACCTATTACCTCCTTGACGCCATGGCTGACACCGATGAACCGCAAATTCCTACAACACATGCAAGTTTGTATGTTGAAACAGTTAACTTAATAAATGTGTAATGCTTGAAATGGAGAACTTGAATTTGCTGTTATGTGTATGTTTGCACCTACTATAACTATATTTTAAAAGAATCTCTTATTGTAGAATCATTGTGTTTTTGATATTAATTTTAGGGCTTTTGATAACATATTCATTTAGCCCCATATATTTGGAAGTGTATAGGATTTATATGATAATCTCTGTTATTGTGGTATCTGTAGTAGTGTGTAGGCTATACTTTCTGTAATTCAGATGAGGACTGGAAAGGTGGCAGCCATAGTTAGGGACATTTATTTTTAAGAATTTTTAATAATATGTACTAAAATGAAATTGAAATACCAACAGGAACAGTTACAAATTCCCTGTCTACTCAGCCAAGATATTCTGCAGATCTCTCCTGTGGGCCTCAACATTATTTTATTTTATTCCTTTCCTGATGGAAATCCGGTAGTACCTTATTTCAACTCCTGGGGCACCTCCCCAAGCCTGTCCCTTATAAAGCTACACACACTACTACAGTCATCGCATTATCGGAGCAATTCTACCCACACCCAACTGCATGGGGCTGATGACCAAGATGTCCCAAGCCCATAAAATGAATTAACAGCAGACAAAATCAAGTCATTATGTTATTTTGTGTTGTGTTGGATTCTGACACATGTATGCGTTTGACAGTGCCATTTAAGCTCATGAATAGGAATGAATGAATACGACTACCCTACTTGTTTCACGACAGCCTAGAATAAATACACACGAGACACGACAATAGAGCACTTTAGAACAGTAACGAGAGCGAACTTTCAGTGGAGATGTTGGCAACCATGTGAATACAAACAATTTATGACCAGAACGTAAAACTATGCCAGCGCTCAGAGCATGTTAAAACAATTGGGATCAGTTCAGTCGTTTGCAAACGACTTGTTTATGTTACGGTGAGTAGTCGTTGAATTCATTCGACTGTTTTCTAAAAGCAGTCAAACAAGTCGATGGTTTTAACTTTTGTCAGTCGACTGCTGATGCCCATCTCTACAAACCAATTGACAACCAGAATCAATTTGAGCGTACACACCCTCCGACTTGCTAAAATGCTATTAATATTGGATCCCAATATAAAATATTTTCTGATTTAATTTTCCTGGAAAATCTATTCTATGTTTGCATCGATCATTACCATCACGCTATGGGGAGAATTTCATAATAATTTTCTTGTAATTCATTTATCACGCGGTAGAATAAATGAATGAAATTCAATCATAAAATAGATAGAACTCTAAGCCATAATTGGTAAGCCCATGTTCAAGTTGTGTAATAATTCAAGAATGCACCCAATTCTCATTAAAAGTGTATAGACTGTGTTAAGGAGTTCCAATGAAATGACATACATATATATTTGGACAACTGGACGTAGGCTATTTCATTGAAAGAATCTACGAACAAGAAACTGTATAAAACTATAGGCACCTACAGCCGTCAAGCTGTCCTCACAGTACCCGCTGGAGATTTACATCACCACTCTATCTGTACGGTACCTCGAGATAAGCCTAAGTGCGCCAACTGTGAGGAAACACATAAACTCTTCCATCCCTGCCCTCATGTCTTTGCCACTAACCCCCCCCTCCCACACAGCACGCCACTGCTCTGACACAGTTGTTAGGCCTGCTACAACAACTCTCAGCCATAACCCTGTAAACTACAGCTAAACCAAACCCAGAACCCCCTAAGTAATACACTTCATTTGCAGAGCAATAAAATCCATAAAACAACTCCGCAACGAGCTTCACAAAACCTAAATTATAAACGAAAAGACTACTCCACAAACACCAAAATCAGTAAACCTCCCTCATTTCAGCCACACTACACCTTAAACACACATAGAAAGCATAGTCATGACCCCTTCATGGAGTAGGCTATTGTCTAAACACGATCATGTCTCCTTCAACTTTACTGAAGACTTCATTAAATTCTATTAAAAATTCATAAACTCATTCCAGAAATCTTAAAATCAGTATACATCCCTCATTTCAGTTACTCTATTCAATAAACAAACATAGAAGGCGTAGCCATGACCCCTTCATGGAGTAGGCTATTGTCTAAATCTGACCACGCATACTACAACCTTACTCTAATTCAAAATTACAGTCAAATGATCCATCTGACTGGGAGGCTTGCCTGGGATGATGGGCCAGAAAACCGGGAGTTCAAGCATAACCTAAATATTGAATGCTTAACATTTCCAATAACTTGGACAACTGGATTTAGGCTATTTCATTGAAAGAATCAACGAACTGTATAAAACTATAGGCACCTACAGGTATACTTAACTTATTAATTAAAGCTCTACAATAAACATACAGCACAATGAATTGTAGCATGAAGTTATCCTGAAGAAGTCGTTTGATTAGAACGACTACTTAAATTCGAATGATTCCATTCGCTTGGAATTAGTCGTTTGCCAACGACTTGTTTCATTCCAATGATTTCCAACGATTGCTTTGGGATCAGTTGTTTACAACGACTACTTCAATTCGACTGATTCCATTCGCTTGGAATTAGTCGTTTGCCAACGACTTGTTTCATTCCAATGATTTCCAACGATTGCTTTGGGATCAGTCGTTTACAACGACTACTTCAATTCGAATGATTCCATTCGCTTGGAATTAGTCGTTTGCCAACGACTTGTTTCATTCCAATGATTTCCAACGATTGTTTTGAGATCAGTCGTTTGCAAACGACTTGTTTATGATACGGTGAGTAGTCGTTGAATTCATTCGACTGTTTTCTAAAAGCAGTTGTTTTAACTATCGACTAATTCGACTGTTTTCAGTCGACTGCTGCCCATCTCTACACACAACTAATTTTCTACACCAGCCGCTACTGAGCACGAGCTGTGACTGGCTTAGACATTAGCATCCTACGTGTTGAAAAATATTGTAAGTAACGTGTAGGAATAAAATACTACCTATAGGTATGTCAACCATTACATTGGCATATAATAAATGAATTATATTTATCTTGTATCTATCTATCCCACGATATAACATAATACAAGGTGAAGAGTCCTTTAGAACAAATTGTTTACTGTGATACTGGAAGAAACAATACAACATAGTGGTAATAGTTCTAGCCTGCACCTATTTGTTAATAACATTTCATGTGATTTCACTCAGATCTCTGTTGTAGTGGCTTATTATATGTGCACCTTGTAACTTAATAGTACATTATGCAACGAGCCTATAATGACAATAATTAAGACACAAGTTTTATAATTTCCATACGAGTGTCTTAATTACAATTATAGATGAGTTGCATACGACTGTTTATGTTCGACGATAATTATAACTATTTTATGTTCGAACATAAATATTCATAAATATCTGTCGAGATTTCACCAGTTTTATATACTGAACAGAGCGCATGAGATGCAGAGAATACCTTGTATTTGACCATGGCCTCCTGGAATACCTCACTATGACACTCGCCACGCAGTGAAATTTAAAATAGGGGGCCATGGAAGTGAGCGCAGGTACGATGCTATCCTCACCTAATTGGTCACACAACTGTTTCTTGAGCTCTGATTGGTGGGAGAAACTGTATCATAATGAAAACTTGTACTATAATGAGCCTCATTATACAGTTTTCTGACATAATATTTACATTTCGCCAGTGTCGAACATAAACATATTAACCAATCTTCTTTACACTGTTTTATGAGTTAACACCACATCAAAACTGATGAGGATTTATTTTAGTTGGACACAGAAGCTTATTTATTAATGTAATAGACATCTATGATTGATGAAGATTGCCTCTCTCACCTTTCAGAAAATAACTAAAATTTTAATTCTGCGATTAATGTAACTAATCCACGTGTGTTTCTATTACACAACAATTAAGGGTAACTCCAGCATATCTTCTAGATTTTTGATGTGTCTGGTGAGTGGTTTTGTTACTGCTTCTGCAGGTATCACCCTTCTGGAAGATGTCTCATCGTTTCTAATTCTATTCTTAATCCTCTGCCAGAGGAGAAATAGTTTTGCAACGCATGAATACAGTGCTGTAGCTGCTGAATTTTCTAAAAATAATTATGGAATGATGGGAAGAAAAATAAACATAGCCTATTCTAAAATAACATACGCATAAAATGAAACCATTCTGATGAACTTAATATGCTTCAAATTCAGAGTACAAATGCGTTCACCATTTGGTGCTTAGTTCATTTGTATATTTGGACCAAAATGTAGACCTCTGAAATAAATTTTAATGTTGGACTTTGCTCCACAGAACAAGAGCACACAGCCACCCATAGGACCAGTGTGTGTTAAGATTTTAGAACCTGTAATTACAGTTCTACATCAGTAATGGCATTACTACACATTCGACCAACTGAATACTTGCCACTTCACCAGTAACTAACATGTGCAAGAACTGATCTCCTCAAGAACTTGAGTACACATATGCAATAGGCTCATGATACTGTATGTATCTCTGCAAGATGTATCAAGTTGAAAACATTACGGTAACATAGACTCTTACCTGGTCTTTCTCAGGAGAGTAGGCCAAATTGCCACATTCATCTGCTATTTCGAGAACAGCAATTTACGATTTGTTTGTTCACAGAATTTGGTAGGCCTACCTGTGGAATAAATAATAGTGAAAGTTAATTAATATGTCAAGTAGAATATCACCTGTACACTGCGTCTAATATCAATTCAAAACTAGGCTACCGGTACGATATATTTTTCACAGGCACTACAGAAACAAGTTTTCACTTAAACTCTTAAAATAAGCGTACTTACTTGGCGTAGCAGATGAAGAACTGTTCACTTCTCATTACCAAGAAGACGATTTGATGAAAGAAAGATGAGAAAGAACACAACATTAGCTTATTATAAAATATTAATATACAGGCAATATTGTTTACACCAAACACGACATAAACAGAGCGTCCATGTTGGTCAATGCCGCCAACCCAGTAGAAATAATGTTTATTTAATGATAAGTGACGTAATTATCGTCGGTGAGCAAGATAATTGCAAGGAAATGTCAATTAGGAATTATGTGTATATTTATTGACTAAATATAGGGATATATTTACAATTCAATTAAAACGTGTATCATGCATATGTTGGCAAGACGATATACAGCGCTTAATCCGCTCCTTACGTCTGGCCGCGCTACTACACCGATGGTACCAAATAATCCCTATCTGGTTGACACCCCCTGGCTCGTACTCTACGACTAATCTAGAAATTACAGATAATGACAGGAAAATTAATAATATGCAGTGTTGCCGTTTTGCGGACTTTAGTCCGATTTGCAGCCTTTTTTCAACTTTGCGTACTTTTTCGGACTTTTTTTTTCATCAGTGGACTATTTCACTTTTTACCACCGGCAACAATGATAATATGGTTTTGGCCCTCTGAACTTACTGGAGTAATCAGTATGGCCCTAAGGCTGGAAAGTTTGGAGACCCCTGCTCTAGGCTATGGGTGAATCGCGAGACAATGTTGACTGAGTTTTGTCCCTCTGAGTAATGGCATGTTATACAGCGGTTGGCTAATTATAGCACTTACTTAGTCGTCGGATATGTTACCCACGCAGGCAAGCGCAGGTATAAAGGATATTTTTTGGCATAAGTCATCACTAATTGAGGGTGTTTTCATGACTTTCTCACTTCTCTATTATTCTCATATAGCTAATCAAAGCGAAAGCAAATACAATAGGGAAATAACAAAAACATGAAAGACGCAGATCTTGGCAAAAACTATGATTATTTTTAAAATTCCAGTGCAACATTGTATTCTAGAAAATATCCGCAGATTTACTCCAAAAATTATCCGCTCCGTATCCGCTATCCGCACAACCATGCAAACTATATCCGCATGGCGAAACATTTTGCTGATATCCGCGGATATCTGCATCCGCGCAGGGCTTTAGCCATTTCCTCAGAACTTGGCAACCTTGAGATTTAGATTATGTGTGTACGGTATACGCTGTTGCGAGCAATGAGTAACCTTGGTTGCAGGTTGTTAAGACTAAACTAAGCTAACTAGAAAGAAATAGCCTGCTTTGTGCATTGCTAACGTGAGAATGGTCTGGCTCGCAGGAGCCAAGAGTGCGGGCTTAGCTGACGGGAGGAAGCGTTCATAACGGCACAAAGTAGGGGAAATTTTGATGTTTCGTGTATGTAGCTACACTGACGTAGTAGGCTTTCTTTTCTATGGGGATTCAGAGTTCTTTATGGAGTATTTAATTTTTAAAATCATACCCCGAGAAAAGGTTTGCAATGTATCTTTTCCTTTGTATTATACCAAAGTCCAATGCATTTCTTCTATATACGTGGGTCAGATTTGAGGGCACTTCTTCATCTTTTCATTATTTAATAAACATTTCAACTTGAAATAATCAATGTTCCCTTTGATGTTTTTTTTTTATGTTTAAATTTTCCACATCACCTCATACATTCTACTCCTGCTAGATTTATCATTCCCAGTTTGTTGCATATCTAGTATAACTAATATTTCTGAATTGAACTATGTTTTAAATGTCTTAATTTTGATCCATAAAGCTCTTGATCCTTTGCTATGCACTTAGCAAACTGACTCGTCATAGACTTCTTGACCTAAGAAACTATTGTTCATTCACTGATTTTACAACATGTACATCATTAATTAAATTCATCACATTACTTATAAGATTGATCTATATCTAATAATTGGAAAACAAATGTATATTTATATAAAAAATTGTATTGTTTCAGATGTAGGCGAACCAGACAGCTTCATTGGTCAGAATGCACCTTCGTTGTCAGCACCCTTAGTGTCTGAAGTACGACCAGTTCTTCAGGCAGCAATTGCATCCGATCCAAAACCAAGACTTCCATTCACGAGCAGCGTTCCATCCACAATCTCATTGGCACCAAGTCTTAAGCCTGCAAGTGAATCTGAACTGAATCCAAGACTTCCATTCATAAGTAATGTTCCATCTACAATATCATTGACACAAAGTATTCAGCCAGCAAGTGAAGCTGAGCTGAATCCTCGTCTTCCATTTTTGGACAGTCAGGTTCTCTCACCATTTACACTTCCACAAATTTCAGAAGTACGCTCCTTGCAGACTGAGCCCGATCTGAAACCTTGGGTTCCATCCCCAATTGGTCAACCTCCTAAGTCATCATCTCCGTCAGTTTCTGAAGTGAAACCAAGGTTGCAAGCTGCCATCGAACGTGATCCTCAGGTCCAGGTTCCTTTCTCTGTTAGCCAGCCCCCCATTTCATCTGCTCTAGAGCAAAAGCCGTCCACTTTCAGCTATTTCAGTAACCAGCCATCAGCAAATGATCCTTTCATTCAGCCTTTTCCTTCAAGATTCCAACCCCCAGCCGGATTTGCACCGCCTCCATTTTCGTCCCTTTCTCTGAGTTCCAACTCTGTGTCTGGTCCAGAGCCTACTGTAACAGATAAGTCCCTCTTTCTGAGTTCCATATCTCCAACATTGCTTCCTGCTCCTAGTCACCCCTCACCAACGCCCTCCCCTCCGTCACTACTGGCAACCTCCTCTACACAGGTGCAACATGATCATCATCCGTCACCATCTGTAACTCCATCAGCAGCAAGTGGTTACAGTCCTGTACCACCATTCTTGAACACGACACCCAGACAAGTGCCACTTCCTATTGCAACAGTTGCCCCTACTGGTAAGTTTTTATTAGTCTTTATACAAGGTAGATTCAAAAAATAAGGTAAAAAGAGCTCTCGCATGTGATGGTGTCTCCATCGTGTTCAAATATTCTACCAGGAAACCACAGCATTATCATGCAGCTGTTGCGTCTGATCTTGGCATTGCTAGTTGATAGATGTCTGCGAGCACAGAAACATGGTCAAGCTTGGAAGTGCATAGTGTGATCTGGTCTTGAGGTCTATAATGGTATCTCCTCCGAGAACCAACCAGTATGTCAGCAGTTTGTTGGAATAAGGTAGGAATCCTAAATACCAAGTGATAAAAGCAAAGAAAATAAAATTAAATAAATTTTTTTTGGATTATTATTTATGAAAAGAAGAATATTTTGATTAATATGGAAAATTTGAGAGAATTATGAAACTTATCGACAACTTGTTGAGGTGCACATTGCAAATGTTGTGTGGCAAAAACATGGTTGGCATTGGTGCATTGTGTTTAATATTTTTTTTATATTTTTTTGTCGTGTAGCCTCCTGAGAGGCCAAGTGCAGGTCTTTCTAGTCGACGCCCGTGGGCGACCTGCGCGTCGGGATGAGAGATGGAATTGATGAAGATGAATGAAACTGGGCAAGGATGTGGAAGGAAGCGGCCGTGGCCTGTCAGAAGGTACTGTCCCAGCATTTGCCTGGTGTTGAAAATGGGAAACCACGGAAAACCATTTCAAGGACAGCCGACGGTGGGGCTCGAACCCACGCTTCTACCGAGTCAGCAGAGAGCTTGGCCCCTTGACCTAACGCAGCGCTTTAGCCCGCGTAGCCACTACTATCGGTATAGTTTAATAATGACCGGATGGATCTGCAAGATGAGCACCGATCTGGCCGGCCAAGCACGTTCATCATCTGGCACACAATGATTACCATGTGTACCATTGGGACAAGTGCTTGAGAAAGAATGGTGACTATGATGAATATGAAAGCATATCTGTGCCCTACTACTGTGTATTGTTATATCTGCGTTTAGAATTAAGTTTATCTGTATGAGCTCTTGTTTCCATATTTTTTGAGTTGTTTTTTATTCATATTAGGGGCTTGGGACATCTTTGATCATCAGCCCTGTTTACTTGGGTTGTGTTGAAATTTTCTGTTAACTTGTGTTTCTGTGGTGACTGTAGTTGCGTATGTAGCTGTTCTTGTTAAATTAAGATTGGGGAATGGGGTAGGTTCCCCGGGACTTGATATAAGTTACTATACCCGCATTTTCCTGGAGGGAAAGTGGGGAAATCCAGAGCACAACCAAACTCAGGATAGCCGCTGTGAGTGCTGGGATTTGAAGCTTAGATCTTTGGACTTGGCTGCTGCTCCCTATCGCGACCGCGGTGAGTGATATAACGCCATTAAGAGTAGAGATATGAACAGATACGATGATTAAGGTAAGCATGGAGCAACAAACCTAAAAATAACAAGCCTGTAGAAAGAACAAAGAGAAGGTACTGGACTTCAGGAGAATGACGAGGGTATCGTGAGAAGAAAATTTGGAATTTTGAAAGACAAAATGAAAGATTCCTTTATTCTCAGAATCTATATTAAAGTGTCAGTGTTGGAATAAAACAAGAGTTGACCAAGTAAGTGGAAGCAGTGGACCAGGCTCAGCTCAGGAACGTGATGGTTTCAAATCGTGTCCTCACCCGTTATGAGCACATGGAGGGGTTGGGAGATCAGTGATGGTGATTTTTGTTTTATTGGGCTGAACATAGAACACATTTGTCCCGGGTGAGATGACAATTTTGTCACCTGATCACCATTGGCGACCAGAATTCTGAAGCAGGCGACAGGGGTTCGATTTTTAAATATGCCACTTAGCTCCCACGTCAAAAATTTCGTTGTAGATATTACATGGCCAGACCAGCATGGAACAGCACCATTTAGGTATGGTCAGACTCCATTACATGCCGTAACAGTGACAACACCGAAACTGGTCAATGTAAAGCATTCTGTTACCCGAGCATGCAAACTGGCCATCTTGTTTCCAAAAGACGGCCGTACTGGAATCAATACTAACTGGTAACTTATATCTCTCAAAATTACTGATAAATTACTATATCAATCCATTTAAAAAGAGAATTAGTGAGGGTTTATTTATTTCTCGAGAACTTTGATATAACATTTGAACTTGCAGCTAAAAATGACCAACGACAAGTTTCCTGAGGCACGGTTTCAGTATTCCGAAAATACTTCTGTGGATGTAGAAAAAGAACTTCTTGACAGTTGTTATTTGTTTGTTTTATGAATTAATATTGTATTCAGGCATTATTATAAGTGGCAGAGCATCTTGTGCTTCATTACAGCGAAGGAATCGCCACGATTTGTTAGTAATTACAGGAGATTTGATAGATTGAATTCAGTATTCATTAGCTATGTGCAAAGGCCTATTGGTTACAAGATGTCCAATTGTGTGGTTCGGGTAATATAATGTTCTAAGTTATACTGATGTGTGTTAACATTCATGTGAATTGAAGATTGACACATGCGATGAATATCACAGGATTCCTGTAAATGGACCAAAAATTGTCAGTTTGATACTAAAGCTGCAATTGATAATACGTTGGATATATGCTCCTACGGTATATTTTATTTCATCAGCTTACAAGTGAAACACATTAAGTCACAAGGCTGCTTTAAAAGTTGTGATACCCAATACTCATCTTCTCAAGAGAATGTTCTCTGACTTAGTGTGTTTTAGTTGTAAGCTGACGATATGTAACAAAGGGAAGGAGGTAGTTTATCATTTCCAAATATAACCTACAATACGTAAAAATTAATGACAACCAAAGTTTTCAGTTTAACTCGTGTCGACTGGAAATTTCATGCCCTATAATCATCATCATCATCATCATCATCTGGAGAGAAATATTTGATGGTTTGAGAAGAGTAGGACAGTCATGAGCATAGTAATTAGTCCAATCAAGCCAATTGAAGCTTGAGTTTGAATTAGAATTTATGGGATTTGTGGAGTCAGAATTAAATATTATGTTTGCTTTACCTGAATGTGTGTGTAATTTTGATTTCCTTACACAAATGGGTGGCTTCATAGGGGTAATGAATTGTAATTAACTGCTAAAAGAATCTGGGTCTTACGATGGTGGCATGCAAAAGACCTCTCATATCACATTGGGCTATTACAAGACAAAATTGATTTTCAGCCATACAATAATAATAATAATGTGGCAAGCATTGTGAAACCTTGGATCATATTATCGGTGGATGTCCAACCTTGGCAAGTATGAACTACTCTGAGCGCCACAATAATGTTGCTAAGATCTGCACAAGGAGAGGCTAAAACTATAGGACTAGAAGACTCCTCGCTTCCGTATTATAAGTATCAGTCAAAAGTTGTTTCGGACAATGGTACCCATAAATTATACTGGGACAGAGAAATCCTCACTGATAAAACCATTAAAGCCAACCAACCCGATATTCTCTTCCTTGATCGTCGGAAACAATATACTGTAAATGATATTTTACAATGACAACGGTCAAATACTTGTAAGGCCAAGCTATATGTGAGCTCAGTAAATGATTGGTTTCGAATCACACCATTGTCCATCCTTGAAGTGGTTTTCTGTGATTTCCCATTTTCAACTCCAGCCAAATGCTGGGATGGTACCTTCTAATAGGCCTTCCAACTCTTTGCCCAGTTTTATTCACCATTCATTTCATCTCTCGTATGCTTCTCTCATGAGATTGGTTTCAAAGATAGCATCTTCTCATATAAATTACTCACCACATAGAAATCAATGGATCTTGTCCCCGACCCCATAGTAATGGGAATGCACATGTGATACTGTTATGTCAATTTCTTTCTTAACTAAATTAGGTTATATTGTCTCATTTGTTCTTGCATAATGGACCATGAGTGAAGAAAAGGTGAATCAGTAACTCTGGCCTGCATTTAATAATACACTGTCTTTTACACCATGCCTAACCAAATAAGTTTCTTTTTTTCATGACCACACAGGAGTTAAAAGTATTGTAATAGTTATGCCTTTCAATAGGTGGAAGCAACACCTACCGTCTTGGTGGTCAGAGGAGGCCACAGTACGCTCAACCACCAGGCTTGTCGGTGACTTCATCTGTACCGAAACCAGTGGATCCTGTTGGTTCAGCTCCAGTGACTGGTTATGTTCCTAGCAGCTATTCCAGTCCATCTCTCTCAGCATCAACATATGCGTCAACACCTCTGGTGGCTCCTGGCCAAGGCTCTGTGATGGCCGCCACCATGACGTCTGTCCCCACTGTCAGTGCAGGGGGGCCAATGTCAGCATACCAGACTGCTCAATCTTCACCTGAACCTGCTGTGATACCTCCATCTTTCAGTAACCTGGTAAGCTATTAGACTGTCAGGTTCTAAAATTGGCTCTTAAAACTTACTAATATAATTTTGTTGGACCTTTATACGGTTTGATTTAAATAAATGCTAAATCTAACTCGTTGGTAGTGAAACTTACGGATGTCCAGAAGTTTCTCTGCTCTTGGTTTCGTACCGCAATGTGTTAGGAGCTCAGAAATTGAATAACTTGTTTAACCTCGAGAATACCACCTCTTTGGCAGAAGAGGAAATAAAGCATGCTCCACCAATACCACATGCAGGTCTATTGCACATCTGTGTGACATTGTGCCGCCCATACGTCTATTCAATTACCTATACATTTTTTATTGTAGATGTCATGCCTCCCAGCTATACCCTCCTTTCTAATCTGACTCGTAAGGCGTGGTGGCTCAGCGGTCAAGCTGTCTGCCTCTCACTAAGGTGGATCGGGTTCAATTCCCTCTCAAGAGCACAGGCACTAGAGCAGAATAAATTCTTCGCTATTCTCCTGCTAGGTGACTTCAACCTTCAAATTGACTGGCTCTTGAACGAAACTCCGAAAGCTCTTAATTCTCTTTCTGAAAAATTTCTATCATGCTTTTACGGCCTATTTCTTCAGCAGCTGGTAAAGCAACCCACTCGAATCACGGACCATAGCAGAACCACCCTGGACCTAGTGCTCACAGATAATGTGGACATAGTGGACTCCGTTGAAGTAATTGAAGGCGTGTGTGATCATGAAGCAACCAGGGTTGAACTGAAATTACTCCACCCAAAATTGAAGAAAATATACAAAACAGCTCTCAACTACAACAAAGCAAACTGGTCATTATTAAATTCTCTGTTTCGCTCCAATCTTCCTGTAGTGCACACCGTTGACATAGAAACCCTCTGGACAGAGTGGAAAAGTATATTCTGGCAGTGTGTACAACAGTGCATTCCACAAGTTAAATTAAATGGCAATCGTCGATCTCCTTGGATTACCAATGAGATTGTACTAATGTTAAAAAAGAGAAATAGATTGTACAAAAAATGGAAACATAACCCTACCCCCACTAATCTCCATAAGTACAAGATCCAACGGAATTTAACGAAAATCACTATTAGAAACAGCCATAGCAATTTCATCTGGAATTTGGGCTCCTTGGACACGAAATCTCTGTGGCGATATATCAGCTCCAGATCAAGAAGCACGCCCTCCACGAATTTCACGTATAATGGCAAAATTTTATCTGAACCCGCGGAGATTGCGCAATCATTTTGCTCCTCCTTCTCTCAGAACGTTTCTTCCTTTACGCCATCACTAAATTATATAATAGATCGAAATATTCCTTTCCCTAAACTTGAATCCATTTATTTCTCCGTTGATGAGGTCTGCAAGTTGTTGTCATCTTTACCCCCCAATTCCGCTACTGGACCTGATAATATACCCGCAAGAATTCTCAAAACGTGTGCTCAGGCCCTCGCTCCATCCATCTGCACAGTATTTAACACCTCTTTTCAATATGGGAAACTACCATCTGATTGGAAAATCGCCAACGTTGTTCCTGTCCACAAAACTGGTAATAAGGAATCGGTAACCAACTACCGCCCCATATCATTGACATCCATATTGTGTAAGGTAATGGAGCGTCTGCTATCAAGGGAGATGTTGCGTTTCCTGAAAGAAACAGGTTCTCTTAACGAACACCAGCATGGGTTTCTACCTGGACGTTCCTGTACAACGCTACTCACATCAGCTGTGGACGACTGGCAACAAACTTTGGAAAGAATACCAGGCGGTCAAGTGGATCTCGTTACTCTCGATTGGACCAAGGCTTTTGATCAGGTTCCCCATTCACGTCTCCTTGATAAACTGCGCTCCTACAGCTTCGGTGGTAAACTAGTGGGGTGGTTGACTGACTTTTTTACAAACCGGCATCAGAGAGTAGTCTTCCAAGGCGCTCATTCCTCTACTGTTTTGGTCCCATCTGGTGTCCCTCAAGGATCTGTCCTTGGTCCTCTACTTTTCAACATATTCATGTTGGATCTTCCCCATGCAGTCTCCTCAAACATCTACCAATATGCCGACGACACAACCCTCTATCCCAAGATCAAAGACAATGGTGACCTCACCGCCCTGCAGGAGGATCTAAATAACATCAGTGTCTGGTGCAAAATTAACGGCCTGGCTGTCAATTCTTCCAAAAGTAATCTAATCTCCCTATCCCGTAATCGAATTCCAGCGGCCAACCCTTATCACTTTGAAAACACTCCGATTCCCCGTGTGCAGTGCGTCAAACTTCTTGGACTCAACATCACTTCCGACCTGAAATGGAACACCCACACCGACGCAGTGAGGAACCAAGCTGCACGCCAACTGGGTATGCTAAGCAGAAATCTACGTGACTGCCGTACCAAAGTGAAGAGGACCGCCTACCTGAGTCTAGTACGACCGCTGCTAATTCACGCGTGCCCTTCATGGAGCCCCGGTACCAAGGGAAATATCCTTAAGCTTGAACAGATACAAAATCGTGCCACTAAATTCATTCTTTCGAAAAATTCCGACGTAGACTCTAAAATCAGACGCCAAAAATGTAGCCTTCCATCTATTGAGAACCTATTTACCCAAATTGATTTGTTATACCTGAGAAAACTTTTTAATAATACAGACTCATCTGCTATTTTAGACAAAATTTCCCTTGGCTGCCGATCAGCTCAGAAGGGCCGCGGAGTTACGCTGTACGCCCCACTACCCAGGACTGAGTCGTACAAACTGGGGTTTGTAAATAGATCGGTCTGTGCATGGAACAGCCTACCGTGTTCCCTGAAGGCCAGCAACAATAATGCCGTTCAGTTTAAGAGGAAGCTGCGGCATTATTTGTTCATCAAGTAGGTTGTTCCTCATAAATTATGCCCCGATTCTTTGTTGTGCTAGTGTTTCCTGTGTATCTCCATTTACAATATTTATGTGACCTCTTCTCTTGTTTTCCTGCCTTATCCTATATAAATTTACCATCCCTCTAATGTATACTGTAAATAATTTATCATTGCTCGATTCTCACTAATTGCCATCTTGTGTACATATGTAAATATAACCCAGTATATATAGTGGGGGCTCTGACGCATCCCGAATGTGACTTGGGGCTTTGCTCTTTTCAGAGACTCCCTTCAGTGTAATGTAAATATAGTGTAAGGCACTGATGAATAAATATGAAATGAAATGTCCTGTGGTTCAGATTCCATGTAAAAATAGAGGTCCCGTGGCTCCTGATTGCGAGATTAACGGTCATGTTACACTACAATCTTCCTTTCTAATCTGACTTCTAAGGGTAGCCTCATCCTGCCTTTTAATTTTCTGCCATTGTTTCCATGCCTTTCTTGCATCAACAATCACATTATGATTTTAAAAGCATTGTGTGTTTGCAAATGATGCTCAGAATAATACCTGAAGGTAACTTCCATGTCTATGAACTGTTAAATGAAATTTTGGAACGTGACATCATTCTTACCATAGCATAGCATAGAATGGAAAAGAAGAGACAAGAAATTAATCATATTATTTGTTCCATATTGATTTACTATGCAGTATTTTTCGAGAATTTTTAAAAGGAATACAGAATACAATTACATTGATTATTCTAAAAAGAATTATAAATGCTCTATATCTGCCTTGTCAACACCTTTACGATTCAATGATATAATTCTTTTACATTTGATAAGTTTCAGCTATAAAATATAGCTTTCATCAGCCAATACACTATTTGAGAGGACACATCATGATATGTCACAACCGTTATAACACTTTTTGCTGTCACTTATCCATCTTGTGAAAACATAACTACTCTTTCGTAACTAATTGTTTCTTTTTCTGAGAGATAAACATAATAAAATTACATTCATTCAAATTAAAACTTTAAAAGTTGGTTTCTCCCTGAGGAAGAATTTTAGAACTTGGTTGTTATCATTAAAGCCCTGCACGGATGCGGATATAGTTTGCATGGCTGTGCAGGTAGTGGATAAGCTGCTGATAATGTTTGGAGAAAATTTGTGGATAGTCTTTAGAATACAATCCGAACTTGTTTAATATCATTATTCGGACCCGGATGTTTATGACACACCAGTATCATATTTTTCCGTTATGTTGTTTTCTTGACAAATGTAAGATTATGATTTAAGCTAATCTCATTCAAATTATGTCATTAAAAGCATAATTAACACTCCGAACAGGAAAGGGTTGCAATTCGAGCTGTATAACATTCATTTTAAACATAGTACATGACATACAAAGCCTAAGGGAACGACTTTTTCCTCAAATGTCTAAATATGTTGCTTTAGTAATTTATGCTTTATCTAATTTAAAATATTATTGTAAAACCAGTAAATTCGGATATCAAACATGGGAATGGGGTTGCGGGGCGGATAACGTTTTATTTATCCGCACAGGGCTCTAGTTGTCATGTCAATGCAAACTCAATACAATTTGGTTAGACATGATTCTTAAAAGGTTATCCCTTCTTCAGTGAAAGTTCATAATCATCTGTTGATGCATCAAGACCATTTTCTTAGTCCAGACCTAGGCTAATTATTTTTTGTTTAACCCTCGGACACTCACGCTAGTAATAGATACAGCGTTACTCGCGCGGGATACATATGTAGTCCAAACAGTTAATCAATCTGATGGACTCGCACACGTTATTTTCGGTGTTTAGTTTCAATAATATCATAAATAGTAGTATATATAAGTATTCTAAGCTAAATCTGGAGATTTTATGTAGGCATTTATCTTCATATGGAGAGAAAATACAGAGTTAAGAAGAAAATTCAATTTTATCGTACTTCTTTGGTAAAACTGCAACAAAAATAAAACTAATGGAACTAGAACTGTTAAATTATTTTTTATGTAAACCTAAATACTTACATTAGTGCATATTTGGATGGGAATTAAACAAAAATAAAACTAGGTTAGATAGTTAATTACCTTAGAAAATCAGCACTTACTATGAACAATTTCAGTATTATCATTTATTTTTTCTCGAAGTTTCGAAGTTTATTTTTGCCCTTTTGACTACAATCTATAGTCCAAGAAATCCATAAGCTGCTCGCACTAATTTGTCACTCAAGCATTTTGTGCAAATGGACACAATGATCCGAGAAGACCTTCATTGCACTTTGCGCATCTGTTCCTTGTTGTTTTATCCCTTCCTCGTCCACACAAGAAGCAACAGACTACTTTATTTCCACTACACTCAACCTATCACTACTTTCATATAAACACTGACTGATTTGAAAGTCATCTACTTGACCGCCTCCTGTGAGGCAACATATCCTTTTCACGTTCAAATCTAAAACAGCGATGCTCGCGCGGGCTACTATTGTAGCCCAGACGACTTCTAATGCATCTGGTGTCAGTTTGGTACAGTTGGAATCACCCCAGTCTGTTAAATACATCATCAACAGGCAGCTACAGAGATTCTCAATATTCCTAGCAAAAAATATACTCTACGCTACAACAAAATAAATCACTGCGAGTATCCGAGGCTTAATTAAACATTTCTAAGAGTGGTTTTAAATGTGACAATGCACTAAAGTTATAATGTGTTCTTTCATATTGTGGAAACGTTGACTTATATTTGAGTAGCCCGTTTGCAAAAGCCGCTAAGTGCATTATAAACGAAACCGAGTAAATGACGAAAAACTGCTACGACCAAACTATTTAAGCTAATACCATATTTTTTACCCCTGAAAATCAACATAAAACATTTATTATTCAGTTAAAATCTGTGAAATCTACGGTTGGATCTTCAGTCCCAAAACATAAATTAAAATATTGACTTAGCGGTTTTTTCACACGTTTTGTGCAGTTAGCGACATTTGCACCCGTCACAACGAGTCTTGAATGAAACTTCGGTTGCAAAACCCACTATTTTGTTGTTTTACGAATGCAATTTGGATAAGATTTTTAATATAGAACTACTTTAGTTTCAATGTGGTTTATTAGGAAAAATATATTTTGAAAAAATAGAACACGTTGGGTGCGATAAAAGTTTTTTTAAATACATCTTAAACACCATGCAACGTCTTTTAGACAAAATAAAAATTGTTCAAATAATAACATGCACAAAACAAGGAAAAATGGCCCATAAGTTAGGTCAGGTCATCCTCGACACCGTCCATTAGCTCAAAATCTGATGGATCTTCGTCTACTTCCTCTTGAGGTCGGACGATATTGTTGCGAATGGCTTCTAGCTCCTAAAATACCTAATTGAAAAATTTTAGGTTGCCGTTCGTTGGCCAGTTTTCGCCGAAGTGCACTCTAAAGGCCGTCGATCGTATTCTAGTTTAGTGTCTTTGAGTGCAACACCTACATGAATTGGTGAAGGACCAGGATGTTTGTTAAAATTCGTTCCTCTTTTCATGATGCTCCTCCCCTCTCCAACCTCAACATTGTAGAACGGCTGTCAGGTGGGATAAATGAGTGGCCCAATATTGGGAACCATGTCTGTATTTCCTCTACACATCCATCTAGCATTGACCAGTGAGATAGCATGCTGATCATAGTGTCGTTTTTGTTCTGAACCTCACAGCCTAAGTATTTTGCACCTTAAACATTTATACTAGCCAGTTTGTGTTAAACTGCCGGCGCTATTTCGTTTGATCTTTTGGCATATTAATGTTCTAACCAGACGTAAGAAGTTGTTTTCAACTCGAATATCCACGGGTTCAACTACTTCAACTTGCACTATTTCTCCCACTACTTCTGCCATTTCTGTTCTTCCCTCCGTGTTTACAACATCCGCAGTAGCATTACAGTCCACAAAATGCAATAAATGCTTCACTTAAATACACAAGATCACTCATTTCTCTAGCTTGAAATGCCCACAAGCAAGAAACAACTTGTCGATCAACTGTGCTTTTAAACTGTGTATTTTGACAAGGCAGAATATCATCGTTGCGTGCGCTTCCTCAGTAGTGCAGCCAACCCAAATCCGAAACCCAAAACTATCCTTCCAGATTGCAATAAAATTAATATTAATTATTTATCGTAAAAGAGTTTTGTGGGAGGGATATCGGCAGTTCTTGTACCAGTTAGCGTATTTTGCAGCCGTATGAGGCAAGGCAGACGCCATACTTATGGAACATAGCGGTCTTTGGACACGTGGAACATTAATCTGGCTTTGCAACCGTAACATGCATTTAGCGGTTTATGCAAACGAACGCGATTTTTGTTGGCCATTTTCAACGGCTTTGAGCAGGTTATGCACCCTGAAACTTATTCCATCGTGTAGCCAGTTAGAAGACAAACGTGACGGTGTGCTCAACTCAAAATCGACAAAAAGTGCACTTAGCGGCCTTTGCATCTGGGCTACTCATTTGTAATGTTGTAATTATTATCAGCTGAGGATGGAATAATTTAGCCCAAAACATTTACTGTTACTTATAAATATACATATGTAGTACACTATGAAGGAGCAGATGACCTTGCTGTTCTGCCCCTAAAACAACAATAACGTACTAACTAACTAACCAGTACACTATGAGC
Organism: Meconema thalassinum; assembly: GCA_946902985.2. Taxonomy (NCBI): domain Eukaryota; kingdom Metazoa; phylum Arthropoda; class Insecta; order Orthoptera; family Tettigoniidae; genus Meconema; species Meconema thalassinum. Next base: position 272,357,784 of record OX336390.1, on the reverse strand, counting down.
ATTTCAGCTCTTTGAAACTGTGTGGCCTACTACTGTATTTACAGATGTATGACTGGCATGTGCTGCATTGTTCTTTGGGTTTCCTTTATTTGTGCCAATCACAGCCGACACTACAACTAGGCCTAATTTCCTCGTTCCCCCCCCCCCCCCCTTTCTTTTGGTGATTTGGAATATAAATACTCTAATACTGTATGATTCTACAGCCGGCCCCGTGGTGTTGGGGTAGCGTGCCTGCTGGTGTATTCCTTGGAATACACGGTAAGATAGAGTAAGCCTTTGCTTCTCTTTGCTTTAGTTCATCCCTTCCTTTTTTCTCAAACACCAACAGTGATCTCCTGATTTCTCTTTGTTGGTATATGTCTCTCATATTACCTGTAAGTCTGTTCTAGATATATATCTTCCTTGACCCACCTAGCGTCATCTAGCAGCGAATCTCTGAAGTTCCTCAATTCTTCCCTGTATGAGAGGACTTCCTTATCAATCTAGCCACCAGATCTCGTCGCCATCGCCAGCTATCATCTCCGTGATCAAGAGAACTTTCACGAAAGGGAAACTTGCCCCATTTTTCTCGTGATCCCTACTTAAACATAGGAGTTCTAGAAACTTCCTTTCAATTGTTCTCTTCAGGTTTCACAATAAGTGACCTGCCCTATTTGTATAATCTCCTATGTATAATCTACCCACGTAGTTCAGTGTTAATACAAGAAGTTATAGAAACTTCTATTTCATTTCTTCCTGTTTTTGCTGTTGTTACTTTCGAAGTTGTTATTATTTCTAAGATACTTATCTAGAAATCTTTTAAGTACACACCTTGTACTTGACTTATTGTTTAACTTTAATTACGTCAGTTATCTTTAAATTTTTCATTTATTCATCTTAGCCATTTCAAAATCTTACGAAGATTTTAAAGCATATAAAAGGTTTTAAACCAAAAGAATTATCAATTGCCTGGCGCAAGCTTTAGATGTTTTCGGAGGTCTGCAACCCCAATTATTTATAAAAATCAAAATTATATATTTGTTACATAAACTACTTCCTTTTACATTGTTAAATAAATTAAAGATTTGTTCTTTGCTTTATCATTTCTCTAACATAACGGTTAGGCAAGATCCTGTCTTCCTTGACTCTTCCTATTTAATAAAAATAAATCTATTGATAAGGTTTTCACCACTTGTTGCATTTGAGCAAGAACTCTTAGCTATTAACTTAGTAAAGTCTTATCAATAAATGATAAAAATGGTCCGGTTAGCTCAAACAATGCCAGCGTTTCGCCCCAGTGTACCGTTGGGCTCGTCAGTTGGTACAGACACACCTACCAATACGCGTGGCTAGCACATACTGAGAAGGCCATGCAAGACACAAAATACAAGCAGTATTGACATCACGAGCATGCCAATGTGCTACGGGAGTCAAACTCCCTTTCGTAAAAACAAAAGCCTTACCTTGGCAATCCAAATAAGGTTTTTAATATTCCCGAAGGGAATATGATGTAGTTTCCATTTGAGCGGATGAATTATCAATAAATGATAAAAATGGTCCGGTTAGCTCAAACAATGCCAGCGTTTCGCCCCAGTGTGCCGTTGGGCTCGTCAGTTGGTACAGACACACCTACCAATAGGCGTGGCTAGCACATACTGAGAAGGCCATGCAAGACACAAAATACAAGCAGTATTGACGTCACGAGCATGCCAATGTGCTACGGGAGTCAAACTCCCTTTCATAAAAACAAAAGCCTTACCTTGGCAATCCAAATAAGGTTTTTAATATTCCCGAAGGGAATATGATGTAGTTTCCATTTGAGCGGATGAATTATCAATAAATGATAAAAATGGTCCGGTTAGCTCAAACAATGCCAGCGTTTCGCCCCAGTGTGCCGTTGGGCACTTCAGTTGGTACAGACACACCTACCAATAGGCGTGGCTAGCACATACTGAGAAGGCCATGCAAGACACAAAATACAAGCAGTATTGACGTCACGAGCATGCCAATGTGCTACGGGAGTCAAACTCCCTTTCATAAAAACAAAAGCCTTACCTTGGCAATCCAAATAAGGTTTTTAATATTCCCGAAGGGAATATGATGTAGTTTCCATTTGAGCGGATGAATTATCAATAAATGATAAAAATGGTCCGGTTAGCTCAAACAATGCCAGCGTTTCGCCCCAGTGTGCCGTTGGGCTCGTCAGTTGGTACAGACACACCTACCAATAGGCGTGGCTAGCACATACTGAGAAGGCCATGCAAGACACAAAATACAAGCAGTATTGACGTCACGAGCATGCCAATGTGCTACGGGAGTCAAACTCCCTTTCATAAAAACAAAAGCCTTACCTTGGCAATCCAAATAAGGTTTTTAATATTCCCGGAGGGAATATGATGTAGTTTCCATTTGAGCGGATGAATTATCAATAAATGATAAAAATGGTCCGGTTAGCTCAAACAATGCCAGCGTTTCGCCCCAGTGTGCCGTTGGGCTCGTCAGTAAAGTCTCTCTTAGCTTTAATTGCTAATTCTAACTGGCCAGTAAGGCAAGCATAGCTCGCTACGCCAGCTTCCTGCTTGTGGAGATTCTCTCCAACACTTATGGTTGGTTTTTCAAAATATAAGTGTTTCTCATTGTCTAAACTTTTAGTCGGCGCCTCGCTGGGTAAAAGCTTAGTCATTCCTAAATGCAACTATTGGTACACTTACCAAAATTATTACCAAAGGTATAATTGCTTTATCCCTATCCTTCTTGGAAGCATTTGGTCGCTCTTTAGAAATTCTACAATTTCAAAAACTAAAATATCGAAGCTGATTCAAATTATTTGCACTCTTCAAATTACTTGTTTAGAAACAAACTCCTTTGAACAGATACACAATAAATTTGTTACTCTGTCTTGCCAGACCACCACTCTTCCCCATAGTAGGCATATGTATGCTTGAGAGGGAATACACTACAGCAACTTTCTTGCAAACAGCCCAAGTTCCAGCTGCGTTTTCTGTTAGCTTCGCTCAGGTCCCTATCCACTTTAGGTATCGGAGAGCGGATTTGCAGTGGCAGCTGCCTTTGAGTATACTTAAAGTTAAAATTATAACTTCTGTTGGACTGTCGTCCTAATTCTCCATCCTTTTTCTCCAGTCCGAAACCCACTTCTTTTTCTTCATCATCTTCCCTTGGGGGTTAGGTTATTCCCTAGCTAATAATCTACCCAAAATTTGGTGCCGAAACCCGGGAGAGTCCATTTATGAAATTTTTTATTTTTGTCAAGGGTTATTTGACAATATTTTGCAAATCATTAATATCTTCTTTGAATCTTTCAGCTATAGCTTCACCGTGCAAAGCCTGTGTAGAAGAAAGAGGCCGCTCCTGTCTCCTTTGGTGTGTCCCTTTCTTTCAACTTATTTGCTGCTGCCAGTCTGACAGCATTTCCAAGGTTCCACAGTTTCGTAAATTATACTTTAATCTACCTATTTTGTCATGGCTCCTACAGAAAAGGATAAGGATGAAAAACTTACTTCTAAACGAGCATCCTATAAAGGGCCAATTGCCCGATTTAGGAAATACATCAAAGAGCTAGATCCCTCTGAAGCTCAATTAGATTTGTTAAAACATCGTGTAAAGGATTTTGAACGTTCATATGAAAATTATTGTAACATCCAAACTGAAATCGAAACTTGTATGTTCAATCAAACTGAAGATCGAGTCGAAGTAGAAAACCAATATTACGAGGGTATAGGTTCTGCTTTAAAAATAATACGCCAACTCGAAGAAGAACAGAAAAAGGACGGTTCTATTCTTGGTTCCCTTCACGAACAACAAACCTCTTCTCGCGATGGCACTCACAAGCCCAAACCAATCCTACCTAAGATTGATTTACCCCACTTCTCTGGAGACGAATCTACTTGGGATTCTTTCTATGAACTATTTTGTTCTCTTGTTCATGACAATGAAGACATTCAAGTCATCTACAAGTTTCATTATTTGAGATCTATCCTCCGAGGTCAAGATTTGCAGTTAGTTGAAGCACTCCCATTAAGCGCCAAAAACTACCCCATTGCCTTTAACTTGTTGAAAGAAAGATACGGTAATTCTCGGTTACGTATTCAACGCCATATGAAGGCTCTATTTAACTTACCTGCATCACAGCACAATGACGTCACTAGTTTGCGTACTCTCATTGATACAACACAACTTCACGTTAAAGCTCTATCCCAATTAGATCAACCCACTGATCACTGGGACACTTTCCTAATACACTTAGTGGTTTCTAAAGTCGATGTTGCTACCCTCAAAGCTTGGGAGATTGAACTTTCCAGAGAAGACGATTACTCTTACGAGCATTTAGTCACTTTCATAAATGCTAGATGCCAACTCTTAACTGCTTTAGCTAATCAAAATGAACCCTCATCCCCTAGTTCTAAATTTAAATCAATGTCTCTTAAACCTAAAAGCGAATGCTTAGCGTCTAGTACCCAAAAACCTGGGTCCAGCTCATTTAAACTCAAGTCAAACACCACTGGTTACCCAACTAGGTCTAGTGAACGCCGTATTGCTAGTTCTCTCGTTTTAAACACTCAAGGCGAACCCCGTAAGAGTTTAAATGAACCATTAAAGTGCATACTTTGTAAAGATTCCCACGCCTTATATCTATGTAAATCTTTTAAAGAACTGTCAGTCGACGACAGAAGAAAATTAGTTTCCCAGAATAAGCATTGCTTCAACTGCTTAGCACCCACGCATTCTGCTTCAAATTGCAAGTCCACCAGACTTTGCTTCCATTGTGAAAAAGCTCATCACACTTTACTACATCGTCATGATCAAGCAAGGTCATCGACCGCATCTACTTGTCAGTAACGTGACAATGCTAACAGTTCCAATGCTTCATCTTACATTCAAAATGCCAAGTCCATACGTAGTGCCCAAGTACTATTGTCCACTGTCCAAATCGAAGTTCAGGATAACTTTGGCAACTGGGTCCGTGCACGCGGTCTTCTTGATTCAGCGGCAACTCATGATTTTGTGTCTAATTCTTTGATTAGAAAACTAGGCCTACCAGTAAACCCCACTTCTATTAACGTATCGGGCATTAACGCAAAAACTCAAAAACCCAAGCTTTACAGTTTTCAAAGCTAACCATAAGAGACATTTGTCACAGAAACAACTTTCTCAAACTGAATTGTCTCCTTCTCAATAGCATAGGAGAAGATACTCCAAGTCACTCTGTGGATATTTCAGGTTTAAACATTCCCTCGCATTTAAGGCTAGACGGTCCTCTGTTCAATGTACAAAACCCCATTGACATACTCTTTAGTGCCAATGTTTTCTGGAATTGCCTTCGTAAACAGGTTCGCAAGTTATCCTCAAACGTGGTTGCCAGAGACACTAATTTTGGATGGATCGTCACCGGTCAACTTCCTCATTATTCTCCCCAACCCGTATCGCAATGTTATTTCGCTAATACTGACTTGGAACAGTTCTGGAGGCTCGAAAGCATTGATTCTCCTAATGTGACCTCTTCAGAAAACGAATTCTGTGAGCAACTTTTTCTGAACACCACCACTCGTTCTTCTGATGGCCGGTTCATTGTTCAGATGCCAAGATTACATAATCCCCCTAAACTTATTAACTCTCAACCCAAAGCTCGAAAAACTCTCTTTGCCATCGAGAGCAAATTCAAGAAAGAACCTCTCGTTAAACAGCAGTATACTGATTTCATGGATGAGTATGAAAGCTTGGATCATACGGAAGTTGTCAGCAAATCTGATGACGAATTGCACCCCCCAATTGAAACGGTTTTCTTAAATCATCATCCCGTGTGGAAAAACCCTCTTGTAAAGGATAAAATCCGAGTTGTTTTCAATGGTTCATCACCTGACGTTAATGGCAACAGTCTTAACGATACTCTTTACTCTGGTCCTGCTATTCAGTCAGATTTATCTGCTATACTCTTAAACTTTCGATTATTTCCCATAGCTGTTATAGCGGATATAAAACAGATGTACCGTCAAGTTTTAATTCAGCCTGAACAACGAGATCTCCAAAGAATCTTGTGGCGCGACGAAATCAGCAAGCCCATTAAGGTATTTCGCTTAAAGACGGTTACTTATGGCTTAAAACCTTCCGCTTTCCTTGCTATCCGATGCCTACACTTGTTAGCCTCTCAAGATGGTCATTTATTTGACTCTAAAGCTTCCGAAGCACTACCTACGTCATTCTATGTCGACGATTACTTGCAGTCCTTCCCCACTCTGGAGGAAGCTTCCTTCGTGTCTCTAGAACTTCAAGCATTGTTAAAGAATGGAGGATTCCCACTTCATAAGTGGAATTCCAACTCCCACGAGTTTCTCGCCCGGTTTCCTATTGAAGATGTAGATCCCTCCTCCGTCGAAATTCGTGGAAACTCCGAATCCATAAAAACTCTTGGAGTTCATTGGTGCACTAGCACTGACACTCTCATCTATAAAGTTTCGCTTGCAGAAGAGCTCCCTAATATAAAGGGAACAGAATTCCGCCTGATCAATACAACACTTTCAGTTAAGGGGCTATATTAAACCCATTTGGATGGTACATGTTTCGAGTCCTCCCTTGGCCCCTTCATCAGCCATACATATAAACATATTGTCAGTACAATTATCAGAATAAAATTGAAAAGGTTAAAACTAACATAAGATAACAGGATGAAATAAAACATAAAAACCATGAGGACAGTGTGGTACAAATAAATTAAGTAAAACTTATCCTAAGAAAAACTTGCGAATATCACAAACAAATGGAAAAACACATTAAAAAACAGTATATGTTAAACCCGTGGGGGTTTGCCTGTTCCTCTATCGGGCGCGTCCCAGGTGGCGGATAGGGGGGCTCGCCGGACTTGTCCGGAGGGTTTGAGGGAAATAAAATACCTCTCGCGGACCAAAAACAGGCCCCTCGCCAGGGTTATGGTGAAGCTACGTTAGGCCTAGCAAGCCAGTAGTGGATATGAAACTGCTTTTAAAACGGGAACGGGCCTCGGAAAGGACAGATCTAAAGGAAGCAGACCTGGCTATGGAAATGGACTACGAATCGGAACTTTGAATATAACTTCATTGACGGGAAGAGTGGAGGAGGTTGTGGATATGATGGAGAGGAGAAAACTGGATGTACTCGGACTGGCAGAGACCAGATGGAGAGGGGAAGGAAGAAAAGAACTGAGAAATGGCTTGCAGCTATACTGGATAGGAAATGAGGAGGGGAAGAGAAATGGAGTGGGAATGGTGGTGAGAGAAGGGCTGAGGGAGGAAGTAAAGAGGGTAAGTGATAGAATAATTAGAGCCAGAATCACTGTGAAAGGTAGAAACCTGGACATTCTGCAAGTCTATGCACCACAGGTGGGATGCACAGAAGGCGAGAAGGAAGAGTTTGAAGAGGAGTTGCAGAAGCAGTTAGTGGGGTGAGACCTGATAGTCATGGGAGACCTAAATGCCCATGTCGGAACTGATAGAAGAGGTTTTGAGGAAGTGATTGGTGGTGAAGGATGGGGAAACAGGAATAAGGAAGGAGAGAGATTGTTGGAACTGTGCAAGATAAATGGGCTAATGGTTGGAAACACATGGTACAAAAAGAGAGAGAGCCATAAAATTACTTGGTACAGCAGGGATTTGACTAGGAAATCAGTGGTGGACTATATTCTATGCGGGAAGGAGACAAAGAAGAGTATCACGGATATAAGGGTAATACCTTCAGAAGCCCTGGACAGTGACCACCGTCTGCTGGTCGCCAAGGTGAGAGGACTGAAGGAAAAGAGGAGAACTGAGAACCAAGAAAGAAGAATAAGGACATGGAAGCTGAAGGAGGATGGAAATAAGGAGAAGTTCCAGATATTAGTGAGGAACAAATTACCGAAGGATGATCCGAAAACAGGTGAAGAAGAATGGAATAGGTTCAAGGACGTGTTGGTAGAAGCAGCGGAAGTCGTGTGTGGCAGAACTAGTGGAAAGAAAAGGTGGAAGGAAACACCATGGTGGAACCCCAGAACTAAGGAAGCAGTGAAAAAGAAAAATGAAGCATTCAGGAAATGGTTCCAACAGAGGACAGACAGAACAAGAGAAGAATACCAAGAGCGGAAGAAAGAAGCAGGAGAAGTAGTGAAGGAAGAGAAAAAGAAATGGCTGGAGAAATGGACAGAAATGATGGAGGAGGACTGTGATGGCAGTAAGAAAGTGTTGTATGGAATGATAAAGGCAAAGAGAAGAGATACAGGGGAAAATGTCAGAATGGTGGACAGGAATGGAAAGGAGGTCGAAAATATGGAAGAAGTAAAGGTTATCTGGAGAGAATACTTCAAGGAACTCCTAAATCCAACTAAAACCAGCGTAGTGGACATTGTGGAGGAAGAAACAGACAGTGACCAAGACATTTCAGAGAAGGAATTGACATGGAAAGAAGTGGAGGAAGCATTAAAGAAGATGAAAGGGGGAAAGGCACCGGGAATAGACGAAGTGAGTGTGGAGATGGTGAGAGCAGCAGGGGTGATAGGAACACAGTGGCTCTTTCGAGTAATGAAAGTGATATGGAGGGAGAAGAAAATACCAGAGGACTGGAAAAGAGGGATAATAATACCCATATTTAAAAAGGGAAGTAGGAAGGAATGCAAGAACTACAGGGGAATTACACTCATGTGCCACTGCGCCAAAATATTTGAGAAGGTACTGGAGAGAAGAATTCGGACAGAAGTTGAAGATGGGCTGAGGGAAGAACAGTATGGATTCAGGCCAGGAAGGTCAACAGTTGACCTCATCTTTGCAGTAAGACAGCTACAAGAACACCATTATGAATATGGGAAAGATCTGGTGATGACCTTCTTGGATATTGAGAAAGCATATGATAGTATTAATAGAAACAAGGTATGGGAAGCAATGAGAGCAAAAGCAGTGAACAAGGAGACAGTGGCAAGAGTGAAAGCAATGTACGAGGGAAGCAAAAGCTGTGTAAAGGTGGGAAGAGAGAGAACGGAATGGTTTCAACTGGAGAGTGGTCTGAAACAGGGAAGTGCCCTCTCACCCCTGTTATTTATAGTGGTGATGGACGAAATCATACGAAAAGTGGTAAATAGCATTGGGGAAAGGAAAATGAAGGCAATGTTGTTTGCTGATGACCTTCTGGTATGGGGAGAGGATGAGGAAGAAGTACAAGAGCAATTAGATGAGTGGGCGAAGGTAGTGTTATCATATGGGATGAAGTTCTCAGCACAAAAGAGTGAAGTGGTCATCACAACGAGGAAGAAGAACAGACTGGATATGGGCATAACACTTGGAGGACAGCAGTTGCAGAAAGTAGAATGCTTCAAGTACTTGGGAAGCATAATTGAAGAAAAGGGAGGCAATAGGATGGAAATAAATGAGAGGGGAAGGTGCGCAGATGGATTTTTTAAGAGTGTTAGGGGGATGATATGGAATGAAGATGTACCACAAAAATGTAAAGGAATCATCTACAAGACCTACTTTGTGCCAATTTTGACATATGGTTCAGAAACATGGGTGATGAAGGAAAGGGACAAGAATAAAATACGAGCAGTGGAGATGAAGTTCCAGAGGAGTAGGGTAGGAGTGACAAGAATGGACAGAGTAAGGAATGAGAGAGTCAGGGAGATGGTAAGAGAGGAACCATTGCAAAATAGAATAGAGCGATCTAGGCTACAATGGTATGGACATGTGAGGAGGATGGAAGAGGAGAGGATACCGAAGAAGATGTTTGGAATGGAAATGACGGGAAGGAGGCCAAGGGGAAGACCAAGGGACAGATGACAAAAGGAGTTAAGAAGAGTGTGGAGGAAAGAGGAGTGTGCTGGGACACAGTAAATGACGAGAGATGGTGGATGGACAGGAAACGATGGAGAGGCTTATGTTCCAAGCAGACCCGACCAGCGGTTGGAAACTGCTCAAGATGATGATGATGATGATATGTTAAAATGTGAACTTAAAATGTAATTTGTATGACACTTGTAAAAATCTTCTAGTTTTGATAAAGTAAAATAGCAGAATTCCGTGCCCGAAAATCTAGGGAATTCGACCCATAGAAAAAGTTAAAAATATGTAAAAAACTGATAGTCATGAAATGACTTTGTTGACTTCATACGAAGGATCGTTGGTGGAAAGAACAATACATCGCCATGATGAAAGTTAAATCGGTCAAGCTTGATGAAGGCCTCTTGAAATGGAGACGAAAAGAAAGTTGAGCATCTTGCAATTAGAAAATCCAATTTCTTCAGGTAGACATGTGGGCTTTAGGAGAAACCTAAATCTATATATATAAAGCACAAAGTTTGTCTGTCTGTCTGTCTGTCTGTCTGTGTCTGTTATGTATACAAATCTACACCGTTTCACCGATCTGAACCAAAATTTGTATACTTACCCTTTGGAACCCTGCGGGTAACCGCGTCAACATTAAATTTCGGAAAGACCACCCCATGCACTGCATTTAGGCCCTTTTGCACAAATCTACACCGTTTCACCGATCTGAACCAAAAGTTGTATATTTAACCTTTGGAACCCTGCGAGTAACACTGTCCACTTGAAATTTCGGACAGACCACCCCATTCCCTGCATTTAGGCCCTTTGGTCCAAATCCACACCGTTTCACCGATCTCAACCAAAATTTGTATATTTACCCTTTGGAACCCTGCGAGTACCACTGACCACTTACAATTTCGGACAGACCACCCCATTCCCTGCATTTAGGCCCTTTGGTCCAAATCTACACCGTTTCACCGATCAGAACCAAAATTCGTATTCTTACCCTTAGGTGCCCTGCGAGTAACACTGTCTGCTTGAAATTGCGGACAGACCACTCCATTCCCTGCATTTAAGCCCTTTGGCCCAAATCTATACCGTTTCACCGATCTCAACCAAAATTTGTATATTTACCCTATGGAACACTGCGACTAACACTGTCTGCTTGAAATTTCGGACAGACCACGCCATTCCCTGCATTTAGGCCCTTTTTGCACAAATCTACACCGTTTCACCGATCTGAACCAAAATGTGTATACTTACCCTTTGGAACCCTGCGAGTAACACTGTCTGCTTGAAATTGCGGACAGACCACTCCATTCCCTGCATTTAGGCCCTTTGGCCCAAATCTACACCGTTCCACCGATCTCAACCAAAATTTGTATATTTACCCTTTGGAACACTGCGACTAACACTGTCTGCTTGAAATTGCGGAGAGGCTACTCCATCCCATGCATTTAGGCCCTTTGGCACAAATCTACACCGTTTCACCGATCTGAACCAAACTTTGTATACTTACCCTTTGGAACCCTGCGAGTAATACTGTCCACTTAAAATTTCGGACAGACCACCCCATTCCCTGCATTTAGGCACTTTGGCACAAATCTACACCGTTTCACCGATCAGAACCAATATTCGTAAACTTACCCTTTGGTACCCAGCGAGTAACACTGTCTGCTTGAAATTGCGGACAGACCACTCCATTCCCTGCATTTAGGCCCTTTGTCCCAAATCTACACCGTTTCAACGATCTCAACCAAAATTTGTATATTTACCCTTTGGAACACTGCGACTAACACTGTCTGCTTGAAATTGCGGAGAGGCTACTCCATCCCATGCATTTAGGCTGTTTGGCACAAATCTACACCGTTTCACCGATCTGACTCCAATTTTATATACTTACCCGCAGAACCCGACAAGTAACACTGTTCACTTTAAATTTCGGACAGACCACACTATTCCCTGCTTTTTGGCCCTTTGGCAGAAAACTACACCGTTTCACCGATCTCAACCAGATTTTACATAATTACCGTTTGGAACTCGACGAGTAACACTGTCCACTCGAAATTTCGGACAGACCACTCCATTTCCCGCATTAAGGCCCTTTGGTACAAATCTACATCGTTCAGCGATCGAAAACAAAGTGTGTATACTTACCCTTTGGAACCCGATGCGTAACACTGTCCACTTGAAATTTCTGACATACCACTCCATTCCCTGCATGTAGCTCAGGAATTCCTCGGGGTTGCCAGCTTCCTAACTCACCAGTCATGAGCCCTTGAGGGTGTACCAGAAGTGGTGGGTCTACACACACCCTGCCTCTTTGAGGGCCTTGAGCAGAAGACAGGAGATATTATGAAAAGGAAAAGAAGGCAGACCCCTCGAAGAATGAGGGTATCAGGAAAGATGAGACAAAGCCAATTAAGGCGGGAAATTGAAAGACTCCCTAGCCCTCGGATACCCTAATACAGTCTGGGTCGGAAGAGAACGAGTTGACCAAGGGAGGCCGACAGGAAAGAGAACTGAAATGAGCCCGGCACCAGGAAGTAGAAGCGATGCCAGACTCAGCTGGGGTTCCGTGGTCACCAACCCACGTCCCACAAGTTGTGAGACCCTGGGGGGGGGGTCAGTTGTGAGAATAGCTTGCTGATTCATCGTGAGGTGACTTGAAAGTACTTTCCAGAGCCCGCCGTGTTATCTCCTGCTGTCTATGTTGATGCCAGCACAGGGCCGTTGCGAAACAGTGAGTGATTCCCGGTCAATCTGTATAGGACGGGGAACCCCGAACGTGTGTCATCATATTTCGTCATCATCTGCGATCATCTCAGGTTCGTGCAGCTTGGACCTTTATTCTTTGTCTTTGCCGAGCAGTACGCTCTTTCACTAGACGCATCCAGTACAGGCCTAAGCCAGAAAATAAGGTTGAGACTTTGGAAGACATCGAAGCTAGACACCTGAATTACCTATATCAGTTTTAAAATAACACCATGTTCGTTTAGTAGTCATTTTTTCATTACCTTATTATTATCATCATAAGTGCAAATGACCTAGATGTTACGCGCATCATACCAATAATCACCGCCGCATAAAGTCTTTCTCGACTGTGATTTTTAAAATATTTATTTTTGGTTGGTTGGTTCTTAAGTTTAGGGGCTGCGACAACGCGGTCATGTAGCCCCGTGTACTTTGCGTGTGTGTAGAATCTGTCTGATAACCGGTGTTAATTGTGATGACTGTATTAGTGTGTGTTATCTGTTTTTTAATTTAAGTACAAACTGCAACTTAGAATTCTTCAAATAGTTCGTACTTTTGCCGCCAAGCGCCACCGTCAACGACTACTAGGCCAAGTTCGGAACTTAGCTACTAGACGCCACTGCAGTCGGCTCTTGGCAACGGACGTAGACATCTATGAGCGTTGTTTACCTATCCAATTTAGCTTCACACAGGTGTAATTAGTGGAAGATTCAATAACAAGCCATAAATCTGACATGAGACCGCCGGCTTTACTTCCCCTCCGAAGAAAGGCATACTGACTGATTTTTAACGCTCCTAAAATATCCGAAGGCTTCGGCCGGGTTTGAACCCGCTATCTTGGGCATAGAAGCTCAGCATGCTACCAAATACGCCACCGAAGCCACCATATAGTTATTTTTATTACAGTACATTGTGTACATTATACGTTGAAGTGTCAATTCAATACCGGTAGTAGTTTCCCTTATCATCCTCATCATAAGAGCAAATGACCTACAGTAGATGTTACGCCCATTACACCATTAATCACCACACACAATAAGTCTTCCTCGCCTGTGAATTTTGAAATATGTATTTCTATTACGGTAGTTTGTAAGTTTGACGTGTCAATTGAACAGTAGTTTTTATTATCATACTTATCAAAAGGGCAAATGACCTAGATATTACTCCCTCATTGTCTTTGGGGGCAAATGACTTAGATTTTAAGTCCATTATATTTCTAAGGAGACCTTAAAACATTATCATCATTCCACCGGGCGAAGCCGGGTACTACTGCTAGTGGGAAATAAATCTAGTATAAGAAAAATAAATAAGTAAACGGCAAATAAAATTGGGACAAACGAAAAACGTAGAACGGAAAAGAGCTATTAAAAGAACAAGAAAAGTAACAAACTTACATCATAGAAGAGGAAACGTGACTTCGACGCAGGAAAACGTAGAGAAACTGGCCGGCTGAACAAGTGAAAGTGAACAGCTGAGTGTGAAACATAAAGCAGAGAGTTGGACGGGGAAGGGGAGGCGAAGGAGCTCTGCCGCAGAGTGGTAGAGGTGGGGGGAAGAAAGGGGGATAAGGGAGGGAAGCCAGCTGCGTAAAGAGAGTTAAGGTGGGGGAAAAGGGGAAGAAAGGGAGATAAGGGAGGGAAGCCAGCTGCGTAAAGAGAGCTTAGGGCGGTTTATTATAACCTTTGTTTGCTGTTATGATAAAATCTGACAAAGTGTCAAATAAAACATTGGGGTCAAAACATATTTCATTTAAGTTGGGGGGATTGAAAATTCTCTGTGCGGAGTTAATTTCAATGGACTCTTAAGATATTCATTAGAGAGCCCTTATTAACATGATGCAGAATTTCGAGGTCATTGTCCATGTTGGTAAATTGATGGTTCATCTCACTCATGTGAGAAGCCATGGCTGAAAATCTCCTGTATTTGGCGGCGTTGACATGCTCAGAAAATCTGGTAGTGAAACTTCTCCCCGTTTGACCTATGTAGTTAGTTTTGCAGTCATTACAACTTAATTTATAAATACCAGAAGCACTGTATTTATTTTTGCTGTTCAAAGTGTGTGAATTGAAAAACAAATTGCTATTAGTATGACAGGTTTTATAGGCTATTTTCATATTGCATTTTTTGAAGATGTTAGTGATACTGTATACGGAATTGTTAGGATAGGTGAAAACTGTAAACAAAGGTTTTTCGGGCTTGTCTGGAATTAGGTGGGTGGCTGGTTTATTTTTAATTTTCTTGATGATGTCATTTACATAGTTCAGATTAAAACCATTAACCTTGGTTATCTGATAAATAATTTTAATTTCTGTGTTACGGTCCTGTTTAGAAAGGGGTAACTTGAGGACTCTGTTAACAAAACTGAAAAAGGTTGCTTTTTTATGGGAACCTGGGTGGGTAGAATCTTGTCTGATGATGGTGTGCGTTTGCGTAGGCTTTCTGAAAATTTTATAATGAAGCCTATTGTTTACTTTGGCAACAGAGGTGTCTAGAAAATTAATCTTATTGTCGATAGCTAACTCCAAAGTGAATTTAATGTTGGGGTCTATACTATTCAAATCATTGAAAATTCGGTCAATACCCTGGATGTTGTCATTGACAATTAAGAAAACATCATCAACGTACCTGCCCCAAAACTCTATTCCCTTAATGTTGTTAATTATTTTAGTGTGCTCCAGGTGGTCTAGGTAAATATTGGCGATGATGCCCGAAAGCGGGGAGCCCATGGCTAATCCTTCTTTCTGCTTGTAGATGATTGTACGAATACTAACAAGGCAAGCCAAGCCAACGATGCTAGGAAAGCTAGATTTTCATATAAAGATCTTAGAGTCAAATTGTCGACTATTATCAAGGATATTGATTTTTTGAAAAGATGTAGAACTAACAAACTAATCCCGCAGCACATGAAAACTTATCAAAAGAGAGGCCCCCTTAACCAGTATGAAAATAGAACACAAAAAATTATTAACAAGCGCATCTTTCAAAGAGAGATTAAATTTCTCTACATCAAAAAGAACCACATTAACTTCAAATTATATCTCACTCACTTGAAGGCAGCTAATTTATCATGCAAAGAAGATTGGGACAAATTCATTCCATGGGTGGACAATATTGTCCATGCTAAGTTAGCCAGGAAAATAAGTACCTTAGACAATAAATTCAAAACTTTGTTTAATAAACGTGCAGCACGATCAACACGCTCCGACGCAGGACCACATAAATTTCAAGATCCGGTTAAAAATCTAACTAACGTCCAATTTGACGATTCTGAAATGAATATTCTCAGTAAAGGCCCTAAACACAATTGGAACATTAACATCAACAGTAGTTCCCTTACTACTTTAGTAGCTGAAACCGAAGCAGCAGTCCGCCTACTTCCCATAGATGAACAAAGTGCAGCTAGGCACGAGGCTAACAAGCAAATCAAAAAGATCATAGCGAACAGTAAAAACATTTATCCTGCTGTAGACCATAACCATTCTAGCTTGAAAAAGAAGATCAATGATAATGACATCATTGTTACCAAAGCCGACAAAGGCAATACAATAGTTTTAATGGAAAAACAGGACTACGTTAACAAAACCCTGGAATTTTTCAAAAATTCTAAATTCGAAACAACTAAAAAAGATCCTACGGCTGCTATTCAGAGAAAATTAAAAAATATCATCAAAAATACTGTTTTTCTGTTAGACGAAAAACAAGCTAGCCGCCTTGTTGCCATGAATCCAGGACTTCCAACCTTGCGAGCTTTACCCAAAATTCACAAAATTAATATTCCCATAAGACCCATAGTAAATTTCAGAAACAGTCCGCTTTACAAAACTACACAGTTTATTCAAAGATTCTTAAAAAATCATTACACCTTCAAAGCCAAAAATTTTTTTACCAACACCTTTGATTTTTGCACCAAGACTTCATGTTTATACCTAAATAATGAGCACTCTCTCCACAGTGTGGATATAATAGATATGTACACCAGCATCCCAGTACAGTCTGTTTCAAATATCATTAGGAATAATTTAATTGAAAATGATAAATTATCAAAGGTTGAAATTGAAGAATTTATGACAATCCTTGATCTCACCTTAAGCAATAACTTTTCCACTTTTAATAATGTCATCTACAAGCAGAAAGAAGGATTAGCCATGGGCTCCCCGCTTTCGGGCATCATCGCCAATATTTACCTAGACCACCTGGAGCACACTAAAATAATTAACAACATTAAGGGAATAGAGTTTTGGGGCAGGTACGTTGATGATGTTTTCTTAATTGTCAATGACAACATCCAGGGTATTGACCGAATTTTCAATGATTTGAATAGTATAGACCCCAACATTAAATTCACTTTGGAGTCAGCTATCGACAATAAGATTAATTTTCTAGACACCTCTGTTGCCAAAGTAAACAATAGGCTTCATTATAAAATTTTCAGAAAGCCTACGCAAACGCACACCATCATCAGACAAGATTCTACCCACCCAGGTTCCCATAAAAAAGCAACCTTTTTCAGTTTTGTTAACAGAGCCCTCAAGTTACCCCTTTCTAAACAGGACCGTAACACAGAAATTAAAATTATTTATCAGATAGCCAAGGTTAATGGTTTTAATCGGAACTATGTAAATGACATCATCAAGAAAATTAAAAATAAACCAGCCACCCACCTAATTCCAGACAAGCCCGAAAAACCTTTGTTTACAGTTTTCACCTATCCTAACAATTCCGTATACAGTATCACTAACATCTTCAAAAAATGCAATATGAAAATAGCCTATAAAACCTGTCATACTAATAGCAATTTGTTTTTCAATTCACACACTTTGAACAGCAAAGATAAATACAGTGCTTCTGGTATTTATAAATTAAGTTGTAATGACTGCAAAACTAACTACATAGGTCAAACGGGGAGAAGTTTCACTACCAGATTTTCTGAGCATGTCAACGCCGCCAAATACAGGAGATTTTCAGCCATGGCTTCTCACATGAGTGAGATGAACCATCAATTTACCAACATGGACAATGACCTCGAAATTCTGCATCATGTTAATAAGGGCTCTCTAATGAATATCTTAGAGTCCATTGAAATTAACTCCGCACAGAGAATTTTCAATCCCCCCAACTTAAATGAAATATGTTTTGACCCCAATGTTTTATTTGACACTTTGTCAGATTTTATCATAACAGCAAACAAAGGTTATAATAAACCGCCCTAAGCTCTCTTTACGCAGCTGGCTTCCCTCCCTTATCTCCCTTTCTTCCCCCTTTCCCCCACCTTAACTCTCTTTACGCAGCTGGCTTCCCTCCCTTATCCCCCTTTCTTCCCTCCCCTTTTTTCCCCCACCTCTACCACTCCGCGGCAGAGCTCCTTCGCCTCCCCTTCCCCGTCCAACTCTCTGCTTTATGTTTCACACTCAGCTGTTCACTTTCACTTGTTCAGCCGGCCAGTTTCTCTACGTTTTCCTGCGTCGAAGTCACGTTTCCTCTTCTATGATGTAAGTTTGTTACTTTTCTTGTTCTTTTAATAGCTCTTTTCCGTTCTACGTTTTTCGTTTGTCCCAATTTTATTTGCCGTTTACTTATTTATTTTTCTTATACTAGATTTATTTCCCATTTAGGTTTCTCCTAAAGCCCACATGTCTACCTGAAGAAATTGGATTTTCTAATTGCAAGATGCTCAACTTTCTTTTCGTCTCCATTTCAAGAGGCCTTCATCAAGCTTGACCGATTTAACTTTCATCATGGCGATGTATTGTTCTTTCCACCAATGATCCTTCGTATGAAGTCAACAAAGTCATTTCATGACTATCAGTTTTTTACATATTTTTAACTTTTTCTATGGGTCGAATTCCCTAGATTTTCGGGCACGGAATTCTGCTATTTTACTTTATCAAAACTAGAAGATTTTTACAAGTGTCATACAAATTACATTTTAAGTTCACATTTTAACATATACTGTTTTTTAATGTGTTTTTCCATTTGTTTCTGATATTCGCAAGTTTTTCTTAGGATAAGTTTCACTTAATTTATTTGTACCACACTGTCCTCATGGTTTTTATGTTTTATTTCATCCTGTTATCTTATGTTAGTTTTAACCTTTTCAATTTTATTCTGATAATTGTACTGACAATATGTTTATATGTATGGCTGATGAAGGGGCCAAGGGAGGCCTCGAAACATGTACCATCCAAATGGGTTTAATATAGCCCCTTAACTGAAAGTGTTGTATTGATCAGGCGGAATTCTGTTCCCTTTATATTTGACTTTTAATCAATACGGAACCATGAATGATTGTACGAAGAGCTCCCTAACACAAAAAGACAAATTCTCTCTGAAATTGCAAAAATTTTTGATCTGCTTCAATTCCTTGCCCCAGTTATTGTTATAGCCAAACTTTTCATGCAAGAGCTATGGTCGCTCAAATGTGAATGGGACGACACTGTTCCCCTTTCCTTTCTTAACAGATGGCTCTCTTTTCGCAGCAATTTGCTTGATCTTTCCCTTATTGAAATTCCCAGGAATTTAATTAACGCTCATCCTAATGCATCTTTTTTCCTTCATGTGTTCGCGGACAGTTCCGGAAAAGCTTACGGTTGCTGTGCATATTTGGTTTATCACGGTTCATTAAATGGATCTTCAGTTTCCAACCTTGTTTGTGCCAAATCGAAGGTGGCTCCTCTTAAAACTATCACTTTGCCTAGGCTTGAATTTTGTGCTGCACTCATGGCTGCAGAACTTGTTAAGAAATTACGGGAAGTCTTAAAAGTCGAATTCTCGCAAATCTATCTCTGGAGCGATTCCATAATCACCCTTTCTTGGATCGCCAAAAGCCCCGCTCATTGGCAAACTTTTGTTGCAAACAGGGTTTCCTAAATTCTAACTCTTTCTTCGGGATGTCAATGGAGGCATGTGCCCAGCGCTGACAACCCTGCCGACATCATTTCTCGTGGATGTTTACCCTCTCAATTGGCAGCTTCTCGGTTGTACTGGCATGGGCCCTCGTGGTTAATCGGAGACTCTTCTTGTTGGCCTTCTAAACCTCCAGCTACAAACTTCAACTTGCCTGACGCTAAAGTATCTAAATCTACTGCTTCGTGTCTTGTTTCCAACGTTTCTCATCCCTTGTTGTCCCGCTATTCTTCCTTTCACAAATTAATTCGAATTGTTGCCTATCTTCTCAGATGGAAATATCTTGTGGTCGACCAACCTCTTCTCCCCAAACCACACCTTACCAATCATGAATTGAATCTCGCTACCATTAAGGTTTTGCAACTAACACAGCAAGAAGCCTTTTCTTCTGAATTGTCTTTACTTTCTTCTAAAAGGGATCTTCCCAAATTCAGTCGTCTTCGTGCCTTAGCCCCGTTCCTTGATGACAATAGGTTACTCAGGGTAGGTGGTAGGCTCTCGCAATCTTTGCTTTCTGAGGACAAAAAGCATCCTGTTGTTATTTTGCCTTCTAAACATCACGTAACTTCCTTAATTATACGTGACTTTCATTATCGCAATCTGCATGTTGGTACATGCACACTGCTTTGCCTCTTAAGGGAAAAGTACTGGTTTATAAATGGAATTCATGAAGTTTCCTCTGTAATTCACAAGTGCATTCCTTGCTTCAAAGCGAAACCTAAAGTCAATACTCAATTAATGAGCGATCTGCCCTCCTTTCACTCTTCTCCTATACGTCCATTTGCTGTAACTGGTGTGGACTATATGGGTCCGTTCCAATAACGCAATTCCCCTGAAGCTAAACGCAAATTGTTTGGTAAGCTCTATGTTTCTCTCTTTGTTTGCATGGCTACTGGCGCGATCCATTTGGAACTAGTAACGAATGCCTCTACTTCTTACTTTTTATCAGCTGTCTCTCGCTTCGCTGCTAGGCGTGGTGTTCCTTCGGAGATGTTCTCTGATAACGCTTCCACTTTTCAAGGCGCAGCTTCCTTGTGGAAGAAAGCTCTCACATCTTCTCCTGCCATGGAACAGATTTCTAATTTTTCCTACTCAAAGGGTTTCAAATGGCGTTTTATACCTCCCTACGCTCCTCATCACGGTGGTAGGTGGGAATCCTGCGTAAAGCTCACTAAACGTCACTTAAGAAAGGTTTTAGGTAATCGCATTCTGACTTATGAAGAATTTAATTCGCTGTCTGTTTTGATTGAAGGTGTTGTTAATTCTTGCCCTTTAACTCCGCTTTCCAATGACCCTGATGACCTGCTTCCACTCACACCTGGTCACTTCCTTATTGGCACTTCTCTTTCTGCCCCTCCTACCCTTCCCAACTCTTACAGGGATTCTAATTTACCTATTGTTTGGCGTAAACTTGAAGCCCTCCGCAATTCTTTCTGGAAGAGGTGGAATTTGGAATACTTAACTTCCCTACAACGGAGACAGAAGTGGTTTCTTTCCAATCCCGACATTAAAGTGGGGGACTTGGTCTTGGTTAGGGATATTTCTCCTCCCTTGGTCTGGATTTCTGGTAGAGTGACCGAGTGTTATCCTGGAAGGGATGGGAGAGTTAGGGTAGCCAAGATCTTGACCACTAATGGGCATATCATAAGACCACTGTCTTTAATTGCTCCTTTACCTTTAAACTTTTAATTTCTTGTCTTTGTTCTCAGTTGGTGTTTGCCCCTCCCAGCTTGGTGTATTCCTTGGAATACACGGCAAGATAGAGTAAGCTTTTGCTTCTCTTTGCTTTAGTTCATCCCTTCCCTTTTTTTCAAACACCAACAGTGATCTCCTGATTTCTCTTTGTTGGTATATGTCTCTCATATTACCTGTAAGTCTGTTCTAGATATATATCTTCCTTGACCCACCTAGCGTCATCTAGCAGCGAATCTCGGAAGTTCCTCAATTCTTCCCTGTACGAGAGGACTTCCTTATCAATCTAGCCACCAGATCTCGTCGCCATCGCCAGCTATCATCTCCGTGATCAAGAGAACTTTGTCTACTTTTTCACCCTCCAGGCTGTGCTAGTGACTCCTACTATCAACTCTTTGAAGACCATTTCATCAAGAAGATTTTTATAACTGTAAAGTTGGCTATTCTTATATGTGTTCCTTTTGTCTCCTACCCCCACTCTTTTTCCCTTCCCTGGTCCCTCCGCGCTCCGTTGAGCGTGTCTCACTTGTACGTCGGAAATCAAACCAGTCAGTTAGAGCTTAACTAAAGCTCGCCTCCTTCACTCAAGAGGCAAACTTTTAAATTCGACGCCATGTTCGAATTTTAGAACCAACGTCAACAGCAACATCGCCTTCTTCATGAAGCAAAGATAAGTACCGACTTCGTTTTAACCTCATTCTCATCGCTTTTAAAAGGCTCAATGCTTTTATTTGGATTTTATAGACAGTGAAATTTGCTTTGTGATAATAACTGCTTTCAAGAGATCTTCTTGATCAAATTCAAACTATCAAGTCTAACTTTCAAAATGAAAGATTTTCTGAGATGCTATCTCACATCGAGGGATATTTCCAAAATACCCACTGTGTATATAACCTAGTTTTCTGCCGAGGGATTCTCTACCCAATTTAAACAAGTCATCATTGCTCGGGAAACTTCCAGAACCTACACTCTATCTACCAGTTATACTGTCATGTATTTTCCACTCACATATGGGAATACTTTTTCAAACTAAGGAATTTTCCTTATGAACTGCTAATCAATATCTAATTTTTCTTCCTCCGTTGGGATTTTTCTGGTGCATTAGTGAACTTTTCAACTATATCAACTGACTATAGTGAAAACAGTGCCTGTTCAACTTTTCATCCGCGTCGCGCTCGTCCGAGTACAATAAATACGGCCATGAACACTTTTCCACAATCCCATTTGATCTTTCCCAAACCCTTTACTAACAAACCAAAATAATAAAATTGTTACTTTAGGTCTTTTTTCAATGAGGTGTTACTCTACATAAGTGCCCTCCCTTATTTGCTCCATGTATAACGAATTAATGTCTGTAAAACTTCGTGTCTAGTACACGCTTTAAATTATATTGTTTCTCCCTTTTAATGAGGGAATCCAATTCTTTCAACTCATAAGTGAGTTATCTCTAGGTTTCACGAAAGGGAAACTTGCCCCATTTTTCTCGTGATCCCTACTTAAACATAGGAGTTATTGTTCTCTTCAGGTTTCACAATAAGTGACCTGCCCTATTTGTATAATCTCCTATGTATAATCTACCCACGTAGTTCAGTATTAATACAAGAAGTTATAGAACCTTCTATTTCATTTCTTCCTGTTTTTGTTGTTGTTACTTTCGAAGTTGTTATTATTTCTAAGATACTTATCTGGAAATCTTTAAAGTACACACCTTGTACTTGACTTATTGTTTAACTTTAATTACGTCAGTTATCTTTAAATTTTTCATTTATTCATCTTAGCCATTTCAAAATCTTACGAAGATTTTAAAGCATATAAAAGGTTTAAAACCAAAAGAATTATCAATTGCCTGGCGCAAGCTTTAGATGTTTTCGGAGGTCTGCAACCCCAATTGTTTATAAAAATCAAAATTATATATTTGTTACATAAACTACTTCCTTTTACATTGTTAAATAAATTAATGATTTGTTCTTTGCTTTATCATTTCTCTAACATAACGGTTAGGCAAGATCCTGTCTTCCTTGACTCTTCCTATTTAATAAAAATAAATCTATTGATAGGATTTTCACCACTTGTTGCATTTGAGCAAGAACTCTTAGTTATTAACTTAGTAAAGTCTCTCTTAGCTTTAATAGCTAATTCTAACTGGCCAGTAAGGCAAGCATAGCTCGCTACGCCAGCTTCCTGCTTGTGGAGATTCTCTCTAACACTTATGGTTGGTTTTTCAAAATATAAGTGTTTCTCATTGTCTAAACTTTTAGTCGGCGCCTCGCTGGGTAAAAGCTTAGTCATTCCTAAATGCATCTATTGGTACACTTACCAAAATTATTCCCAAAGGTATAATTGCTTTATCCCTATCCTTCTTGGAAGCATTTGGTCGCTCTTTAGAAATTCTACAATTTCAAAAACTAAAATATCGAAGCTGATTCAAATTATTTGCACTCTTCAAATTACTTGTTTAGAAACAAACTCCTTTGAACAGATACACAATAAATCTGTTACTCTTTTTCTTGCCAGACCACCACCCTTCCCCATAGTAGGCATATGTATGCTTGAGAGGGAATACACTACAGCAACTTTCTTGCAAACAGCCCACGTTCCAGCTGCATTTTCTGTTAGCTTCGCTCAGGTCCCTACCCACTTTAGGTATCGGAGAGCGGATTTGCAGTGGCAGCTGCCTTTGAGAATACTTAAAGTTAAAATTATAACTTCTGTTGGACTCTCGTCCTATTTCTTCATCCTTTTTCTCCAGTCCGAAACCCACTTCTTTTTCTTCGTCATCTTCTCTTGGGGGTTAGGTTATTCCCAAGCTAATAATCTACCCACCTGCCTCTCACCCGGAGGCCCCGGGTTCGATTCCTGGCTCCATCAGGGATTTTAGAAACTGACGTGAGGGCTGGAACGGGGTGCATTTAGCCTCGTGATGACAATTGAGTAGCTGTCTGACAGTGAGGCAGCGCCCCGATCACGAAACCAAGATTAACGCCCAGGTGACCCGATGCGCTGATCACGCGTCACCCTAATATCTGCAGACCAAATGGCTGGGCAGCGGTCGCTTGGTAGGCCTAGGCCCTTCACGGGCTGTAGTGTCAGGGGTTATTATTTTTTATTATTATGTATGATTCTACACCTTTGGATATAGATAGGTGAGAAATTAGATTGTGCCTCCCCTTTCATTGAGAATGATGTAACACCATCTTTACCAAACAGTAGACCGGCAGAAATAGTACTTCTGGCTGCATGACACAACGGTAATGTTCTTGCCTGCTGTTCCCAAGGTTGCAGGATCGAATACTGGCACAGTCAGTTGACTTTTAAGGGTGTTTATATGTGAGGGAGCCATGTTAGGATCTGATGATGACCGTGTGACGATTGAAACATGTAATCCTAAATTCCCCCCTTATTTATCACTGAATACATGTAATTTTTTTTTCAAGACCAGTGCTATATATACGAAGGCCATACTGAAAGTTGTGAGCAACATTTTTCTTTAATCAAAATCCTTAAATGTAGACCAATATAAAAACCGAGCTAAGTGCCAAAATCTAAGTTCTGAGATAAACGGAAAAAACATTGTCATTTTCACAGTTATTAATTTTTTCTTCCAAAAAAGCATAAAAATGTCAGAAGCACTTACATTGTGAAAGCTTAATGTTATCTAACGAATATTATTCTTGTAATTACCTCTTTTATCTGAACATTTTATGAAATGAGGTATGTGCCAACTCATGTTTCCTTAAATCTGGGCTAAGTGCCCTAAAGTACTCCAATAATGAAAGACATTTTCAAGAGCAGAGTTAGCAACTACCAGGTTATGGATAACATTTCGGTAAAGAAAGGGTATTTTTAATGCTTTTTTTTTTCATAAAACATAAAAAATAAGTACTCAATTCTTAATAATATTAGGCCCTAAGAAAAAATTTGTGTTCTTGAAAACTTTGTGTTGAAAACATTAATAAATAATTTGAAAATAATGTAGTGTAGGCGTACAGTACTTTTCTTTAGGCTATAATAATTATTATTCAAATATTAAACGTTTTAATAAGTAAGCAGTGTTCTTAAAGCCATGGCTACTGTGTTAGTTCAGTGTAAAAAGGTTTGTTTTCGTCCTTTAGGTATGGAATCCTCTTTTTCAGATCTTCCTTCTTTTCAGGCCCCAATCTTGATTTAATTCTCAACCGTGGTAGTTCAAAGTTTTTTATAGTTTCCATTGTTACCCCTTTTTTGTTTTTGCCCAAAATTCAAAATCACTGAAAGTCTTTTTTGTATATACGGTTCCTGGTTTTCCTTGGTGACTTTGATCCAAACAACCTTAGAAATTTCTAAAGTTGTCGTATTAAGGCAACTTTTAGCTGCTGTGCTGAAGTCATAAAAATATCTTCATCCATCAAATTTGTTAGAAAAGGTTTTTTTTGTGCAAGCAGTACAGAGAAGTCTGACAACATCCAAGGGAACCTCACATTTCTCAACTCTTTTTCTTTTTTCTTTGAGACCAAAGTCATGGTCTCAGCTTAAGTAGGAGTACCCTGGGACAACATGCTTATGTTGAACCTCATCAACATAGTTGTTAGAAACCAAATATATCCAAAGACACAGTAGCATCTTATTCTTATTTTGGCCCCCACAGTTGTCGGTCCGTACGATTATTTTTTTCTTGTTTGTTATGTTACTTTTAATGCAACTGGCGATTTCATTGCCTCCCCGACCACTCAAACCCTCATGCCAAACATACATAAATCCCTGATTGTTGTCAGCCATGTGCACACCCAGATTAAAACAAGACAACTGTCGTAAGTATTACATTTGGCAGTGGGTTAATGTTGGTAAAGAAATCACTTGCTGCATGTCGACTGAAATTGTACAGGTATCACTTATGGGAGCAGCTGATTCATTGTGATCTAGTTTCATAATTTCTCTGGCTCGCTCTGCTTTCCTGTAAATTGTGCTCTGAAAGAAGTTCATTTTCCGTATTGACAGATTCATTATATAACAAAGGAGAAACTGTTCCGCCTAGTCAATACATTTATTTACAACAAGTTATAAACTTGCTATTATATGGTACATGCTTCGGGGCCTCTAGTACTGGTCCATTCACTCATCATTTTATGTATTTTTTACAGGGGCCGATAGCCTAGATGTTAGGCCCCTTAAAACAACAATTATCATCATCATCATTATGTATTTTTTATTATGATATCTTTAATTATGCTGGATTTTGCAACTTAATTTATGGCTGAAGAAGGGACCAGTACTAGGGGCCCCGAAACATGTACCATATAATAACAAGTTTATAACTTGTTGTAAATAAATGTATTGACTAGGCGGAACAGTTTCTCCTTTGTTATATACTGCTTTCCTCTGGTGAATTTCCAGAGAGGTTCGGTGTAATTCTTTGTTCCTCTGGTTATTTTGTATTTTATTGTGTAACAAATCGCACGTATTACACGTGTCTTTTCTCGGTATCCGAAATCTTAGATTTGGAAAGTATTTTCTCACTGTTTCCTTGTAAAACTGGTACTGAACTGTAGTATTGTGATGAACTCACGCCAGAAAGCACCACACAATATAACACCAAGGCGTCCAAGTAACTACAAAACCGGTCACATGGCGCTTGGCTCATAGCCCGGATTTTGATATACAGCAGGTGGCACTTGGACTCGGGCGAATTCTTGTGGCTAAAGTTTGAACTACTATGAGACTGAATATTACATAGCCCAGTTTTTACCGCACTTGCATAGGCTCATAGCCCACGTTTTAGCAATAAAATTGAAAGATGGTGTATTGGCTTTCACGGCCGGTGAAAGCCAATACACCATCTTTTTGGAAGCCTTCATAGGGAGGTTATGGCTGCTTGAGCTTTTGGTTCTCGCAGTCAAGGAGTGCAGTTGCACTCTATATAAAGGGAGGTATCGCGCAGTTCGATACTCCTGTGGGGGTCCGGGCAGGGACACCAAGAGCCCGCCGATGAGCCTAGCTTGGTGTCCTAGGCGAAACCCCACACAAGACACGGCACAAACCTAGAAGAATTGCTGAGTTTTAAATCACCGGCCGTGAAAGCCAATACACCATCTTTTTGGAAGCCTTCATAGGGAGGTTATGGCTGCTTGAGCTTTTGGTTCTCGCAGTCAAGGAGTGCAGTTGCACTCTATATAAAGGGAGGTATCGCGCAGTTCGATACTCCTGTGGGGGTCCGGGCAGGGACACCAAGAGCCCGCCGATGAGCCTAGCTTGGTGTCCTAGGCGAAACCCCACACAAGACACGGCACAAACCTAGAAGAATTGCTGAGTTTTAAATCACCGGCCGTGAAAGCCAATACACCATCTTTTTGGAAGCCTTCATAGGGAGGTTATGGCTGCTTGAGCTTTTGGTTCTCGCAGTCAAGGAGTGCAGTTGCACTCTATATAAAGGGAGGTATCGCGCAGTTCGATACTCCTGTGGGGGTCCGGGCAGGGACACCAAGAGCCCGCCGATGAGCCTAGCTTGGTGTCCTAGGCGAAACCCCACACAAGACACGGCACAAACCTAGAAGAATTGCTGAATAAAATTGAATTTTATGGTTTTGGCATTTAGCTCGGTTTTTATATTCAGTCTACAAATTTAGAATAACCATGCACATCAGCTCACTCTTCCGACTTTCCAGAACACGTGCTGGTACTGTGACATCATCAGCTTTTATCACATGACCACAGCTAAGACACCCAGGAATAGCAAACTTAGTTATGGAAGGAAGGGTCGAGGACAAGAACTGTAGGGGTACACCAAGGTTAGAATATGTTAAACAGATTGTCACGGATGTAAGGTGTGTATCTTTGTAGAGATGAAATGATTAGCTCAGGACAGGGGCAGATGAGTGCTGCATCAAACCAGTAGTATTATTATTATCAAGCTTATGGTAAAGTACACAAAATATATAACTTTCAACTGGGCACCTGATAAATTTAAAGTTTTAAATCTAAATTGTCCAGCCTTTGTACAGGCTTGCATAAAGTCATCCAGCGGTCCCAAGTTACAACACTTTGTAACAATATGACAGATGGTTTGTCTTGGCGCACCACAGTCCAGTTGGGTGATGTTTTCATGCCCCATTTATACAGCAACGAGCTACACCACCCATGGTTGGTTCATACCCTGTTAAGAGCAACCCAGCCACAAGACTGAAGACTCAAACAACAACAATTCTTTGAAACATTATTCTATTAATATATCAATAATTAACTACATACTTTTTGTACCCAAGAGTCTTCAAAACAACATCCCAAGCTTCTTTTAGTGGCTGAGTATGCAAATTCATGGTATGCCATTAATGTATGGATTTGACAAATATAAAATTAACAGATATCTTCCTGTGGGGCATTTCTCATGTGACAACACTCACGTTCATCTTAGAACTTGGAAGGGGCAGATGCCCTTGTAGTTCCGCCCCTTAAAACAACAACTAACTTAGAACTTGGATGGGAAATTATTTATTTGTCTATGTATCTATCTATTTAAGCTGTTTAGACCCCATAGGATCACATAAAACAATTTGTGATCTGCTATTTTTCTATGACTAACTCGACGTTTCTCCGTCCATCCTTTCCCCAATCTCCTTGGTCTATCTTCAGGTATAACTTCCCAACTGTGTATCTTATGTCTGAATGTCATTCTATCTTCGATGTCTGTTGGTGTGATATTGGCACTTATTATTATTATTATTATTATTATTGATTGATTGATTGATTGATTGATTGATTGATTGATTGATTGATTGATTGATTGAATGGTGGAGCATTGGATCATTAATCTCGATTTAAATTATGGCTCTTCAATTCTTGTAACCAATTTTGATTCTCACATGTTCTCATCATTAAATAAATGCATTATCTCTGAAGAGCTGTTTATAATGAGTTGGGTAACAGTGACGTTCATGCCATTCATATAAAATGACTGTAGAGGGATTAAGATTGATTGGTGTTTCAATTTGAGGGACTTCTGATCAAGGATGTAAGGAAGAATAAGTGGAAGCTATGGCAAATTCATCTCAGAGCCCATGGTTGCTAGCCAACTGCCATGTGTAATGAGCACCTGAAGGGGACATGGTTGGGAATTAAATCAAACAAGCCCTTTGTAGGAGACGAAGAATGGTGCAGTTTTATTGTTGATAATTGCTATTGTAGAAGAATATGAGCCTATGAGCTCATATGTGATTGGGATGTAGGCTAACCTAACTTTGATGTTGCATCATCTTGAATTGAAACACCATTGTTGTTACATCTCAATACATTGAGATTGCCAGCAGTGTGTTATGTTGTTTTCAAGGTGGGTCAGATGCAAAATCAGAACCTGCAAGAAGTGCTGTTCACATAAACTGCTTGCTGCCAACATCATGGTAATAATAAACAATGAAACTTATATCATTTGAATTTATTGTGCATTGTTGCATATGAGTTATTTGCATGTATCTATGGTATTTACTGCTGTATCTTCCATTTATCAGTTTTTCCCTAAATTATAGCACTTATTGACTGAATGTATGAAATTATTAATTAATTTTATTAATGCAGCCAATGGCCATGTCCTTTTCTTTTCAGGATGGGTCAGGGAAGGGATATTGGAAGGAAATCGGCCGTGGACCTATTGAAAGGAACCGTCCCGGCATTTTCCTGGTGGTGAAAATGGGAAACCACGAAAACCATTTTCAGGCCGCCGAGGTGGGATTCAAACCCACGCTCTCCCGATGCCAGCGAGGCAAAGAGTTTGTCTCTACAAATTTCATATAAAGCAGTTAAATTACCCTACATTGATTGTATACATCTCGGACATTGCTATGGTTACCAATTTCCCCCTTTTATTGAAGCTTTAGTGTTCCTTGTTTGTTCTGTTATTGTTACTCTCGTTCATAAATGTTCTCTGGAAACAGCGATTTAGGGATACTAAATGCATACTCAATGTTTAACAGGAGAGATGTACATTGTTTCCAAATTGTAATTATTTTTATTTTTGAACTTTCAAGTTTCTGTTGGTTGGTTTCTCAGTTTAGGAGCTGCAACAACGTAGTTATGTAGTCCCGTGTACTTTGGGTGTGTTTAGAATCTGTCCGATAACTGGTGTTAATTGTGATGGCTGCAATAGTGTGTGTTATCTGTGATTCAGGTAAGGACCGCAAACGATCAATTTCAAGTAGTTCCTACTTTTGCTACCAAATGCTACCGTCAACAACACCTAGCTGTGAACTTGGCTACTAGATGTCACTGCAACTGGCACCTAGCGGCGAACGTTGGAACTTAATAGAGCGTTAATCAAATCCAACCTACAAATTTAGCATCACACAATTGTAGTTAGTGGAAAGTTCTTTTACATACCATAAATCTAAGACTTGGGAAGCCTCCGTGGCTTAGGCGGCAGCACGCCGGCCTCTCACCGCTCGGTCCGTGGTTCAAATCCCGGTCACTCCATGTGAGATCTGTGCTGGACAAAACGGAGGCAGACAGGTTTTTCTCCGGGTACTCCGGTTTTCCCTGTCAAATTTCATTCCAGCAACACTCTCCACTATCATTTCATTTCATCTGTCATTCATTTAATCATTGTCCCAGAGGAGTGCGTCAGGCCTCGGCAGCCGGCACAGTCCATATCCTCGCCGCTAGATGGGGACTTCATTCATTCCATTCCTAACCCGGTCGGAGACTGGAAGCAGGCTGTGGATTTTCATTTCATTCAAATCTAAGACTTGGGCCCACCGGTTTTACTTCCCCTCCAAAGGAAGGCATACTGAGGAATTTTTAATGCTCTTAAAAATTCTGACGACTTCGGCCGGGTTTGAACCCGCGATATTGGGCATAGAAGCTCATTATGCTACCAACTATGCCACCAAAGCTGCTGCAAATTTCTGTATGCTGTTTGAGTATGCTCTATTGTTAAATGTTGTTGTAATTCTTATGCTCCGAGCAGGGATGAATGATCAAGTCATTGTCAATATGTATGACGTCCTTTTATTTATCAAAAATTAAACAGCAAGTATCATCAAAAGGCGCCTGGCAAACAAAGAAATAATACAATAATGGTTTACACTCTCAGTTACAAACTTCTTCTATTATTATGAACATTTTGTAAACTTAAGGTGTGTTTCCATACAACATATAACCTCATTCAAATACAAGTTGAAAAATACATATTAGATAAGTCGACAATATCATACCTTTTGACTCTACAGCATAACACATGTTTATGAGTTATCAAAAACTTCCCTACATTCAATATAGATACAATTTTGATGGCTGATGGCTTCAGATTTCACAGACAATATCTTACACATACATTCCGCCATTAGCTGTACATCTTCTTCTGGTTTAAAACAATTGCCAACTTATAAAAATAAAATACATTTTTGATCACATTGTTGCCAACTTAGATTTACAGTAGAGGTTATAGTCAATTGTAAACATAATTAAATGTCAACACTCCTCCTTAATTATTTTACAACGAAGCGATTCAAACAATTTTCTATTGAGGGGTTTGGTCAGGATATCAGCAAGTTGCTTGGAGCTCTCGACATGTTTGAGAGCAACAGTTTTGCCCACGTGTTCCTGGATGAATTTGCGTGGAATCTCTATATGTTTCTTTAAGAGCCTCCATGGCTCAGGCGGCAGCACGCCGGCCTCTCACCGCTGGGTCCGTGGTTCAAATCCCGGTCACTCCATGTGAGATCTGTGCTGGACAAAACGGAGGCAGACAGGTTTTTCTCCGGGTACTCCGGTTTTCCCTGTCAATATTTCATTCCAGCCCCACTCTCCACTATCATTTCATTTCATCTGTCATTCATTTAATCATTGCCCCAGAGGAGTGCGTCAGGCCTCGGCAGCCGGCACAGTTCATATCCTCGCCGCTAGATAGGGGCTTCATTCATTCCATTCCTGACCCGGTCGGAGACTGGAAGCAGGCTGTGGATTTTTTTTTTTTTTTTTTTTTTCTCTATATGTTTCTTTCCTTTTGTAGTCTTCCCCTCGTGTGCATTGTGCAGCATGTGGATTGCTGACTGGTTGTCAACAAACAGCGTGACTGGTTTGTCTGACTTCAAAATTTCGAGTTCCAGTCCAATTCTCTTGATCCAGCTGATGTCCTCTATCGATGAGACAGCTGCTCTGTATTCTGCTTCTGCTGTTGACGTAGCAACGAGTCGCTGCTTCTGTGTGTACCAAATGATTGGTCCTCCTCTCAACAGTAGAACACCACTTGTTGAGCGCCCTGTTACGGTGTCCCCACCGTAGTCTGAATCTTTATATGCCACAAGTTTGTCGTCTCCATTGAAGAAAATTCCATAGTCTGGAGTTCCCTTCAAATACTGAAATACCTTCTTTACCATTTTCCAGTTGCTCTGCATGGCTTTGCCGTTGAGCGGTTCAAGTAGTTCACTGCGTAGCAGATATCCGGTCGGGATATTGTAGCCAGGTAGAGTAGACTTCCCACTGCTTCTCGATATGGAGTTGTAGGTGGCTCTGGTCTGTCGTTGATTCAATCTTCTTCGTTTGCCACCATTCCTTTCTCCATGGGTGTTGAACTTGGGTTGCAAGTGTCGAATCGAAAACGATTGATGATCTTTCTGGTGTATCCAGGCTGGTTCTCAAAAATTCCTTCTTTCTCTATTCTGACTTCCATGCCTAGGTACGTGAATTGCTTCTGAACTGATCGTTGGTAAGTGATTTCAAATTCCCGATTTATGACATCCAAGACTTCAAAGATTTCTTTTTCATTATATCCAGCGATGAGCCCGTCGTCGACGAAAAGAGCCATCATCAAAGTTCTCTTCTCGTTATAGTAAATGCAGGGGTCATCGTCGGTGTTCACTAGTCCAAGTTTCTTCTCAAGATAATCTGACATTTTCTCATTCCACTTGCTTGGTGCTTGCTTTAGTCCATATATGCTTTTCATTAGTTTGCAGACTCTGCCAGTACCATCTTCAAATCCTTCAGGTTGATACATGTACAAGTTCTCCTCCAAGTCTCCGTGCACATCAAAGGGAACAAGTTTCATCTTCTCAGTAGCGGCATGACTGAGAATCAGTCTAATTGAAGCATGGTTTGCTACTGAACTAAATGTTTCTGAATAGTCAACTCCATCTTCCTGCTCAAAGCCACGTGCTACCAGTCGTGCTTTCATTCTCCCATCAGGCTTCTCTCGTAACACCCAGCGGCAGGTCAGGGGTCGAACTGCTTCCGGACATTTCACTAATTTCCAAGTTTCCATCTTCTGTAAGGATCCAAATTCTTCTGTCATGGCTTTCAGCCACTTGGCATCTTTTAACGCTTTGGAAATAGAGATATCCTGGATTTCTCCTATCATGGCTAAGTTGGCACTCTTTCTCCCCGGAGGTAGCCCATGACATAGTCTGATAGTTTGGCAGGTAGCTGAATATTTTGACGATTGCGTAGTCCTGGTCTTCTTGGTTGTTCTTCTTCTTCTCTGGCTTCATCTCTTTCTTCGTTTCTGTCTTGTTTCAGGTCTATGCTGTCTTCATACTCATCTTCTTCAATCAACTCGTTCTCGTTCATGGCCATTTCAACATCTGTCAGGTTTCGCTCATCTTTTTCTCCTTCATTAAAAACGACGTTGTCTGAACTTACAACATTACGTTCTTCAGGCAGATAGACTCTGTAGGATGGAGAGTCAATGTCGTATCCAACAAATATACCTTTCCTAGACTTCTTGTCAAGCTTGCTTCTCTTGTGGTTGGGAGTCAAAACGTAGCAGTCGCATCCGAAGGTTGTCAGTTTGTTCATGTTGACCTGTCGTCCAAACCATAGGTTGGCTGGACTCTTTCCTTTCACTGAACTTGTGCCAGTCTGGTTGATCGTGAATACAGAATAGTTCACTGCTTCTGCCCACAAATTGTCCTTCAGGTTTCGTGCATGAATTGCTGTCCTTGCTGACTCTACAATTGTTCTCATTTCACGTTCCACTGTTCTGGGGTGTAAGCTGTTGAAAAAGTGTGAATGACACCTAGCTCCTCCAGCAGCTTACGTGTGTTGGCATTCTTGATCTCGGTTCCATTATCTAATCTTAGAATTTTCACCTTTCTTCCAAATTGGTTTTCCACCAGCTTCATGAAAACATCCAGTTTGGCTGCGGCTTCGTCCTTCGTCTTCAAGAAGTATACTGTTCGGAAATGTGAAAAATCATCCTTGAAAAGCAATAAATATTTTGCTCCTCCTAGCGATGGTGTCGCCATCTCTCCAATATCTACATGGATCAGATCCAATGGTTGGGTAGCAACCTTCTCATTCAGTGGGTGAGATACCCGATGTTGTTTACCGTAGGTGCATCCTTCGCAGACTCTCTCGTTCCAATCATCAACATATGGAATGCCATTCCTGTCCAAAGCATCCTTCACATACTTCAGGTTTTGGTGTGCGAGCCTCTCGTGCCAGGTTACTATCGAGGTGGCTACCATACAGGCTTCCGACTTCTCCTGGCGTAGCATCATTCTGTACAGGTCACCTTCTCTGACTGCCATGGCCACAATTTCACGATGAACAGACGTTTCAAATATTGACTTATCTTTGTTTGCAGTTTGGACATAACCTCTGTCGAGAATCTGACTGACAGATATCAAATTGTAGTTGAGCTTAGGCACATAAAGCACATCCTCCAGGATGACCTTGTACCATTCTGTTCCGTTGAATGCCTCAAGTTGAACGTTGCCGATGCCAACACCCTCTAGTACAGTCGCATCTCCAATGACAATAGGAGATGGAGTTTCCAACTCAATCAATTTGACGAACCAGTTCTTGTGTGATGTCATATGTTGTGTAGCTCCACAGTCCTGGTACCAGTGATTTCTTGTGTTACATTTCGAATTTAGACTGTTCAGCTCTGCAGTTGACAGTCCGTCTGGCTGCGTGGCTCAGGGGTAACGTTCTCGCTTGCTGAGCCAAAGGTTGCAGGTTCGAAACCTGGCGCAGTCAGCTGGCATTTGAGGGTGCGCAAATGCGACGGAGCCGTGTCAGTACATTTACTGGCACGTTAAAGATCCCCTTCGGGGCAAAATTCCGGCACCCCGGCGTCTCTAAAAGCCAGTGCAGTTTAAAGGGACGTAAAACAAATAACATTATTATTATTAGTTGACAGTCCCACTGACGGTAGTGCGCGGTATGGGCGATTCGTGCCCTTCTGTTCACTCCGTTCTGACCTTTCATTTCCATTTTTGTTGTCATCCTTCTTAGTACAGTCTCTTGCGAAGTGACCTTTCTGTCCACACACATGGCAAGGGTAGTTTTCTTTACAATAGGCAAGATATTTGGCACAGGGTTTGTTTCTGCAGTGTTTCTTCACATGTCCTTTCTGTCCACACTTAAAGCAGCTGACTGGCGCGCTTCCACCTTGTCTGCTGCTATTGTTGTGAGTAGACTGATTTCCAGTTTTCTTCTCCTTTGCGATGAGTGCGTTGACTGCAGTTGCTCCACTTTCCTTTTTACCTTCATTGAGTCGATCCTCTTCCAGCCTCAATCTTTCGATGAGTGTTTCAATAGTTTTGTCGGCTCCTGTCACATTGTCCCAGGCAGGCTGTTCTGAAATGGTGCAGCTTAGGTGGTAGCATACTCAGCATTCGTGTCATGATCCAACTGTCTTTCACCCTGTCGTCATCTGATGACAGGTCTTCGGCTATCTGTTGAATCTCCAAGCAATTCTCAACAGCTGATTTTTGGCTGTCAAAAACATAACCAAAAAATTTCCTTTGCAAACCCTCAACAGTAATATCAGACTTTTTACCATAAACATTTTCTAGCTTATCTAACATTTGTTTTGCAGTTTGGCATTTGACTAGCTTTTTCGCTATATTACTACTGACATTTAAACCTATAAGCGCTTGAGCTTCTACATCCTTCTTTATCCAATTACGTACAGGATCGGAGTTTGTACCTGATGGTTTGACAGTCAAACCAGTTGCAATATCAAAACATTCTTTTGTTCTCATAGCTAAATTAAATTTGAAACGCCAAGAATCATAATTGACATTTCCATGCAAATCTTCTGTCAAAGTTTCTAAATGAACCTTTACTGTATCCATGACTTGACTTAAAAAGCAAAATTAAGTTTCAAAAATATGACAAATTTACAAACGTTTGATTTCACAAGATTTTACTATCTATTTTCAAATAGTTTTATCAGTTTACTCTGACTCATGTATGGGCTACTTGACTGACATTTTGAGGTTAGATTGACTTAGCTGACGTTTCTTGGGCTGGCGATGTGGTTGACGTCCTCTTCGACGGGGCTGACTTTGTCTGCGATGACTGACGTAGACTGGTCTGACGACTTCTGACTTGGACAACGACGACTGACTCGGCTGACTTTTTCTCGACGTCCAAATTGTACCCCGTAATGATCGGCGTGTCTGACGTATGAGCGGTATCTGGGCCGATAACCTGTTGTAATTCTTATGCTCCGAGCAGGGATGAATGATCAAGTCATCGTCAATATGTATGACGTCCTTTTATTTATCAAAAATTAAACAGCAAGTATCATCAAAAGGTTATCAAAAACTTCCCTACATTCAATATAGATACAATTTTGATGGCTGATAGCTTCAGATTTCACAGACAATATCTTACACATACTTTCCGCCATTAGCTGTACATCTTCTTCTGGTTTAAAACAATTGCCAACTTATAAAAGTAAAATACATTTTTGATCACATTGTTGCCAACTTAGATTTACAGTAGAGGTTATAGTCAGTTGTAAACATAATTAAATGTCAACAAATGTTTTAAATTCTACATTATTATGCTTAAATCTGCGGAAAGTTCACGGTCAGAAATTTGATAGCATTTTAGTGTTGTCGTGTAGCCTCCTGAGAGGCCGAGTGCAGGTCTTTCTAGTCGACGCCCGTGGGCGACCTGCGCGTCGGGATGAGAGATGGAATGGATGAAGATGAATGAAACTGGGCAAGGATGTGGAAGGAAGCGGCCGTGGCCTGTCAGAAGATACTGTCCCAGCATTTGCCTGGTGTTGAAAATGGGAAACCACGGAAAACCATTTCAAGGACAGCCGACGGTGGGACTCGAACCCACGCGTTTACCGAGTCAGCAGAGAGCTTGGCCCCTTGACCTAACGCTGCGCTTTAGCCCGCGTAGCCACTACTGTCGGTAGCATTTTAGTAAGGATAAAGTACTTTCAGATTAAAAATTTTGAAGATAGCTCTTAATCCCCGAATTGAATTGTTGCAAACATTGTTCTTCTTATTATAAATCTTCTTTTGTAAACATATCTATTGTTATAGAAGGCAGGGAATGATCACTAATAGATTTTACTGCAAGTTAATGATCTTCAATTTTATCTATGTGGTTGGAAAGCTTTAAAATATTCAAACTGTTGAGCAAGTGTTACGAATGACAGATTTATGAACATACGTTGCTGTACTAATGGGAAGATCCAATGCTTGAAGATTTCTCTTCAGAGATGTCGGTACAACACCTGTTGTTGGAAAGATAAGTGGTACAACAGTGGTTTTCTCTTGATGCCACATCTTCTTTATTTCTTTTGCCAACTCATTGTGTTTGCTGATTTTTTTGACTGTACACCTGTTCCATGTTGTGTGTATTTGGCACAGCAATGTCGATCAAATGTGTGTGTTTTTGGATTGTCTGGAATATTAGCTGGAATGGTTTATCTGTGATCACAGATCTATCCCAATAGATTTTGTGAGTATCATATTTAAGAACTGTGCCTGGTGTATACTTAATAGTATGCTGTTATTAAATCTATTAACTAATGTTTCTGAGCAAGGTTGCAGTAAATGATTTTGGCAACATTATTGTGCCTTTGGGTGTACTCTGATGTTGTCAGGGAGCATGATGGCACAGTGTTCAAGCTGCTTGTCCCTCACCAAGGCGGACTGGGTTCTATTTCCAGTTAATGCATGGGATATTTTCGAAGTGGGATATCGTGCCTGTGGTTTGATTCTACATAAAAATGGAGGTAGTGTGGCTCATGTTCTCGAGATTAATGGTCAGGTAAAAAAAAAACAATTTTTCCTTCCTTTTAGTTCTTCGACGGCACAACCTGATCGTGTATTGCAGAGATCAATCCTTCAGTTTCTGGAAACAAGTACCTTGATCACCCAAAAGCTTGATGCTTCACTGTCTACCGTGAAGGGTTTTTCTGTTTCCACAGTTCTGTCAGGTTAGGTTCAGCAATTATGTGTTAATGAGAGGTACATTGTGCTGAAGGTCTAAAAGTCTATAGAGGTATGTATTTGTTGTCTGTAGAGACAACAGCTTGGTACAGGGTTGAGCTGGCTTGCTTTTCTAAGCATTTCGTCAGTAAATAGACCTGTTTATCATGGAGATGGGTGATGTTGAGGAGTCCTCTGCTTCTTTGGGGCCAAGGGAGTGTCACTTCCTCAATTGCAGAGTTTAATGAAGGAATTTGGTTTTGGTCGTTGTTGTTGTTTCTATGTCTTGACCATCTTATTAGGCCAAAGCGTGTATGTCAGCGTTGGGATAGCCCAGGTGTTGACAGCTTTGATAGTTTCCAACCACACAGTTTTGTTTGAAAGATACCGTAGTTGTCAGCCATAAGTTCTCTTCCTTGATAACCTCATGTTCAACATTGCACGTTTGCAGTATTGCAAGGTGGTATCATCATAATCAACATTATTATTATTATTATTATTATTATTATTCATAACATAATTTTGGATAAGACAGAATATAAGCATTTATATTAGTTTTACGTCCACATGCCTAAGTGAGCAATATTCCTTAAGCTCTACCCACAATGCGCTGTCGGCAAATGGTAGTCGGCCGACGGCAGATAAAGTCAGAAGTCGGTAGTTCACAACCTAGCCACCCACAATGCGCAGTCGTTAAAATGCTAGGAGTAAATAATAACTTGACTTTCATTTATTCCTTGAGAAAGTTGTCAATTGTCGATAACCTAACCTAAAATTTGCAAGGACGGACGACTTGGAGCTGTATGGTTTATTTTTATTGCTGCTAACTGGTACAGCATTGTTAAAATTGAGGAAAAATACTCGTACATCCAGTGTCCCCTCTTGTAAATAATAACAAATCCAACTCTGAATTAGGCCTACTGATTTTTGAACAGAACTGTTTTTGTGTAGCTGGTCATTTTTGATTGAACGCCCGAGGGCTCCCAACATGTTCAATCTATTACTACATCATTTCCAAATTTATTTTTCGTCATTAGAAAATGTATTTTGGCTAATTTCAGTACTGGTAGGCCCTACTTTAGAAAATGTTATCGTACGATGAGCTCTCATTCAGCGTTACCTTCCGCTGCATTACATTTGCTACAAAGGAAAACATTATAATCAATGAACTGTTTCCTTTTAAATACTTGGGCTCACACGTCATATATCCAACGGCGTTCCCTCACAAGATCAATGAATATTTATCTTCTATCCCAAGGTCAGTACATTCAGTCATCATCTTTTTATATACTGTAATTATGCGAAGAATATAGGCCTACCGCGAATACAACTAGTCAACTACACAGCTGATGACAAGCAGGAAAACGACCAAGTGAAGTCAGCTTGTGATCTTTTCTGATTAGCTCTTAAATATGCAGTTGGCTGTCAAAGATAAAATTGGTGACAGCCGACCACACGCTGCCGATTGTCAACTATCGACATACAACTTCACATTGTGAATGACGCCATAAGAGAGCACGGGTCTGACTTCAACTGCTGTCTGCCTACTACCGTCTACTGACAGCGCATTGTGGGTAGAGCTTTACTATCAGTACTTGCTAATAACTAAGTTTTCCATATTCGTACCCCCGACTATACGGGTGTGAGCCAAGCATCTAGAACACTCGACCAAAGTGCCACATTGAGTTAAGAAGTCAATAATAGGTTCAGTAAGTACCATAATGATTGGAAATAAGGAACATATTTAGCATAGTATAACATATAGGCCTAACACAGGGGCAGAAGACCTCACTCTTTCACCCCTTTAAACAACAATAAACGTATAATGCACCATGTTGTATTACAACAAGCTACTACAGCCAACATTCAATTATACTCCTTGATAAGGACAATGAGTATTAACTATACCCGTACATTTAGGAGAAAGTAGGCTATTTGTTCTTTACAGAACATCTTGTTCATTATGGATCTATTATTTTCCATAATCTGGTAACACTAGGTTCGAAGAAAGGGACTCTCACAAGATTACACGGTATAGCTGGGATGAAAGAAGTGGAACAATGATCGATTACATCTTAACAGATGAGGAGGTATGGAGGAATCTGAATAATGTGAAAGTCATACCAAGTGAGAGTATGGGCGGAGATCAGACTCTTAGTAGCCGAAATAAGAAAGAAAAGATTAAAGAGAGTTCAAAATAAAAGAACCAAGAATAAAAACATGGCGTCTATCTGAACAAAGTGTCAAGGAAGAATTTACTACCGTTATTTGTAGAAGGATTCCTCACAACGATGTTAAGTCTGCCAACGAAGAATGGGATATACTTAGGGAGACTATTGTTAATACAACTGCGAAGGTCTGTGGACGGCAGAATCAATTGAGGAAACCAAAGGAAACCACATGGTGGAACGATATGGAAGAACAGCTATCGCAAATAGGAATAGTGCAAGAAGAGCTTTGTACAAAGCAAGGATAAATGGAAACCCAAGTGAAATAGAAGAAAAATTGGTTGTTTATCGAGAACAGAGGCTATTGGTCAAAAGAATTGTCTCAACCGAAAAACAGAAATGTAAGGAAGATCTTGCAAGGAAATTGGGTCAGGATGGAAGTAAAATGCTGTTGTATAGCATGATCCGAAACCAGAGAAGGAATTATGAAACCACCAGAGCAGTTGAGCAGCCAAATTGATAGTTTGCAAGAAATGAAACAGCCATAGTACAGGAGTTCCGGCAACATTTTGACATATTGTTAAACAAAAATAAGACCAATGACAATAATGATCCATCAGTTACCGGAATCAGTGGTCCTACTACTGAGACATTAACCTGGCTTGATGTAGAAACTGCCGTAAAGAGTTGGATTAGATGAATTCAACATTGATATGGTCAATATACTGGGAGAAATGGAATATATTAGATGTATAGAGTTTTGAGGAAGGTGTGGGAAGACAATCAGATTCCCAATGATTGGAAACTTGGAGTGATCATTCCATTGTTTTAACAAGGAGACAGAAAACAGTGTGCCAATTATAGAGGAATTACTCTTCTGTCTCACGGCTTGAAAATGTATGAGTCCATTCTTGAAAAACAAAATAAGGAAATATGTAGAGCCTAAATTAGAAGAACAACAACATGGATTCAGACCTGGCAGATCAACTACTGACCTTATTTTTGCCATCAGAATGCTCTTTGAGAAATACTGGCAGAAGAATAAGATCAGGAATAGAGTACATACGGTGTCATATTTCTACCACTCTGTATGCAATTTACTGTGGGATGAATCCTTTCCTGTAACATCCAAAATCACGCTTTAAAAAACCTATCTCATGCCAATATTGACTTATGGACTTAAAACAGCCACTTTAACAGCACCTGACAGCAGCAGACTTCAAGCAGTTGAAATGAAGTTCCTCCGATCTTGTCTCCAGAAGACCAGGAGAGATAAAATACAAAATGAGGAAATTAGGCAACAGCTCAATTAGGATAGAAGTCTGCTTGACACACCAGAACTATCTAGAATGAAATGGTATGGGCATGTAAAGAGAATGTCCCCTGACAGAATACCAAGATTATACTTTGACCAGGGCATCCTAGGTAAGAGACCAAGGGGAAGGCCTCGAGACATTTGGGAGAGGCAAATCTGGAGAGACTTGGCTAAGAGGGATGCAGATTGGCAGAAGAAATTGGAGCACAATATGTGGGAGGACCGGACAAACTGGAAGAGGCTCGTTTATACCTGTACCAGGCTTGCTGGAATGGAGAATGGATGATGAAGTTGATGATCATGATCTGGGAGCGGTCCTTAGCACAAAATTGCAAAGAATGCAAAATGCTTGCGTGCGCTTTGTTCTCCATGTACCAAGAGGGTCTCTTATTACTCCATTTTATGTTCAGATTGAATGGCTAAAGTTAAAGAACGACAGTATGCCATGGTTCTGTCTGTGAAAAAGAAGTTAAAATTCAAAATGCCTTCTTATATTTACAGCACACGTACTCCCATGCCAGATAGAAACGGAGTTGGGTGAAGACCAGTTTGGTTTCAGGAGAAATGTAGGAACAAGGGAAGCTGTACTAAGTCTTAGGCTGATTTTGGAAGGTAGAATAAGGAAAGATAAGAGAACGTTCATGGCTTTTGTAGACTTAGAAAAGGCTTTTGATAACGTTGATTGGACTAAATTGTTTGACATTTTGAAATCGATTGGAATAAAGTACAGGGATAGGAGGGTGATATACAATCTATACAGAAACCAGACAGCAGTCATTCGAGTTGAAGGACATGAGAGAGAAGCTGGTATTCAGAAAGGTGTAAGGCAAGGCTGCAACTTATCACCCATACTTTTCAATCTTTACATTGAACAAGCAATGAAGGAAATTAGAGAAAAATGTAAAGTGGGAGTGAAGATTCAAGGAGAAATAATTTCAACTCTGAGATTTGCTGATGACATCGTCATCTTGGCCGACAAGCCTGAGGATTTGAATGAGTTTTTGAATGGTATGGACTCCGTCTTACGGAAAGAATTCATGATGAAAATTAATAAATGTAAAACAAAAATACTGGAATGCAGCCGAAATAAATCAGAAACCTCTGTGGAGATCAAATTGGCAGGTGAAAAGCTGAAGGAAGCAGGAGACTTCTGTTACTTAGGAAGCAGAATAACCAGTGATGGACGAAGCAAAGAGGATATAAAAAGTAGGTTGGCTCAGGCAAAGAAAGCATTTCTACAAAAAAGGAATCTGCTGACATCGAATATAGATTTAGGTATTAGGAAGTCATTTTTGAAAGCCTTTGTCTGGAGCGTGGCGCTCTATGGAAGTGAAACTTGGACTATTGGTGTAGCAGAAAAGAGGAGAATTGAAGCATTTGAAATGTGGTGTTACAGGAGAATGATGAAGATCAGATGGGTAGATAGGGTTACAAACAAAGAGGTATTAAGCCTAGTGGGAGAGGAGAGATGTTTCTGGCGACTGCTAATGAAGAGAAGAGATAGGTTGGTAGGACACATACTAAGACACCCAGGAATAGCAAGCTTAGTTATGGAAGGAAGGGTCGAGGACAAGAACTGTAGGGGTAGACCAAGGTTAGAATATGTTAAACAGATTGCCTCGGATTTGGGGTGTGGTAGCTATGTAGAGATGAAACGATTAGCTCAGGACAGGGAGGCATGGAGAGCTGCATCAAACCAGTCAAAAGACTGAAGACTCAAACAACAACAACTCCCATGCAGTCGGTGCATAACAATACGAATAGACACACTGCACAAATGCTCCAGATACCTCATCATAGAACCAAAAGATGTAAAGGTTCATTCTGTATTTCAGCTAGTATTCTGTGGCAGAACACTACATCGACCGCTGTCAACTTATTTGAAGAAGAACGTCGCAGACATCGAGAGGCCAAACGGCAAACAAGGAAGCTTCGTCAATTACTACCCTGCCCTCTCCCGACCATTCAGTGCAATTTATGTGGGGGGCGTGGTGGCG
Source organism: Meconema thalassinum (assembly GCA_946902985.2). Lineage (NCBI taxonomy): Eukaryota > Metazoa > Arthropoda > Insecta > Orthoptera > Tettigoniidae > Meconema > Meconema thalassinum. The sequence continues at coordinate 272,314,062 of OX336390.1, read as the reverse complement.
CAGCGGTTAAGCTGTAAGCCTCTCACCAAGGCGGACCGGGTTCGATTCCCGGTCAATGCATGCGAGATTTTCGAAGTGAAATGCCATGTCCTGTGGTTCGGATTCCACGTAAAAAGGAGGTCCCGTGGCTCATGATCGCAAGATTAACAGTCACGTTAAACCACAAGCTTCGAGCTTCGCAATTTATGTGGGTGCATGTTTCATGCCAGGATTGGCCTGTTTAGTCATCAGAAACACATCCACAAGCTAGTCTGAAAAGCTCTATGCAGGAAGAAGTATGTGTACTCGGAATAGAGTTACCGCTGCCGCCACCGATGAAACATATATTGCACCATTACTCAGGACTTACCAACAGAACTTACTTTATGGCAATCTAACAACTATGCAATGATCACGGTCAATGTGTCATTCAATTGTTTTAATGACAGTGACACCAAGTATGATTCTTGTACAGATCACTGTAGCCTCAGTGATCTGTACAAGAGCAACAATAAATTCAAACTCACCATATTCAAGCACAAATCCAAACTATTCCCTGGCAACAACTACCTATTAGACAACCAATGGTAAAACTTACTGTATTATTCAATCTACTGTTCAAACACTTATACTCTCCTCCTTTGTCTGCGCAGGCAGAGTGCTCTTACCCATTCCTGATATCTGCCCACCCAAAGCCAGAACATTATGTAAGCCCGCTTCTTACCTAGGAGGACCTGGATTTGATTCACATTTCTATCAGAGATTTAAGATTTGACTTGTGGGCTGGAAGTAGTGCCTTGTGAGAACAATTGAGTTGCTACTTGAATGAGAAGTAGCACCTCATGGCCTAAAATCAAGATAATGAAGCTGAAGGTGTCATTGCACCTGGCCACACACTTCCCTTAATCCACAGGTTATGAGCAGGGTGGCGACTGTCCTTGGATATGCACAGTCCACTGAGGCCCAATCTTGGGGTTTATCATCACAACCATTTTTTTTTTTTAATTTCATCTAATTTTTATTTATTTTTCTGGGAAGTCCACAGGTTGGGACGTGCTGCTCTGCAAGGTACACTCTTATATACCTTTAAAACTGAAAAAATGTGTATACTATTCTCCCACAATATATCTCAAACTTACATGATTTCTTGTAGATAACTTGGGGCAGATGACCTAGATGTTTCATCCCTAAAATCACCACTACCACCAATTTTTGGTTGGCATTGACCACTTAGTTTTGTATGTTCCAGTCCCAGGGACAGCCAATATATCGGAAGGTGTATCATCATTGGTTCCGTAAGAAGGAGGTGGAGACTAAAGTTCTATGGGAGCCATTCAGTATGGTGGACTCGTTAGCGCTTGAGGAAGCTTTTAGTTCCCGTGAGTAATATTATGTTTATCTTGAACATAACACATTCTTTTTATTGAAATTTTTTCCTGCATATTCTAACAAAAGATTCAACAGAAAAATCCCATGTATTTTATTTTTTATCTATGTTATGTTATTTTATAGTCAGTGAGGCTCTTTGCCAGTTGTATGCCTCTTACCAAGGCGGCCCAGGTTCGATTTCCGGTCAGTGCATGTGAGATTTTCGAAGTGAAATGCCATGTCCTGTGGTTCGGATTCCACGTAAAGAGGAGGTCCCGTGGCTTATGATCGCGAGATTAACGGTCACGTAAAACTACAAGCTTCCTTTTTTTCTTTGCCAGTTAGGTCCATGGTTGCAAGATAGAATTCCGGTGCAAATGATTGACATTTGAAGGTGCTTAAATGTGACAGACATATGTTCACAGATTTACTGGCATGATAAACATTCCCTTGGAGGAAAATTCTGGCACCTCAGTGTCTCTAAAACCACATTTCTTTAAAAGGATGTGAATCCCATTACATAAATTCATTCTAACCAAAAGGAAAAGGTTGTATATGTAGTAGGTATAGAAAATAACTCGGTTCTACCGACACATGATGGGATACAAAACATCATATTACATCTCAATAAAATAATAAAGCACTAGGGGAAGATGGTATAACTGCTGAGATGCCCATGAAAGGGTGAATGCCTACAAACCAATGTTTTAACTCTTACCTGATTGGAGCAATAGACAGAACATAAGATTGGTGAATACCAGGCCACACCATTCATGGACAGAATAGATCTAGAACCTCAAGATGTTACTCCAGCACCACCAGTCGAACTGCACACTGGTCACATTCATAGACTTTAATATAAGTACAGTATACATACTAGAATGCTGTGCAGCGCTCCAGTTGCTCCCTCTAACTCCCATCAACTCTCCCAGCCTCGAGGGGAGTGAAACACTTGCTCACAATTGCAATTGCTAGCATAATTATTTATACGGTGTGATCTCGTTGATAATACTTGTACATCACTGTTTACTAAGGAAACATACATTCATGTTTTGTGAGCTCAAAACCTTTAGTTTTCGTGAGTTAAAAGTTTCATGGAAGTCCAAATTAATTCTTATATCAACCCCGGAGAAAGTGTTGAGGAAACTTTTCGAGAAACAGGGTGACAGAAGTTGATGAGTATTAATGTATAGTGAATGTAGGTACAAAATAATGCATGTATTAAAGAGGTTTTTCTAGACTTAAAACTTGCTGCCAGAGTAGCTGCTACCCTAACAACAGAGGAGTGGAAACAAATCAATTCTTTCATCCTTCCAGAGCTGGAGAAATCGGTCCTGGACAGTAATTAGTTACTCCGAGTGACAGTCACCTGGCTAGCATGAGCCTGTTATCAAAGTGGGAGGAAACATCTATAAATCAGACATGCCATCGAGAAGCTTCACGAGATTGTCTTCAAAACCAGCCTCTAGATCTCCTATGAGAAAACGCAGTATTTAGACTCTTTTAAGTACCCAAACCTGGGATAACTTGTAACCAAATACAGCATTATCACATAAGTTAACTGAGCGAAATTATTGGGTTCACTGATGATGACTAGCCAACAAAACTCTTTCAGAAAAAATATTTAAGCCTACACAATCACCTGCAATATTTACAACAAGAAATCTTTCTCCAACAAAGTCGAACTCCATCAGTACCAGACTATCATTGTCCCATCATTATTTGCCATCAATGTCAAAATCATTGAGAAAGTGGAATGACAGATACTGAGGAAAATATTTGGATTTAAGGTCCACGATGGTATATGGATGCGTAAATACTCGGAAGAACTGACCAAACTATGTTCACTTCAGTCGTATGGAAATTCTATGGGCATATAGAATGAATGGACAACTCTCCATTTATCAATGCAGCCCAACAAACCAAAGTACGCAGGTTAATATACACCCAAAAGGATCTCTCAGAAGTAAGTTTTGGCCCACTGGCAACCACACAGACTACTTACAGATAGAAAACCTACTCGTACAAGTTCACAGCCAAGGAATCGACTGCAAGAAATTTGAATCTCAAAGGCACATCGCACAACAAAGACAGACAGTGACAGGGTGAGGAAGTTTTGTAAAGATAAGAGAAGCCGTAAGACCAATATTAACTAGTGTTTCTGTATGCTCCTCGAAGGGCCAAATGCATTTACAGTATACTTGTATATATTAGGTATGAAAATTTTACAGAAATAGCACTTGTTAATTTAAACTAATATACCTCCAGTTCTGTTAAGTGGTGGTGGTGGTTTTTATTTAGGGACTTTGAGACATGGTCATGTAGCCCCATGCACTTGGTGTGTATGTGGAATCTGTCTGATAACCTGTGTCGTTGTGATGGCTGTAATGATGTACGTATCGATAATTGAGGCTGGGATTTGGGTAGGAGATGGCTATACCCTTAGATTAGGTACCATCCCAACATTTGCTTGGAGTTGAAGTGAGGAAACCAGGGAAAGCTCAGTCGTACAGAGGACATTCGGTGAGCCTCAGGCAGCAAGTTGTCAGTTACGCTGAAAGCTAGGCTGTGTCATCGTGCTTTGCCGGTGACGAATAAATGAAATAGTAGACTGTTATCGTAGTTACTTGCAGTGTTGTGCATGTTGGGCTGTGCGATATGCCACCTATTCAATCAAAATTTCGAAGCAAAACTCTTCACAGCCAAACTCCTGCGGTTTTAATTGAAAGGAAGAATATTCGATCCTGGTGTGTTTCATATTTACATGCAATAGACAAATGAGGGAGGAGGGCAGGCCTATAATTATGAAGCTGCCTACAGAATGTTTTGTATTGCTTGCAATATTAATATTCTGTGACAAAGAGCACTTGGTGATGCATTGAGCTACCCAAGATGCACGACACATCATATGTTCGCCTATATCAGCGGCTGTTTGCTCCGCCTGTCAAACACAGGCCTAACTTGTGAATTAAGAGTTTTAATTTGAGAGTTTTATTATGCAGGTCAACTGAATTACCATACACTCATATCCTTTGCTGGATATGGTAGCTATTTCATTTTTGTAGTGGTCAAAATGATGGACTGAAGATAAAAATTCCAACCAGCCGGGGACTCCAGTCTAACAGAGGAGCGTGTGCTCTCAGCATCTCCTGTCAGCTGCTAGTACTAAACTCGCTTCAATGCACAAGCTCTCTGGGCCACCGGCGTAAACTGTATGCTAGTCACTATGCCATGAGGCGGACAGTTCTGCTAATTGGAGAAACTTATAATGTTGTTAACGAAAACCTTAAACATTGTCTTGTCAGCTTTATATACACTGACTGTCACGAAAAGCGCGACACTTCTATTTCTTAGAAACACTGACATTTATTTTAAAAATTCCAGTCACATTTGAGACACTAATCTACTATTTTATGATAAAACATTGTGGTGCAGTCCCATCTAGGTGTCTAACAATGAAACAAAAAGTTTATTTTAAACAAATTAAGCCATAGATGTGGAAGTAACACGAAAGAATTAACACTTCAAGCAAATTTTGAGGAAGCTCATGAAGGTAATGCACATCTGTTTTGGTTTTCTACCTTCACACTTCACTTCATAGACCTTCGCATCTTCAAAAGCATGTATTATTGCCTCTTGCACCTATCACGGCAACCAAACCTTTCAGGGATGCTCTTGATTAATGCTGCAATGTCCTCTTGAGGAATCCTGCCCCATTCTCTCAGGAAGGCCCACCGTAGGTCCTGTAGGGTCTCCGAAAAGTGCTGACTGGCCCTTCACCCCAGACCTTTGAGCTGGCCAAGCCATAGCATGAATCTCCACTTCATCGAAGAACTCTTGTACAATTCTCACAACATGTGGGCGTGCTCCAAACGGATTTCGTCTACATACCAATGTACTGTAAGGCTCCCAAGCTCCACAAAGACCAAATCCGTCCTTGCAGTCATACGGATTCCTGTCCCCACTATCAGAGAACCACCCTGAAAAGGCATCCTGGATGAGAATATGCAAAGGAAATACCTTTCCCTAGGTCTTCTTCAGACCCTCTTTCTACTGTCAGATGATCGCAGACCAAATCGCGGCTCACCGGTGAACAATACTCGCTCCCATTGTTAACTGCCCAGCCATGATGTTTCTTGCGAAATGTAGTGGAGCTGTGCGATGCTTTCTGGTGTCTTTTGGGCCTCTAGCAGGTCTTCTAGAATGAAGCTTGGTTTCTTCCAGTCTTCTTCAGATGGTTCTCTCACTCTCATTGACCCTTCGAACTTGGTAGAGTTGATTTGGTTCTTCAACGACGGCGGCATGACGGTTGGGGAGAATTTGAAGTTGTAAGAAGTGGTCATCTCTTGCTGATGTTGTTCTCCTTGCGTAGGAGGCATGGTGGGGCAGCGGTCAAGCTGTTGGCCTCTCACCACGGTGGACCGGGTTCGATTCCCGGTCAATGCATTTGATGCCATGTCCTGTGGTTTCAATGTAGAATGGAGATCCTGTGGCTCATGATCGTGAGATTAGCGGTCATGTAAAACTACAAACTTCCTCCCTTCTCCTTGCATAGTCTCTAGTTTCATCTTGCATTTCTGGAAATAGTGGAAGGTGTAGTTCTCAACACTTCTGTAACATAATGCATGCTGTGACCATCTTCTACCAAAGCAACAGCTTTTGCAGAATCTTCAGGGCTTAACGACGTGTTTACTCCAGAAAGCTGATTACGATTATCGCAGAAAGATCATACAAACACGTATGATAGAAAGGAGAATAATACAAGGTGCAACAATAAGTGCTACACGAGTGGGAAAACGTTACATATTTTTTGCAGATTGTACGGGGGAAAGAAAACAATTAACAATGCTTCATTGTTTGCTCACAAAGCAACGCCAATAACATACCAATAATATACCCAGTCTAATCATATAGGATAATTATATAGGATTATATATATAATATTACACATCTGTTATGCGTTGTGTTTTTCATGCCAGTCAGTGTATTTGCTTGGTTAGTGTAGATTTCATGCATCATTCTACTTGTTTTTCAAACTTTTTAACATTTTCAAATAATACTGTTTACAAGATTCTGAGTCTCTAAAAAAAAAAAAAGTCAACCCCTGGCACTATACAGCCCATGACGGGCTAAGGCCGACCAAGCGACCGCTGCCCAGCCATTTGGCCTGCAGATATTGGGGTGACGCGTGATCAGCGTGTCGGGTCCCCTCGGCCGTTAATCTTGGTATTCGTGATCGGGGCGCTGTCTCACTGTCAGACACCTACTCAATTGTCCTCACGAGGCTGAGTGCACCCTGTTCCAACCCTCACATCAGTTTTAAAATCCCTGACTGAGCCGGGGATCGAACCCAGGGCCTCCGGGTGGGAGGCAGGCGCACTAGGGCCGGCCCTCACATTTTTAGGTTTTGTTATTCAAAACTGATATGCACTGAAAAGTTTTGATTGCAAGATATATGTTTATCTTTCAGCTGAGATATCTGCAGATTCCACTGTCGCTACAGATGGAGGCCGTTATGATGTTGATATTCTGAAACGGCAAAGGGTAGCAGTGTATTGGGAGGAAAAGCCAACAGAGGTCCGACGCTGCTCATGGTTTTACAAGGGTGCTACAGATAGTCGATATGTTCCTTATGAAGAGAGTGTTGCAAGCAAATTGGAGGAAGAGTTTGAGACCGCTTCCAAGAGCAACGAGTGGCATCGGCGGGTGGAATTTCCCAATGGAGAAAGTGTTGTTTTCCATGGTCCAAATGTGATGGTTCATTTTCCACAATCCACATCTCCAGATGTTTGGGGCAACACACCTGTAAGTTTTAACTCCTACAGTAGAAATAGTGCAATAATACAGTAGCAAGGGAGCAAATTCTGACATCAAATTGTCTAAATCCACAACAGTTCTTCAAACCCATAACCATTGAAATATAAATCATCTTTCTATCTCTAAAGGTATGGTGTGGTTTGTTTTTCTTCCCTTTAGGTCTCAGAATTGAACTCATTCCGGTTTTTGATTTCAGCAGGTACCCACTAGACCTCGTGTTGTGAAGCGTGGAGTCGATGAATTTGATATTGATGAAGGTGAACCAAGTAGAGTGGATCATCTTCTATTTCTGGTGCATGGAGTCGGATCTGCATGCGATCTCAAGTTCCGTTCAGTTGAAGAAGTTGGTTAGTTTCATATTTTCTACCTTATCGTTTTTTTTTTCCGTCCTTTTATTAACCTTTTTACTGCTAATATTGTGAGAGACTATCAAACCCCTCCATGCTGAATACATTTTTAAAAGTATGTTATTCAGATGAAGTTGCCGACGAGGTATCTCGGGCGCAGCAAGGACATGACGTTCTACCGCACCCGAGATATCTCGGGTGTAGCAGTGTAAAGGTTAACAATGAAGTCATCAAGAAACTTGTAGATTTGTATAATTTTATATAATGTTGAGAAGGTTTCTTTTACCATAGTAAATTTGTAACCACATTGTTTCTTTATTTTATTGCGAAAATGGCAGTATCTTACTCAATTCAAGAAAATGTTTTGTTATATTACTTGCTCATATTGCTCACGATATGTTACAGTGGATGACTTCCGCAGTTTGTCTCTGCAGTTGGTACAGTCACATTTCCGCACATCTATGGAGCAGGCACAGGTGAACCGTATTGAAGTCCTCCCTGTTTCTTGGCACTCTACACTTCATGGAGAAGATACCGGCATTGATCGCAAGCTCAAAAGCATAACACTTCATAGCATTCCTAAACTACGTCACTTCACCAATGACACACTTCTTGATATTCTCTTCTACACTAGTCCTGTCTTCTGCCAGGTGAGTTGAATACTTGTTTAAAGCAACTAATTTAATCTCTCTGCAACTAGGGTGGTTGTAGGTGGAGTGCACACTGGTGCAATGCGATAGACAATACGATAAGTGACATGATGCTCGGTGTGGTACAAATTGAACATTTATTGCATGGAAAAATGGGAATTGTATTGAGATAGCAAATTATGTGTGCAGTGGTACAATGGCAACACAACTATAACATCTTTTGGCATCGTATTATGGAAGGCGACAAGAGTGTTGGTCTTCTATGATCAGTGTTATTCTACATCATGCGAGTGAATAATACCTGGTACTTAACAGGACATATCTTTGCTGATTTCATTCATTAAACTCGTTGTATCAACTCTTATTTATGAAATTTAACGTTAAAAAGTGGCTCCAGGACAGACTTGAAATATTTATCTTCATGTAGAGGCAGTTCTCGGGAGACCAGTGCCAAACCATGTATAATATTTCTGGGATACAGTTGTACCCACTATCTTCATTTCTCTTCCTCTTGCCTCTTAAGCCACAAATACATAGTGTATATGCCACATCATCATTTAAGGTCCAACCTTGTATAATTGGAAATTAAGCATTTAATTTTTTGGGGGGATAAGTAGATTTTGGTGATGATTGTTGTAGATGTATGTTCGTACTGATGTTAAATCAGTAAGCTCTCATTTCTTGCAAGTTGGAGCACACAAATTACATACTTAGACTGTGTATTTGTATATAAATGTGTAAATGCATGATTTTTGAGAGCATTACTATTGACAAGCAACTTTCAATACTCGGAAGTACAATAGTTTTTCTGGATGAAAAATTTAGAAATTGGAAAAATATAGAAAAATATATTTTTCTGTTTATTTTTTTGTCTTTTCTACTTTGTCATGCTACCATTCATTGTTCAAGCACTTCTTGAAATGCTCTTCAAGTGCAAGCTCTGTTTAATATATTTATTATGGCCCCTACTGTTACTCAGGGAATTTTCTGATTTATCCTGGAAAATTCAGGGAATTGTCAGGGAAATCTGTTAGTTGGTTTTGGTAGACATCCTGGTTGAACATCTTTAGGACAATTTCTTATTATTAATTTGTTCATACAGAAAGTTTTCTAAGCACTGAGAGTTGTCATCATAGCAACTATGGTAATATCAATAGATGAATGAAGGAACTGGACACTTTGGCAAGATGTATGATAAAAGTGATACTTGTATGGGAATATCGTATGTATCTTCTTTATCATGCCTTATTATTCCAGAGCTTTACTTTTCATTCGACCTTCAGAGCTGTTTTCTTTACTTCTATTACTGTGGATTTATGATGACAGTGTGATGTAGTCTGATTTTCGATATAACTAATTAAGGTATCCACCGAATTTATTTTGACATTGGACTGCCTGGTGGTTTTGATACTCCGGGCACTCTTATCTATGCTCAAGATCAACCTCATTCCTGTAGCTAAAGAAGTCCAGATATGAGAAATAATTAATTGCAAGTAATGGAATTACTTAGAACGATTACTTTGTCAATATTTTCTACTTTTAATTAGTACATTCTGAATGGAGTAATTATTTACAAGTAATAATAACTGTTACATTTTTGTAGCAGTTGCTTTCCCAAACTCTGAAAATGTTTGTTGGACATGTTAAGAAATTTCAAAGCATCAGATCAATACCTACCATTGAGATCTGTGTTTTTAAACTCAATGTATCCTTACAAATGAACTTACAAAGATATTCTGGGACACATAAGTGGTCTGACCATTTTGACCTTAATAATGATTGTGATTTGTGAATTTGTGTATTTAAAATATTGAAGCCTCCGTGGCTTAGGCGGCAGCACGCCGGCCTCTCACCGCTGGGTCCGTGGTTCAAATCCCGGTCACTCCATGTGAGATCTGTGCTGGACAAAACGGAGGCAGACAGGTTTTTCTCCGGGTACTCCGGTTTTCCCTGTCAAAATTTCATTCCAGCAACACTCTCCACTATCATTTCATTTCATCTGTCATTCATTTAATCATTGCCCCAGAGGAGTGCGTCAGGCCTCGGCAGCCGGCACAGTTCAAATCCTCGCCGCTAGAAGGGGGCTTCATTCATTCCATTCCTGACCCGGTCGGAGACTGGAAGCAGGCTGTGGATTTTCATTTTTTCAAAATATCTTATATTGTCGAAGGGAAAATTTGAGTGTTAAATCATCATCATCTTGCACAGTTTCCAGCCACTGGCCGGGTCTGTTTGGAACACAAGCCTCTCCAAAGTCTTCTGTCTTCCTACCATCTCGCAGCCTCCACCCTTGTCCAGTCTTCCCCTCTCTTCTTCACGCTTTCTTCCACCCCCTTCAGCCACCTGTCTCTCGGTCTTCCCCTCGGTCTCTTTCCTTCCCACTTCGTCTCTTGTATCCTCCTGGGTATCCTCTTCTCCTCCATTCGTTTTACATGTCCATACCATCTAAGTCTAGATTTCTCTATACCATCCTGTAATGGTTCCTCCTTCATTAATTCTCTGGTCCTCTCATTTCTTATTCTGTCCATCTTTGTAGCTCCAATACTGCTTCTCAAGAACCTCATCTCACTGGCCTGTATTTTGCTCTTCTCCCTTCCTTTCATAACCCAGGTCTCTGAGGCATACGTCAGGATAGGGACATAGTACGTCCGCTATATGATCTTTTTGCTGTTCTGAGGGACATCCTTGCTCCATAACATGCTTCTCACACTCCTCCGGAATGCTTCTGCCTGTCTCCCCCGCTCATTTATTTCTCTATCGTTTCTTCCATTATCTTGTATCAGGCTTCCCAGATACTTGAAACTTTCCACTTTCTTCAGCTGTTCCCCACCAATTGTTATTCCCGTTGTGGTTCTTTCCTTCTTCCTTGTTGTGATCACCATTTCACTCTTATTTATGCTAAATTTCATCCCATATCCTTGTATTATTCCTTCCCACACGTCCAACTGTTCCTGTACCTCCTCCTCCTTGTTTCCCCAAATCATCAAATATCATCTGCAAACACCATTGCTTTCATCTTTCCTTCCCCAATTACTTGTGCCACTCGGGTCATTATGTCATCCATCACCATGGTGAAAAGTAACGGTGACAGTGCACTTCCTTGTTTCAGGCGGTTTCTCTGTTCCAACCAGTCCGATCTCTCTCCTCCCACTTTCACACAGCTCACGCTTCCCTTGTAGATCTCCTTTATCCTCCTTATAGTCCATTTTTCTACTCCTCTATCCTCCAGGGACTTCCATACTTTGTTTCTGCATACACTGTCATATGCTTTCTCAGTGTCCAGGAAGGCCATCAGTAGATCTCTTCCATACTCATAGTGCTGTTCTTGTAACTGCCTTACAGCAAAAATCAAATCCACTGTGGACCTTCCTGCTCTGAAGCCATGTTGTTCTTCCCTCATTCCTCCTCCTATCATTGTTCTAATTCTCCTTTCCAAAACTTTCTCAAACATCTTTGCACAATGACTCATCAGTGTTATTCCCCGATACTTTCTGCATTCTGTTCTACTACCTTTCTTGAAGATCGGGACAATTATTCCCTTTATCCAGTTCTCTGGGGTCTTCCTTTCCTTCCATGCTGTCTTCATCACTCGGTACAACCATTGTACCCCACCTCTCCTGCTGCTCACACCATCTCCACACTCAACTCATCCACACCCACTGCCTTCCCTCCTTTCATCTTCCTCACTGCATGTTCCACTTCTTTCCATGTTAAGTCCTTTTCTGTTTGCAGTCCATCTTCCTCTTCCCCGATTTCTTCCTCCTCGCCGTAGTTTCCATTTGGGTTCAGAAGTTCTTCAAAATATTCTTTCCACATTTTATTCAGTTCTTCCCTATTTTCTATCTCTTGTCCCCTTTTTTTGACCATTCTAACATAATCCGTAGGATCCTTCCACCTCAAAGTGTTAAATCAAGTTTTCAACTTGAAAATCTGATTTTCTAAAGGTAAATTCCTTGTCTGTTATGTCTACTTATCCAGCATCACAGTTGATAAGTAGTATTTTGAGTGAGCATCAATTGATTTTAGTGATTACAAATCTGATTCATAATGATTACTTGACGACTATATTTTAAGATGAAAATACTTAGTTTGATGCCAAAGTAACTGTATTTGTAATAGTAACTTGACGAATTGTTTTTTAAAGAAGGAATTGTTTAGTTACTGTTTCCTTAAAGTTAATGTAATTTACTCTAGTTACTTCTTTTTAGTATATTTCCCCTCCTTTTACTAATGTTTGGGTCTTGTATCATTAAAGGACAGCATCGAAGTTTGAAAACCTAGGGTTAATAAAAGCGAAAGACTTAATTGGTGTTTCTTTTGATCACCAGACCATCATGCATACAGTTGGCAAGGAGATAAATCGTCTGTACGAGCTATTCCGCAGTCGCCACACATCATTCGAGGGAGGTATCTCTCTTGGTGGCCACAGCTTGGGTTCACTCATTCTCTTTGATTTGCTCTGCCATCAGAAGCCACCAGTCACTCCTGGATCTCCCCTGCCCGAATCCAGGGAAGGCTCACTTGATCCTGTTTCATTGGTAAGTAGTAGCAAATCTATACTAATATAATAAAGCTGAAGAGTTTGTGTGTTTTTGTGTTTAAACTCGCTAATCTCTGGAACTATCAGTCGGATTCGAAATATTCTTTTTTTTATATGATAGCCAGATTCAAGAGGAATAGTTTAGGCTATGTTAAATTTCCGACATACCACTCCATTCCCTGCATTTAGGCCCTTTGACACAAAGTAGAATGCTTCAAGTACTTGGGAAGCATAATTGAAGAAAAGGGAGGCAATAGGATGGAAATAAATGAGAGGGGAAGGTGCGCAGATGGATTTTTCAAGAGTGTTAGGGGGATGATATGGAATAAAGATGTACCACAAAAATGTAAAGGAATCATCTACAAGACCTACTTTGTGCCAATTTTGACATATGGTTCAGAAACATGGGTGATGAAGGAAAGGGACAAGAATAAAATACGAGCAGTGGAGATGAAGTTCCAGAGGAGTAGGGTAGGAGTGACAAGAATGGACAGAGTAAGGAATGAGAGAGTCAGGGAGATGGTAAGAGAGGAACCATTGCAAAATAGAATAGAGCGATCTAGGCTACAATGGTATGGACATGTGAGGAGGATGCAAGAGGAGAGGATACCGAAGAAGATGTTTGGAATGGAAATGACGGGAAGGAGGCCAAGGGGAAGACCAAGGGACAGATGGACAAAAGGAGTTAAGAAGAGTGTGGAGGAAAGAGGAGTGTGCTGGGACACAGTAAATGACGAGAGATGGTGGATGGACAGGAAACGATGGAGAGGCTTATGTTCCAAGCAGACCCGACCAGCGGTTGGAAACTGCTCAAGATGATGATGATGATGACACAAATCTACACCGTTTCACCGATCAGAACCAAAATGTGTATACTTACCCTTTGGAACCCTGCGAGTAACACTATCAGCATGAAATTTCGCACAGACCACTCCATTCCCTGCATTTAGGCCCTTTGGCACAAGTCTACACCGTTCCACTGATCTGGACCAAAATTGGTATACTTAACCTTAGGAACCCTGCGAGTAACACTGTCAGCATGAAATTTCGGACAGACCACTCCATTCCCTGCATTTAGGCCCTTTGGCACAAATCTACACCGTTCCTCCTAATTGCACCAAATTATACACACATCAAAAAAAGTTTTGCATCACCTCGGTTCCAAGAGTTCCGGAACCTTTAAATACAAAGGGAATAGAGATCAACACAAACAACATTTCAGCTCGTTTTATTGCTCATGAGACCCACACATTGCATGTTGTACCATCATACAGCTAGACTTTCAGCATTTGTGGTCCAGATTGCAGTACACACCACTACCTCTAATACCCAGTAGCACGTCCTCTTGCATTGATGCATGCCTGTAGTCGTCGTGGCATACTATCCACAAGTTCATCAAGACACTGTTGGTCCAAATTGTCCCACTCCTCAACGACAATTCGGCGTAAATCTCTCAGAGTGGTTGGTGGGTCAAGACGTCCATAAACAGCCCTTTTCAACATATCCCAGGCATGTTCGATAGGGTTCATGTCTGGCGAACATGCTGGCCACTGTAGTCGAGCGATGTCGTTATCTTGAAGGAACGCATTCACAAGATGTGCACGATGAGGTCGAGAATTGTCGTCCATGAAGACAAATGCCTCTCCAATATTCTGCCGATATGGGTGCACTATGGGTCGGAGGATGTCATTCAGGTATCGTAAAGCCGTTTCGGAGCCTTCCATGACCACCAGTGGCGTACGTCGGCCCCACATAATGCCACCCCAAAACATCAGGGAACCACCACCTTGCTGCACTCGCTGGACAGTGTGTCTAAGACGTTCAGCCTGACCAGGGTGCCTCCAAACACGTCTCCGACGATTGTCTGGTTGAAGGCATATGCGACACTCATCGGTGAAGAGAACGTGATGCCAATTCTGTGGGGTCCATTCAGCATGTTTTTGGGCCCATCTGTACCGCGCTGCATGGTGTCGGGGTTGCAAAGCTGGACCTCGCCATGGACGTCGGGAGTGAAGTTGCGCATCATGCAGCCTATTGCGCACAGTTTGAGTTGAAACACGACGTCCTGTGGCTGAACGAAACGCATTATTCAACATGGTGGCATTGCTGTCAGGGTTCCTCCGAGCGGCAATCCGTAAGTAGCGGTCATCCACTACAGTAGTAGCCCTTGGGCGGCCTGAGCGAGGCCTGTCATCGACAGTTCCTGTATCTCTGTACCTCCTCCATGTCCGAACAACATCGCTTTGGTTCACTCTGAGACGCCTGGAAACTTCCCTTGTTGAGAGCCCTTCTTGACACAAAGTAACAATGCGGACGCGATCGAACTGCGGTATTGACCTTCTAGGCAACATGAGCAGCGTACCTTCGTCCTGGTGGAATGACTGGAACTGATCGGCTGTCGTACCCCCTCCGTCTAATAGGCCCTGCTCATGCATGGTTGTTTACATCTTTGAGCAGTTTTAGTGACATCTATGAACAGTCAAAGGGACTGTATCTTTGATACAATATACACAGTCAACGTCTATATGCCGGAGATCTGGGAACCGAGGTGATGCAAAACTTATTTTGATGTGTGTACATACACTTTGAAACCCTGCTGGTAACACTGTCCACTTGATATTTTGGACAATGCTCTCCATTCCCTACATTTAGAATAACAAACAAACTGAACTTGAAAATCATGTATTAAGGCCCTAGAATAATTCATGTCCGTAGTTGATTGGCAATTCGGGCTGCATCACGTTGCCCCTACCAGTGTTCTGGTGCAGAATTGCGAAAATAGTTAAATCCTGCGCTGCTTATAAATTGTAGTCACGGGGAGTAATTAGTGCAAAAATATTTCTTTTGCCCCTTAAAACAGTTATCATCATGAACATATTATGCATCTGTAAGTTATAAGTGCAATGGTGTTATTGAGGTTATCAGCTGCAATAAGCGTTGGTGCTTTCAAATTTACCTTAATTTATTCCGAAACTTATCGTTGAGCACTATGTGGCCATATGATACTATTGCTACCTCAGGAGCTCGGGTCAGTCGAAGTTTTCCAAAGTGTTCTGTTTATTTTCCTACAGCGTTATGGCGACAAAAGACGACACTATTGGTCTCTACATTTCTAACAGATAATCAGATATAGGCCCTTTTTTTTACTCGAGTCAAAAGCATCAGACTATTTAACATACAAAAAAATACATAGATATGTACATACACATAATAAGAATAACACAAACCATTTGAAATTGAAGGTAATATTACGTTAAGGAATGTTAAATGAAGTAGGAAAACAAAACAAAGATGAACAGTCTAAGCAACTTTAGCCCAGTATTGGGCAATTTCTATGGCTTCAGATCTTGCGGACATCAGATCACCAATGGTGCACCTTGCAGGACATAATCTGCACTGGTATAGGTGGTCCGTAGTTTGTTGAGCCCCGCATTCGCAGAGGGTTGATGATGTGGAATAACCCCATTTCCTCAAGTTGTTTTTTGACCTTGCAACCCCTGTTCTGAGCCTGTTCAGAGTTTTCCACACTGGCCATTCTTCAGTGAAACCAGCAGCTAGATGTTCCGATGGTGTCATCCAATGGTGTTCAGATCTCATCTTCCACACGGATAACCGGGAATTTATCCGTTGGCCAATGTTAACTGTTGTCCTCATGACACTTTCCCTGGACTTCAGTCTTGGAGGAGGAGGATGATGATTATGTAGTGGATGTTTATCAGAGGTAGATGCCTTATACCTTTCTCTCTGTGCAGCTACTTCGCGCCTGATGTCTGGAGGGGCAATTCCAGCTAAGTAGTGGAGCTTATCCCGCGGTGTAGGTTTCAGACATCCGGTGATGAGTCTGCAAGACTCATTTAGGGCGATATCAACTTCTTTAGCATGTGCAGAATTATGCCACACTGGGCTAGCATATTCACCTGCCGCGTAACACAAAGATGAAGCTGTAGTTTTGACTGTTTTTGCTACTGCACCCCAGGATGATCCAGTGTCTTTGCGCAAAATGTTGTTCCTTGCAGATACTTTTTGTTTCACGTTCAGACAGTGTCGTTTGAAGGTCAGCGTGCGGTCAAGAGTAACACCAAGATATTCAGGCAGGAAATTGTGTTATAACTGCACTCCTCTCCATGTTACTTGTAGTTTCCTGGAGGCCTGTCTGTGCTTTAGGTGGAATGCACATTCTTGTGTTTTGTTAGGATTTGGTTTTAACTGGTTCTTACAATAGTATTTGTCCAGCTCTTCCAAAGCAGTGTTGAGATTAGACTCCACCTGTTCAAATGTCTCACTCTGGCATGAAAGGGCGAGATCATCAGCATAGATGAAACTTTGTGTGTTATTTGGCAGGGGTTGATCATTGGTATAAATGTTGAATAATAAGGGAGCTAGAACACTGCCCTGTGGTAATCCGTTCTTTTGGACCCTCCATCGACTGCGCTGACCTTGAAATTCTACGAAAAACTGTCTATTTTGAAGGAGATCTTGAATCATTCGTGTGAGATGGTAATCTTTAGTTATTTCATACAGTTTACGCAGGAGCATTTGATGGTTGATGGTGTCGTAGGCTGGCGTTAGATCAATAAATGCTACCCCAGTGACCTTTCTTGTCTCAAAACCATCCTCGATATGTTGAGTTAGATTTAGTATCTGTGCTGTACAGTCCTTGCCCGGTCGAAAACCGGCTTATTGCGGGATTAAGAGGGGTTCAACTACTTCTAAGAGTCTATTATGGATCAATCTTTCTTGGTCTATAACCCCTTGGGTCATCTGCTTGCTTTCCCGGTTTAAGAATTGCAACTATTCGAGACTTCCTCCATAACATTGGTATCTGGTGACAACTGAAACATTTATTGAAAAAGCATAGGAGCCATTCATTCGTTTTTGGACCAAAGCATCTGATATTGCCCTCTCCAGTTCTTCTTGAATAAACGGTTTAGAAAGATCGCTCGTTTCCTCTTACGGAGATCTGTATATTTTAGTTAAAGACTTATGGATGCGACATTCTGGTTTACCATTCTTAAGCAGGATACTAGCTATTTGGTCGACTGAAACGTTGGCATGTACAGGTCTCTTAGTCGGATCGTTATTCAATCTCCTCAGCAATCTCCATGCTTTCTGGCTATTTCTGGACATGTCTAGTTCTTCCTTAAGTTTTGTCCACTTCTCTCTCTTCACTTCAAGGATTAAATTGTTAAGGTGTTTGCCAGCTAGAGTTGTTTCCTCACTCCATGGGTCTTCCTCGAAAAGTTGAAGGTATTTCTTCAGTTCTTGTCTAGTGCTCGGAGTAAGCCCCTGTATGTAAGTCGTTCTGCAACCTCGAGGAACAGTCTTTCGTGAGCATTTCTTTACTGTTTCAACAAACTGATCGTAGGTCTCAGGTGTAGGGACTATTTCAGTTATTTTCTGATCCAATATGTCTTTGAATTTCTCCCAGTTTGCTTTTCCAAAGTTAAATCTTCGACGGAATGGCACTACCTGTGGCCTTATTGCCGGCATGACTTGGCATATTATTGGTCGGTGTTGGGTGTTTGGGATTGGCGTGCCTATGGACTTTGCAGACTGTTCAGCGAATATAGGCCCTAGGCAGTGTCTTTTATTTCACTTACTCCTCTTTCTAATCATTTTTAGAAATTTGTTTGTAAATTACATGTGTCAGTGCTGTAGTTAGTAAATAGCCGTTTCCCTATTCATTATTATCATTGTTATCAATAGGGGAAAATGACCTAAATGTTACTGTACGTCCATTTATACTGTACTGCATTATCACCCTCACTACAACCACAATACGGAAGGTGCTTATTTTAGTGGGAGGTGTCAGGTATTAGTATTATATAGTACTAGCAGTAGTGCCCGGCTTCGCCCGGTGGATTTATTTGTTTTATGGATGATAATGAATACTACTACAGAACTGACACATGATACTTAAACTACCAGCAAAAAAAAAAAAATATATATATATATGTGGGAATGGATTTTGGCAAGCGAATAAACCGAACACGTCTTGTAGTAATTTTAAGTATAAAAACTGTATTTACGCATAAGATCACAGCGGATGAGATTGCACAGAACTTAGCGTCACTTCACTCGACACAAAACTGACTCACTGATCGTCCTCTTTTTCTCACAGCTTCCTCTCGGTTCTTCTACGCGGCGCCACCGGGTAGTGCCGAGACTGGTGGGAAGCCCACGAACGGTTCATCATCTTCCGATTCCCACATATATGTAACTTTTTGTGGTGGTGGTGGTTGAACATACATAAGCAAAAGTTTGCTGCTTTTCAGTCGGTCAACACAAATGTACCCAAAAGAGCTGGGTTATGCCCTAATCCTGAAAATTACATGAGATAATAAATACACTAGGATAATCTCATGTAATTTTTTTCAGGATTAGGTCATAACCTAGCTCTTTTGGGTACATTCGTGTTGACAGACTGAAAAGCACCAAACTTTTGTTTACTAAGGCAGCACTGAAAAATGGCTTCAAACCCCACAACATACATAAGCTATAACTATTTGTGCTTTCCCCAACCACCATTTGCTTTTAAAAGGAAGGAAGCTTGTAGTTTAACGTGACCGTTAATCTTGAGGTCATGAGCAACGGGGCCTCCTTTTAACGTGGAATCCGAACCACAGGACATGGCATTTCACATCCCAAATCTCATATGCATTGACCGGGAATCGAACTCGGTCCACCTTGGTGAGAGGCCAACAGCTTGACCGCTGCGCCACCATGCCCCCCACTTGCTTTTACGAGTGACAGATTATGAAAATGTTTCTTCCTCCCCATAATAACTAGGGCCCGGATGTTGATGCCGTAAAAAAGAAAAAAAAATGCACTTTAAATTTTCAAAAATGACTGTAATAAATGACCTAAAAATTCGAAAAATGCACTAAAAAATGGAGAATATGATCTTATAATAATAAACTCACCAATATTTCATCACATACCC
Organism: Meconema thalassinum; assembly: GCA_946902985.2. NCBI lineage: Eukaryota > Metazoa > Arthropoda > Insecta > Orthoptera > Tettigoniidae > Meconema > Meconema thalassinum. The sequence goes on along the minus strand of OX336390.1, from coordinate 272,294,418 downwards.
TCAGTTAAATTTTAGTCTAAGAGCATTCTTTGCAATGGGCTCACCTATTGGTAAGTGCATGTGGTGTTAAGCAGTGTTTACCAAATAGAAATAAAGAGTGACTTACCAGGGTAAGTGGACGTTGGGGAAAACATTTTTACTTAAGCCATCGTAAGTGATAAAACTCAATATACCCAGGTATATATCAAGCACTAGTTTTTGGCCGGTGCACATTTCAAACAGAAAGCGAAGAGTGAGCTCCTTGCCCCGTTAGTGTGAGGAACGCCTCGTGGGTTTGATGATATGCTGGACCTGGTTGGGACATTCGTAAATGGTAAACACTTATCATTGCTTGCCACCCTACTGACATAGCCTTTCCTGTCCTGCTCTCAGACTATGGAGGGTGGGGGTAGATCTACCGCCTAGACCCGCCAGCATACGGACCTGCCAAAAACTAGTGATCGATCTGTAAATCCTTTCTATTTTATTCTTCCTAGCTTGACATGTAGGTTTTTTCTGTATTCAACTTTCAGATTAGTCTACAATTTTTATTTATTTATTTATTTAAAAAGAAAAGCCTGCATACAATCAAATTAAACAGTGTGCATCTGACGTTTCTGAAATAACCTAGTCATCAATAGGGCCCGGATTTTTTTAAATGCATATGCGCATATGCAAATGCATATTTTGAACGTTAGTGCATATATAGATATATTTTTCTCTTGTGTGTGTGATCGACTACGGTAATCCAAGATTTCTGAACGAAATGAAAAATCGAATGAACTCCACATGTTGTACATCCCTTGGCAACACGATAAGTCTTCCCTGGTCAGGAATGTGCTTTCAATGTCGCAATACAGAACAAGCAGGTAGATGTATAATGACCCTTTCACAACAGCTATTTCCTTCAGTCCTATCTACTTTTTCCAAACAGTAGCCTCCCAAGGTTTGCGTAAACAAGTGCGTTCATCTGTTAACTCGCTCTTCGTCTATTGCAGTGTGTTACCGGTTTAAACTGTAAAAATGCCTAAAGATAAAAGCTTTAGGTCATTTTTAATAAAACAGTGGATATCAGACAATAGTGACTATACAAGTGACGGTGATGTAGTGTACTGTCAAGTATGCGAGAAGAGTGTAAAATGCGATAAAAAATTTCAACTTGAGCAGCATTCGAAAACAACTTCACATCTTAGATCAAAAGAACAGAGTAAGAATACACAACAGCTACTTTTAACCGACATCATAACGAATAGAATAAAAAGTGTGATCTCTTCTCCCTCAATAGCATGTAATGAATACGGATCGGGTTGGCATTCGCCGCTACGCAACGCTACAGTCGACTTGAGATTGTTGATTTCCACATATGTTTGTGTGTTTATGTGCGATATATTAAGTATTTAATCGGTCGGAGTGTTTTGGTGGTGTTCTGTGCAAACGTTTATTGATATACAAGTGCTTACACTATTGCTTCATAGTATTAATACCTGAAATGCTATTGCAGAGGTGCCAACTCTTACGGATTGTCCGTAATTATTACGGATTTCACCTCACGATTACGGCATTACGGTCAAAGGGGAAAATATTACGGAAAAGTGACATTATATGAAGAAAAAAAAATAGAAATTACAGGGTGTCTACCGGTCACGAAAGAGTAGCTAATTTTACAAACAGGTGACGAAATTAACGAAAAGTATCTAATTTTTATGTCTGATTAGTTGGAGGTAAAGAAAATTCGCCGAGGTCGGTTTAAATCATTTAAACTCGCGCCACTAGGCTCACAGATTACGATGGAGCAAGTTTCACGCAAGCGGCGCCGATTGCTTAAGCTATATCTCCCCGTGTCCGACCTGAAGGAAATGCACACTGAGGATACCTCGAGTGGTATACAACGGTTCAACGTATATTTTCGGCATCAAGAACAGTTTTAGTTTTGTGTGAAATCTTTTTTCTGTATTATTAAAAAACTTGACTTTCCGCGAGACGTTTATTCGCGAATACTTCCGAAACTAAACAGAAACCTCTCATTTCTGTTATTGACCTCTACATTTGGAGACTATCCCAAGTTGAAGTCCAGAAATAACGCGAAATAATTTAATGTCGCAATGTTGCGAAATGAAACAGTTTAAAAAAATCGCGAAAAAGCTTCGAATACATATATTTTAAAAATCTATCCGTCTCGAAAATTTGCGACATCCAGTATGCTTAATTCGAAGTTCCGTTATGTCGATTTTTCCTTCGAACTCTGGTACCATCGGATCATCTAACCGGTTATCTCGAAAATGTGTATAACTTGTAGCCTATAATTCGTGATTCGAAAGAAATTGTGCCGTCTTGTCGTATTATTCATGCAATCCTCTCAGAATAATTTGTAATATTCGATACCTACTTCGAACGTTCATCCTCCAAACTCACATGCTCGGACGGTCGGCTGACCGCACGACTTGCCTGCGGAATCTCGTGAAATGGACAGAGATCGACGCCAGTTGCGTAAAATCATTAAACCTGTGCCCAATCATGAACTTGTGACCACGAGGACTGCAGGAATCCTGTCAAAGGTGATTGGGCAGCCATCACGAAACATTCCGAAACCTACTCGCCACTTTTCCCATGACCGTATACCGTCCAAAACCGCTCGTGAATTTTAACCATGCCCAACCTCGAGCTTGCCTCAGCCATTCTGCCAGGACAGATAGACAGGCAGAGAATCGTTGAACGGCCGGGTGCGGCGCCGATTACATAGTAATGCGCTCTCAGTGACCAACCGCGAGGCCATCGTGATTCTCGTAAAACGGCCGAAAGCGGCAGCGATTGCAATACATCGCGACATTTCTCCGCATTCGATGACGAGAACAACTGGATTCTTGTCAAACGTACAGAAAGCGGCGCCGATTGCCTTCCCGTGCCCACCTTAAGGACAATTTAAATATCGTCGATCGACTAAAAGTGACACCAATTATGTAAATCACGATTTTTCTCCGTGTTCTATCGTGAAAAGTACGGGAATCTCATCAAACGGTTGAGACAGGCGCCGATATCGTGTAACATCTCAATATTTATCTTAGAATGAAGGTTTCCTATTCATCTCTTGATTATTTTGTTAAAAGATTACCAAGTTTGCAAGAGTTTAGTGCTTTTCAGTCGGTCAACACGAATAAATTAAATTTATTAATCTCATGTAATTTATTTCAGGATTAGGGCATAACCCAGCTCTTTTGGGCACATTCGTGTTGACCGACTGAAAAGCACTAAACTCTTGTTTACTAAGGCAACACTGAAAAAATGGCTTCAAACCCCACAATGTTACCAAGTTTGGTCAAGGAAGGTGAACATGACAAACTTGAAGAGGAATTTGCTGTTTATCAGTGTGATACTTTCCCTGAATATATTTTACAAGGACCTAGAATTGATGCCAACTGGGGCAACATTGCTGAGGTTACAACTGAAAGTGGACAGTTAAAATGTAAAACCTTAAGTAATATGGTGTTTGCAATATTAAGTGTACCTCACAGTAACTCTCCCAAAGAAAGAATGCTCAGTGTTATTCAGAAAAATCAGACAATTCAGACCTACATTACGCACATCTACAATGGAATCGCTCATGATTCAGAAGACGAAAATGTCATCACAGGGGGAAGTATGTTACAAGAAAACTTTAACAGAAAAGCAGCTACTGGGTGCAAAACAAGCTACAAGGATTTTTTAAATCACAGAACTAGCAGGCAATGTGCAAATGTTATTGTGTAAAATGATATTCTTTACTAAAGGATGCTTCTGGGTAGGGCAAAGGTGGTGTCTTTATCGAGAAGGGAGCGTGCTTTGGATTTGACATGAAAATGTTTGAAGCGGAGGGGGGGGAGGGGCGCAATATAAGGGATTACTGATAACCCACTTCAAAAGTTGGCACCTCTGCTATTGTAGGAAGTATTAACTGAAATGGAATTTAATTTCTTGTCGTGTGTTGACGTTATCTTTGTGTGTTAATTTTATTGTTATTTAATGTAAGTAAACAGCAGTTTAGCCCTTACATTTTCATGAGTGCTTAATGTGACTAGTGAAGATGCCTTGCTGTTTTGTACCAGGATGCAGATCTAGCTATGGGGACTGTAAAGAGGTCAGACGTTTTTTCAAACCTCCTAAAGATAAGGAACGTTTTATCAAGTGCAAAGGGGCCATACCATCTGTGATGCTCACTTTTCAGAAGATTTAATTGTTAAATTTGACGAATTTGTGATAGAAGGGAAGGAAGTAGTACTTCTCCCAAGAACCAACTGGCGATTGAAAGACTATTCTGTTCCACATATATTTTCTAATTTGCCTAAGTATTTGTCCAGTATGGTGTAAATAAAAATGCTCTTGATGCCATTAAAGACTACTTCTGTGAAGAAAGGGATGAGAATAAAAAGACAATGAGTTTAAAACCATATATCTACCGTAATGCTGAAGGAGGCGTGATCAGTTTTAGGCAATAGCCTACTCTATGAAGGGGTCATGACTGTGCCTTCTATGCAGAGGCGGCTCTAGAAACAGGCGAACCAGGCGGCGCCTGGGGCCCCCCGCACTTGAGGGCCCCGCGGGGTGCTTGTAATAATAAATATATACAGTATCATTATGAATCAGTTATTAAATTATAAATTAAGCGTGCATGAATCATAATGTCGCTTTGACCGCAGCAGCAGCACGGCAGTTGATTGCTTACGTCTCAGAAGGGCTACCGTATCGTAACCGTTGTGGCTATATATAAATCTCTCTCTTCCTTTCTGGTGTTCCCAGTACAGCTGACTAGAGTGATCGCGGGCGAAACAAGAGAAAGAGAGACGCTACCCCTCCCACCCCTCTCACAGCACGCTAATTCACCCGCGCGGCAATGCCACAGCCACTACAATCTACGTAGTTGATGACTCACTGTGCTTTGTGCTGTTTGCAGACTTCAGTAGTTGTGGCTGGCTGTGACGCTGTTTTAGCAGTGCATTTGTGTAAACTTAACCAGTTAACCTCAAAAAACCTTTGTGATTGTGAAATAACAGAAATATATTGGTATATTGTTATGTTATTGGGTGAACATGTCGGGAAATTGTAAACGTGATAGAGACGTAGGTCGAAAATATCAGTCTGGAAATGTGAAAAGAAAAAAGAAGGTTTCCTGGGAAAATTATCAAACAAAGATTAGTGGTTCCTTGGATAAATTTGTGAGTAGTAGTCGTAACTTAAGTGTTAGTATTGAGGAAAAAGTTGAAGATGGTAGTGGAATTAAATCTTATACCAATACTTCTGGCTCTAGCTCTGCCTCTAAACTTTACTTTGTACCAAATGACACATCGGAGCCGGAGGTTGAAGAAATGGAGCCTATTATAGGCCTACCAATGTCCGACATTGGAAACGTAGTTTTTAGAGAGCCTGATGCACTTACAGCTGCAGGTACAGATGCTGTAGAAGTAGAAGAACCCACACTGTCAGTTTGCATAAGCAACGATCCTGGTGTTTGGGATTATCCTCTCAATGACATGGATAGGTGTAGTTTGGTTTTACAAGGCCCAATAAGAATTGACAATACAACTTACCCACTAGACAAAAATAATAGGCATTTTTCTAATTTTTATTACACCAGAATTCTTTCCAATAAAGAAAAACAGGATAGGCGCTATTTAGTCTACTCCCAAAAACAAGATAAAGTTTATTGTTTTGCCTGTCGCCTATTTTCAACATCAAACACGTCTTCACTATGTGACAGTGGAATGAATAACTGGAAAAATTTGGGAGCTTATCTTAAATTGCATGACACTGCTCCAGACCATTTGGCTTCCGTGTTGAAGTGGGTACAGTTAGAGAAAGGACTTAAAAAAGGAGTAACAGTAGAAGATAAGTTGGAAAAACATATTGAAGTTGAGAAAAAACGGTGGAGAGACATTTTGGAGAGAGTGTTGGCTGTTATAGATTATGTGGCAGCACATAACCTTGCTTTTAGAGGTCACAGAGAGAACTTGAGTACAAACCATAGTGGTAATTTCCTTGGCCTTATTAAATTGTTAGCAAAATTTGACCCCGTTTTGAAAGTTCATGTTGATCAAGTTGAAGAGAACAAGCTTCACGCTCACTATCTTGGAAAAAATACTCAAAATGAATTGATAGAACTTGTGGCAAATCAAGTAAAAGCAACAATTTTGAGCCACATCAGAGAAGCAAAATATTATTCCATTATTCTTGATTGTACTACAGATGTTGGTCGTACTGAACAGATGTCACTGATTTTAAGATATGTGAATGTTTGCACAGGCCATATTGAAGAAAGTTTTTTAGGTTTTTTACCCGTTGAAAGCACACTGGAGAAAACTTAGCCAAATGTGTAATGGCTGAGCTAAAAACCCTTGGCCTTGATATCAACGACTGTCGAGGCCAAGACTACGATAATGGGTCTAATATGCGGGGTAACTACAGCGGAATAAAACAAGAATATTATCAGAGAACTCGTTAGCGTTTTTTACACCGTTCGGATGTCATAGTTGGAATTTGTTGTTGTGTAATGCAGCGTCATCATGCATAAAAGCAAAATGTTTCTTTGGGACCCTGCAAAGGCTTTATGTGTTATTTTCTGCCTCTTCTAATAGATGGAGCATTCTGAAAAACAAAACAAACATTAACATTACTCTAAAGCCACTATCGGAAACTAGATGGGAATGCCGAGTGGAAAGTGTTAAGGCAGTTCGTTACCAACTGAAAGAAATTGCTGAGTGTCTGGACGAGCTGTCAGATTCAACAAACGATTCTACAACAGGTAGTGAGTGCAACTCTTTGAGAAATGTAATACTTTCATATGATTTCATAATATCATTAGTAGTATGGTATGATGTGTTGGTAAAAATTCAGTTTATTAGCAAGTTGTGGCAGAGAGCAGACATGGACCTTGCGTCCGCCGTTAACCATCTTGAAAAGTTTTTATCTTGGTTGGTTGAGTACAGGGTCAGTGGCCTAGTTTCTGCAATTATTACTGGAAATGAAATAGCGAATGAGCTTGAAATTCCAAAGGAGTTCAAGAAGACACACCTTAGAAAAAAGAAAACCCACTTTTCTTATGAAAATGAAGACGAAATAAGCTCAAGTGCAGAAGATTTGTTTCGAACTGACTTTTTTCTAATGGTAATTGACAAAATTGCTGAGAGTACTGAAAAACGATTTGTTGAGCTAAAAAGGTATGAATCAAGTTTTGGGTTCCTTTACAGATTGCATTCTTTAAAGATACACCAGATGAAGACCTTTTGGAAAGTTGTAACCACTTTCAAGAGACACTTACATTGAAGTCAGGTAGTACAAGTTGCTCTGATATAGATAGCGAGGGCTTGTATCAAGAGCTGAAAATGTTTATCATGACTATCCAAGAAGACGTGACAGTGACTAATGTATTAAAAAATATGATTGAAGACAACTTAGTGGATGTCTACCCTAACATATATGTGGCTTTACGAGTTCTTTTGTCAACACCAGTATCTGTCGCTTCTGCAGAACGATCATTTTCCAAGCTAAAGCTAATAAAAAATTATCTTCGATCAACTATATCTCAAGAAAGACTCTCTTCTTTGTCCATTTTATCTATTGAGCGAGATGTTGCCTCAAATGTTAATTTTAGTGATTTAATTGACCAGTTTAGTGCAGCAAAAAGTAGAAAAGTCGCTTTTTGATGAACTTAAAGGAAAACGTAGAGCAGACTTTGTGTATAATATAAATTTTTATTATTCAGGGCTGTAAAAAGAAGAAAAGTTTTTTTTAGAATAAATTAAAGAGTAGAAAATTATAAAACTTTATTGTCAGTTTGTTTGTCTAGTCTTTTGTGTATCAGTTAAATTCATGTAGGCTAAATATTTCTTTTTTCCACCGTCTTATGTATTTAAATTATGAGTTATTTGACTTTGCAGCCCTTTCGACTTTTCATTTTTTAAATCAAACAGAAATTGTAAAAATTAATTTTGTAGGCATATAGTAGGCTAAAGAGTATAAAATTAGTTGGATTTTTGTGGTGTCGTTTTTGTTGTTTTTCCTTTTGTTATAATTTTTACAAACCCTATTTCAGATTATACTGTAGGAGGCTTGGGGAGGGATTTGCGGCGATACATATACATATATATATCGCCTGGGGCCCTGCATTTTCTAGAGCCGCCTCTGCTTCTATGTCCGTTAAATGTTAAGTGCTTCTGAAATGATGGTAGTTTATTGAGTTTGGTGTTTGTGGAGTGAAATTTATGGGTATAATTGATTTTTGTAATATTCTAAGGTAAAGTTGAAGGAGCCGTGATCGGGTTTAGGCAATAGCCTACTCTATGAAGGGGTCATGACTAAGCCTTCTATGTCTGTTTAATGTTAAGTTCTTCTGAAATGATGGTAGTTTATTGATTTTGGTGTTTGTGGAGTGAAATTTATGGTTATTATTGAATTTTATAGTAATCTACGGTAAAGTTGAAAGTTGCGTTCGTACGGCTTTTTTTTGCTGTGTTCAAGACTCTTAAGGGAATGTAAAATGTGTAACAATGTGAAGAAATCCTTTCTGATAGCGAAGTTAATTTTTCCGTTCTTTTTTTAAATTTACCGATAGCTGGCAAAACTAAATGCATTTTGAACTTGCTCTCTGTCAATCAACTATTCAAGTAATACGCCAAATCAATACTCAATTTATATATAATTCTATATAAATAGGACATGTTTCGGCCTTCAATGAGGCCATCATCAGCTAAACAAGAAATTAATTAAGAATTAAGTTAAACTATTAAAAATTACTTAAATCTAATAACAAAAGAAATATTAATGTTAAAATTGAATGAAATGAATCACTATTAAAATGGATATCCTTACAAATCAAATTTTAAAAATGAAAATAAAATACTTGTCATTTTTCTTCAAAATGTAGTTAAAAACGAGAAAATATTATTGCTGAATGTAAACAAATATTAAACTATATAATAATTATTATCAAAATAATACACTTAAAATAATATAAAAGTAAAGTTCTGTAACCAATAATTAATATAGATCAGTGAAATTGAATAAGCACATGGTTAAATGCTTAAATGAATAAGTAACTCTTCTATCTTCAACATGAAGTTAAAAATTCTCAATAGGTGCCAAATACTAAGGTCGCCGACATGAACGTAGTTTAGAGCTTGAAATATTAAGTAAATGGATCAGTGCTTGGGACGAATAAGGAGATCTTCACTCATGATGGAGTTAAAATTTTGAATATGTGCCCAACAAGTAATCGCGTTGACATAAAGTGCCCTGCTAAGAAAATAAATATGTCGGAGAAAAATTGTATGCAATTAATATAATATAAAGTTAAGGTTTCTTGAAGCATTACCAAATCGGTTTATAACTTCATCGTCGGTGAGATGTATGCCTGTGAATAGATAACAATGCTAGACCATTGAGTCTGTTTTCAGAAGTAGAATTTCTTAAGTATGTTTTCAACCAACTCAAATTCCGTTCTCAGTACCGGTAGCTACAGAGAGAGGCAAATTTGCCAAAAGTTTCATAATGGTATAAAAGTAAGGGAAAACACTTTTGTCACACGATTCAAGGGCACTTTTTGCTGTTCTTGGTGCGTTCATTAGAGCGAAGGCACTGGTGAGTAATACAGTTAGAGGTTATGTTGTTACACATAAGATCAGACCAAACTGATTGTCACACTCTTTACATCGCTCTACTGTCGCCTTGCTTTGCAACGTTGCCATATGTCGCTTAGTAACAATAGTGCATGATAAGTACGAGTATATTAGTTTTTAATGTTTTCATTCATAAACAAATAATATATGTGACAAAAATTTCGGGGGGGGGGGGGGGCTATATACGCCCCTGGATACCAGATGAATCTACCCTTAGGAAGAACTATTTACATTCACTGCACGCCTCTGTCGTGGATTCGATACGGTCTGACATAGGAGGAAACTGTAGGCCTATATGGATATCGGTAGATGAAACAACAGATTCGTGTGGTCGATACATTGCGAACTTCATAGTGGGTAAATTATGTCGAGAAGAACCCGGCAAACCTCATTTACTTTCGTGCAAAGTGCTAGAAAAAACCAACCACGCTATAGTTGTAAGATTTGTTAGCGATTCCCTGCGACTTTTGTGGCCTAGTGAATCGGAAAGTGATTGTTACAAAGTGCGCCTTTTAGTCACAGATGCAGCTTTGTATATGTTGAAAGCTGGTCAGTCTCTTCGAGTATTTTTTCCAAATCTCATCCATGTCACATTTTTGGCCCATGGATTGCATCGTATTGCAGAAGAGATACATAGGCTCTTTCCATCTGTCAACAAAGTCATTTCAAGTGTGAAGAAACTGTTCCTAAAAGCACCGGCTCATGTACAGTTGTACAAAACTCTCCTGCCTCAGGTTTTTCTTCCGCCGGAACCTGTTCTCACAAGATGGGGAACTTGGTTATCCGCAGTATCGTTCTACCAGGAGTACTTTAACCAAGTGAAAGATGTAGTTACAAGACATTGACGATAGTCATACTGCGTGTGTTCATGAAGCAAAGTGCGCCTTTGAATCTGAAACTGTATATCAAGATATCAGTTTCATCCATGTGCATTATTCGTCACTTTCGAAGGCGATTATGGGCCTAGAAACTCGCGATGCACCCCTACACGAATCCCTTCAGTTAATTCAAAACACCATTAGTTCTTTAAATGGTGTCCCTGGTGAAACGGGAGAAAAAGTGAAAAGGAAACTCAGTGCGGTGTTGGACTCACACCCAGGACTAAAGAAGATTCAATCCATAAGCAACTACATAAGTGGAATCAGGCAGTCTTTACCAGAAGAATGTTCCGAGCAGTCAGTGCCAGAGTACAAGTATTGCCCAGTTACGTCCGTCTACGTAGAACGATCATTTTCAGCGTATAAATTAATTCTGTCCGACAACAGAAAGTCATTGACCCCTGAAAACATTGAAAAACTATTGATAACCTACTGCCATGCAACATTTTGCAAGGAATGAAACATGTGTATCAATGTAAAGCTGAGTTAAAATTAAATAATACGTTTGGTAAGTGTATTTTGTTTTATTTTTAGTGCTTATTTTCGTGCATATTTTCATCACTTTTAGTGCATATGTGCATGCATATTTATGTAGTTTTTAGTGCATATGAATCCGGGCCCTAGTCATCATTTATGTATTATCTTCCGAAAATAGTGGTATTGGTGAAACCAGGACGTCTAGTCATCATGGCATTATACCCAAATTACTAATGAATTGCTCTGAATAACGACATAAGATACCACGAAAGGAGAAAAATAGGAAGATGAGGTAGAATTAGAGGAGGGGTGCCAGGGGAAGGATTCTGTGGGGTAGTTGTGTGTAAATGTGCATCATATTTCGAACTACTAGCATCTACCGATCTTCCATCTTATTTGCCGTCAAAACTTTACACAGAGATGCAGCTCTATTCACTTATATCCTCTTGGTCAATTGACTTCAATTTTTAATCACATTGAAATAATACTAATAATACTGTTTCTAGGATGATGATTTTAAGGACACCTTAAGCCCCTTGACAAACATCAAGGCGCCACCACCACACCTAAGGAAACTAAGTCATCGTGTCAGTTACGTCATGGGCAACGCCGGCACTGGACAACCCTACATCACATACCCGCAGTTAAATTTCAGTCCAAGAGCATTCTTTGCAATGGGCTCACCTATTGGTAAGTGCATGTGGTGTTAAGCAGTGTTTCCCTACTGGTGGTATGCGAGAGCATGTGGGGTGGTATGTAGAAGGGTTAGATAATAATACAAACCAAGAGTATTGTGTTAAAGACTTACCGTGCTGACTGTACAGTGTGATAGTTTTCTTGCCTGTATGTACGCCCTGCAATCAGAAGTGGCACGTTCATATCCTACTCTTTTTAGTCAAGCTCTATACATTTTAATAGCATTTGTAATGTGATGGTGGATTTTTAGAACTTGTGTATGTGAAACACAAGTGCAGGAAAACTACTTAAACAATAACCTGGCATAGAAGCTGTAGTATTAAATACGGATAAGCAACAGCAAATTTCTCAGTATGACTCCTGATGTGGATAAAATGTCTTTATCAGGAAGGAAAATTTAATTTGCCATTTGTTAATAACAATTACATATGAACAGCATTTTCTAGTTTTATGGATTTATTTTCATATTTGTTTTGTATAAGACTCCTCATTTACTTTGTTTTGCTGTAATTCCTCTTCTGCACTCGGAGGAATTGATTGGAACATTCATTTTATCTAATTTTTATTACAGTATGCAGCGACAAGCAGGTTTTGACAAATTTGATTGTATTGGGCATAATTTCTAGTAGTCGATAGATAGGCTACAGACTGTGGTTTCATGAACATTGTGTCATCTCTCCTCTTCACATTATAAAATAATATTCGTATGTGATGTTTGTTAAAATAAAGTTGACAGTAGCATATCTCCAATTAATTCTATACATTCATCATTGTACTGGTATTTAATAAGATGAAAACGGGTCATAAATTCACATTCATCACCATTTTAAGAATGTCCAAGCTGTGTAGTCTATGAGATGTTTGAATTTTTTTATATTCTATTGCCGTATAGTGTATACACATATCGTCACCTGTGTGCGTACTGAAGCTGATAATTCTAGCAGAGCCATCATAGCACTTTCCTATAAACAAAAACATGCCTTGAAATACAGAATCAATACAATCGGAATACAAATCCATGATACAATGTTCACAACAAGCAACTATGAAGTATTACTACTGCAAAGATTTAATGTTTATCCAGCACAAATAGCACTGAGCAAATATGGGTCACTTGCCCACCACTTTTATTCCATTGGCAGTGTTGCCTAGTGATTGAAAAAAACAAAACACAATATGACGCTTTATAATGGGAGTACGCTACTCTGAAATGTGATAGATCTATAACACAACAAAGTAGACATGCAATTAATCAATGTATAGAAACAAGGAGAGAGGTCATACACAATGATGGGCAGGTGCAGGTTACAGGAGAGATAAGAGGAAAAAACACAAATGCTATTCTAGCTATTGATTAGATTAGTCACTTTTGAAAATGGTGGTGTGTCTAGCTGTGGAGGTTATCCGTGTCCTATTTGTATTTTTCCCTCTGCCTGCTCCTACCTGTAATTGTGCTTGTCCTTTATTTGTGTTTGTAACATCCTTTTCCTGTCCATTGATTGACTGAAAATATGGTATCCATACTCTCCATTAAGTAAGGTTGTTAAAAGCATGGTATAAAATGAAATGCTATGTGTGTGTCATATTTTATTGGGTGTAAAAATTGTAGTGAAAGGCAGAAAGTGTCCTATTATTAGACAGCGGAAGTTGAGGCTCTAAAAGGCTGTGGTTTAGGCACCTAAAATAGGCTCTTTAAGTGCTATATTTAGGCACCAAAATGAATAATAGTCACATATATATATTGTATATATAACTGAGCATATATCAAGAATACATTTCACAAACGGCACTTATAACTCACAATTACAGACTGGGGTTAAACATCTTGTCCATAGTTGGCTTCACTAAATAGCAAGTACTTTCTCTAAATTGTCCATGCAAAAGTTATGGAGTTAATTCGTATGCTGAGAAAGAGCGTTCAAAGTCAACTGAAGACACACGGCAATAAGAGGAGAAGACTGGACAAGGGTGGAGGCTGAGAGATGGTGGGAAGACAGAAGTCGTTGGAGAGGCTTGTGTTCCAAACAGACCCGGCCAGTGGCTGGAAACTGTGCAAGATGATGATGATGATAAGATGAACTAGGATTTCACTTTCACCTTCATCTTTCTTTCCCGTTAAAATGTTACCGGCAACAAATAAACTCTTCAAACCGATGTTTTTCTGAAGAATTGAATGAAACTTCTTATTCACTTTTGCAGCCGCAGCTCCAGGTGCTTCAGATAGTTTCTGCTCAAAATTAAATCGGAAATTCTATTCTAATAAAGGAAAAACTAGTCAAACTAGTAAATTGGCACTAAAATAGACTTAGAATGAAAAATAGGCACTAATGTCAAAAAAGGCATTTTTAGGCACTGTAAAACTGCTTCATATAGACCTAAACGTTCATGCAACACGTAAATTTAGAAGGTGATGTATATGTTAAGGGGAAAAAACGTCATTTGCCTAAAATCCGCTGTCTACTTATTACATTTATTGGTAATATTGTGAACAGGGTCAGGATCTTAATATCTGCATTATTCTCGATACAGTGAGAATTAATGGCGCTAAAATTTGACAATTAAAAAACAAAACATTGATGCAATGTTATAACACTATTAAAACTCAGCAATTCTTCTAGGTTTGTGCTGAGTTTTAATTCACCGGCCGTGAAAGCCAATATACCATCTTTTATAACACTATGTTTGTAAAATTTAGTCTATTGTGGCTAACTCAATTTGTGGGGTTTGAAGCCATTTTGCAGTGTTGCCTTAGTAAACAAAAGTTTAGTTCTTTTCAGTCGGTCAACACGAATGTACCCAAAAGAGCTGGGTTATGCCCTAATCCTGAAAAGAATTACATGAGATTAATAAATACACTAGGATGACCAGTTTTGATCGTCAGGCGATCATCATCAATCTATGTTTGAAAATACAGGTGGAAATATTTACAATATGTACTATTATTTAGTTGCAGTATTGGTAATGCAACTTTGTAGCAGTTTTGCTAGCCCACACGTTGAACGACAAGTGTAGCAGTTTGGCTGCCCCTAACTGTTGGGTGATAAATGTACAGGCCGGACGTTTGTTTTAGACGAGTGAAAAATCTTAATGGAAGCCTGGAGATGAGTTACTACAGTACCTGTGTTGTTATCAGCTGCCCCAAGGGCCCCGATGATTGATAAAGCTGTTTTACACAATTGCTGAAGTATAGTCACTGGCAAATATAATGACGTTCTGTTCGTAACTACGTAACGTGTACTTCCGTATCACACAATACTTCGACGTGGACTGTACTGACTGCTCAAGTCTGGAATTCCATTACATCAGATCGGTGGTGACAAATGTGAAGTGATAAGGTGAGAGAGTGAGTGTGTGTAGGCTCACCCGCAGGCTTCAAGGTCAAGGGCAATCGTCTAAAACAAACGTCCGGCCTGTAACTGTTGACCTTTGCCTAAGCTATGTTGTTTTAATGGGCGCCAAGACCTCAATGCAATGCTGAAATCTAAATTTGTATTTAACAACGTCTAGCTCTGGCAGAACACCTTCAAGACTCTATTCACTCAGATCGTGGTATGATTTGATCATTAATCCAACAAACAATTGTATTAGGAGAAGGAATTGGTCCATATCTAATGCTACCTACTGAAAGCAAAGATTGCATTGTAAAAGAAATGAATTTAGTATATAAAACAAGTATAGCAAAATTGATAATAATTATAAGTTTAAAATTTAAATTGGAGCGTTGAGATTTTAATATTACCGATAGAAAATTACGTGAAAACGGAGTCTGATAAATTATTGATTTTACTCTTATTCCCAAGCTATGAAGTTACTGAAATATGAAATATAAAACAAAGAGAAATGAGAGATTGCGTATTTCTGCGTCATTCGCGCTTACCACTGGAAATTGCTGTAGCATTTCCCTCGGACTGGATGTTGAAGTGAGCTTCCCACAGCCTCCTGGATGTCGCCATCTTCTTCGTTGTTGAAGATATATTTGTAGATATTGTTACGTGCCACCCCCCTAGTGGCACTTTTGTTAACTGGATTACGGTGGGTAGGAAGCACAACACCAATTACTGCTTAAAGAAGTAATTAACTTTATTGCGGCCAGAAAATTACACTACTCATCAACAATTACAGACAATAGGAACCTTACTCCGGTTTCCTCAAGTCTCTTGCTTGTGGAGAGCTCTTGCCCCTTTCACTTGTCAACAAACCACAGAAGTTAATCCTGCCGCTAATGAGCCTAGTGGCCTTGACAGAACTACATGCAACTTCTTCCTAATGTGCGCCTACTACAGTACTTACGAGCACTTGCTGCGTGCTGTTCACCAGCTGGGAGAAACAATGTCACTGGATTTCGACACCACAATATCTGACACTCAGTGAAAGCACACACACTCAGAACACGGCAGTCCCCTGTATGTTCCTCACTTCGCCGCTACACTAGGGGTTTCGCAAGTCACCACACTTCTGTCGCTCAGAATAAACGCTCACACTAGCTCGTAAAACACAACAACAACAACTGCTAGACAGGTCGCACTTATATAGCAGGCCGGTGACTCAATACATGCTTCGAGATCCATCCAGGGTTCACGGCTTCTCGAGGTTTCCATCGCTGGTCCAGTCACGAATATTCTGGACTATCCCTTTGTCTTAGTAGCCCTGTTGCATAAGGCACACACGCAATACAGGAGGCAGGCCACAGCCCAGCCCCTGGGGCAGTTGTGACTCAAGCGGCGAGCGATGACACAAACTCACAGCCGTAACAATATGAAGATTTATGGTCCGTACATCGGAACCAACACGTACAACCACCACGGTTAAGTTTCACAAAGATAGTCGCTAACTCCACTGAACATCGGAGCGACACGCACTTGCAACCGTACTCGGCAAGTTCTACACAGATTGTCCACAACTCCACGGGACATCGGAGCGACACGCACTTGCAACCGTACTCGGCAAGTTCTACACAGATTGTCCTCGTTCCACGGCGCGTCGAACGATATATGCACCCGTCGCATCCCCACTCTTCAGCCGACATCTAGCTTACGTGGTCTCCACTGATTGGCTGCACCCCATGTGCTACTTCCCCTTCTCTGGCTCATTACACTCCGCGGGAGGGAGAAGTCGATTTCCGTTCCAACTATTCGCCTTTTCTTGACGCAGCGACCCAAGATTGCGTAATACTTCTTGACAGGAATCAGCTTGTATTTGAATTCCCAGTGAGTCATGTCTCTCAAAATATCCTAACTGAGGAAAACTCCGTAAAATTCCGTAATCACATAATTTTCTATGATATTGTCGTTCGTAATAATTTGCTTGATAGCGTTTTCTAAGACATAGAAAACCTATCTCTATGCTTATAATTTTTATAAAATGCTCCGGAAATATCTTAATAATAATTATAATAAATTAATAATAATAATAATAAATTAACATGAAAAATTCTCTTGGCTGAACAATTTGCCGCGTAAATAAATATAGAATGGCTTCCTACTGACTTATGCCAGTGGCATAAAAACCCCTCGGAAAACACGTTACATATTCGCCTCGGATCATCGGATGATTTACCGTGACGACGGTCCATTATCCGATTATCCCAGACACGTTAATAAACCCCATCCAAAATACATATTACATAAATGAAATCACCCTAAATCACAGATATATATACACTCATAATTTTTCTTCACGCACTTTGCGTCAAAGTTTGTTGTCACTATGGATTGCACTTTGCAACCAGTCCAATGTTTTACATATAGAATAGTGTTCCACGGATATTTCCGCCTCTCAAATTTTTCTATGTTGGAAAAATAGGCATAATTAATGTGTGAGCACTATGTATTTATGATGTTATATCACACGCATTGAAGGTGTTCTGATATATTTATATCGCCATAGAACTTTCTAATTTCACTGGAGGTTCCTTCCTTATGGTGAAATTTAATCTCACTTATCACTGAGCACACGATCACACTATTGTGGCAGCGCCTCGTGACCATAATACTTAATCTCTCTTTAAAGTAGATTAAATTAAGATTGACTTCTGAAAAAAGAAAACAGTAAGTGTGCATTACATATAACACCAAATATTTCTGTGCCGTAATCGCCCTGTCTTGTTAAGTTCCCGTAGACCATATTCTACTTAATACTAGTTCTCAACACAGACCAGTTCTCCTCACACAAATGAAACTATTGTACAAATTACCTTAAATTACACACTTACAAATCTTACATGGCGAGGCCGTAAACAGAAATCACGTGTGCTGATATGTATGAGTTTCATGAAGGACTGTCTCGCATTCTGATGGCCCATCTTTTGTCCCGTGGACGCCTTAAGCAAAAATACCCTGTACAAGCGCTCACCCATCTCTTGGGGACAAATGGGAATTCACCAGCGCTACCAAATTCTGGCCTTGGTGTATCGAGACATTTTAGTGCTCAAGAGCATCCGACAATCCCGTCATATTTCCCTGTACCTTAAAAACTCTCATTTACTTACATACTACCCCCCTGTGTGACTTCTGATACGCCTGCCTTGAAGACCAGATCTTCCACGCACCAAATACCACACTTACTCATTTGATAGGCTGGCTCGCCAGCTAAACACACTCGCTTTATGACACATATTTTCGTAGACTATGTATATTATACGTCCCTTATAATCTGTTTCCCTTACTATCCTCCAGCACATATGCTGTTTTTCCAATACGTTTGGAAACTATAAATGTTACTGCGTCACCTGCTTCCAATCTTGCCAGTGGCTCCCCTAAATGAACATCATCACGTTACTCTACCTACCTATTTCTCAGTATCTGTAACGATGCCCTGTTGCTACTGTCCACACATGCTAACACTACTTTCCTCTGGTGTTACACCTCTACTCGACACTCTATGACCTAAAAATGTCACTTCTGACTGACAGAATGACGACTTAGACAGCTTCAAAGTGAACCCTGCCTGATCTAACTTCTGAAAAACTATATCTAAATGACGTAGATGCTCCTCAAAACTGCGTGAACTAATTACCATATCATCAATGTAAATGGTTACAAACTCTCCTGTGTCATCCCCTAATGCGATGTTTAAAGCCCTAATTAAAGCTGCTGAACTACTCTTTAACCCATAAGGTGTTCTACAAAATTGATAAAGGTTATATTTATGACTAAAAGCTGTAAATGGTCTATCTTCGTACATAAGTGGCACTTGCCAAAAACTGGAACTCAAATCTACACAAGTGAAATACTTCTTCCCCTCAAATGTTTGCATTAATTCCTCTATTGACATAGATTTCAGCTGATCTGAACTAATTCTACTGTTAACCAAACGAGCGTCTAAACAAATACGAACTGTGCCGTCGGTCTTGGGTACCGTGCTCAAAGAATTAACATATGGACTGTTAGAGTGCTCAATAATCCCATCTTCAAGCATCTGATTAATTTGTGCCTCAACTGCACTCTGATAAGCGAAAGGTACAGGATATCTATGTCCTGTGAATACTGACCTATCAATAACGTTCAATGAATATGTATTGCAATTGGCCATACCAATGCGATCCTCAAAAACTCTCCTATTACACAATAACACATCATAGAGCCGAACACATTGTTCCACCTCTATATTTCCCTGAAATGCAGCATCACGTAACGAGTCCTCTAGACTTCCGTTCGTAATCACACTGCCCACAAAACATGGAGAACCCCGCTCTACGGCTGGCGATATCTCATTTAAAGTACAAATCACACCTACAATACTACTCCTCTGAATATGGTCATTGAACGCTACTTCTACTTCAGAATCTCCCCATTTAAATTTCAAACTCCCTACATCATAACATAAGTTACCAGACACTCTACTTAGCCACTCTGAACCCAAGATAACACTGAATACTAAATTTGGAATTACAAGACAAATCTGCTTCTCTACATGATTATTAATTTTAATGTCTACTAAAACTTGCTTAGAAATTACTTTAGACCTCTTCCCAACAGCTGTGATAACAAAAGTGCTTTCAATTGGCATCTCCTCAAAATTTACTCCAGTTCCTTTCATTTTATCATAAAATGCACTACTTATGCAACTCTTCATACAACCACTATCAATTAAAACATCTGTGTACGCCTCGGACACGTTAAATTTAACTATGGGGCTCTTACTAACCACTTCCTGAATAATACCTTCATCATTTAGTTCATGTAATAATTCATTTCTTACATTTAGGTCATAGGGTTCCTGTATAATTGTATGGACAGAGCATGCTACAGACTGAGATTCTGACCTTACTTCGCAGCCTGGTTCGCGTTTAAAGAACCGCTACAGCTGGCCGTAGTACTACTAACTACTGAACTGGTCTGGTTGTTCTGGGCTGTGTTGTCATTGTTTGGCTGTATATTACTACCACTAGGCTGTCCTCTTCCTTGACCCCTATTCTGGTTGTAATTATTGTCATTATAATTTCTCCCTTGATTTCCCCTGAAATCATTGTTTCTCCCTTGATTTCCCCTGTAATCATTGTTCCTCCCTTGATTTCCCCTGAAATCATTGTTCCTCCCTTGATACTGATTACCATAGCCATTTCCTCTGTTCTGATTTAGCTGATTATTATTATTTCTATTTTGAGCGTTGACCCCTTCGCCACCGTTCCCTTGAACTTCCTGATGCCTGGCCTCGTTAGGTCTATTATTATTATTATTACCCTGGTTCCTATTGAAATTGTCCTCATAACCCCCTCTCCCTAGTGCATCAAATGTGCTTAACAAATTTTCTACTTGTGATATAGTCTTTACATTCTGGATACAAGCAGCCTCCTTGATCCTATAGGGAAAGTGCCTAAGTAGCAACCTCACCACATCACTTTCCTCCCTCAACCCATCCAGATATTTACACACTAATACCTGCCCTAAAAAGTATTCGGTCATGGTGGAGCTTCCTTTAGGGTTATATTTACCACACACTACTCCCTCACGATGCTGCGACTGAATAACCTCATTCCAGAACTTTTCACAGAATTTCATTTTAAAATCATTGATATCAGTAAACTTGTCTCTGTAGACAGCAAACCAATTCCTCGTTTCCCCCACAAACACTTGTTCTAAAATTTCAACTACCTGGCACCACTCAATACTACCATTTTCCAACCTTTCCCCGAATTTATTTTCTATAGTGTTCATGAACTCCATTGGGCACCCCTGTCGATTGCTGAACTTACCCAGTTCTACCTCCCTGTGTGTGCTATTCACAAAAACTGGCCTATTCTGACTATTTTCTTGCCTGATCCTAGCTTTTAATTTTAACTCTAATTCTGTGATTTTCTCCTCAGCCTTCCTCTCAATACTGTTTACTGTTAATTTAATGTTTCCTTCAGATTCTTCTACTTTATCATATAGCTTTGCTTGTTTCTCCTCAATCTTGCTAATGCTCTCTCTATTACTCTCTCTTAAATCATTTACTTCTGCAACTATTTGTGAGTGGACTTTCTCAATTCTACCCCCCAGCTGTTCCTTAACCTCTTTAGTAGCTACCTGAATTTTGTCAATTTCTCCCCCCAATTGCTTTTTGACCTGCTGTGTTTCCAGTTGCACTAGTTCTTTTAAATTTTCAGCCTGTGCACTGATTCTAATTTCCAACTCCTCCTGTACTTTTCCTAATTTTCTGTCTACATCTGCAATAATCTCTTTAGCCTTTTCTTCCATCACCCCCCTGATCTCACCTCTAATCAGTTCGAATTTGTCACTCATTTCCCTACTGTTTTGTTCTAATTTAGCATTTAAAGTTTCCGTACTCTCTCTATTTTCCTTACTGTTTTGTTCTAATCTTGCGTTTAAAGTTTCATTACTCTCTCTATTTTCCCTACTGTTTTGTTCTAATTTAGCATTTAAGGCATCTGTACTTTCTTTATTTTCCCTACTGTTTTGTTCTAGTTTAGCGTTGTTTTGTTCTAGTTTAGCGTTGTTTTGTTCCAGTTTTGCATTTAAAGCGTCTGTACTTTCTTTATTTTCCCTACTGTTTTGTTCTAATTTTGCATTTAAGGCATCACTACTAACTTTGTTCTGATACATAAACTCGAGAAGTAAAGTTTTTAATTCTGGTTGGCCGCCTACACTCCCTGTTTCAGTATCGGGATTTACCTCCGCTACCCCGGTACTACCACAAGCCTCCGTGGCTTAGGCGGCAGCACGCCGGCCTCTCACCGCTGGGTCTGTGGTTCAAATCCCGGTCACTCCATGTGAGATCTGTGCTGGACAAAGCGGAGGCAGACAGGTTTTTCTCCGGGTACTCCGGTTTTCCCTGTCAACATTTCATTCCAGCAACACTCTCCACTATCATTTCATTTCATCTGTCATTCATTTAATCATTGCTCCAGAGGAGTGCGTCAGGCCTCGGCAGCCGGCACAGTTCATATCCTCGCCGCTAGATGGGGGCTTCATTCATTCCATTCCTGACCCGGTCGGAGACTGGAACCAGGCTGTGGATTTTCACCCCGGTACTACCATCACTCGACATACTGCTCGTATCATCACTCTCCAGTTGATGACCACTACGCAACCTCATCTGTCTTTCTTTCTCATCCCCCATAATGATATACACTGGTAAAGACAAATAACCCCCAAAATACAGGCACAGAAATATATACCCTTCTCCTTCCACAAATGTTATTAGGTTTTCAGCCCCAAGTTGTCGGCGACAATTGTAGCAGTTTTGCTAGCCCACTCGTTGAACGACAAGTGTAGCAGTTTGGCTGCCCCTAACTGTTGGGTGATAAATGTAACTGTTGACCTTTGCCTAAGCTATGTTGTTTTAATGGGCGCCAAGACCTCAATGCAATGCTGAAATCTAAATTTGTATTTAACAACGTCTAGCTCTGGCAGAACACCTTCAAGACTCTATTCACTCAGATCGTGGTATGATTTGATCATTAACCCAACAAACAATTGTATTAGGAGAAGGAATTGGTCCATATCTAATGCTACCTACTGAAAGCAAAGATTGCATTGTAAAAGAAATGAATTTATTATATAAAACAAGTATAGCAAAATTGATAATAATTATAAGTTTAAAATTTAAATTGGAGCGTTGCGATTTTAATATTACCGATAGAAAATTACGTGAAAACGGAGTCTGATAAATTATTGATTTTACTCTTATTCCCAAGCTATGAAGTTACTGAAATATGAAATATAAAACAAAGAGAAATGAGAGATTGCGTATTTCTGCGTCATTCGCGCTTACCACTGGAAATTGCTGTAGCATTTCCCTCGGACTGGATGTTGAAGTGAGCTTCCCACAGCCTCCTGGATGTCGCCATCTTCTTCGTTGTTGAAGATATATTTGTAGATATGAAGATTTATGGTCCGTACATCGGAACCAACACGTACAACCACCACGGTTAAGTTTCACAAAGATAGTCGCTAACTCCACTGAACATCGGAGCGACACGCACTTGCAACCGTACTCTGCAAGTCCTACACAGATTGTCCACAACTCCACGGGACATCGGAGCGACACGCACTTGCAACCGTACTCGGCAAGTTCTACACAGATTGTCCTCGTTCCACGGCGCGTCGAACGATATATGCACCCGTCGCATCCCCACTCTTCAGCCGACATCTAGCTTACGTGGTCTCCACTGATTGGCTGCACCCCATGTGCTACTTCCCCTTCTCTGGCTCATTACACTCCGCGGGAGGGAGAAGTCGATTTCCGTTCCAACTATTCGCCTTTTCTTGACGCAGCGACCCAAGATTGCGTAATACTTCTTGACAGGAATCAGCTTGTATTTGAATTCCCAGTGAGTCATGTCTCTCAAAATATCCTAACTGAGGAAAACTCCGTAAAATTCCGTAATCACATAATTTTCTATGATATTGTCGTTCGTAATAATTTGCTTGATAGCGTTTTCTAAGACATAGAAAACCTATCTGTATGCTTATAATTTTTATAAAATGCTCCGGAAATATCTTAATAATAATTATAATAAATTGATAATAATAATAAATTAACATGAAAAATTCTCTTGGCTGAACAATTTGCCGCGTAAATAAATATAGAATGGCTTCCTACTGACTTATGCCAGTGGCATAAAAACCCCTCGAAAAACACGTTACAACTTGTCAGTGTATGCTAGTTTCACTTACAGCATATATACTACAACTAGCATACACTGACAAGTTGCATTACCAATATTGCAACTAAATAATTGTACATATTGTAAATATTTCCACCTGTATTTTCAAACATAGATTTTACAGCCTAAGTGTAATGGATCTGATGATGATCACTTGATGATCGAAAATGGTCATCCCAGTGTATTTATTAATCTCATGTCATTTTTTTTTTTTTTTTTTTTTTTCCAGCTCTTTTGGGTACATTCGTGTTGACCGACTGAAAAGCACCAAACTTTTGTTTGCTAACTCAATTTCTTAATTGCTGACTTACACCTCTTTGTTAACCCCTCGATTGTATGTAGTTACAACTTAGAGTGTTATTTAGTTAATTGTTTTTATTACAGGAATGTTTGTAACTGTGCGAGGCATGGAAACACTGGGAGAGGATTTTAAATTGCCAACTTGTCCTGCATTCTTCAATATCTTCCATCCTTTTGATCCTGTAGCATACAGGATAGAAGCTCTCATTAACCCAGACTTAATATCTGTGAAACCTGTGATGATACCTCATCATAAGGGAAGGAAACGAATGCACCTTGGTAAGCATTTCATAGTAGAACTGTAATAGAATAGATTTATTTGCAATGGGGTCATAGTTCCTAGTGTAAAAATGACAATACAACTACTCACTGCTACCTACTAATCTACACTTCATCTCAGATTAGGTGAAAGTCAAAGCAATCGATCAACTGCATACACACATCTGCTAGGATGTCATTCTACAGTTCTAAAAATTTGAAATTTGGTAGTAATATCGGATCAAACATCTCCGTTTATAAAAGGTAGCATGTTTTAAAACAATTCACCCTTCGAGTACATTTTTACCGGTTTGAATGATAGGCCTAATAAAAATAATAGTAATAGGCTAACTTATCTGTAATACAGGTCTACCCTCCACTTAGTTTCCTGTAACATTGACATTACAAAAATGAAAATCCACAGCCTGCTTCCAGTCGACCGACCGGGTCAGGGAATGGAATGAATGAAGCCCCCATCTAGCGGCGAGGATATGAACTGTGCCGGCAGCCGAAGCCTGTCACACTCCCCTGGGGACAATGATTAAATGAATGACAGAGGAAATGAAATGATAGTGGAGGGTGTTGCTGGAATGAAATTGTGACAGGGAAAACCAGAGTACCCAGAGAAAAATCTGTCTGCCTCCACTTTGTCCAGGACAAATCTCACATAGAGTGACCAGGATTTGAACCACGAATCCAGTGGTGAGAGGCCGGCGTGCTGCCGCCTCAGCCACGGAGGCTGAAACATTGACATTACAATACTAAAGATTAAATTTCAGTCAAGTATAGGCTACTTACATACTGCATTAGTTGCTGAATTGGAGAGGTTCATTCCCCTCCATGTTGTCATAACTGTCTGAATCCAAACCCTTCACATTAATTACGACACGTTCAATGATTTCGTCCACAATGCCATGTATTTTATGAATTTTTTCTTCTTCCTTTCGAATTATGTATTTAACACACATTTCCCAGCGCTGAGGAGTAACAAGTTCAATTCCTTCCAATGGAAGTTTTTACTCCCAACAGAATGAAAGCCGAGTTATTTCGCCCCATATGACCCTTGACGTGGCTCCACACGTACTCAATTGGATTTAGGGAACAATGGTAAGGCGGCAATCTTAAAACTTCCCTTTTTGACTGCTTCGCTATCTCGTCAATACGATATGCCCCGCAGGAATCTTTAATGTGTTGCGGGGTGAATCGAAGTAGATCTAACTTTGCGCTTTTCGTATTGTAAGGAATTCCTGTCCTGTCCATGAAGGCTTTCATGTTGCCTTTTCTCCATGCTTTATTTGGCAATTTTTCAACCTTAACTGAATGGTAAGGCCTATTTTCCATTACAATCACAGCATTCTTTTCAAGACTGGGAAGAATGCTCACAAATCATTCTTCGAACACTTGTCCATTCATTTCCTCATGTTAGTCTCCTGTGGTGGTGTTGGATTCGAGCAATAGGAGCCCTCCTTCCACAAAACCTTTCTCATTGCCTATGTGGGTAATTACAAACGCTTACCTCCCCCTGAAGGTTTTGGTGCTCAATTGGATAATCCCTTCTGGAAAGTGTCCTTACTAGACTGTACAGTCGTATCGCTCCACACTTTTCTAGAATCATGTCCTGCATTTACCTACAGTACATCTGTATAGTAAATGGGTCTTCCCTCCTCCCAGAATCTTGCAATTTCATGCAAATATCTCTTTCACCATGTAACAATTTTATGCAGTGGCTGGCAACTTCACAATATAAACTTAAATTTGAGTGTTTTCAAAAGTCCATGAAGGATCGCTCGTGAGAAGGTTGGCAAAGTATTGTCACTATTAATAGATACTAGAATTGTCTATTGTAGGCATTACTTTCTTGAGAATGAACTCTTGCACTTTTCTGTGAATCACGTCCTTTGAGAAGGAATGGTATTTGTCCAGCAACTGCACTTTATTACATTTTTATTGGGTGTAATAATTTTTCCGACACTTTTAAGCTCCTTTCATTCACGATAAATACTCTACCTAGAGTTACCCATAGCCTTGGCTGCTAACTTTATAACTTCTTAGAGTTTAGACCTACTGCCCGGATTTGTACTGCAAAACTTGGTAAAAATATTCAGTTAGTTATTGAAGTTTTTGCATGCTGTGTCTCATTTGACGAGAAACTGGGACACAACGTGCAATATTCGCTGGGATTTCTTCGATCTTCCTCATTCTCCCCACTGGATCTGCACTGACATTGTTTACTGTATGTAACAAGGACAATAAGTCTTCATAGAGCACGTAGGTAGAGCTGAAGTGGAAATGATTAAAGCCATGTATCGTCAGTGTGTCAGTAGCGTGAAGACCAAGATTGGACAAACAAACTGGTTCAATGTAGAAACAGGTCTCCGACAATGGAGTGTATTGTCCCCCTTACTTTTCCTCACTGTCATGGATGGAATCCATAAACGAGTGAAACGGAAAATGGGAAGTAAAGGGGCGAAGGCCTTACTCTTCACTGATGACATAGTGATATGGGAGGACGATGAATTGGAAGTCCAAGAACAAGTAAATGTTTGCAACCAGGAGATAGAAGAGCATGGAATTAAAATCAGTGTGGAGAAGTCAGACAATGGTGATGACAAGATATGTGCGAAATGGTAGGGGGAATATTGCAGTAGAAGGAAAACCATTACAAGTTGTGAAAAGCTTCAAATACTTAGGGAGTGTCCTAACAAATGATGGAAGGATAAGTGAGGAAGTTGGTAAGAGGATCCAACAAGCAAATGGTTTTTACCAGAGTGTGAGGGGTCTGGTGTGGAACCAGGAAGTTCCCGAGAATTGTAAAAAAGTCTTGTGTTCAACATATTTCACACCTATATTGACGTATGCAGCAGGCACGTGGACAACAACTAAATGGGAGGAAAGTAGAATTCAAGCAGCAGAGATGATGTTCCTTAGAGGTATACCGTATTTGCTCGCATATATCTCGCACTTTTTTTCCTGAAATTTCAACTAAAAAAATGGGGTGCGAGATATACGCGAGCCGAAAATACGAGTGAAATTTGTCGGTGCGAGATATACGCGGGGAATTTCCGTATTCCTCTTGTATTGTTTGGGCTTTGAAGATAAGGAAATCTGTGCTATACCACTCGCACCAACATGCTCGTATGTTTCGAAGATTGCGCAAGTAGGCCTACTGTTACATCGCAGAGAAACGCAGTTCAGTCTTCTCGAATCTCAATGATTTCGTCTTTACGTGTTGCGTTGCTTCAGAGCTCGGCCGTGTGCAAGCATGTAAAGCGGCGCCGCGTGGGTGTTAGCACGCTTCAGCCGCGCTCGGCTAAGTTCGAGCTCGCTCGGGCAAGTAGCGAGGAATCGATTTGGAAGATATCGATCGTATCGATCGCTACGCGTCTGCGCTCTAAATTCTGCCTTGAATCATCCTTAACGAGCTCATGACATCTTTTTCATAGGTTCTTAATGTCGCATAACCATAACACACGAACTGATGCAAACTTGCGTAAACTGACGCTATACTGTAGTGCCGCTACGAACGTACAAACTCGGACAGACCTCGCGCAAGCATGCGATGCGGCGCCGGCGTGACTGTTAGCACACTTTAGGCCTACATTGTGTCTTCAGCCGCGGTCGGGTAAGATCGAGCTCGCTCGTACATGTAGTGAGGAATCGATATGGAAGATGATCGATCGTATCCAATATAAATGCTGGAGTTCCTTTTCTGCCTTGAATCATCCTTAACGAGCTTATAACGTCTTTTTCAATGACTACTTGTGGCGCGCTAAATCGAAAGTGTTTATACCTCAAGGTTATTACGGTCATTTATATGACGGCGTCAAAAATGAATGCGAGATATATGCGAGTACTTTTTTCCCCCTGAAATTTCAACTAAAAAGATGGGGTGCGAGATATACGCGGGGGCGAGATATACGCGAGCAAATACGGTAATTGGAAAGACCCGCAGAGACAAAATCAGAAACAAGTTAGGGAGAACACAGGATTCCCAAGACAAAATCGAGATCAGTAAGCTAAAATGGTATGGACATACGATGCGAATGGGTGAAGACAGAGTCCCGAAGCGATTATTTACTGATAAAGTCGCGTGAAGGCAGGTAAGGGGAAGGCCGAGGATGAGGTGGATGGATGCAGTGAGGGAGAGCGTTGAGAAAAGAGGAGTGAAAGTGGAGGATGTACTAGAAGAGGGATGAGAGTGGTGGATAGACAGAAAAGTATGGAGGTCCTTGATTCACACCCCGACCCATAACACTGGAACCAGGAAATGAAGCAGAAGAAGAAGAAGAGCAATATTAAAGTGGACGTTTAGTTAATACAGGCAAGATTTGCCCATATATGTGAGAGTATCAAACGAGAGCAGTTGTTTTTATGAAATTTTAACGTCATTATGCAACAGGGCATTTAGCAAGTCAAGAATGTGTGTAATGTTCAAGTTTTTAGGTTTCATCATTCATCATCATCTTCATTTCCCCTTTTCCAGTTGACACTGGGTGGGGGCAAATATGGTTCCTCTCCACTTTGTTCTGTCGTTCCACCATTCCTCTTCCGACACAGTGTTTTCCAATACAGGTTCCGTTTTCTAATACTATTCTCCACCGAGTCCATCCAACGCATTCTTGGTCTCCTCGTCCTCTCTTCCCTGTCATACGTCGTTCCAGTGCTCGTCTTGGTAGCCTTACTTCATTCATCCGTTTGACATGTCCAAACCATCTCAATCTGTTTTGCTCCAGTTTGTCATTTAGTTTCTGTACTCCCAGTTCTTTCCATATATCTTCATTTCTCACTCTGTCCCTCCTCGTTTTCTGGACCATACTTCTCAGGAATCTCATCTCAGCTGCTTGTACTCTGCTCTCATCCCTCTTAGTCATTGTCCAAGTTTCTGCTGCATATGTCATTATAGGAACATAATATGCTTTGTACATAACTTCTTTAGCCTTAATTGGTATATCCTTGTTCCATACTAGTCCCCGTACCTGTTGGTAGAAAGCACTTCTTGTATTCTTCTGCTAATTTCCAAATCAAGTCTTCCATCTTCAGTCAGTTCATTTCCCAAGTATTTGAGGTGTTTCACTACTTCCAATTCATTATCTCCTACTTTGATTACTCCTTTTCCTTCTTTCTTATCTCTACTCATCACCACTGTTTTACTCTTCTCCACATTTATCCTCAATCCCCTAGATTGAGATTGAGATTTAGGTTTCATCATTAATTTGTTTTAATGTATTGGAGGTTTTTCACCTACCACTTTTAATATGCAACTTTTTTGATTTGTATTTCAATGTTCTTGAGTGTGTTGACGATAGATACATTTGTGATTGAGTAGCTGATGAAGGGAGCTGGAATGCCCCGAAACATATACCACTAAATTTAGATATAAGAGAGTTAGTTATTGTTGTCTTAAGGGGCGGAAAGATATGAGATTTTACATGTATTGATTTACGGAAATTCACAAGTATATTGCATTATTAAATTTGTCAATACAGACCGGAAATGGATGCAAGTAATCCCAGAATGATTTACTCTATTGAAGGACTTAGAGAGTTCAATAGCTATGCAGTCAAACTGTTCCCTGCTGGGATACCAACTTAAATAGGTTTGATGAAAATCAAATGGAACATCTATTGTCAGTGAACAATAAGAAACTATTGAAATGTAAGAAATTAGACAAGGAAAAATTGCTAACGACTCAGATATTAAATAGCAAGTTGATCAGCCTTGTCAATGCTGAAAACTTGAAAAATGAATTAAATGCTTTAACATATATAACTCCCATAGAAGCTTCATCAAAGGTTTGATTTTGGAATTGTGGTTATATTGTCAATTATCAAAATCTGTTACAAATATGCATTACACATTAGCCAATCAAAAGCTAATTCCTTTAATTATACAACATAGGCTACGCATTTAAAAAAATATGGTTTTTACTATTCATTCTAATAAAAGCTTCTGTAGTTTCCAGACTGGTTCTTTTTTTAATATTTTTGTCTGTTTTCTTACATGAAGCATTTCTTCCAAACATATGCCTTAGGTAGGCCTACTGCTTGTTTGCACTGACAAATGTTTTTCTTCTTTGTTTGGGTGGACCCTCTCCTCTTTCACTTTCCTATCTGTCTTTCATGGCTCTCCTTCCTTCCAAGTCCCTCAATCCTCATTCTTCGAGGGTTGAGGGTATTTCTTTTCCTCCTGTCCTTTATTTGCCTTATTCTCCTTTTGTTTTCCATTTCTCCTTCTGGTATGTAAGTTAGTAGTTAGTTTTAGTTATAGTTAACATTTCATTATCTTCACGATCACCCAAACCATTAGGGGCCAATAACCTAGATGTTAGGCCCCTTAAAACGACAATTATCATCATCATCTTTGATTCTTGTTTACACAATGTTTAGTGCAACTTTTCTGTTGTTGGTCCGTACAACACTCACAACGCTTGCACAGTAATACTAATCCTTATGCAGTACAGCCGTTTCACTTAAATTCAGTTGATCTCTCTGCTAACATTATCCCCATCTTAGCATTTTCCTCCCATTTCTATTAGTATCACTCGTGTACAATATTACAGATGTGCTGTATTAACCTTTTGCAATCCTATGTCGAGTGGGGTTCGACATTAATATACATTTAACTTCCGCTCCGATGTCGAGTCCCACACAAGACGATGGCTTGTACTCATAGCGCTCGTATGACTTCTGTGCAGTATTCCATTATTGTGCACCCATCTAGTGGTCTCCGAGGGAACACCTTTCCTTATTTACTATAGTTTGCTGGAATTCTAAAATTAATTTTTAACTTTCGTTATTCTCGAATGTTTATGACAGTTTTACTGATAATATAGATTGACTGTAAACATGGTGTCTCCTTCATCTTCGCTCACGGAAATGGATATTTTAGAACAGTCAGTGGACAGTGATAGTTACGATGATGCACCGATAACTGACGTGGAAATATATTTCATATAACATAATTATACAGCGAGTCTCTCTCATGACTCGGCCGGCCGGCGCGCCCAACTTATCTGTCTCCCGTTGACTCATCACTCCCTGCTCGGCATGATATAGCACTTCGCTAATGTTATCCGTGCATGACATGAGATAACAATTAAAATGAATAAAATAAGCTGCTACTACCTTATGACAGGAGATGTTCTAAATGTTCTCCTCCTACATCCACACATTTCCAACATCGTCTTACCAAACTCCTATTCACACGCATAAGTTCGTCTTCTGTAATTGAGGCGTTATGTCTCTCCGGATATATTCTTTCAGTTTGCCCAACGTGTGAGGGTTTCTTGCATACACTTTATTCTTTAAGCACCCATATAAATAAAAGTCACAAACAGTTTAATGAGGGGACCGTGAAAGCCATAAGTCCGTACTAATTACACGGTATTCAAAAATTTCCTCAATAAAGTTTAATGTGTCATGAGCTGTATGCGCGGTGGCCGAGTCTTGCTGGATATATCCATTTCGAGAGTTAGTGTCAGTCAGTTCGTCAAAAAATGGTTTGAGTATATTATCCCTGTATCTTTGTGCATTAATTGTGCCTTGAAAAAGGATAGGCCCTATAATAATGTATCCATTCACTGCGCTCCATACTCCGACCCATTCTTTATGTAGAGGAATTTCGTATATGCGATGGGGGGTTTCTCTACTCCAATATCTGTTATTCTGTGTCGTCGAACCATACCCGTGAAATGGAACCAAGCTTCGTCCGAGAAAAATATTAACATATCCAGAGAGAAATAGCCTCAATTCCGAAAGATGAACATATGCGTGTGAATTGGAGTTTCCTAAGACGATGCCGGAAATGTGTGGATGTAGGAGGAGAACATTAAGAACATCTCCTGCCATAAGGTAGTAGCAGCTTATTTTATTAATTTTAATTTTAATCTCATGTCATGCACGGATAACGTTAGCGAAGTGCTATGTTATGCCGAGCGGGAAGTGATGAGTCAACGGGAGACAGATAAGCTGGGCACGCCGGCCGGCCGAGTCGTGAGAGAGACTCACTGTATTTTGTGTTAGATTGTTTTGCAGTTTTCACTTCCTACTGCTGTTCATTGTGCAGAAATTAATTAGGAGTGGAGCAGGAAGCATATGCTAAGGGTAATGGAATTCAAAAGGTTAAATCATGCAAGACAATGTCATGTCAATAAATAAACGGAGACAACTCCCGTTCACAGATTATTTGAGCTGTTTATTCACTTATATGTAGGCTTGTCATAAGTTATGTAGATTAACATTTTAAAAAGGTGTTGTTATATCAAAGAAATAAGGAAAAGTTATATTAATTTGTGAAATGATGGAAACTAAGTATTTTTATGATTTATTGGTATTTACCAAAAGCACTCCCCTCTAATTATATGAGCTGATTTTAATGTCAATAGGACAATAATTTATATCATTCTGTGTGATAAGTTCTGTTACAATGTTTTGAGAGATGGTTTAATATTTTGTAATTTTCTTTTGATATGTTCAGCTTTTATGATTTCTGTACACATAGCTTAAATGTGATCACAAAATAATCACCATTTTTCTATATATCAAGCTCAAAATCTATCTGGTTATGCATATTTCACACCACTCGTGCCCTGAAGAGGAAAATTCATCACAGTGTTCTCAAAGAAGTCTCTTAATATTTAGAGTGCTGAAGTTGAGGTCAGGGCTGCTATAGAGCCAGTTTCTTGGAGCAACAAAGTCGCGGCCTTTTTTCCTAAGATCCTTTGAGTAAGCTGTATGAGATTGATGAGACAAATGCTATCCACTATCACTATCATCAATGTGCTGACACGATTCAGGTGGATTAAAGCAGCTCAATACAATGACAATTCCTAAATAATTTTTAATTAAAGAATTGGAAGATTTGTATTGCCTTTGACTGTATTGAAAAGAATTACCCTTTTGATAACGTGCTGTCTTACTACAGAGTTGAAGGAGACGATGGCTCGAGTAGGTGCAGACCTGAAGCAGAAGCTCTTGGACTCTGTTCGCAGCACTTGGAACACTGTGTACCAGCTGGCGATGTTCCATCGCGCTGATGGCCAGGCTGCTCTGGAGCAGGAGGTGGATAAGGTACAGACACTTTCTGCATTACATAACACGCCATCGCGTAAACTGTTGTCACTTTCTTAAATGCACCCTCAACACCAAAGGATGGTACAAATGTTTTTTTGTAACGAGGATTAACCCCGGCATTAGAACCGTTCCAGTGACACCATATAACAGACAATATTTTGATCAAGCTTACACATATAAATTCAAATTCCACTTGATTTTAAACTAAACTAAAATAGAAAATTATTTCCCTACTTATATTGTACCCGGCGGTGCCCATGAAGTGTCTTCATACGTTATAGAAAGATACATGCCAAAATATTTCGCAGTGTGTATTCATTTTGCCTCTAAGTGAGTTTAGAACATAGTTCTCTTCGACTCTGATGTTACTCAAGTGCAATATTAACACACTGTAAACCTAGTTGAAAAGTACTGTGGAGTACAAGAATCTAAAGGAGAATGCAACAATAGTAAAAAGGGATGTATATACACGATTCCTCGAAAACTCAGTCTCACAATTACTTTCATGATAGTGTTTATTTTTTATTCAATGAAGTAATTAAGATGTCTTATAGCAGTGTTAACATAGTTATATCTATTATTTTCAAATGCAGCAACTACCTTCTTGATAGGAAATAATATTTAAATTTTCAATGATTGGAAGATAAAGTTATCATTGTGGAGTGAAATATACTTACTGTATGATTTTTAACCCCACACATATTACGTGAATAATGAGAAATGACTCATTCCTGTACATAGGTCAGTGTACTAGAGCAGCATATTAAGGAACAGTATTGCTGTAAAAATAATTTACATGCATATTATTTCATCCACATCAACGTAAAGTAAATTAAGCAACGTATAATCCCAGTATAATGTCAAATATGATGCTTAGATTCTGAACACATTGGACTTCCTTAGCCTCTAAAGTATTTCGTAAGATAAAAATAAATTATCTAAACTCAATCCTTAATAATATCTAACACGCTATAGCGGAATACAGAGTTATTAGAACTCATGATCATTATAACATTAGGCTATTCAATAAAGTTTGTCAGTAAGCACTAAAATGGCTAATATAAATACATAAACATAGGAAAAATATTGTGAACGAATAGAATCTAACTATATAATGTCCGCTATTCTTATGTCAAAGTATCATACTTACTGTTTGGTTCTTATCAGTCGAAAATTATTGCATAATAATATATATTCACAGTTTCATTACGGATGTTATTAACCCTGGAACGGTCGGGCGGAAAATGTAACAAGAAAGGTCGGGCTGGGTCTGGTAGACCCAAAACCTGAACGCCCATAAAACTTTTTAAAATTATTTATTTTTACAATATAATACATTTTTTTTTTTTTTTTTTTAGCATATGGCTTTTAGTGCCGGGAGTGTCCGAGGACATGTTCGGCTCGCCAGTTTTTGTAGCTGCTTCGAGATGAGCTACAAGTACCGTTGGGGAGGGAAGGAGGGAAGTTGGAATGTAAGGACGAGGAGTTGGAAGGTAGCGGCTGTGGCCTATAGTTAGGGACCAACCCCGGCATTTGCCTGGAAGGAAGATGGGAAACCACAGAAGACCATCTTCAAGGTTGCCGGCGGGGGGATTCGAACCTCCTCGCCTCCCGGATGTGAGCGACTGCCATCAGTCATGCCGTAACCACCACGACTAACTCACCCAATATAATACATTGAATAATATTATGGATTGTTCTCAATAACTTTAACTCAATTTAATATTTCTGCATTGTTTTATTAATAAAAAGAACTTAAAAGGAAAATAAGCTTAAAATTTTAGCTGGAAAAAGTAATGTTTTAAAAAAAAATCGCCACAAATAAAGTCTACTTGATATGTCAGTTTGATATTACTATTTTATGCAAATTAACTTATTTGTCGTCCAAATGCCTAAGAAAAAGTGGCTTAGGTTCAATATTTTAACCAATTGCACTCGGGTGAAGTTCCTCAATTGTTAACGCAGTTTACACACAACATTTCCGTATGTGTCACGCAAACCCAAACTATGCAGATCTTGCAGAAGTATTTTGTTGAAGTTTCTATAATATTTCTATTGTCTGTTCAATAATTATACAATGTACACTCCACAAAACCTAAAAGGAACTAATCTATCACACGCAAAATCCACTAGTATGTTGGAACACAAACGTTACATAAACGGTCTGTAGGTGCTGCGACCTTGTAGCTATTATGGAAATGCGTACTACTGGGTCCCATATACCCAGCCCAACCGTCCTAGGGTTAACATGTTATCAACTAAATTCATAATTTAACATCTGGTTCCATTAAAAATTAGCATAGTCATAGAGCAAGATAATTACCAATTACATTATAACCCGAATAACAAACGCAAATACTATTCATAGAACAATCTGTAATATCACACAAAAGTTACTGTATTTCTGATTTGTGATACAAAAGACAGCTTGCAGAGGTAAGCACTGTCAACAATAAAAAAAATGCAGCATAAAGACATTATGATTAATAAAACATAAACGTCAACATATCAATAGTAGAACACACCTTAACGGAGAGTATAAAACTTCCATTCTAGTGGATATTACATACAATATATTGCGCGTATTATGTTCCTATGAAGACATATGCAGCGGAAACTTAAACAATGACTAAGAGGGATGAGAGCAGAGTACAGGCGGCCGAGATTAGATTTCTGAGAAGTATGGTTCAGAAAACGAGGAGGGACAAAGTGCGAAATGAGGATGTACGGAAAGAACTGGGACTACATAAACTAAATGTCAAACTGGAGCAAAACAGATTGAGATGGTTTGGACATGTCAAACAGATGAATGAAGTAAGTCTACCAAGACGAGCACTGGAACGCGGATGACAGGGAGAGAGGACGAGGAGACCAAGAATGCGTTGGATGGACTCGGTGAAGAATAGTATTAGAAAACGGAGCCTGGATTGGAACACCGTGTTGGAGGAGGAATGGTGGAACAATGGAACAAAGTGGAGAGGAACCATATTTTCCCCCACCCGGTGTCAACTGGAAAAGGGGAAATGAAGATGATGATGATGATATTGCGCGTAATTCCTTTCGTCATAAGTTAAAGATTCAAAATGGTCCATAACAGCAGCGGCATCAAGAGTATAAAATTAGACGCAAAATGTCACATAAGTTTCGGTGCCCTAAAGACTAAAAATTAAATAAAGTTATACATAAAATGCAAAAATCATTTGGACGATCACGTGTATTAGCGGCTTACATTCTCGACTTTCGCCTTGGAGGTCCAAGTTTGAATCCCGGCTCTGTCAAGAAATTTTAATTCTGGTCTGAGAGCCGGAATGGGCTGCACTGTGCCTCCCAAGGTAAAACTTGGAAAATGTTTCCCATGGTTTCCCACTTCTACTCGAAGCAAATACCGGGATAGTTCCTAACCGAAGGCCACAGCAACCTCCTTTCCAATACTCAATTGAATTGCAAATACACATACTACCACAGCCATCACAGTAACACATGTTATCAGAAAAAATCCATACACACTCAAGCAGGGTTGGCAAAATAGCAGTTTAAAAAATACACACATTAAAACAGTTTTTGTTTTGTTTTGTTTTAAACAGTTTTTTTTAAATTCTGAATATGTTTTTAACAGTGTAATAAAATGCTGTACTTTTAATACTTAAATATAAATACTTTAGAGATCATCTTGACCAGAGTAAATGTTTACAACTGAAACTCATCCAGCAGGGAAATTTAGTTACCAGCTGGGAATTTTGGCTGCCATGTTCGAAGTTTTGTCACTGACAATGCTGCCAGTATGGGGAAAATGAGGGATGAATTGGCAAAAAAAAGATATCAAAGAAGTGATAACTTATGGTTGTTCAGCTCACCTGCTTAATCTGTTAGCACATGACTTGGAGGTGGTTGGCATTACAGAACATGTTAAACAAATTATTAAATACCGGTACTTCTGGAACACTCGCTTTGCAGCAGCCAAGTACAAACAGGCTGGCGGAACAGCTCTTGCTCTTCCTACGGATGTACGCTGGAATTCTTTAGCTGACTCGATAGAGTCCTATTTGGGTAACTGGCATATTATTGTCAAAGTCTGCACCAAAAATCGAAGTGCCATTGAACCAATTATAAGTGCAAAGGTAAATGATATCATTATGAAACAAAATGTTCAAGACTATCTCAAAAAACTTAAGACTGCATCAGTCTCATTAGATAAGATGCAGCGTGATGACTGTACCATTGGGGAAGCAGTAGAGGTTTGTCTTGACCTGCTCAATTTTTGCAAAAATGAAAACAATCCCAATGACTTAAAGAAATTCATGAAACGATTTAACACCGCTGTAACTGATACCCATCTCCTTGCCAATCTCATGGATCCACGCTATCAAGGACAGAGACTGAGTGAAGAACAATATCATTCTGCTATGGAGTATGTTGAAGCTTACCACCCAGATGCAATGCCTGACCTAATTAAGCACAAAGCAAAATGTTCACCCTTCAAGGAATACCTGTTTGGTCCTGCAATACTAAAAGAAATTAAACCCCTGACATGGTGGGTGGCACTGCAGAATAACATTCATCACACAACTTCAGGCCTAGCACATCAGCTGCATAGTGCAGTTGCTTCATCAGCTGGGATAGAACTTCTTTTCTCCACTTTTGGGTTTGTGCATAGCAAAGTCAGGAATAGGTTAGGGACTGAGAAGGCTGCCAAACTAGTTTGTGTTTTTCGTGAACTCAACAAGACACCTGTTGAATAAAGACAAAGTGGCAGTGACATTTGGATTTATAATATTTTAAATACATCCCTATATTTTCTGATGGATGTTCGCTTGCAAACATTTTTAACAAGGACATCAAAACCATTACAAAATCACTCTATAAACTTTATATTATTACGTAAAACCTTCGGTAGAAGGCAGAGAAGACCACTGTACTCTACTGTATTGCAAAATGATGAATTAAAAATATGAAAACAAGAAAGAAAAACAAAAAAAAACTTCTAAAGAAACATATTTTAGATGGTTGTTTGAAGCGTTGAGTTTAAAACTAATTTTAAACAATGTGCATTGTTTTAAACTGTTTTAAACACGCTGTTTAAAACATGTTTTAAACATGCCAACCCTGCACTCAAGTTCATGGGGCTATATGATCATGATGTCGCAAAGCCTCTAAATTAAACAACAGCATCATTTAAGCTCATTTAATCTTAATACTAAGTTTCGTGATATCCTCTCCAGCTGTTGTAATGTTACGCCACACGCAGGTTTAGCCAATGTATTTCTTTCTTAATTTCAATTCCCTACAATGTCCCATGTTAATAACATTTAAAAAAATACATATTCAGATTTTTATGGCGTTCAATTTCCTAATGTTTCTATCGTGGTTTGGATAGAAAATGGAGTGCCATGGCCTCTTACAGAGATGATGGAAATCTGGTGGTCATGTCTTGAGCTACTGTTGCCGTGGATAAAATGGAGTGCCATGGTCTCTTACAGAGATATATGGAAACCTGGTGGTCATAGCTCGAGTTACTGTTGCCGTGTAGAAAATGGAGCGGCATGGCCTCTTACTGATATAGATGGAAACTTGGTGGTCTCGTCTTGTGCTACTGTTGCCGTGGAAATGACCGGCCTTGCTTCATCAGTTTATTTTCTGACTTTATTAGCCTTTGCTCGAGTACCAAAAGGCCGAAATCAGAAGAATGAGAAACACTATCGAAAATGCATGTATCCAGAGTTTTTTTTTCTGGGTCCTGAACTATGTGTATGCAAAATTTGGTTAAGATTGGTGAAACGGTGTAGATTTGTATAGCGAACCAACACACATACATACCCCCATATAGACTTTCACTTTTATTTTATAAGATATGACGCTTCACTGTCCAATTAGAAGAGCCCGTATTGACAAGTTTTTGAAAACTTCCATTAATTCAAATTTGTGTTTATAACCGTTCAGGCATCGAATTGAAAATATGAAGTATTGACTAGGTGGAATTTTGCATGTATTTTATTTTAAAAAAAGGTTTTTAAACAGCAATTTCACACAAACTCTAGACAGTGTGATTCTTGCTAAACGATGCGGGTTCAGAACCAAACATTCCCACAATCTACGGTGAGATTTTCACTAAGCGTGTGAAAGCGATGCTGAATATTGCCAGAATCTCGAGTTGGCGAGATTCTCACAAAACTCTGTGAGGGTGGCACTGAACATCCTCATGAACTTGGGACTATGAGATTCTCACTAAATGGTGCAAGAGCCACACTGACAGAATGTTGTACCTGAGCTCAAGATCTTGGGACAGTGCAAAGCCTACCAACTGGCCTAGAAAAGGAAGGGATAGACAGCTGTTACAAGATTTGGGGGTCTTTGTAAAACCTAGCTGTTACGGCTTAACACCTTGAACACTCCCCATTTAAGGACTCTGGTTGTGAACCGATTGTTTTTCATAAATATTGGCACATTATTATTCAACATTATACATGATTTTTATATTATATGAATGTGTCTGCTATCTAGAATGGAAAATGAATCAGTCATGTACATATCTAAAAGTACCATAGTAATTACAGTCATCTAAAAATACATTTTTTAAAGGAATAGAAAACTTTTGCAATAATGTTATTACCTATAATCTTGGTTAAACAATTACAATGAACCTTTTAAAGTAACTACTTAGGCCACAAATGAACTCCAATACTAAGTCATCAATTCAAATATATTTTATTTTTGTAAGTCGTGAAAACATGGGATAGTGTAATGCAGTGTCCAACCTTGCACTCTTTGTAATACTATCTACTCCCTTTTCTAAACTGCTTATCACTTTCCTTCTGACCAAACCTTGAAATAACTTGTAGTATTCATTTTATAGATTGTTGGAAGAAACTTTCCTGCAAAATGACAGGAAATTGTCTTGGCAACACTTGTGGAGGGAATAGGTTACAACATTGATGTCTCCTTTGGCTTCGGCTACTAACCTGTAACTTATCCCTCTCATGTAGTCCACAAGAGACGTCTTGGTTTTTGATTTCTCTTTATATACAATGAAACCATTCACTACAAACAATTTCATATAATAACATAAATTTAACCATGTTTAGTAGTAGATCTGTATTGACTTGCAATATATTTTACAAGGATTTCTTTTCCTCTCAAACGGTTCCACCTTGTTTATAATTAATGAATATATCAGACTTTACTTTCTGTACACCACCACCTTTAGATCTACCAGAACCAAGAGTAGTGGCTGCCTTATGTTTTTGGAAGGAAAAAAAATCATCACGCTTGCTTTTCCACTTCACAGTGAGAAGGTGTCCGTTACTCAATTTGTCCTTCTTCAATTTCTTTGTTTTGATGGCTGGTGGTAAACCCTCCTGTTTTTCACGACCGTTCTAACAGCCAGGGTTTTCTTTTACCACAGCATCTTCTGTATGGAGAGACTTAGTATAATACCTGTCCATGTAGATACAGTGGTCCTTACCAAGAAAATTGTTAGCAGATTTTTGGCCTAATATTGCAGAAGAAAAGTGGGGTGTGACGATTATGTGAGGGGGGGGATTATCTTAAAAAGACTTATTATTTGAATAATTTGTCAACTACTACACGAATAAAACTAAAATAAACTAATAAAAATAGGTTGTCTATAAGTTATCTTCATCCATGGCAGCCATCTTGCTGATCTGAAAAAAATACCCTGTCGGTAAAGGATATTCATCAATAATACCTGCTTGCCTTGTATTAGCTGTAGAATGTTCGCACTCGTCGTATTTATTGACTTGATCCGGTGACTTCGGCATGTATATTATTTATTTCTGTATTTTGAATGTACTCTGCGGTGAGTTAAGATCGATTGATAATATATTTTATGTATAATTGTACCGACTGAATGTCCGAAGTATAGCCCAGTGTACGGTTATATTCGAATCAGCTGATTTAAAAACTCAACAACGCTGTTCCAAGCTCCCTTCATATCCTTCACGTTCTTTTTTTCGAAATACACTTCCAGAGTGTAGACGGGTATCCGTATGCCAGCCGGCCACCTCTCGCATAACATGAGTCATAGCCTGTATGTACACAAGGAAAGACACAGACGTTTTTCTTCAGACAAGGTCACGCCTGGTTAGCAACAGATCCCGCTTACAATTGAAATACAGCAGCGTGTGCGACAGACTGGCGTGCAAATACAAATGTGCTATGCGCCGAGTATGCCATGAAATGTTATTAACCAAATTGTTATTCGAAAGGTAGGGTGCGACGATTATGCAATGACATTTTATAAAGCAAATTTTTATTCCAAAAGTAGGGTGCGACGATTATATGAGGAAATACCGCTGGGAGAGGAGGTTGGTGCATCCAGTGGCTGTTTGCACCAGTGCGAGCCATGTGAGAGATGAGGTTGGTGCAGACAGTGCCCATTAGCACCAGTAAAAGCCGTATGGGAGAGCAGGTTGGTGGGCAGTGGCGGCTGGTGTAGAAAATCAGTTGTGTGCTGTAACCCATCCCCGCTCCAAA
The DNA here is from genome assembly GCA_946902985.2 of Meconema thalassinum. NCBI lineage: Eukaryota > Metazoa > Arthropoda > Insecta > Orthoptera > Tettigoniidae > Meconema > Meconema thalassinum. Next base: position 272,252,519 of record OX336390.1, on the reverse strand, counting down.
GAATAAAAATATTTAGAAACATAATTTATGCAAACACTCACTCAGTAACACTTAAGAGGCTCTCCACTGAGTTTTCCATACTGAAGAAACTACAGTTCATTGATTTTCAAAATGTGGCTAAGGGATAGGTAAGTTGGGAGTATTAAAAGACCTTCTGGCGGGAACAGCTGATGGCTTCCTCTATTCTTTTCCAACGTTTGCATTGAGCGATTCCCTCTAAAATGCTACCGCAGAGTCTAAGAGGAGCCACCTACTACATTCTCATTTCGTGTGACCAGTGCTGCCGCTCTGTGGTCGAACGAAGAATTGCTGTGACGTCTTGGCCTGTGGTCTTGGCTGTTGTCCCAACAGCACTACGAGAAAGCTGGACCCGCAGGCGCAAAACGCAGAGTTCTTGTTTGTTGGCAATAAACGTAGAAATTCTTGCTGAGCTGCGATCTGCGCAGCCAGTGCCGGACGCGGAGTGGAGCGCACGACTCGTTGTGAGGGGTATTGATATATTTCCAATTATTTTACTGGCATCTCTTTAATGCACTGTATTTTATTGTAGATAATATTGCTAAAGTAATTAATTTTCAAATAAAGCAATGTGCTGCAGCACTTCAGCACATAAGGTGCAGCTGCCCCTGTTGGTGGGTCCAGTGCAGGGTTAGAATGTCCGTGAAGTTGGGTGGACGACTGTAGTTGACAGTGGGACAGTTGATGAGAACGTCCTTCGAAGTAGTAGGAAAGTATTTGGAAACCATGGCAAAGGAAATGGCTGACCTTGTACAGACTAGGATGATATTGAGTGATAAAGGGTTAGAAAGTGGAGGATGGTTTTGTGGATTGAGTACTAGTGCCATGGCCAATTTGGTATTGGGTGAGTAGATTAGTGAAATCTTATGTTTACTTGCCTTGGTCAGTCGCTCTTCCTGTCTATATTCCCTTTTCTAGCTTGATAATATTGCCCGGGTTTTGAATTTTTATGACAATTTTTTAAGGAAATATTCGTAAAACATTTGGGTGCATTAGGTGTGTTTGTTTTCCTCAGAGAGACAGTGGTTTAAAAAGAACTCCATAATTTTCCAGGTGTTGGAAGAACAGCTGAAGCAACAGGAGACAGAGAGCAATCAGTCTACTGAAGACCCAGACCTGGATGTGCACATGGGACAGTTGAATGGTGGACGGCGTGTGGACTACGTCCTGCAAGAAGCTCCCCTTGAAAGTTTCAATGAATACCTCTTTGCTCTCGGAAGTCATGTGTGTTATTGGTAAGCTCATCTCTAACAAAGTAGCGCAGGGCTGCCACCAATATACATTTCAAATCCTGCTCAAGTACCTGAAAAATCTATAGAAATCTGCAGAAATAAGTAATTTATGAAGGAATGAAATGAAAAGAACATATACCAATACAAACAATAATGAAAAATTACAATTTGTTCTTATCCATTACTATTCTATAAAATGTTTCAGCACTCTGTTCATTTAAACAAAACTGTGATTGCTTTATTTGTATTGTAAATGTGAGGAGTAATCTTATAACAGTCATATCTGTAAGGTAGTCTGCCCAAAGGCAGACCCACCCTCTTTCTGTTAGTATTGGACAGAGTGATGAGGAAAGTTACTGCTGGTAAGAAGAGAGGTATACAGTGGGGAATGCAAGACAGACTAGAGGACATTGATTATGCAGATGATGTCTGTGTACTTGCATAAAGATTTCGTGACATGGAGGCAAAACTGGCAAAGTTGCAACAGGAAGCAGAGGAAGCAGGTTTAAAGGTAAATGTCAGATAGTAAAAATACTGGAAAGGATATTAGAAAGAATGAGAAGAAAGGTGGAAGGAGAGTTGCAAGAGGAACAGTATGGCTTCAGGAGTGGAAGATCCACAGTGGACCCAATCTTTAGCTTGAGGCAGGAGATGGAAAAGAACTGGGAATATGGAGAGGATTTGATCATGACTTTCATAGATCTAGAAAAGGCATATGATAGTGTCCCCAGAGAGAAGGTATGGGAAACCATGGTTAAGAAGAGACTGGGAAGAGAAATGTTGGAAATGGTGCAAGCAATGTACAACAACTGTGTTAGCAGGGTACTGACCCCAGTTGGAAAGACAGATTGGTTTAGGAACAAGACTGGACTAAGACAGGGGAGTGTGCTGTCACCTCTCTTGTTCATAATGGTGATGGATGAAATTGTAAAGGAAACAAAGGAAGCATATGACAAAGAAATGAAGTTACTGTTATTTGCAGATGATATTGTGGTCTGGGGAAGGAACACCGAAGGAGTGCAAAAACAACTAAATGCACTGAACGAAAATATTCAGAAGTACGGCCTGAAAATCAGTATAGAGAAAAGCAAGACCATGGTGATAACAAGAGGGGAAAGACAAGGAAAGGGCACTGTGAAAATTGGAAGTCAGAGTTTGGAAATTGTGGACACGTTCAAATACCTAGAAAGTGAATTGATGCAAACTGGTAGGTTGGACATGGAGATTGGCAGGAGAGTACAGCAAAGCAATGCATTCTATCAAAGTGTAAGAAAACTTGTTTGGGATAAGGAAGTACCAAGGAAAAGCAAGGAGGTAATGTATAAAGTGTACTATGTTCCCATATTAACTTATGCAGCTGAGACTTGGACCCTGACAAGCAGGCAAGAGAGTAGAATCCAAGCCAGTGAAATGAAATTCCTAAGAAGTATGATAGGAAAGACAAGGAAAGACAGAGTGAGGAATGAAGATGTTATGAAGGAAGTTGGGATGGGAAAACTAAATGAGAGAATTGAGAAGAATAAACTAAGGTGGTTTGGACATGTAAAGAGGATGGAGGAAAATAGAATACCAAGACAGATGCTGGAGGCAAAGTGCAAGGGTAAGAGAGCAAGAGGAAGACCTAGAACAAGGTGGATTGATTCAGTGAAGAACAGCGTAAGAAAACGAAATCTGGACTGGGACAAGATCGTGGAAGAAGAATGGTGGAAGGAAAGAGGAAAGTGGAGAAGTGCCATAAATACCCCGACCCTGCAGGAGCTGGATAAGGGGAAATGATGATGATGATGATGTCAGAAAAAAACAAGAAATTAGAATAAACCCTGGAGTTGAAACAAAACTGGTGGTGAATGAAAAGGAAATAGACCAGACAGATTCCTTTGTGTACCTTGGCAGTATTGACACAAAAAGTGATAAAAATGTCCAGCATAACTCAACACATTGCTAGCGTTTCGCCCCAGTGTACCAATAAGGCTCTTCAGTTGGTAAAGGTACACCTACCAAGACGCGTAGCTGGCACACACTGAGAAGGCCATGCGAGACGCCTCGCTACATGTGTAACCACGTCCCGAGCATGCCAGTGCACCACGGGAGTCAAAAACTCCACTCCAAAACAATAAACCTTGCTTTGGTATTGAATATAATCAAAATGTTCTCGAAAGAAATCAAAATGAATATTGTCCATTGAGCCATTATAATTAACACAAAAAGTGATAAAAATGTCCAGCATAACTCAACACATTTATCACACATCAAGATATAGTAACAGGCCAGTTATAACAGTACAACCTGGTTAATTTAAATCTGATAAATTTAAAATATAGCAATATTTTGGGAGTTACTTCCTACTTTACACCCTTCGGGTACGTGTGTTATTTCAAAAACCTGTATAATTCATCATTTGATTGAAATATGTACCTTTTCATATTAATATTCATTCAATTCTCCCTGCATAGTACAAAATATTAAGTGCTTACCTACTTCAAGTGCCTTTCTGCCAAAGCGGGATCTTAGACCGGCCAGCGCCAGGAGTCTGCTCGACGTGCCTGTGACTTGTTGCTGCAGCGAGAATATTATCCAATGGGCTGATCGTGAAACCAATTCGAGAGCTTTCTCAGTGCCTAACCGTGAACTTGTGACAGCAACTCTGCTACGACAGTGGAATTGTGTCGCAAGGACCAAGAGTGGTGTTGATTGCATTATATCGCAATATTTTTTCGTTCTAGATAGCAAACTCAGAACCAAATGGACAGCGGGTCTCTCCAGACTCGAGAGAGCTGCAACTAGTAGATGCTACTGCATACTTTGTCCTAAGCGGGTGACCGCAGATACTACCCGCACCTTATTGCTTCCTGTGGCAGGTGAAACTTTTCTTGTCCCCTAAATGCCTGCAGTACATTTCTTCTTGCGAGGTGTAAGCAAACTTTTTGCCGTAATGTCGCAAGTGTTTACTGCGAGTATCACATATTGTCCCATGTATAATAATTGGGTTGATGCATTTTTGGTCCGTGTTGACTGAATGATTAATTAGTACTTCAATAAAATTTTCCACCTAGTCAATACTTAGGTAATGGATGATTTATATAACTTCAATGGTTAACGACTACATTTTTCAGTAATCCACTAACTTTCCCTTCATCAACTTCAAACGTCATGCACATTAAAAAGAAAGACATATAAAGAATACATTAAAAAACAGGGTGTATTAAATGCGTCATAACACATACACCAACGGGATCCCAAGCATTAAAACCTTCAGCATTTTTTGTGGAGGTATTAACAACTATAAAATGTTCCTTAGTTTAAATCGCAAAGAGTTCAGTATAACAATGTACTTGTTGCTTGCACCTGAAAATCCTTATCATTTATTAAGTATGTAAGCATGACAGCTTGTATAATAGTCCATAGAGAGTTGTAATAAGACTAAAAATGATTCTTCTATCTTGAAAGTAACGAAACAATCAGTCATGGCACAAATTGCAGTGTAAAATTTCTGTTATGAATTTTGCGTCACATTGGGGCAAATGAAGACATTTTCTGGTGATAGCCTCTGTGGAAGAAAATATTGGAAAGTCTCTTTTGGAACATTTTTTTATATTTTTATTTAGGCCTACCTCACTTTTCAAAACTATACTCATTGTTTGTTTTGAAAACTTCAAAGCGTGTATTTAGTTTGATGACTTCCTTTTATTTCTAGGGAATCCGAAGATACAATGTTGATGATCTTGAAGGAGATCTATGGTGCTATGGGTATATCTGCAGATAGCAATGTTCCTCAGACAAGTTCATCCTACGATAAAGTAGGTTTGAGCTCCTCTTACAATCAACAATATCAAGACTCTCTGTTGATGTCGGGACGAAGCATGTCCAGTTTCTTAGGAGACGAGTCGCATCACAGCACTTCGACACCACCTTCCTTCAGTCAGTCTCCAGAGCCTTCCAACTTGGACAGCCAATCAACGGTAGGCATGGATCCTACTGCACCCATTTCAGAAAATAGAAATTTGGGTCCTCCTCCAATTGCTGGCTTTTTTAGGAAATAAATTTGTGCTGACTTTTAAGCAAAACAACTTTTTTATACCGAACATGAATTTTTGTAAATATTTAAGTTAAAATGAACTGTAGTTTGGTATTGCAAGGGAGGAAGGATGTGTGGATTTCACCTATATTAAATGGAGGGAAGTGGCCACAGAAATGCTAAGTTTAATTGTTAAATACAGAGGTATTATTTTTAGCTTGTAAAGTTGTACATCTTCAAGAGTTTATTATTGTTATTAGTTAATTGTTATATTATTTATGTTGTAAAATCTTAGTTAATATTTCTTCTGCAAAATTACTTGGAATAAGAGTGAGAGAGATTCTGAAGAAACACTCATTCAAGGAGATACAGTATTCTTCACGTTTGAAGATACTCTGTGGAGCTAGGACACTCTCCAGCTTTTAGATGCATGCAAGGATACTACTGTAGGTGTTATCTGTTTATGTACTAAATGCTCACTGAATTGTGACCACCAAGTTGATACTTTCTTGGTCCACCTTAGGCATGGAGTACGACCTAGACATTTCGTGGCAGAGATTCCACTTGGTGGTCATGTGTGTCCATGGGGATCTTACACCATATAACTCTGGTGCAGCCTGTGCAGATTGAAGTCGATGCAGGATGCTTGATCAAAAAGGTCTGTTCCACAACATTCCTTAGATGCTCTATGAGATTAAGACCAGGGGAGTAAGGAGGCCTATTCATATGGATTATTATATTTGAAAGTTCTTTCGACAATTCAAGCTCAATTCTTCATTGGTGGTACAATGCTTTGTCATCCTGAAAACTGGCATTCCTGAGTCGATGGAAGTGTTCCATTGGATTGTGTGTGTGTGGTCACCCAATACCTCACGTAATACAAAACATACGTGATAGGTCAGTTGAGCAGTTTGGAGCGGGTGGTCAAAATTCAATTCAGCGAACATACCTCTCTTGTGATTGGACAATATCCATCCCTGCCCCAGACACCAAAAGCCATGTTGGTTGTGCAGAGTGGGTATCGTATATATTTCTAGACCAAAATTACAGTGAGGCCCAGCTGAACATGAAGTTCCTTGGATTAAACTATGAAAAGTAAATAAATTTAGGAGTGAGAGTTGAAGTTTGTTTGGATGTCAGTGCATCCACTATCGAAGAATTCAACTTAATAGAATGTGGATTGCAAAAATGCAGGAATTATCAAGATGCCTTATTTTCAAGTTACTGCAAATGAGCGAGTGATGTAGATAGTATGATATCAGGCATCCCCTTTTACTTTCATTCTATTCCTTATGTATGTGACTCTGAGAATTATTGTCTCCTGTAATTTTTGAAGCTTTTACAATATCCTTGATGCAACATAAGCTCCGTCAGTGCAGCTGGGGACACTAAATGTGGTGTGATTCATCACTGTCATCGTCTATCTAATCAGAGATATTTTCAAATTGTGCTCACAAGTTCAGTGTCTATAATGGGGCAATTGTTCCTTTGGATTCTCAATTTTGTCTGTGTTGGGTGCATTACGTGCAACAAAGAAATAAAATTGTGTCATTGCACATTAACAGTTTTATTTAATTAATTTTGTGAAATATATCAGGTTTTATAAAATTTGGCCTTCTCCATTTTTTCAAGATTGTTCATTGTCAGCCATGTTTTCATTTTAAAATACATAAATTTCCTTGTGCTCTCTTTTTTAATGTATTGTTACAGTGTTCATCAGTATTGATTTAATTTTATGATTTTTTCTTTGTAGTGGAGAGGAACTAAGCATGAGGATTTTTGTAATTTCCTGGCTTAGTTTTGCATGTAAGCCCTTGATTTTATATTTAAGGAGATACAAACATGGAAAGACTTGAATAGGGTATATTTATTACGATGTAAATTTTATATTAATGTGGGCTTAGAAGGGGTGTTTTATTTCTGTATATATATATATTTTAATAAGAGCATAAATTCATGTACAGTATGTCGAAATGTGGATATCAAGAGGTTTGATGGTTTATCTGAAGACTTAACTTAGATCTGCTTCAGTATGAGCTACAATGGAATACAGTGAAGAAAATGTATAGGAAAGAATGGAGGGCTGATTTGCCATGTGCTCCTGTGTGCAGTTGAGTATACTATTATAAATCCCCCACATTGCCAGCTATGTAACAGCGTTTTCTCCATGGTAGATTAATTCTTAAATTGTTTTATTGGAGAGAATAGGATAAGTAATTTGTCAGCTCTCTTGGCCCAGGCAAGAATGGAAACAAATGTTCAATAATTATTTTAAAATTGCATATTTCATTAGTTATTTCTGTAGCCTCCGTGGCTTAGGCGGAAGCACGCCGGCCTCTCACCGCTGGGTCCGTGGTTCAAATCCCGGTCACTCCATGTGGGATTTGAGCTGGACAAAGCGGAGGCAGACAGGTTTTTCTCCGGGTACTCCGGTTTTCCCTGTCACAATTTCATTCCAGCAACACTCTCCACTATCATTTAATCATTGCCCCAGAGGAGTGCGTCAGGCCTCGGCAGCCGGCACAGTTCATATCCTCGTCGCTAGCTGGGGCTTCATTCATTCCATTCCTGACCCGGTCGGAGACTGAAAGCAGGCTGTGGATTTTCATTTTCATTAGTTATTTCTACTTCTGAGGGTTGTACAAGAATGGCCTATGAAGTAAACACCCACAATTCTTTCTCTACAACTCTTTTACTTTGATTCTTGAAAACAAGTTAAGAATATAAACTTTTCTTTTTACAGGTCTTCGTCAATCAGGTTACACGAGGGGGATAAGGTATCTTTGTTAGTCTAAACTTCCAAAGTTCAGTTGGTGGTTCAGTTAGCTCTATGAGCTAGATTTTGTAGTACTCAAAATTTCCAGATGCAAATTTAAAAAAAAAAAGTGACAATTTGTGATGGTTGGACAGCTAATCTCTAAACATTAACTATCTAATTCTGGAGCTACTGACAAGTTACCTGTCATTCTGCTTAAGTAGCCGATGTGCCACACGGTCTGTCTGGAGTCCCATTCGCATGGCAGAGCAGACAGTCTAATCAACAACTCGTTTAATGGTGTCTGCTTCGTTCTTTGTGCCGCGCTCTTACTAGCTCGCGTCCGGTGTGCGGACGTTTCATACGATACAAATGGTATTGAACATTAATTTGAGCCGATGCGGTTTCCTGTCCTGTTTGGTACATTTCCTCAACTACTAGTCTCCCGAGTTTCATCCCGATCGGAGTGTAGTAGTGCGAAGACTTCCCTTGTGAGCCAGTAAGCCTAGTATGGGATTATGATCAAGACACATTATTCATAAACTACTGCATACAGTGGCATATACTTCCTGTAATTTTGGAAAAGCGCAATATTTTTACCGACAGACTTCAAATAATTTACTAAAGACTACGATGTATATGTGTATGCAGACGACATAATATCACAGTTTGTAAGGTCCACGTACTGAATGGGCGAACTTCTGGATGCCAAATTTGTTAACTGCTGTAGTTGAAATGTGCTATGTGCAAAATTATGTTTGCTTTCTGTGAATGTTGAGAGCAAGAACTGAAGGTGGCAGGTGAGTTGTAGAGGCAAAATTGATCTCGACTAGATATGAAAGTAGTTCTTTCAGAAACTATGTAAGTATTATTTCATGCACATGCTTTTTGCTGTGTTAACTGCCTCATTATGGCACACACAAAACATCGCAGCTTCACTTTATCTTCTATTTCCGTTTCATATTTTGAGAAAATACTCCTCAACTGTGGGGCTTTAGTTTCTCTATAACCCTCATTCAGACAATTTTGGCAGAAGAGAGTGGATATGTTTCTGTATCTATTTCTGTCAGTTGTTAGCCTTCATGCTTCCTGTTATCCACAGCCTTATAAAACACATATGGTTGAGCCAAGCTGTACATTTGTTTCTGAGTGGATAGTCATTCTTTAAGTCATATTATCTAAGTTAATGGGGAAATAATTAGGTTTTATTTATGCACAAAATATTGATGTGGAATTACTAAGCCTAACCTGTACTGTATTATTGTAAGTATGTTAATACAAAAAGTATGTAATTTTAATTAAATAAATATGTTATACAGTTTTTAATTCTTGTTTTATTTCTTCTTATTCTACAGTAAGTCTTTTCTTAAAATTCATGATGATAACTGAAACAGCAAGCAAAATGATTAAAGATAGCTAAGAAAGCATACATGGTATTACATGTCTGATGAATCAGTGCCATTTTGAAGTGAGCACACAGTCAACTGTTTACATCTATTGGTGCCTTAAGGCTAGTGTGAGGCAACAGAGTATGTATACTCCACATCAAGTGTTACTGACACTAGGAGATTGCATGCTGTTCTGCTTTTGGTAATAATACTAACGGTAATAATATTAATTCTACTATAATACACTACTCTTGAAACTTAAAACTATTCGACATAACACACATTTAAAACACCAACTTACCAAACGCAAAGCTCGTGCTACAATGATCCAACAACATACAGTGCAGACTGTACCACCACACTGTTGACAACTCGTAGTTCATATATCAATCGCCGGCAAGAATTTGTCAAACGGCTAGTACTGTACATTATTATGCAGGAATTCAAAGGAGCTGGTAGTAGAATAGGGAGAGGGCATGCAACACCTCAGCTGGAACATGCACTTGGTGTGTGGGTTCTACATCAATTCTATGTGATAAATGAGTTGGAAGGTGAATGTGTGACCACCAGTACCAGCATGGGTGAAATGATTCAGAAATTGATTTGGGAAAGTTTGGCTGATGGCAGACTTACCTAGAGCAGGGATTGAAAAACTCAAGCTCCTTTCCAAATCAAGTTACATTTGGCAAGCTGCATATTCATCCTATTCAGTGTTAATTTTTATGGTATCACTACCAGAGCTTACAAGAATAAAGCAAAATTTGCATTGCATAACAAACAAAATTTAACTTCCATGAAGAATAATTCCTCTTCACATTGACAGTGTTCCTTGTTTTTAGTCATGATGAAATCTCTCGTACAAAACATCTGACGCAAGTTAAGAAGAGCATTGGTTGCACTTAAAACTATCCTTGGTTGAAGATAAGGCAACCTGGAAGTTCTGCTCTTGCAAACAACAATCGCCTCCATACCTTGATAGGCAGGGCAGAGCAGCAGCTTTTTCTAATGAACTGTATGTCACGGATGACAATCGATAATCATTGTATTTCTCTTTTAACCTTGTTTCTATCATAGTTTTCCAGTCTGATTGATTGATTCAAATGTTGTTTTTCCTATATAGATTTGTATGATACAGTAAGGTGAAGTTAAATTTATTGGCTGAGGTTCCTGGTCCTATGTGTTGGCAATACAATATATTAAAAGGAAGAGAGACTCCGCCTGATCAATACTTATAATTAAAACACAATGGGTTACTTTATACCCATATGGTTTTTACATGTTTCGGGGCTTATATTAGCCCCTTCATCGGCCATACATCGAGAAAACACTTGTCATTATCATTAAAAATATCCTAAAAAAATATGAATCTAAAGTGAAATGAATAAATGAAATGGATGAGAGCGACAGCGAAAACAAATGAGGACTGAAGTGGTGCAACAGACATATCCAAAAACGGGGGAAACATAGAACTAGTACAACACATAAGATAAAAAACACATTAAATAAATAAAAATTACGAGCTTTACAGTAGTCGCATATGATGTGTAACATCTAACATAGAAGAAACCTCGCGTGAAATTGTTGATACACCGGTATTTTATACTATTATTGGCACAAATATTAATCTATTGTAAAAGGGAGTGTTTTACAGATATTGTAGTTTATAATACGGAACTCATTTTATTAGATGATTTGTAGCTTCCACCAGCACTAGCCTAAATAAAGAATATAATATGGATCAACTAGATTATTAGACGCAACACCGCTCATAACCTTAAATTCCTTATAAACAGGTCCTCTTGATTCACAGACCAACACGTAATTTCATATGGATTCTGTTAAAATGAGTCATTTTGATATAAATATCGTTTAAAATGATAATCTGGTAGCAAAAATATCTACCCCGCCCAGGATTCGAACCCAAGATCTCTAGATTCACCGTCATACGCAATAACCCCACAGCTATTTCGACTACGCAAATATTGTGCACAAGATGGTGACTTATTTCCACGTTCCAATAATACTGCATTACGTAATTAAGTTTGACTTATATTTTGCTTGTTTCGATAATTTTCCTGAGTGACATTGAGTTTAAAATGCCTTATGCCAATGCAATGCCGACTACTTACAATGTTTGATATTAAGGCATTTTACCATTTAAAAACACTGATACGAAGACTTCGAACATGTACCTTGTCATTTGTTTAAATCACTTGACACCCGAGTTGGCATGAGCGTTTTCCGTTCAGTATGTCATATACATTCCACATGGCCGAGAGTGCGTCATGGTATCAATTTTCGACACCGCGCGCTGATTGTTTCTCTTACCAGTGCCAGCTGGATCGATCGATCGAGTTGGCAGTGCGTCTTATACTTCCGTTCGATCCACCACTTCCATTCGATCGATCGAGCGGGCAGTGCATACTTCCGTTGTCCATCCCTGCCAGCTAGTACACTTCCGTTTGATCGATCGAGCGGGCAGTGCATACTTCCGTTGTCCACCACTGCCAGCTAGTACACTTCCGTTTGATCGATCGAGCGGGCAGTGCATACTTCCGTTTGATCCATCACTGCCAGCTCGATCGTTTCGATCCACTTCCGTCCCCAATTTTCAAAATCACTCCCACAAAACTATCCAGCAACCGAGCGGAAAGATGTTACACATTAAAAAAAAGATACGAGCCTTACAGTAGTCGCATATGATGTGTAACATCTGACATAGAAGAAACCTCACGTGAAATTGTTGATACACCGGTATTTTATACTATTATTCGCACAAATATTAATCTATTGTAAAAGGGAGTGTTCTACAGATATTGTAGTTTATAATACGGAACTCATTTTATTAGATGATTTGTAGCTTCCACCAGCACTAGCCTAAATAAAGAATACGATATGGATCAACTAGATTAATTCCTTATAAACAGGACCTCTTGATTCACAGACCAACACGTAATTTCATATGGATTCTGTTAAAATGAGTCATATTGATATGATAAATATCATTTAAAATGATAATCTGGTAGCAAAAATATCCACCCTGTCCAGGATTCGAACCCGAGATCTCTAGCATCACAGTCATAGGCGCTAACCACACGGCTATCTCGACTACGCAAATATTGTGCACAAGATGGTGACTTATTTCCACGTTCCAATAATACTGCATTACAAAATTAAGTTTCATTTTTATTTTGCTTGTTTCGATAATGTTCCTGCGTGAAATTGAGTTTAAAATGCCTTATGAATAGGCCTTCTTGTGAGTAAAGAGAATGTATTCAGCAACGATTATATTATATTGAATACTGCATTACCGTTATGTGGGTTAATATTTGAATAGCCATTGTGCAGAAACATAATACGGGCAATGCCGACTACTTACAATGTTTGATATTAAGGCATTGTACCATTTAAATACTGATACGAAGACTTCGAACATGTACCATGTGCTTTGTTTCAATCACTTGACACCAGAGTTCGCATGAGCGTTTACCGTTCAGTATGTCATATACATTCCACTTGACCGAGAGTACGTCATGGTATCAATTTCCGACACCGCGCGCTCATTGGGTGGTGTGAATAAAAATGAGTCAAAGCTCGTGAGCATATGCTCAGTGAGTGCATGAGTGTCTGACTGCCGATGAGCTTCTACTCCGCATTTCTGGTGAATAAGAATGTGGAGTGCAAGCACAGCGTACACTCAAGCGTCTGGAGCAGCCACTCAGCGACAATGCTCAGGGCCGTACACGTGTCGTGTAATATGATGCTGACTCCTGATGTTTGAAAGACAGTTCATTGCTCACCACGGCAGAAGACAGTGTTGAATTCCAGTCCACTTTTGTCTCAATTTTGATGGAACATCCAATTCTGTTTTCGAAGTCTCAACTACCGGATACAAAGCACAAGAAAACAAGAGCAATATATGCAGTTCAGTGTGATTTACTTGCAAAATTTAATTTAAATCTTTCAGTCCAACAGCTGTATAAAAAATTACAAAACGTAAAAATCAGGTTAAAATATAAAATGGATTTAAAGCGTACAGGAAACAAATCCATAACGTTAAAAGATTGGGAGAAACAGCTGATGAGTCTCATGCAGGGGGAGGATAACCCAACCATCGGCCGTCTGAAAGGTAGGAAATAAAAACCTGAAAATTACAGCATTAATAAATAATAATTTGATAAATTTAGGAAATCGGAATTATGTAAATAGCAAAACTTCATTATCATGAAAATAATACATTAACAATTGACAATTAACAACAATTGAATGCATATTTCACGAGCAAGATCTGCAGGAGCTGTCCTTACTTCGACTTGCAGCAGAAGCGACAGTGAAAAGCTGAATGGTAAGGAAATTATATAAATACAGTACCATTAAGTTGTGGAAGATAAAATTTATTTAAAATATTATACAATGCTATTTTTCTATTGTATGGTATTTTTTGTATATTATTACGGTATTTTTAAGGTCACTACTCCGATTATGGAATATGGAGACGTTTCGTCACATGATTATGAAGTTAATGCAGGGGCCTCTACATCATCAGTGGCAAATCCTAGCACACTACCACCAGCAGCGAGCGTACCGGTAGCTAATAGGCAATTGGTGGAAGACGAAACAGACCAAACAAGGAAACTAAATAACAGTGAACTGCAAAGGTTGGTGCTGTTAAAGCAATTGAAGGTTTTAGAGCAAAAACATAAGGTGTTGTTATTGCAGGAGAAACAGCTGATGCTAATAGAATGTGATATGGAAAGAAAAAGGGAACGGGAAACAGCAAGGGAAATAAACACAGGAAGAGAGAGGGAAAGAGAAAGAGAGGAACAAGTGATGGATTGTGAAGGTGCTGAAAGTGTACTCTTATCATCAGATGTGGTCTTAAACTATATTTACCTTGCTTTTATCTATTTATTGTATATTTATTTATTTTATTTGTTTGATTTATTTTGTTTATTTTATTTATTTGGTTTATTTAATTTTATTGTCAATTGTTTGATTTATTTCATTTATTTTGTTTATTTATTTGGTTAATTTCATTTATTTTTTATTTTATTTATTTGATTTGTAATTAAGAATTATTGTATTCCCTTGTTTTTCTGTGATGGATCTTAATGGCCTGTTACATGCAATAAATGATGAGGATTTATTTCATTATTTTATTTATTTCGTTTGATTTATTTCATTTATTTCATTTGTTTCATTTATTGTATTTACCGGCATTTAATTTTTAGCCTACTTTTCTCATTTTGCAAAAATGAGGAAAAAGTCTGTCTGTCCTTCTGCCCCCCCCCCTCATCAACTACTAAACAGCTGCAGTAATCGAAATTTGGTACAAGTAAAGATCTATACCTGAATATCTCAATCCCATATTTGAAAATGTCAGTGCTACAAACTGCTGAAAAACAGCACTTGAAATTTGAGCTCCACGTTCGATATCCTGGAAGGTATGAATGGGAGCTATTCCAAAATTGGCACACATATAGATTATAATATTTTAGTTCAATTTCCAGGAGGCCATACATGGCAGTGTTGCCAAAATGATTCTAAGCCTGCTGATAGGTCCAGTTTTTAAATGCATATTACTTCTACACTTTCAATTGGATTTCAACCAAATTTCGTATGTAATATGTGTTCATAAACAGATATGACTGGGCGTAATCTCAAGAGCCACCAGGGCTGCCAACTGTTAATAAATGCTGTCTCTATTTTTTTTTTTACCCTAATATCAATATATCAGAAAGTATGCAAGCCAACAGTTCTAATCCTTGCACACATATAGTGCCTGCCATTCTAGATTAATTTGGAGTAACTAATAGAAGTCAGTGATGCCAACATGATTCTAAGCTTGCTGATGGGTCGAATTTTAAAATACATGTAACTTCTATATTAACAAATGGATTTCATCCCAAATTGGCACTATTAGAAATCATAATAATATTTCAAATTATTTCTGACCAACACATGCATGACATTGTTGCCAACATGATTTTACGTGCACTTATAGATCCAATTATATGGTCTAACGGCATGTAACGTTCGTGCTATCCATTGGACTTCAACCAAATTTTGTATTCTGTACCTTAAGAGATGGAACTAAAAACATATTCAGTCGCCAGGGCTGCCAACTGTAGTGCTCTATTAGGCTACATTATACCATGTATATTTTGAACTAATTAGTGCCTGCTTGATCTTTATTCACCAGTGCCCGCTCTGCTACTCAAGTGATTCCCTGCGAAGTTTATAAGTATATAATTTCCTTTTCCTATTAACCACCATCATAAACTCTGCCATGCTACTTGACACCACTGTTTGGAGCAGTGGCGTAACCAGGGGGGTATTACTGGGGGTTAGAACCCCTCCCTCCACCTTGGAATTTTTACAAAAAGACTGATAATTAAGAAGCTAAATAAACATGTCTTAAATTAAGTACCGGTAATGGTACTCGCTGATGATGAGTGCATAACTCATTGCTATGTGGGAAATCGTGATGGTTGTGTTGTTGTTTTAAGGGGCGGATCTACGAGGTCATCTGTTCCTCTTAACATAGTTATGGTTGTGATTTGTGTCTGTATCACTGCTTGGAGATGTACTGCTGTCGTTTTCGGTCCAGTGTGTCTTCATGACAACCCATAACTCCCTCCTTTCAGGGTTGCCAATCTAGTCCCCCCCTCCCCGCTAAATATTGATATTTTGTTTTTAAATCCAACCTAGCGAGGCAATCCACTTTCTTTCATTTCTTAGCGGGAGGAAGGTTAAATATAAATTAATGTAGTTTAATTAATTCGAAATGAAATGTTTCAATAAGGACCTAGAAAATGCATTAACACTAATTTGGAGACCGTTAATTTCTTGAGTGTGAGATAGCAGAATTGTTGAATATTACTATGTCCAGCAATTCCCGAAATTACGGTTATCCCCCAGTTAACTATAACCCCTCTCATTGGTTCATCTTGGCTACGCTACTGGTTTGGAGTCACCTACTGAGCTAGCTCAAGGAAACGTGAGCAGGCGCTAACAGGCATGAGTGCCTGCTCGATCTTTATTCACCAGGAATTTGGAGCGCCCGCTCTGCTACTCAAGTGACTGGAGCGTGAGCTCAAGGACGCAGGGACTGTTGTGAGTGACTGCTACCGACCAGCGGATTTTATTCACCTCAATGCGAGTGCCCGCTCTAAATTCGCGAGTAAAGAGCGTGTGCTCACTTTTATTCACACCGCCCATTGTTTCTCTTACCACTGCCAGCTGGATCGATCGATCGAGTTGGCAGTGCGTCTTACACTTCCGTTCGATTCACCGCTGCCAGCTCGATTGTTCCGATCTACGTCCGTCCCATTTGTCAAAATCACTCCCACAAAAATATCCAGCAACCGAGTGGAAAGATGTTACACATCAAAAAGGGCTATATTGTAGGAGTCTTTTATGCAAGTGCATACTATGCCAATAATCAGATTGAAGATATCCCTCCACACATCTGTTTCTCCTTGTGTATCTGAAATGTTATCCAGCAGGCCAAGACAAGACAAGCGACTTGCTAATGTTTCAAACTCCAGTTACAAAATTGTTGACGGTAAATATTTTTTGAACCAAGTATATTTGGTAACGCTTCCGGAGTTATCAACCTAGTACAAAACTACCGGTACTTAAATTAGCTGAAATACCTTGATGAATAATAATTGTGTAAATGATGTCGTATTAGATGTTTCCTCCTCCATTGTTTATAAATCGGCCGCGCTTTTTCGTCAAGTCGTTGGATTATCCATTCATAAATGATAGCCAACTACAGTATGTCACGGGATAGTACGTAACTAGCAATTAGTTGACGATGCACTAGGAAGAGCTGTACACGTTTTTGATTTATAAGCATACCTGTACTAATGCATGTATTCTCATTGTTATATAAACCCATCATAATCATATTTTTGCTGCTTTTACAATAGTGGACTATTAGTGTCAATCTACATCTGTTGGCAGCAACGGTGTGATCAACTCCTGTCAAAACACAATCGTGCGCTACTCACAATAGATATCGCCCTAATCGAACACATGTGCTGCCGTCTATAGAGGAACGCGAAAAGGTCGAAGCTTCACTTCCTAGTATTGTTGTTCCATGGTAACACTGTAAACAACTTCCTTGTAAACAACTTCCTTCCAGAACCTTCAGCTCCATATAGACAAGCTGTTGTTAAGGCAGAGATCACTAACTGACCGTCCAGTATGATATGAGACTGAGGAGCAAGGCAGTGGACAAGAACATTATTAGTGAGTGTCAATCGACATTTTCACATGGGACAGTGGCGTTGTACAACCGAGGACAGAATGGGGTACCCATTTGAGGTGAACTTTTTTGTGGATTATTGGACAATATCCGTGATGGATATATTTCACTCTACGATGTGCGGCTAGGCGTATCAAGAGACATGATGGCAGAACAAAGTGACGGGTTTAATTCCTACCGAGGCGAGGATCTACATCGTGATATGCATTAGGATGGGGAGAATGCATTTCCAATGGCACAGGACTAAGATTTCGCCGATCTCTCGAGAAATCTATTGCGTATACCATATTATTGCCGATCTTGGAATAAATTTATATTAAACATCTGGAACATCTGAAGGTAATGTGAACGCTTATGACTTTACTGATATGATTTTGATATGACACTGGGCACACTTGTATATCGTTAGGAGTGTTATTTAAGACATTGCTTGATATATTTTACATTTCATCCTGAGGAATTTGCTAAAATATGGTGTTTCCATATGAGATGGCAGACACATTCATCCGATCTTTGCTATTTTACCGACATTATTAGGCAGGGTTTAGATCTTTCTTTTTCTTGATTGATAGTGCATTCTTGAGCATGACCGTTTTCTTATCGAGCATTTCGAGACTCGAGACCTGCAGTTGGGTAGTTAATTTTTGTCAGCTTATCGCATACTAGCGAGTATGTGGGATTTATTATCAGGGATTTTTCTTTATTGGATTGTTTTTGAGCTATGGAATTTAATTCGCTCTAGCGAAGCAGTATCACTTTTATCTGACAGTACAATAATTGTTGATTCCAGTCATGTGGATTCATTCATTAGTCAACGAAGATGGGGCCTGTTGCTATATGCAATTGTGTGGTGTAAAACGCTTTACCCGTCGTATAGGGATTAATCATCTGAGCCGTCGACGATGGGGCCCTTTGCATTTATGCAATTGTGTGGTGTTAAACGCTATTCCCATCCCTAGGAAATACCATCTTATCATCCGAGTGCAATGGTGACTGTAAGCGAATCAAACAATAATTTACCGGTCATTTATTAGTTGATCTTCAATAAATAATTTAAAAATAAATGTCAGTAGGATTACATTTCGTAATTTTTGTGTTGCAGATCCAATAGTTTTGTTGCATTACTCTTTTGAGAGTACAGTCATTTAATTTTTGTTAATTAATATTTTTGGTGAGTGGATTTAAGCCTTTGACAAGGATTTTGAGCGATTGAGTCTTATAAGACAAGTTCTTTCTTATTAGGAATTTATCACAGGCAGATTATGAACAGATATGATGAATATGATTAAATATAACACAGTTGGTGTTCTTTTGAAATAAATTCCGATGATCTTTATAGAGATTTTATACGTTGGATTTAATTAAACCTTGGATTGGATTACAATTACTTTGGTAATTTTTCTTGTTGTTTAAGAAGTTGTCTCAACATGATAATAGTGACTACAGTTCTTGTAGGTCAAATTTATGAATATCTGAAGCCAGTTCTACAATAAATTGTGGATTATTAAATACATTGAGTTGAGGTATTTTTGCTAAAAGTTTTGTGTTATTTGCCAAGTGTGTGGTATTGCCATTGTGAGCTTAATGATGCAGACTAGAGGTCGTCGAACCCAGTCTTGTATATTTTGAAATTCATGCTGTGCGCTGAATAGTTGTGATATAATGTGGTGAAATAATAGTGTTCAAATGTGATATTTGACTTAAGTAATTTATGTGGAGTAAATTCAAGTGGTAAATTTATGGATGAGGATATCCAATATGGTGTAGTGGAGGCAATGAATTTTTGGCATGGCAATCGAGTGTATTAAGAGTATAACATGTAACATGTGTGATTACATCTGGCAATATAATTTCACTGAAGTGATAGATATTTATGACAACTTTCTTTAACCAATCTTAAATATTTTCTGGAAGTTTTATGGTCCAAGTTTCTCTAATAATAATTTGTGGAATTCTAATCTGAAATTAAATGGAGTAGTTGATCTGACCTGATATATAAAAATATTAATATAATTAAATTAAATGAGCTGATAAATATAATTAAATTAAATGAGATGATAATATAACAATAATTTAAAAGAGATGATAAAATTAATTATTATTTAAATGAGATGATAATAAATTAATAATAATAATTTGACTGGAACAGCTGATTTG
Organism: Meconema thalassinum; assembly: GCA_946902985.2. Lineage (NCBI taxonomy): Eukaryota > Metazoa > Arthropoda > Insecta > Orthoptera > Tettigoniidae > Meconema > Meconema thalassinum. The sequence continues at coordinate 272,232,679 of OX336390.1, read as the reverse complement.
AGCTGAGGATGAATATAATGCTTTGGATAGACAGATGATTGAATAATGGTTGAAGTGATGAACATTTAATGATTTTTCTAAGGATGATGATTATGATGACCGATAATTATAACCAATTTTTTTTATTTATAATCGGGACTTCGACAGGATGAGTGTAAATAACTTGAACACATTTGTTGTTGATTTAAGAAGTGATAATTATGATTCCAACATTTGGAATAGTGACATTCAATTTAATTATGAATGCTTAAATATGTTGTTTATGTGAATATAATAATCGTTGCGTGTTAGAATAGTATAAAACTTAATTGATTCACGTGCCTGATGTTATCTTAAATAATGATAGGTCTCAGGGATCACAAAGAAATCAGTGACGAGTGTCATAGTGCTACGGTGACCCTGAGAGCACAAGAGAACTCTAATTTATTTTCTTTTGCACGTGAATAAAACTTATTTGATATAGTGCGGAGATGGTATGACTTGAATGAACTATGACATCCTAACAGTCGTACTCTACCATACTCCTAGGCAGGAATTTCGTTTTATTTGTCTTGTCAAACAAGTTCGAATAAGCTTTATTTGATTTTAAATTGTGTGATCTCATGATGATGTGTTTTCCCAATCCTTTCCTGTGTCATAATTAAGGCTTAACCAGGAAGGATGTGGTTTGCTAGGAATTCAGTTGATGGCACCCTTTTATTTGCATTTCGATTAAATTTAAGCCCGTAACGACCCAGAGATACTTTGTCTCGTGTTACCCCTGCTTTTGTTCTATATTTCAACTGAATCTCCGACACATTCCTTGTTTTATTTTGTGTTTATTTCAATCCGCTCTGGCCTGGGATGCCGGGTATGCGGTGTTATGGCAGTTGGGTCATCGCATACCTCGGACAAACGGGTGCAGTACCAAGCCGAGAGCAGGTGGAAACCTAGCAAACACTTCAACACTTGGTATATCACTTAGCAACCACTCCTGCAGGAGGAAGATTTTTCTACCAGCTGAGCAGTACAAAGCGATGGTTGGTGGCTTCCTCAGTTTAGGGGTTGTGACTATGCAGTCATGTAGCTCCGTGTACTTTGGGTGTATGTAGAATCTGTCTTATAACCGGTGTTAATTGTGATGGCTGTATTAGTGTGTGTTATCTGTAATTCAGGTAAGGATTGCAGACAATCAATTTCAAGTAGTTCCTACTTTTGCTACCACATGCTACCATCAACGACACCCAGAAGCGAACTTGGCTACTAGATGCCACTGCAACCGGCACCTGGTGACGGACGTTGGAACTTAATAGAGTGTTAATCAAATTTAGATTCACGCAATTGTAGTTAGTGGTAGGTTCTTTTACATGACATAAATATCTGACGTGGGCCCACCGGCTTTACTTCCTTTTCCGATGAAAGGCATACTGAGGGATTTTTAACGCTCTTAAAAAATCCGATGACCTTGACCGGGTTTGAACTCACGATCTTGGGCATAGAAGGTCAGCATGCTACCAACTACGCCACCACAGCTGCCTACAAAGGGATATCTATGAAAATAGTGATTCCAAGAGGATTTTATTCGCTTCAAAGTATTTTGCTGTTCTTAGTTGTATTTCATCTATGTTAGAGACCAATTAATACCTAATGGCGCAGACCTACGTGAACTCAAGGGCTTGGAGGGGAAGTTAGTGGTGGGGTTCACTGCTGTTGTGCTACTGGGAGCGAAACAAAATCTCTTGTCACCAGCTGTTGCCACACCAAGTTTAATAATATTATTGGTTTTTCGTCCCTTTTAACTACTCTGGTTTTAGAGATGCCGGTTTTTTGCCCCAAAGGGGATCTTTAACGTGCATTTGTGCACCCTCAAAAGCTGACTGCGCCAGGATACGATCCTGCAACCTTGTGACCAGCAAGCGAGAACATTACATCTGAGCCACACAGCTAGTTGACACACCAAGTTTAGAGAGTGACGTTTCGTCACTTGAGATCTTAACTCGCAATACAAGAGGGGCGTTTTCACAAAACTCGGTAACTACATTTTTTCAATTTTCAGGTTTTGACATATTCCGATGTTTTGGTGTCAGGAGAATTGAATGACACTGTCAGAATTAAGCTAAACTTGGTAAATACTTCAGAAAATTGATGTTGAAAAACAAGAAACTTTTCAAAACTCGTTATCTACAGGACTTGCAATGATTTTTAAACAGTGCATTAGAAATAAGTCTCCACAGATAACGAGGCAGACCGTGAGACAGATTATGCTGGTAAGCTTCCTGTTAGTGATGAAAGAAAGCTGCCCTTCGGAGAGCAACATACAGTGAAATGCTGTTTCAGCGAAGGGTAAGAGGCAGTAGCGTGAGAGGAGTAACACTGTGTGGAAGTGTGAAGTGATCGTGTCGCAGACATTCCTACCAGACGTATCGTGCTATACTGGTTAAGTTATATATGTTTGAATGGTTTCTTTCATTATTGGAACAGTTCACATTGTTTGAAAAGACCGTTAATTCACCATTCTGCAGACCTATTAATCTGAGTAATATTAAATATCAGTAAAGTAAGGAAATGAGTGAATATGTGTCACCAGTCGAAGAAGTTCCAAGAGGACGTAAGAGGCGTCGAGGAGAAGCCTGTACACCACGAACCTCCAGGTATGCTGATTCCTGTTATACACCTAACCTTGCTTGTACCCATGACCTTGACATGGAAGGAGAAAGGAAAATTAATAAACATTGTTTGGCATCTAGATTGTCTCTAAATGACTTGATCCACTTTAGAGAAAATTTTTGTAATAATAATACAAAGTTGAAGCAAGATATCTTTCTAAGCCAATATATGACGGTCACAAACCCTGCAAGGCGAACTAATGTTGAAGAGGATAAAAAGAAAAACAGATCCATGACAATATCCTACCATGTAAAAGATGAAGCAGGGGAAGATATTGACGTATGTGCTTCTACTTTTGCCAGTATCCTGAGTGTTTCAAAGGATAGACTACAATGCCTGGCTAGAAAATATGTCTCACAGGAGAGATTCCAAAAGAAAATCGTGGTGGTCGGCGGAAGAATGAAAAAGATGAAGAGCAGAAGCAGCAGATTAAAATTAATATTTTGAAATACAAATGTCGGCTGGCACATTACTCTCGTCGAGATACCTGTCGTTCGTATTTGCCACCGGAACTGAACTTGAAGATGATGTGGAAACGGTACAATGATGAGCGTGTTCGAGATGGTGATTTAAAATGTTCTTTGTCTAAGTACAAATCTGTGTTTTACAAATATTTCAATCTGGGATTTGGTAACCCTAACACGGATACTTGTTCTACATGTGCACAGTTTCTATTAAAGATTAAAGCTACCTCTGATCTGGAAGTAAAAACAAACTGAGAACAGAGTATAGGCTGCACAAATTGAGAGCCAAAAAATTCTTCCAGATATTAAAATCAACTAAAGATGATGTTATTAATATCTGTTTTGACTGCCAGCAGAACCAGCCACTTCCCAAACTTCCCATTGGAGAAATATTTTACAGCCGTCAGGTGTGGCTGTATAATTTAACAATTCTACAGCTACAGGGTGACAACAAGTGTGAAAATGTTTCCCACTACACCTGGCTGGAAACACAAAGTTCTCGAGGCTCCAACGAAATAGCATCAGCTCTCAGACATTATATTATGGAGCTGGATGCAAAGTTACGCCGGGAAAAGAAGAAAAATAGTATTCTTCGATTCTTCTCTGATTCCTGCTTCTCTCAAAATAAAAATTCTACAGTGCTGGCCACATTAATGAGGATAATTGAGAAGTCGACGACTTTCAGGAAGATACTACACTATTTTCCCATCAGAGGTCACAGTTATTTACCACCAGATCGTATCTTTGGAAATATTGAGAAGGAGTATAGGTGCTTAGATACAATCACTGTACCTTCTCAGTATTATGAGATTCTTAGAAAATATGGCAAATGGAAAAGATTGAAAAATTTTGGACTTGAAAACCACTTCTGCAACTCTACTGAAGAATAAGCTGCCATTTAAAATCAGTGAGATACGTGTGCTTTGGCTTGTCAAGGATGAAGTGCACGTCAAGACAACATATGCAGGACCTATGATTCAGGTGGAAACATTGAAGAAAGGAGTAAGAACATTGATAAATATGGACAAGGCTTTGGAGGTTAAACTGAGAAACCATGTCAGCAAAAAGAAAAGTGCTGATATAAAGAAGTTGATGGAATATTTTGACACAGCATCACAGGAAGCCAAGTTATTTTACCAGGAGGTGTTCAGTGAGTGTGCACAGAACGATAATGTTACGTGCCACCCCCTAGTGGCACTTTTGTTAACTGGATTACGGTGGGTTGAAGCACAACACAGATTGTTCCTTTAAAGAAATAATTAACTTTATTGTGGCCAGAAAGATACACTACTCATCAGCAAACACAAGCAATTATTACCTTACTCCAGTTTCCTCACGGCGAGAACACTTCCCCTTTCACTTGTCAGTAAGCCGCAGAAGTTAATCCCTCGTAATGAGGTAGCCCCGTGCGTTGGCTGGAAATATCTGCACTCAGCCTGTCACCGTATTACACACTATTTCACAATGCACCACAATGACCTCTGTCGCACTATGTAAGCACACTCGCTCAAAACACAGGCAGTCCCCTGTATGCTCCTCACTCCCTTCGCTGTCAAGAGAATCGGCTTCACTAGGGGTTTCGCAAGTCACCACACTTCTGTCGCTCAGGATAAACGCTCGCACTAGCTCGTAAAAAACACACTCACACACTGGTTGAGAGGTCGCTCTTATATAGCAGGCCGGTGACTCAATAAATGCCACTAGACCCATCCAGGGTACACGGCTTCTCGAGGCTTCCTTCGCTGGCTGAGTCACGAATATTCTGGACCATCCCTTTGTCCTATTAGTCCTATTGCATAAGGCGCACGCAATACACGAGGCAGGGCACAACCCAGCCCTGGGGCAGTTGTGACTCATGCGGCGAGCGATGACACAAACTCACAGCCGTAACACCACCCCCTTCCTAAAAGGCTGATCGTCCCGATCAATCATTGGTCCGTCTGTGTCCCTCCGTAGGTTGCCAGGCGATCTCGATGCACGATCTTCATCTTCGCCCTCGGGCTCCGCTGGATCCTGTAGACGACATCGTTGATCCGTTTCACGACTCGGTACGGGCCCTCCCAGGACTTCTGCAGTTTGGGTGATAGGCCTTTCTTCCGTAATGGGTTGAAGAGCCAGACCAGGTCGTCATCGCGGAATCCGCCGGCATCCGTCTGCTAGTCGTATCGGGTCTTCATTAGGTCGGTCTCGATCCGCAGTGGCCCGGGCTGGTGTGCACCCGGTGGCTTCATGCACGGCGGCGCGGTAGGCCAGGAGAAATAGTGGAAGATGTTTGTCCCAATCCCTCTGGTGCTCGCTGACGACTATTCGGAGATGGTTCTCGATGGTGCGATTGAATCGCTCTACCATCCCGTCGGACTGAGGGTGTAGCGACGTTGTCCTTGTCTACCGGTTTCCCAGCAGCTGGCATAGGTTCTGGAATACCTGCGACTCGAAGTTCCTCCCTTGGTCGGAGTGCAGCTCCAGGGGTACTCCGTACCGGCTGACGAATTCCTTCATCAGGGTCTCTGCGATCGTCGCGGCTTCTTGGTTAGGGAGCGCATACGCCTCCGGCCATTTGGTAAAGTAGTCGCTGACGACCAATATGTAGCGGTTCCCTGCCTCGCTTAACGGGAGTGGCCCAGCATCATCGATGGCCACTCTCTCCATGGGGCCGCCCACGTTGTAGGTCTTCAGTGGACCCCGTCGTCTTCGTCCTGGGCCCTTGCTGGCTGCGCAATCGTGGCACCTCGCGCAGTGGTTTTCGACGGCAGTTCGACATCCGATCCAGTAGAACCGCTCTCTCAGCTTCTCCAGGGTCTTCTTTATCCCTAGGTGTCCACCAGAAGATCCTCCATGGACTTCCTTCAGGACTTCATCCGTCATAGCCTTTGGAACGACGACTTGCTCCCGAGATGTCTTCCCGTCGGTGCTCTCCCAGGCGCGGCAGATGAGGCCATCCCTTACAATCAGCGAGTCCCACTGCGCCCAGTAGGTCTTAAACTTTGGTCTGCAGTCACTCACAATGTTCCACCCGGGTCTGGGGACACAGGCCCTCTTCCATTCGGCTATCAGTCCCAGGTCATCATCTTCTGCTTGTGCCCGCGTGAAAGATTCGCGGCTCCAGTTCCCATGAAGTTCCACAGTAGTCCGTCGGCACTGTATCCCGGTGTTCTCCTCCCTCCTAGTACAGAAGGTGCAGTCTTCGGGGCACAGTCTTCGTGACAGGGCGTCGGCATTAGAATGCAGTTGGCCTTTCCTGTGCTGGATCTCGAAGTTGTACCGTTGAAGCCTCTCTAACCACCGCGCGAGTTGACCCTCGGGCTGTTTGAAGTTCAGGAGCCACAGCAGGGATGCATGGTCGGTCCTGATGAGAAATTCTTGCCCGTACAGGTACTTGTGGAAGTGTTCGATGGTCTTCACGATGGCGAGCAGTTCCTTCCTGGTGACGCAGTAGTTCCTCTCTGGCATTGACAAGGCTTTGCTGAAGTAGGCCACTACTCTCTCCTCGCCGTCCACTATTTGCGACAGGATTCCCCCTTTACCAAAGTCGCTGGCATCCGTATAGACGATGAACCTTGTTCCAGGTCTGGGATAGGCCAGAATAGGTGCGGTGCAGAGAGCCTGCTTGAGTTGTTCGAAGGCACTGTGGCATTCTGCTGTCCATTTGAAGAGTTGGTCCTTCTCAGTCAGTCGATGCAGTGGTTTGGCGATGTCGGCGAATCCTCTCACGAAGCGACGGTAATAAGTGCAGAGTCCCAGGAAGCTTCGTAGTTAGGACTTGTCCTTCGGAACTGGCCACTCCCTCACAGCTGCGGTCTTTTCTGGGTCGGTGCGCACCCCTTCCTCGGAGACAATATGCCCAAGGTACTGGACCTGCTTCTGGAAGAGCTGACACTTCTTGGGGCTCAACTTCAGCTGGGCAGCCCGTAGCTTCACCAAGATCTCCTTCAGGTTGCTGTAGTGCTCCTCGAAGCTTTTTCCCAGAACGATGCCGTCGTCTAGGTAGACCAGGCAGGTCTTCCAGTGTAGTCCCCTCAGAATGGACTCCATTAGCCTTTCGAAGGTCGCAGGGGCGTTGCACAGACCGAATGGCATGATGGTGAACTGCCAGAGCCCGCTGCCCACAGAGAACGCAGTTTTCTCGCGGTCCTTAGGGTGGACCTCCACCTGCCAGTAGCCACTCTTCAAATCCAAGGTGGAGAACCATCTTTATCCTGATATGGTGTCCAGCGTGTCGTCGATCCGGGGTAGAGGGTAGCTGTCCTTCTTCGTGACGCCGTTCACCCGCCTGTAGTCCACGCAGAACCTGGTGGAACCGTCCTTCTTCTTCACAAACACGACCGGAGAACTCCAAGGACTATGTGATGGCTCGATCACCCCTTGCTCTTTCATCTCTTCTACCATCCGGTCGACTTCGGCTTGCTTGGTGAGCGGGACACGTCGGAATGGGGCCCTAATCGGTGCGTTGTCCCCAACGTCGATTCTGTGCTGGACCAAGCTTGTCCTGCCGAAGTCTTTGCTCCCCACGGAGAAGACATCCTGGAATTCGTGTAGCAGGTCCCGAAGTTGGCGTGATTGTTCCTCGTCTAAATGGTCTTGGGATCCTTGGTACAGCTTCTGTAGTTCTCCTGGCACGGCGAGTCTTCTTCGGTTGTCCGTCTGCAGGTGTCCGTCCGTCGTGTCTGTGATGCGGGCAATCCAGGTAACGGGCTCGCAGATTCCTAGGTTGGTGTCCCGGTGAACCGTAATATCGTAGTCGTTCAGGTTGGACAGGCGGACGTAGGGCCGGGACGTCGTGTTGATGAGAGTCTTGGCAACTAGCAATCCTTTTGACTGGATGTCCTCATATTTTGGCTCGATGACAGCCGCCACTCCCTCAGCTGCTCCGTCGACAATTACGGCAGCGCTGACTTCCGTCCTGGCGGGAACGATGACGTCCTCTCTCAGCCTTACTCGTCGTGCGGCGACGGCCTCGTGTGCTGGTTGCAAAGCAAGTTCCCCACTTCCGAAGTGCAGAGTGTTGGTACTCAGATCCAAGATGATGTTGTTCTGGTCCAGGAAGTCCAGTCCGATGATCACTTCATTTGATACGTCAGCCACAAGCACTGGATGCTTTATCGCCCGTCGACCAATGACGAACTCCAGTGATGCTTCGCCATGTACCGGTGCGGTCTCTCCGGTCGCGGTTATTAGCTGGAGGTTCCTTTGTGTGGGCTGCACTCTCCACTTCGGAATCACGGTGGGACTGACGATGGTCCTCGATGCTCCCGTGTCGATTAGCATGGGCCAGCTCTCTCCGTTGACGACTCCGTCGACCATCAGGCTGCTATTATCCCTCCGTAACTGCGTCACACGAACTTTGTCTGCCGGGCCTTGACGACTGTCACAAGCCAAACTTTGCCCCCCAAGGCTGGCTGATACTTGCTTTCCTGGGCCGCGCGGTTTCCCTACGACTGACTGTCCCGACGGAAACCCTTGGCAGCGGCGATCACCGAATTCCTTGCTCAGGTGGCCTCTCTTACGGCAGGTCCAGCAGGTCGGTAGTCCTCTTCCGGGCCGCCTCTCCGGATGTCCTTCGGCTACGTTTTTGTTGGTGGTACTGCGACTCTTGAAGAAACGGCTTAGCGCCTCCATCAATTCGTCGGCCAGGGGCTTGGTCTCGTTGGTCTTTACTGGTTCGTCGACGTCCACTTGACGCACCCGCGCGCGCATTCTAGATGCCTGTTTTGCCGTCTCGAACACAAGTGCGGGGCTCAGCGCATCTGCCAGGGTCTTATTGCGCGCGAGTCGCAGCGCCTGTTGAGTGTCCGAGTCCCGTAGCCCGTCGGTGAAGGTCTGCGTCGCAATCTGTTCCAGAAAGTCGGCCGGCGCTGTTGGATAGGCGAGCCTTACGAGGCGTGCGATGTCCATCTCGAACTCCTGCAGGGTTTCCGCGTTCTTCTGTACCCGGGTCCGGAGGAGCTGCATCTTGTAGGCCTGCTGAAGATGGCTATCTCCATATCGGGACTCCATATGGGCGACCAGTGAAGCGTAGTCCTGGGATCCAGTCGGGATGGCCTGAAGGACGTTAAGGGCGTCACCTCTCAGCGCTACAATGAGAGCTGTAGCCTTTTCTGTGTTGTTCCAGTTATTTATGGAACAGGCCGCCTCGAACTGACGTAAGTAGGTGCTCCACGGGACCTTTCCGTCGAAGGTTGGGGGCGTCACTCTGCTATGTCCCGTTCCTGATATTCCCGGTGTAACGGTGGGCGGGCGTTGGCGCAGCTCGGCAACTTCCTCTCGTAGAGCGTTGAATTTCTCTTCCATCCCCGTCAGTGGGCGTTGGCGCAGCTCGGCAACTTCGTTTTGTAAGGCGTTGAATTTCTCCTCCACCCCCATCAGCGGGCGTTGGCACAGCTCGGCAACTTCCGCTTGTAAGGCGTTGAATTTCTCTTCCACCCCCATCAGCGGGCGTTGGCGCAGCTCGGCAACTTCCACTTGTAACGCGTCGAACGTCTTTTCCACTGCTGCGACTTCCTCACGTAGGCCCTGTTCTAATTTCCTTTGGCTCTCCTCTAATTTCGTCAGCAGACACTCTTCCAGATTTTTCTGGCCATCCAGAAATTTGGCGGTTAGGTCCTCTGCTAACTTATTCTGGCCGTCCTTCAGGTCCTCTGCTAACTTCTTCTGGCCATCCTCCATCTTCTTCTGGCCGTCCTCCATCTTCTTCTGGCCGTCTTCCATCTTCTTCAGGTCATCCTTCAGGTCCTTGGCTAATTTCTTCTGGCCGTCTTCCATCTTCTTCTGGCCGTCTTCCATTTTGGTTTCCATGCCACTTAACTTTTCTAGCAATGCTGCCAATTGCGCCTCCATTTTAGTTGTTTGTCTTGTAAAGGGCATGCACTCACAGGAAAATTAGAGAAAATGACCTGCTCGGGTTTTGAAACCAGGACCGCCAGGTGTTGTGCATGTGCTTGAGTTCGTAATCCGGCTTCTGACACCAGTTGTTACGTGCCACCCCCTAGTGGCACTTTTGTTAACTGGATTACGGTGGGTTGAAGCACAACACAGATTGTTCCTTTAAAGAAATAATTAACTTTATTGTGGCCAGAAAGATACACTACTCATCAGCAAACACAAGCAATTATTACCTTACTCCAGTTTCCTCACGGCGAGAACACTTCCCCTTTCACTTGCCAGTAAGCCGCAGAAGTTAATCCCTCGTAATGAGGTGGCCCCGTGCGTTGACTGGAAATATCTGCACTCAGCCTGTCACCGTACTACACACTGTTTCACAATGCACCACAATGACCTCTGTCGCACTAGGTAAGCACACTCGCTCAAAACACAGTCAGTCCCCTGTATGCTCCTCACTCCCTTCGCTGTCAAGAGAATCGGCTTCACTAGGGGTTTCGCAAGTCACCACACTTCTGTCGCTCAGGATAAACGCTCGCACTAGCTCGTAAAAACACACTCACACACTGGTTGAGAGGTCGCAGGCCGGTGACTCAATAAATGCTTCTAGACCCATCCAGGGTTCACGGCTTCTCGAGGCTTCCTTCGCTGGCTGAGTCACGAATATTCTGGACCATCCCTTTGTCCTAGTAGTCCTGTTGCATAAGGCGCACGCAATACACGAGGCAGGGCACAGCCCAGCCCTGGGGCAGTTGTGACTCATGCGGCGAGCGATGACACAAACCCACAGCCGTAACAATAATGATAACGACAACATCGAAGAAGAATATCAGGCAGAAGCTTCGTATTAGTTCTTGAACTATCCTAATTCGATGTTTGTGTTACACTGTGGACATAATATTGATTTGTGATGGTTTCCCAAAAATTTGGACATATTTTTCTAATCATAGAATGGGTTTAAAATAAGATTTTGAAAGACACTTATGCAGACCACAGTGAAGAAAACATTACACTTTTTCATGAATAAAAAAAATGTTAATATTAAAATAATTGTCTTTCGAAATGTTCAACTTAATTATGCAATGTCAATGTGTTTGTGTTAAAATGAGTATTATTATACCATAGTGGATAATTCATGTAAGCTTCATATTAGTATATACAGATAGCGAGTTTTGTAAAAATTCTAGAAATTGACTGATATATTCTACATAAAAATAAAAATAAATCCTTTCTTCCAAATACATTAATCTATTCCATTCTAAGATTCAAATACATCCCACATATATATATTTTTTAAATCATCATTATATGGGTGTATTTAGAAAAACAGCTCTCCTGAAAAAAAAATGTTTTTGCAGATAACAAGTTTTGTGAAAACGCCCCTCCACAGATACCAAGAGCAGGTGCGAACACTTCTGTACCAAGGAGCGAAGTGAACATTCCTCCCCTATCAATGACGTTGAAGCACATGGACTCACCCGCATTCGAGATTCACTGTGTGTACAGCTGAGGTTTTGCGCCACCAGGTATTAATTGCAGTATAAGAGCACGCGCACACTGGGGACACTTTGTCGCGGGACTGTTTTGTCGCAAGGTGAAGGGCTATTACACTGTATTGGGATGCGCACACTGGGGACACAACACGGACGAGACAAAAATGTATCCGGGCTGTCGCAACAGCTGGCGCCATATTTGTTGCGGGACTGTCGGTCTCCTGTGTTATAGCATTCAAGTGCGCACACTGGGGACAAAAGTGTCGCATACCTCTCGTTATCCATGGAGTCTCTACACAACAGAGTGAGACATGTAGGCTATATATGTATTCTTTGTCAGACATAAAAATACACACGTGACAATAAATAAATAAATAAATAAAACTACAGTATAGAATTTAAAATTATAAATAAAACAAAAAACATGAGCACGACGATGGAGGACACTTTTAACTACCTACAGTGACACCCACAGACAATCACTGCCCTCCCAAATAACTGTCAGATAAAAAATAACTATTTATTTTAATGTTGTAAAACTTAGAAATGACTATCCTATCAACAAACCTGTCCCCCCTCCCTTCCCGAACCAAATCTTTGAAGGTGTAGTTACCGGTACTATTGCTGTCATACACTTAAGCAATATAAGCCCTAAACTACAGTAGAGTTGTAAACTAATATGAGGAAATGACTTACGAGTACTCGGTTGTGATGATAGTAAAAAATTAGCCTATACTGTGACCACAACATACGAAACAATGTTTGTCTACTGGACTATTAATTTGTTGAAAGATCTAAAATTGTGGAATGTCTACAAACTGCTCAGCAAATCCCTTTTTGATGTAATAAACTGTTACTATGTAATGCACTATTACTCTGAATGCTTTAGATTTGAGTAGCTTTTATAAAAGCAGTTATTTCTTGAGAGGTATTCAGATTATGTGACAATGAAATACTGTATCCATGGTAAAATTCAAACAATAGTGTAAATGAAAGGGAATATAATATAATAATCACCTATGTTATAGCAAGTATAATAATCAAAGATATTAGAGTTCAAAGAAAGAAGTTCAATTTTGAATTGATTTAAGGGGCAGAATAGCGAGGTCATCTACCCTTCACCCAAGAAACAAATCCATGTCTATAATACAGTCCTGTTATGCGAAATAATCCAAAACCAGTGTCAATAACCAGGATATGTACGGTACGCTGCGAAAAATACAAATGACATTTTCTTTATATGCTACCGCCCACATTCATTATTCCCAACTGTACCCACTATGCAATTAAGCATAACTTATTGCCGTCATTGTTTCTATTCTATTCTATTCTGAGAATTAAGTTGAACACCCCTGACCTCGTGCAATGCATTTTTGATTGGTTGGTGTGTGCGTGTGCGAATGACGAGGGGAGGGTAGTTTGCAACTTGTGACAAGAGATGGCACGGTAATCGCTGCCTTCCGGCACGCGCATACGTTCACGACAGAGTTTCCAGTATTATCTTTGTAAGCTACTCGATCGTACAAGCAAGATAATTTCGTTCTTAGTACGATGTACAATCTATCAGCAAGATCGTACGCACATTGTACGATCCTCGTCACTTAGTACCTTATTTTAATTCTAACCGTTTTGGAACTCGATAGCCGAGGTTTGGGGAACATTGCGTACGGTAGTTCAATTTGATGACAGGGAATTGTCAGCATTACCCGAATTCACTCTCTGAGTATTGACATTGGCAGATTTTGATGCCGACTCCGAGAGGGTATGCAATAAGACGATTCTTGTCGAATTTAAAAATGGGGATAGGCTTGTGACTTCAACAGTGAATGGATGTTTGCATACTATACAAAGCGAGAGCAGCAGAGATTCGTGCTAACATTTCACCCCAACTCAGACGTAGGTCTACTGGCGGCCTTAAACATAAACTCCCTCTGGTTAAAACGACGATGACAACGACTTCCACTTTTAAATTTACAGACAATACCTCGTATTTCTTTATTTTGATTGGTGTAGTGGCTTGTAACAAAACTATCTGGTCTAAATAAAGGGCTATGTAGAATTCCCAGTCAACTAAAATAGCGGATGTCCAAAATAGGCATAATTTATGAATATATGTATGATCCCACTGTAAATTATACTAACGTTTTGAAGTAGTTACACGATCCTATTAATTGTTTAAGTTGGCAACGCCAAAGCTACTGGACTAAAATGCAGAGTCAGGACATGTACGAACATGGACCCAATCCATGTCCTCCTTAATAGATTCACCCTTGCTTTAACCAACTGAATGCTAGATCTTGCCAATCAAAATAAAGGTACTATTTCGTTTAGATTTTTGTTAGTTTTCGTGCACGGCTTTCTAAACTACCGATCTGAATGTGCAGTATGTATTTCAGGTAGGGTAGATCTATTGAGAAGGCCATAATCAGGGTCCATATGCCCTTTCTATGCATACGGTGCACAGTAGATACCATAGTGACTCCTGGTGTATTCTTGGAATACACGGTAAGATAGAGTATATTTTTAATGCTCTTTGATTGTTCATTTCTTCCTTTTTATCAAACACCAACAGTGATCTTCTAGTTTCTCTTTGGTGGTCATGTCTCTTATGTCATTTGTGAGTCTGTTCTAGATATATATATTCCATGACCCACCTAGCGTCATCTAGCAGTGAATCTCTGAAGTTCCTCAATTCTTCCCTGTACAAGAGAACGTCCTTATCCATCTGGCCACCAGATCTCGTCGCCATCGCCAGCTATCATCTCCGTGATCAAGAGAACTTCGTCTACTTTTTCACCCACCAGGCTGCGATAGCGTCGCCTACTATCAACTCTTTGAAGACCATTTCCTCAAGAGAATTTAACTTTTGTATGTTGGTGATGCTTATATGTCTTCCTTTTGTCTCCTACCCCCACTCTTTTCCTCTTTCCTGGTCCCTCTGCGCTTCGCTGAGTGGGTCTCACTTGTACGTCGACCGTCGACTCAGTCAAGGCTCAACTAGAGCCAACCTCCAGAACTCAAGAGGCATTTTCTTCTTCCACGCCATGTTGGAACTCTAATGTAAACCTTCAAAGGGAACTTCACCATCGCTATGCAGCAAAGATAAGTACAGACTTCAGGTTTTTACCTCATTCTCATCGTTTTAATATCTACATGCTTTTAAGGATAATGTTATAGGCAGTGTGAGATTACTATATTTTGGGGAAATAATCATCCTTCGCGGGATTTACCATGTTGAGCTTTTGTCTGTCTAAGCCAACCTTAATAGAAAGTAGCTTTCCTTAAGCTAATTAAATGAGAAATCTTCTCACAACGTGGGATACCAATGAATACCCACTGTCTATAAAATGTTTTGCTCGTTCCACCGCTGGAATAACTTTGGCCCTATTCTTCAGTCAAAATTGCTCTGGAACCTTCCAGAATCTACCAGTCACGCCGTCATGTATTTTCCACTCACATGTGTGAATACTTTCTCAAACTAAAGGATCTTCCTTATTATTTAATGCTCAATAGCCAACTTTTCTTCCTCCGTTGGGATTTTCTCTGGCGTACTTAATGACAATCTATAACTTTCTCAAGCAATAGACTCTCGCCTACCTAGTGCAACCAGTTTTTTTTCCACAATTGCAATAACTTCTTTTTGCCATAAACTTTTGTGTTACTACAGTGAACTTTTCATCCATTTAACAGACTATAGTGAAAACTAGTGCTTGTTCAACATTTCTACCGCGTCGCGATCGTCCGATTACGATAAATAAGGCCATGAACATTTATCCTCAATCCCATTTGATCTTTCCTAAACCTTTTACTAACAAACCACAATAGTAAAGTTGTTACTTTAAGTCTTTTTTCAATGAGGTGTCACTCTATAGAAGTGCCCTCCCTTTTTTCTTATATAACATTAATTAACTTCTGCATAAATACGTGTCGAGTACACGTTTCAAACTTACATTGTTTCTCCCTTCTAATTAGGGAATACAATTCTTTCAACTCACGAGTGAGTTATTTCTTGGTCTCACGAAAGGGAAACTTGCCCCATTTGTCTCGTGATTCCTACTTAATCATAGAAAGTCTAGAACCTTCCTTTTGACTTTCTCTTCAGATTTCACAGTAAGTGACCTGTCCTATTTTGTATAATTATTATAAAAGTAATTCAGCGTAAATATAAGAAGTTATAGGAACTTCTCTTTCACTCTACCTGCTTTCTTTTTTGTTATTTTCGAAGTTGTACCTTTTTTCTAAGATAAGTACTTGGAAATTTCTTAAAGTACACACCTTGTACTCGATTTAATGTCTAACTTTAATCACTTCATTTGTCTTTTTTAAATCTTACAAAGATTTTAGTACATATAAAGGTTTGAAACCTAAAGAATTGTTAATTGCCTGGAGCAAACTTTAAATGTTAGGAGGTCTGCGACCCCAAATTGTTAACAAAAATTGAAACTATATGCTTGTTAAATTTATTAGGCTCTTTTTCATTGTTAAATAAATTCAAACTTTCTTTTTTTGACTCATCATTTCTCTAATACAACGGTTAGGCAAGATCCTGTCTTCCCTGACTCTTCCTAGGTTTATGCCCTCGTTAATGCAAATAAATCTCGTGATAGGGTTTTCACCACTTGTTGCATTTGAGCAAGAACTCTTAGTGGTTATCATGGTAAAGTCTCTCTTAGCTTTAATAGCTAATTCTAACTGGCCAGTAAGGCAAGCATAGCTCGCTATGCCAGCTTCCTGCTTGTGGAGATCCTCTCCAAAAAACTTATGGTTGGTTTTCCAAAAGATAAGTGTTTTTCTTTGCCTAAACTTTTAGTCGGCTCCTGGCTGGGTAAAAGCTTAGCCATTTCCAAATGCAACTATTGGTACACTTACCAAAATCATTCTCAAAGGTATAATTCTTTTATCACTATCCTTCTTGGAAGCACTTGGTCGCTTTTTAGGAACTCTACAACTTTGAAAACTGGAAATATCGAAACCGATTCAAATTATTGGCATTCTTCGAATTACTTGTTCAAAACGAATTCCTTTGAACAGACATACAATAAGTCTGTTACTCTCTGTCTTGCCAGACCATCACCCTTCCCCATAGTAGGCATATGTATGCTTGAGAGGGAATACGCTAAAGCCATTCTCTTGCAAACCGCCCAAGTCCTAGCTGCGTTTCCCGTTAGCTTCGACCAGGTCCTTACCCACTTTAGGTATCTGAGAGCGGATTTGCAGTGGCAACCGCCTTTGAGTGTATTTAAAGTTAAATTTATAACTTTTGTGGGACTCTCCTCCTATTTCTCCATTCTTTTTTTTTCTCCAGTCCGAAACCCACCTCCTTTTCTCAATCATCTACCCTTGGTGGTTAGGTTATTCCCCAGTCAATAATCTACCCAACTCCAGAAAAACAGCTGTTCTGGTGCACTTTTCATTATCAATTTCCCTCGTCATAATGGATGAAAATGTGGAAACATTAATAGAAGAGGTGGAGAAGCGACCTGCAATCTATGATAAGACCCTGACAGAATACGCTAACACAAATATTAAACAACAACTCTGGGAGAAAGTGTGTTCAGCAGTTGTCTCCAACTGGAAGGACTTGGAAGGCAACCTTAAAACCAAAGCAGGTAAGTTAATTTCATCAATTTTATTGTGCTCCACGGCTTTTAAAATAGACACGTTCATCGGGAGTTTATACATTTTCCATTTATTTTGGTGTATTGAAGCACGAAGATCACTTGTACATTTTATTGTACTGCCATGGTAGAGATTCTTCTGGGCTAGTAAATAACTAGATAGATACTGCCGCACGTCAGTGCCTCTGTTTTGAGATGGGTCGAAGGAAACATCGTCCAGCGGAGAAGCATAAACAGTGTCATCAAAACGTATGCCATCTTTAGCGCGTATGAAATTGTGTAAAATAGAGCAGCACTTCAATATCTTATCACAAAAGAATTCGTTAACATCAATAGGCCTGTGAAGTATTCGCCACTTGTTGGCCAGTATGCCGAACGTGCATTCCACCACTCTGCGTGCTCGTGTGTGTCTGTAGTTGAATATTCTTTTAGAAACTGACAAATTCTTTTTTGCATACGGGCGTAATATACTCTTTGATAAACCAAAAGCTTCGTCAGCCACCACGAAAAACGGAATTTCTCTACCATTTTCATCACCTGGTAGACGCCTTCCTTCCGGAATGTTCAATGTGTTGTTTTCCAACATTTGTCCCATTTTGGACTCTTTGAAAATAACAGAGTCATTCATAGCCCCTAGTGACCCGACATCTATGAACACAAAATTGTATTCCGCATCCACCCACACCATTAGCACTACAGAGAAATATTTCTTGTAATTCCAGTATCTTGAACCGGAATTGTCCGGTTTAACTACCCTGACATGTTTACCATCGATGGCCCCAATGATGTTTGGAAATTTAGTACGCTCAAAGAATTTATCTGCGATTTTGATCCAATCTTCTTCCAGTTTTGGTGGCATGAAGATTGGTTGCAGTCCTTCCCAAATTTTTGAACAGCAATTTTTCACAATCTTTCGAAGGATGGACGGAGCATTCAAGTACTCGAATGACAAAGCATTGAAGCTTACTCCTGTAGATAAATACCTGCAAAGAAATTGAAACCTTTTTTATATCTTCCATGAAAAGTGCAGTACAGTGCAAGTAATAGTCTATAATGTGCAACAATAAACCCAAGCATACACAAACTAACGAACGAGTGGTGGTTTTCTCCCTGATGAAATGGACTTAGTGTAATAATCTGCATTGTTAATGATGTCATGACAATTATTTGGAGTTTTGTTTTCTGTTTCAGGTATGGAAGTTCAAAGGAAATGGCATAGTCTCAGAAGCTGCTTTGCAAGGGAGCTGAGGTTGCAAAAGCAAGGAAAGTCGGGAGATGGGGCCAAAAAGCGAAGAAACTACATATACTTCCAGACGTTGCTGTTCCTCCTTCCTTCTGTGGAGAACAGGGACACAAGTAGCAATCTGGATGACCAGGGAACAACAGGCTTGGAAGAAGAGGAACGCAACGAATCTCATGGACCTGCAAGACCTCCCAGGCGAACCAACGCTTCCCGAAAAAAAGCTTTGAACAATCCCTCTTGGAGGTATTAGAAAACAAAAGAAATGACCATACGGACGAGGATGTCAATTTTGCATTATCTCTAGTTCCTACTTTAAAATCACTACCTGATTTTCAGAAGATGGAAGGGAAAAATTCAGATAATGAACGTCCTTAAATCGTTGAAATGGCAAGACGTCCATCAATCCCCTGCTTTCACATCCAACAGGTCTGAAAGAAACAATATACAATACCTACCTAGACCATCGTCAGTGGCTCCATATTTAGAGGGACCATCTACGTCTCGGAATCACGCGGGACCATCTGAAGCTAGAGCTCAATGTTTGGCGGGATCCACATCCAAGGAAGATTTTACGCGGACTGAAATCCACAGACAATTGCTTACGAAACGACCTGGTTCCGAACTGACTTATGAAAGTGATGAAACAATCGAATCGTACTTAAGCACTTTCATTGGTGATTCTGAACCCGAATTACTGTCAGTGTAATGTGTAATTCATACTTCATACTTGGTAATTTCTTTGACTTGAAACTTTATACTTGTTTCCTTTTGTAAAATACTCATTATACATTGCTGATGAAGGTCATACATAATGTGACCGAAATCAGTTCTTTGGAATAATAACAATATTTACTGAATTAAGTTATGGTATTTTATTACGGTATCTCAAACTTTGTCAATAGGGGTAATTTTCAAGACATAATATTTTTTTTGTCTCGACGTAATTATATTGTTTGTACTTCGTACCTGTAATGGTAATATAATCTTAAATCAAACAATAGTCTTTAGTTTATACTTACCTAATGGTTATTGCTATTCTCTCTTCTGGAGGTATGGATAAGCGAAGGTTTGTGGTTTGATAACATACCTGTGGTCCAAATGTTGTTAACAACTCAACAAAAGTTTGCACACTCACATGAAAGTATGACCAAAATTTTGATGGGTGCTCACGAAGGTCTTTGTATAAAATATAAAACGTTCCTTTTAGTAATCTTGAAATGTAAATTGGATGGACCCAGTACTGTCTCCTTATTTCCTTCTTCCTTCGTGGCCGAATAACAAGTGCACAAACAACAGCAATTTCCACTAAATCCATCTTCTCAAATAAAACTTGTGAAGTGAGAGTGCTACACAAGATAATCCAAACAAGCACTGCAGTTGTTTACGGTGTGCGCAGGTACTACGATAAAACAGTCTTGTCCCTGAGCTGTCGCGCGCAGGCAGCGGTAGGCAGGGACAAAACTGTCCCGCGACAAAATGTCCCCAGTGTGCGCAGGTACTGCGACAAAACAGTGTTGTCCCTGAGCTGCCGCACACAGCGGTAGACAGCGACAAAACTGTCCCGCGACAAAATGTCCCCAGTGTGCGCGTGCTCTTAGAGTTGATCCTAGAGCTCTACTGGCCCGATTTATATAATTTCTATGTCGTTTGAAAGATTGTGCTGAATGAATTTAAGAGATATCAAATGTAATTTCCTTTTTTTTACCTGGTAAAATGGAAAAACCCTTTATCTTTTTTATAAAAGCCAAAACTTCATACATTAGTATTTATTTTTAGAGTTCTACTGGACCAATATGAATATTTTTTATGTCGCTTGAAAGGTCATTAAAAAGTCTTCAAGTGCCAATTGACTCAGAAAAAGCGGCCGATTGTAAGACAATGTTGTTAAAATCTCGTGCTGATTGAATCCCAAAAATTTCTAAATTACTTGGAAAAAGTGGAAAAACCAATAACTCCTTCTCTATCAGGTCAATTTTAACAAAATGTCACTTGAGAGCTCATGGTGAGTATTTAAAGAAATTTTCTTATAAACAATACATGCTGAGGAACACTGAAATGTCAAAATCCATTCAAATATATTTTATTAATAGAAGGGAAATTTTCGAAAGAAGATCAATGGATGCCATTGTGGAACATTGTTGACACACACAAGTAAGTTAAAGCAAACCGTAATAGCACATCCATGACCTTTCTTTCTAAATTGAGATATGCGTTTTGAATCTACTCCCAAAGATTTTCAAGTTAAAATTAATTTTGAAGTGTTCTGCCACTTGAAAATTCTATTAGCCTCACTTGTTCTACTGTGACGAGTTGCCTGTTATGTTTGTACCAAACAGATAACAAATCCAACCATAGCTAAAAGTTCTTGAAATGTATCCTCTATTGTTGACGAAAGTCTTCCAGATGTGCTGTGCAGTTTCACTACTTCCAGCACAATTCAACTCGTTTTCCTCCAGGAATTACTTCAAACAATAAAACATCTCATAGTTACCTTTCTCCATCTGTTCAAGTTTTAAACACAAGCGCTTTCGTAGAAAGATAATATTACTGTTTCAGCCTCGAAGTGATATGTTACGATCATTCAGTTTGTCAGACACGTCCTTCACTCTACCTCTTAAAACAATCGCAGCCAATGGCCATAAGATAGGCATTTTTTATTGAACGCCCGAGGGCTCCCAACAAGTTCAATTTCAAGGAGTTCCAACTTTGGCTACCAAATGCTACTGTCACTAACACTAGTAGCGAATGTTGGAACTCGATAGAGAGTTTCATAACCAGCCAAATATAACCTACAAATTTTGCTTCATACCACCAATTGCAGTGGTAGGTTCTTTTACATGCCATAAATCTATGACATGGGCCCGCCGGCTTTACTTCCCCTTCGAAGGATTTTAACTCGGCTTCAGTGACGTAGTCTGTAGCATGCTGAACTGCTATGCCCAAGATAGTGGGTTCAAACCCAGCCGAAGTCGTCGGATTTTTTAAGAACGTTAAAATCCTTCAACATGCCTTCCTTTGGAGGGGAAGTAAAGCCGGCTGTCCCAGGTCATCGATTTATGGCATGTAAAAGAACTTACCACTGCAATTGGTGGTGTGTAGCAAAATTTGTAGGTTATATTTGGCTGGTTAGGAAACGCTCTATCAAGTTCCAACATTCGCCGCTATCGTTAGTGGCCATAGTTTCGGGGATATAGAATACCGGTGAAATATTTTGCACAGCCGCCATGTTGGATTGGTGAGACGTAATAAAATTTGAAGGGCATGGTCGGGGTCGGCCAAAATACAGTACTGTTTGTAGAAAGTGAAACACCAAGAACAGAGATGTGACCACATTGCACTTTATACCACAGATATACATGACAACACATTACTGATTAGAAGGACAGTCCGGTACATGCACGTTTACGGTCGATCTTCAGTAAGGCGTCGCGCCGCCTGGTGCTGCACTCAGAGCCGCTAGACGTCGTGGCATGGAATCATACAGCGCTTGAATACGCTGCTGGGGAATACCGTCCCACGCGGTTTGTAGGCGCGTCCACAAAGCATCAACAGTGGCGGCAGTTGGACCTGAACGAACAAGTTGCCGACCGACCATATCCCAGACATGTCAGACGAACGGGCAGTCCAGGGAAGCAGAGGTATCCGTCGTTCTGCGAAGAATGCTTGCACATTCCTCGCCGCATGCGGACGGGCATTGTCCTGCTGAAATATGGTCTGTGGAACGGCCTGCAAGAGGGGCAGTGCCGCGGGCTGTAAAACTTCACTGATGTAGCGGCCACTGTTCAGATTGCCCGCAAGACGTACGAGGCGCTATCGCCTGTTATAGGCAATTGCGCCCCAAACTATTACACCTGGTGTTTGTCCGCTATGCCGCTCAACAATACAGTCGCCCTGATTGCGTTCTCCACGGCGGCGTCGAACGCGTATGCGGCCAGCACTGTAGGACAGGTTGAAGCGGGACTCTTCCGAAAACGCTACATTTCGCCACTCAGCCTGCCAGTGTCAGCGTGCACGTGCCCATTGTAGTCGGAGGCGTCGGTGGTTCCCAGTCAATGGAAGCCGACGCAGTGGCATGCTTCTACCAGTTCAGCCATCAAAAGACGGCGCCGCACCGTCCACGCAAACATGTCCACCCCCGTTGCAGTGCTCCAACGTCGAGCCAACACAGAGGACGAATCGTTTAAAAAAAATGAATTTCACAGTTGGTAGCGCACGAGCAGATACTTACCATTTGGAACAAGACTAGTTACACCATCTACTTGAAATTTCGGACAGCCGTCTCCATTCCCTTCATTTAGGCCCTTTGGCACAAATACTGAATTTGTTTGTTCGTCTTTTATGCGTTCATACACCATTAATCCGATTGTGATCAAATTTTGGTGAGTTGTTGTGCACACTCCCGGTATGGTTATAGGCATAGTAAATCCAATTTACAATAGGTAGCTAGCCGGCGAGTAGTTTTAACAAATGAATGTTGGCGCGCGATTTGTTTCAACAAAGTCTCGCATGCGTTCATATACCATTCATTTCAAATGAGTGACGGCGTGCGAATCGTTTCAACAAAGCCACGTATGTGGTCATTAACCATTCATACGATTGCGATGAATGTTTGGTGAATTATTGTGTACACTCCTGCGAAGGTTTCTGACTTAATAAAATCCATATTACAATAGGTAGCGCACGAGTGGATACAACGAGTGAGTGACGGAACGCGAATCGTTTCAATAAAGTCCCGTATGCGTTCATATACCATTCATCTGAATGCGATGAAACTTTGGTGAGTTGTTGCGTATATTCTTGCAAAGGTTTATGAATTAGTAAATCCATTTTGCAATAGGTGGCGCACGAGTAGATTCAACAAATGAGTGACGGCGTGGGAATCGTTTCAACGAAGTCCCATATTCGTTCATAAACCATGCATACGATTGCGATGATACTTTGGTCAGTTGTTGTGTACATTCCTGCGAAGGTTTATGACTTAGTACATTCATATTACAATAGGTAGCGCACGAGTAGATTCAACAAATGGGTGACGGCGCGTGAATCGTTTCAATAAAGTCCCGAATGCGTTCATATACAATAGGGATGTAGCGGGAGAAAGTTCGCGCCAGATAGCGCTCGTGTAGTACTGGGTAAGCGCAAGGCGATCGTCATATGTTTCTCCCAGTCAGCTGCGACGAATGTGTAAATTGTGACCGAGTTCTCTAAGCTAAAGTAAATTATATCTTCTCTAATTTTACTCCAAGACTATATTAATTAATTCTATAGGTATATCTCCTAACATATGATAAACGATTTTCAGCGTTTAAGCGTTAAACAGCTGCAAAATGAGCTACGGACTAGAGGCACTAAAACCAGCGGGAGGAAGGAAGAATTAATAGCCTACAGCGGTAATAACAAAATTCTAACACGCTTTATTATTCAAATAATGAATATGAGTCAGCATGCTTTCTCCTAAAGAGTATTGTAGGCCTATATTGATAAATATATCTCCAAAAGACTTAAATCATAAATTGAGATTTAAATATTCACTTGCTCCCCCTGCTTACAGACTTCGATTCATGTATTTTTTAGGTTGATAGCTTACATGAAACTGTCGTGTTTTAAGGTAAACATAATCAAAGAAAGTTGATACCGGTAATTAAATGTGTACCTCGAAAATGCATGGCAACGTTTGGTTCTTATGTAATTTTGTCAATTTCGCAATAAGAATCGTTCTCTTACCCCTGGGAAAGGACTTGAGGGTACAATTTTTTTAAAGTTTGAGAATCCCTGCTTTAGGGCCACGAACTGTTTCCATTCATCTGACTATGTCTCAAGAATGTAGAAGTCAGTCGCTACCACATTCTCCGCCAGGCAGATGGAAATTGACGATTAATTCCGATTTCAAGAAACCAACCATAATACGTTTGTGACTGTTAATGTTGCGACATTTATTCTTGAAGTATTTGACCGAGTAGCCTATTGATGTCTTTGAAAATGGGAGTCAGAAATGTTACTTTCATTTCTTCGTGTATATTGACGATTTCTTCCCGTACTTCAATGGAGATGATACCGACAGTAGTGGCTACGCGGGCTAAAGCGCAGCGATAGGTCATGGGGCCAAGCTCTCTGCTGACTCGGTAGAGGCGTGGGTTCGAGCCCCACCGTCGGCTGTCCTTGAAATGGTTTTCCGTGGTTTCCCATTTTCAACTCCAGGCAAATGCTGAGACAGTACCTTCTGACAGGCCACGGCCGCTTCCTTCCACATCCTTGCCCAGTTTCATTCATCTTCATCCATTCCATCTCTCATCCCGACGCGCAGGTCGCCCACGGGCGTCGACTAGAAAGACCTGCACTCGGCCTCTCAGGAGGCTACACGACAAAAAAAAACCTTCAAATAGGCCTACAAACGCATAAATTCAGTGGATGTTATCGAAATGTCTAATTAGTTTATAGGTACAAAATAGGAATTATTTTCCATTGTAAGTCACACTTATCCAACACAGTTTTCGTGAAGTCATCGGGTTGTAAATGATGGAAACTCACTTTAATTTATTCGGTCAGATTTTTCTCACCGAAATGTTTCCTTCTAAAAGCATGTGACCATTTCTTTATTTTGTGGAAATTGGTGAAACGAAAACGGGCTTCCCTGATTTTTGCAAAGAGGAACACTGCAATAGCTCGGCATAGTTACGAAAATAACAATTTAAACAACTTAAATTCGTGGATATTAGCGGCATGAGAACATAGGAGACAAATGAAGAGCGCCTTGCGCTTACCCAGTACAACAGCAGTGCGCTCTATCGGTGCTAGTTCTATACATCCCTATTAATCCGAATGCGATGAAACTTTGGAGAGTTGTTGTGCACGCTCCCAGGGATGTTTTTCAATTAGTAAATCCATTTTACAAAAGTTTAGAGGCAGTTAACGTAAAAATAAAATAAAAATATTTTGTATCCAAAAGCACTTCAACAAACAAAGTTGCAACGCCAACACTTTCTTTGATTGGCATTCCAACGCATGCTGGGTAAAGCTAGTAAATAAATAAATACATAAATCAATCAATCGATATGCAGATGACGTCGCTGTTCCGCCCTTAAAACTCAACCCCTTAAGGCAGCAACATACAACTGTCCATTAATATTTAAAACTGAAAGTGCAGTGTACCGGTAGCGAGACCTAAATCATGTTGTCGTATTTCAGGGCATTTTTACTCTCCTTGTCAAACCAAAAATTTCAATTATTCTTAGTTTCCTCGTCCCAATTGAGCAAAGCGTCCTCTTCCAGGTGGGCAATTAACCAGCTCGCTTTATATGACTTATTAGCCATATTATGAACGAAGGATCTGACTGCTCGGGATTTTGCTGTAAGACACAAAATCACACACACTTGAGCCTTCTTATACCTCGCCAGCAAAGACCAAGACCTGACCTAAAGGGATCTGTGTCTGTTAGGTAGTCAGCCCGAAGGCTGGTTGGATCCTCAAAAAGCACCGCCATTAGGTTATGTGGGTAGATACCCACAAAAAACCAAGGCGGCGCTATATTGAGGCGTACTAGGCAAGAAGAGTGAGGTATTTTGGCATTGCTTTCCTCACTGAGTCAGTACAGCAGTACTAACCCTATGAGTTGAACCTTTCACAGCATCCACAGGCACTGACTGTGCCCTGAATGTCATTACTAAGCCCCACCCATACCTCAGTAGCTTCCATATAATCACAGCCATGAATGAGACTGAGACATGGGTGAAAAGCCACATTTTACTCTAGCATGTGGCAACAGACAAATGCAAAGGTACTGCATTCATCAAGAGATGGCAAACAGGCCACCCTAAAGGGGTTGGACAGGAAATATGACAAAGTTGAACACTGCGACATGCACTAATGGAAGCAAAGCGGAACACCGATAAGGGCCCGCGTTTGCCATTTAAGTTTCACCTAAAGGGGGGCGTGGTGGCGCAACGGTCAAGCTGTTTGCCTGTCACCAAGGTAGACCGGGTTCGATTCCCGGTCAATACGTGTGAGATTTTCGAAGTGAAATGCCATGTCCTGTGGTTTGGATTCCACGTAAAAAGGAAATTCCGTGGCTCATAATCGTGAGATTAACGGTCACATAAAACTTCAAGCTTCCTTCCTTTATCAAGTCCCACCTATTCCTATTGGGAAGTAAAGTATGCTGTCTCTCAATTGTCCTATAGCGCTTTAACTTCCGTGGATTGATGAGTGGTGATTGTTGTTTTGAAGGGTGGAACAACATCCTACAAGTTGTGAGCCCCTGGGGTTATTCAGCAAGCTAAGTGCATGTCGTCAGCCTCTGAAATAGAATTCTGTCTGCGGCCTTGCAATTCTCTAATAACCTTTAAAGTATTTCTGATAGTGGCACACTTTAAAAACTCTCTTTCGCTCACTCCTACTGTATATTAAAAAAAAAACGCACGTTGTTCTCGGCAGACCCCATTCTTATTAAAAGAGCGTGGGTGCTAAATTTTCACACGCACACCTTCCGTGTTTTTGCTGAACTCGTCTGTGACGAGTAACTGAAGAAGTGGCTGGTCTCAACACGCAGTTACACCGAGGAATGAGAGCGTGGTAAGAGGCCAGTGGTAGTTCAAACACCGCCAGTGAACATGGGACTCCATCAGCTGTCAACATGTGAATCCAATATGTGCGTGTTTCCTTACGAACTGGAATTTGTGGTTATCCTTTAATTGGAACAGAGAACAAACCGTTCTCGAGAAAAATACCTGAAGTTACAAATAATGGTGTATTTCTTATCAAGGGCAGTTATAATGTGAGTATTAAGTGCCAACATATTAACAAAATTATCAAATGATTGCTTGTCCTCATATTCTTAAATAACACCGTGAGGAGTTTTATTATTGTGAAATTGATTTTACAGGGTCATACAAATGCTAAGTATGAGATAGCCCCACCTCACCCCACACCATTTATAATTGTTGGCGTAAGGTTTTGAAGTAAATGAATAGAGAAATTAGATAACTTGTCACGTTTTGAAGTAACTTTCTCTGAATTGAAATATACGTATCGCTACCTTGCCAACAACATCCTAGCTCCATTTGCAAGTACATACACTACAATAAAACAGGTTATCAGATGGGTTCCACATACATCGAAATACACTGGACTGGTGACAACGAAAATAAAATACCGCTAGAGCCAGGGGCGGACGCAGGATTTGTTTTCAGGGGAGGGGGATCTGATGAGGTTCTACAATTTATTAGAAAATCTGGAAATGTCATCGAATGCATAAAAATATATCAGATAATTGTCTTACAGAGTTATACAATTACATTTAAAGAAGAAGCCGACGAGGCATTTTACACATTTTATCCAGTACTTCTTGAGTTTAAATGTCCTCATTTTTATATATATATATATACAGTACATTAACGCTAGTTCATTCAATCTGGTGCTCCTCAAATAGATCTTCAGATACCGCAATGTTGAGAACGAACGTTCTGGTGTTGCTGAAGTTACCGGTAAAGTGCAGAAAATCTTCAACGCCTTGTGTACAGAAGGGAAAATAATTTCATTACATCTTTCAAAGATGATATAAAATCCTTAGGGAATTCATGATGAATTGATGATCATTCTGTTCGAGGAATCTTCTTCTCCACTTCTTTAGCTCACTGAAGAATGACTCTGGTGATGCATCACATCTGGCCATTGGTTTACTATGGCATCAACTGCTGCTTTTTTTTTTTTTTTTTTTTTTTTTTTGCAGATGTTCATCTGAGGTTTGCACAACGTTTGTATAGTTAGTATGATCCCTTTATGATTCAAAAATCTAGGAGTTTCCTGAAACTGCAGAGCGATTTGTGTTACCGTAATGCTGTAGATGTTTATACGATTTGGAATGAGATTGTGGGAAGCATAATTTATCGTTAACCGGTCTAAATCTCTCTACTCTGAATTACGATGGCAGGACATTATTATAATATATGTAGATATTTAATTAGATGTACATTTAGTATTTAAATGAAAATAATTAACGTAGAAAAAACGCTCAGATTCTTTGAATATATCTGTGAATTAATGTGAATACTTTTCTCTTTTGTTACGTCCTTAATAGTTTCCAAATTTTCGGGGGGGGGGATACAACCCCCCTTGGATTCGTCCCTGCGCTAGACACACATGAGCAAGATCTGGTTGCACAATAATTATTATGTTGCTCCTTAGATGGCACCATTGTTATTTATGCCACATGTTTATAAACATACTGTATAATTGGTCTGTCCGATCTGTTCAGAGGCTGGTTGGATCTTCAGTAAATACCGCTGTAGATTATGTCTGTAGAATTCAAAATCTCAAGGCACTCCAGGTAAGGTGAGGAGTGAGATAGTTTGGCATTCCAAGAATTGGATTTTTGGCTTGTACTCAAAGCAAACACGACCTAATAGTTGAAAGCCTCTTTGCTTCGTTTGCCAATGCCTTCCTTCTTGAGTCAGTGCACATTCCACATCATCCACAAGCCCTTGTTGCACCCCGAATGTAATCACTCAGCATCACCCATATAACCACAGCTAGAAATGAGATTAGGTATCGATGAAAAGCCACATTTTTCTGTATCCTGTGCCAACAGACAAATGCAAATACAAAAAGAAATACTGCAAACAAAGATCAAACAAAGAAGTACGATTACGTGAATTGCAAGTCTCTCCCTCCAAAGAAAATGTATGGATATTTAAACATTTTCCCAGTTCATGTTTATGCACATGTTGCGATACTGATTGCATTCAAATTGGCAGTAATTATTAACATAACTGTAGGTGTAATGGTCCACGCAGATAAATGCCGCCACCGAAACGTATCTTCAAATCGCGAAATGCGCGAAATTTGATAACGAAAAATATTGACTTGTTTGTTGTTGTTATTTCGTTGAGGGGCTTTGCGACATCGTGGTCATGTAGACCCGTGTACTTGGGTGTGTGTAGAATTTGTCTGATAACCTGTTTTATTGTGGTGTCTGTAGAAGTGTGTGTATTTGTAATTCAGGTGAGTAATGTGAAGGAGGTGTCCGTGGTCTTAAGGAGAGGTTGTAAACTGCTTTGGGTCAAAAATTGGAATTTTAGAGTTTATGTTATTTTGATAGCCTGAAGTCCAATTTATAATGTATATACAGTATGCTTATTTGCTGAAAATATGTAGGTCATTTAAAGCCACGCCCGCATTGAAGATCTGTTCTTTATGAACCGGCATATTTTCTCCTCCTCCTCCTCCTTCTTTCTCCTCCTTCTCCTTCCTCTCCTTCTTCCCTTTCTCCTCCTCCTTCTCTTTCTCCTTCTTCTCTTTCTCCTGCTACTTCTCCCCTTCGCCTCCTCATTCTCCTGCTCCTTCTCTTTCTCCTTCTTTTCCTGCTCCTTTTTCTCTTTCTCTAAAGACGCTGTTGTTGTTTGAGTCTTCAGTCTTTTGACTGGTTTGAAGCAGCTCTCCATGCCTCCCTGTCCTGAGTTAATCGTTTCATCTCTACATAACTACCACACCCTACATCCGAGGCAATCTGTTTAACATATTCTAACCTTGGTCTACCCCTACAGTTCTTGTCCTCGACCCTTCCTTCCATAACTAAGCTTGCTATTCCTGGGTGTCTTAGTATGTGTCCTACTAACCTATCTCTTCTCTTCATTAGCAGTCGCCAGAAACATCTCTCCTCTCCCACTCGTCTTAATACCTCTTCGTTTGTAACCCTATCTACCCATCTGATCTTCATCATTCTCCTTTAACACCACATTTCAAATGCTTCAATTCTCCTCTTTTCTGCTGCACCAATAGTCCAAGTTTCACTTCCATAGAGCGCCACGCTCCAGACAAAGGTTTTCAAAAATGACTTCCTAATACCTAAATCTATATTCGATGTCAACAGATTCCTTTTCTGTAGAAATGCTTTCCTTGCCTGAGCCAACCTACTTTTTATATCCTCTTTGCTTCGTCCATCACTGGTTATTTTGCTTCCTAAGTAACAGAAGCCTCCTACTTCCTTCAGCTTTTCACCTGCCAACTTGATGTCCATAGAGGTTTCTGATTTATTTCGGCTGCATTTCAGTATTTTTGTCTAACAATTATTAATTTTCATCATGTAGCCTACCGACAGTAGTGGCTATGCTGGCTAAAGCGCTGCGTTAGGCCATGGAGCCAAGCTCTCTGCTGACTCGGTAGACGTGTGGGTTCGAGCCCCACCGTCGGCTGTCCTTGAAATGGTTTTCCGTGGTTTCCCATTTTCAACACCAGGCAAATGCTGGGACAGTACCTTCTGACAGTCCACGGCCGCTTCCTTCCACATCCTTGCCCAGTTTCATTCATCTTCATCCATTCCATCCCTCATCCCGACGCGCAGGTCGCCCACGGGCTTCGAATAGAAAGACCTGCACTCGGCCTCTCAGGAGGCCACACGAAAAAAAAAAACATGTAGTCTATTATTTCCGTAAGACGGAGTCCATACCATTCAAAAATTCATTCAAATCCTCAGGCGTGTCGGCCAAGATGACGATGTCATCAGCAAATCTCAAGAGTTGAAATTATTTTTCCTTGAATCTTCCCTCCCACTTTAAATTTTTCTCCAATTTCTTTCATTGCTTGTTCAATGTAAAGATTGAAAAGTATGGGTGATAAGTTGCAGCCTTGCCTTACACCTTTCTGAATACCAGCTTCTCTCTCATATCCTTCAGCTCGAATGACTGCTGTCTGGTTTCTGTATAGATTGTATATCACCCTCCTATCCCTGTACTTTATTCCAATAGATTTCAAAATGTCAAACAATTTAGTCCAATCAACGTTATCAAATGCTTTTTCTAAGTCTACAAATGCCATGAACGTTCTCTTATCTTTCCTTATTCTACCTTCCAAAATCAGCCTAAGACTCAGTACAGCTTCCCTTGTTCCTACATTTCTCCTGAAACCAAACTGATCTTCACCCAACTCCGTTTCTATCTGGCTTTCCATCCTCTTGTAAATTATTCTAGACATAATCTTTGAAGCATGAGTAATCAAGCTGATTGTACGGTAATCTCCACATCTGGCAGCTCCTACTTTCTTTGGTATAGGGATAATAACATTCTTCTTGAAATCAGGGGGTACCTCACCTGTCTCATAAATCCTACACACCAAGTGAAATAACCTGATCAGACCTTCATCTCCTATGCAACGTAGCAACTCAATCGGTATATCATCTATGCCTGGTGCTTTGTTCCTGCTTAAGTCCTCCAATGCTAGGACGTTAAAAGAAACCAGAAACGAGGCAGAAAGTATGAAGACACCCCAGATGAGCCAGAATATGGACGATTTTATTTTATTTTTCAGTAATTCAATTTGATAAAATAAAGGATTGTATGTTTTCTTGTGAATTTATCATGAATAGAAAAAAAATTATGTTCTCGTAGAGAAATAAGTTGAAAAATTTAACGTTTGAAAACAAATATAGGCCTACAGGGTGATTCAGCTAAGAGGGCCACAAATATCTACGGAACCGTTTAAGATATCGTCATTCTGTTTTCAAATTCTTAAATCGTATTAAGGAACTCATACAACATGGTCCATTTTGCCCCCAGCACATACTGTACGTATTTACCGAGAAACCGGCAGCAACTTTGGTTTCTTAAATGGAACTATACTAATTTCACCGTCTGGAACAACTAAGAATCGAGTGGCAAGTTCAGTGATGTGATTATTTTGCAAAGCCGACGAGTACTTTTTGAGATATTAAAGGTTTCCATTTGTGTCGGCATTAGACAGAAACTATGCGCCAGCCGCTGTAATGTGGAGTGCATGATTCTCTTGCGTTACCCACTCCTTGTTGACAAACTCATACACTCATGTACTCGTCGGATTTGCAAAATAAGCACATCACTGAACTTGTTACTTGATTATTAGTTGTTCCAGTGGGTGAAATGACTATAGTCCCATTTAAAAAAACAAAGTTTCTACCGGTTTCTCGGTAAATACGTATGTGCTGGGAGCGAAATGGACCGTGTTGTAGGCCTATGAGCCTCTTAATACGATTTAAGAATTTGAAAACAGAATGACGATATCTTAAATGGTTCCGTAGATATTCGAGATCACCTTGCATATTAAAAATATTATTTACAAACACATAGATGTCCAAAAACAAGCATTTAAAGATAAAATATAGATCTAAATATTTATAAAGTTTTGTTTCAATGTGTCAAATACTTAATGAGAAAAAGGAACATGAAGTTTACAAATTTAGCATGGCGGAAGTAGGGCTTACAACCTCCCCTTAAGTTTGGGACCATCCCGGTATTTGCCTGGAGTAGAAGTGGGAAACCACTTCCAGGATGGCTGAGATGGGAATCTTCTTCTCAATGTACCCCGAGGCTGAGTGTACCCCGTACCAGCCCTCAGACCAGAATTAAAATTTCTTGGCAGAGCCGGGAATCTATTCCGGACCACATGCTCCGAAACTGAGCCGTCTAGACAATACTTGCCGACAAGGACAGTTGTCCCCTTGCCACATACGGACTATGTGAGCATCATGTCATACTCTGTAGGCCTTCATAGGTGCCGGTAATGTTAGCGTCCTCGGTGAATCATTGCGACTCATCGTGGATAAGATTCACAAAAGAGGAGGTAGGATTTTTAAAGTGAAGGAATAATTCACGGCACTATATCGACTCGTTAATGATTTCTAGTATCTCATTTGGTGATTATAAGGCAAAATTATCACTCAGTAAAATACGCTCGCAGAGATTTTCAGTTTTCTCTGCTAGATGACATTGTAAAGTCAACTTCGGAATTGAATCGATTGCCTCAAATAGATCTATGGCAGGTAACTGAGACCAAACTATTATTATTAACATCTCCTAATAAAAGATTCTGACAACGTGATGGTAACGTAGAACGATTGTGTAGTCCTCATATAGGCTCTACTCGTCAATGGCATAGTGAGAAAAATAAATGTTAATTGCATTTGCATGGAATAAACAAGAAACAGAACTCAGAATATGGATAGAAGCTTACAAAGAAGAGCATCATTAAGGCTACGGATTGTGAAAATATGCTCATATGAGTGGAGTGGATTTGATAAAATAATCTTTAATCCAAAATCGATCTTTACCCTATTTAGATTATCCATCTTTAATTTGATATGTTAGAGTGAAAACTGATCTCATTGCTGGTGGCTCCCTACCACCTCTTTCTGAGGTAGGCCTACTATCATGAATTTTAAAAAATGCTTGTACAAATATTCCTAATTTGTAAAGCTTATGAAGCACTTTCTCTTTAATTTCTACCTACAGTCAAGCTTTAAAGTCAAACCTCTATAAGTATGAAAATACAGTAATACGTTTTTCTTTGTGTTTCCTAAAACAAAAAATGTAAAAAAGTAATGTTATGTAACATATTTTAAGGCTTATAAATAAAATATATTCACACTTTCACAATTATTGGTTAAGGAGATATAAGTCCGTTTCCGTATAATTATACATGTTATTTTTAAACTTTCGGAACAGAACTCAGCAATTCTTCTAGGTTTGTGCCGTGTCTTGTGTGGGGTTTCGCCTAGGACACCAAGCTAGGCTCATCGGCGGGCTCTTGGTGTCCCCGCCCGGACACCGGCCGTGAAAGCCAATATACCATCTTTTTGGAAGCCTTCATAGGGAGGTTAAGGCTGCTTGAACTTTTAGTTCTCGTAGTCAAGTGGTGCAGTTGCACCTTATATAAAGGGAGGTGGCGCGCAGTTCGTCACTCCTGTGGGGGTCCGGGCGGGGACACCAAGAGCCCGCCGATGAGCCTAGCTTGGTGTCCTAGGCGAAACCCCACACAAGACACGGCACAAACCTAGAAGAATTGCTGAGTTTTAATTCACCGGCCGTGAAAGCCAATATACCATCTTTTTGGAAGCCTTCATAGGGAGGTTAAGGCTGCTTGAACTTTTAGTTCTCGTAGTCAAGTGGTGCAGTTGCACCTTATATAAAGGGAGGTGGCGCGCAGTTCGTCACTCCTGTGGGGGTCCGGGCGGGGACACCAAGAGCCCGCCGATGAGCCTAGCTTGGTGTCCTAGGCGAAACCCCACACAAGACACGGCACAAACCTAGAAGAATTGCTGAGTTGTAATTCACCGGCCGTGAAAGCCAATATACCATCTTTTTCGGAACAGACTTCAAATTTCATTCGTACACTTTTTTTTTCTTTCAATTTGTCATTTTCTACGAATCTATACCACTGAAACTTAAAATATTATAATAAGAATTTCAATTATATGTTTGATTCGTGGATATTAAGGGGTCAAAATGTACCTTTGTTACTGTCAAATTTGCAGTTCGTAATGTGAGGAGTAACATGAAAAAGGTCCACATCGCTATGCCCAGTGTATAAGAAGATAGATGCTTGTTTATGAACGACTGTAAATGTGCACTTCAGAGGGACACTGGGGTGAAAACACCGGGAGGAGGGTGAGAACTTTTGTGGAAATATGATATCGGTATAACAAATCAAAATTCAGCTTTCCCCTAATTATTATCGATGTAGGGCCTATTATTTCCTTTAATTCCTGTGATATTAGTACCGGAGTGTTTTTCTGCAATTAATTAGGGGGTTAGGTCAGAATTGGGAGACGTGGTTGGTTGGTTCCTCAGTTTAGGGGCTGCGACAACGCTTGGGAGACGTGTCTTGAGATTTAAAAGAAGATAGGCCTACTGCAGTTAGTGTGGAAAAACTCGGGTGTGAACAACATTCATGATAGCGGCCGAGAGTCGTCATGACGTAGAATCAAACCTCTAAATACACTGGCCAAAAAAAGTTTTGCACATTGCAAGATTTTATATTTCTGGACCAAATATAATACGTGCTTTATCCGATAATAGTATACAGTACAAACAAACGCGTTATCTTAGAGTTAACACATGAGCCAATGTGCAAAAGCAAACATGTCGTCATACAGCAATGTAAATACATC
Source organism: Meconema thalassinum (assembly GCA_946902985.2). NCBI lineage: Eukaryota > Metazoa > Arthropoda > Insecta > Orthoptera > Tettigoniidae > Meconema > Meconema thalassinum. The sequence goes on along the minus strand of OX336390.1, from coordinate 272,197,429 downwards.
TTTCATTTTCGAAATATTTTTATGGGTACAGTACTGGTGATGTCTCAGTCTCATTCATGGGTGTGATTATATGGAAGCTCCTGAGATATGAGTGGTGCTGAGTGCTGATATTCAGGGCACAGCCAGTGTCTGTGTGTGCTGTGAAAGGTTCTACCCATAGGGTCAATGCAGCGAGGAAAGCAATGATAACTAGGGCTCGGATTTTTAGGTGCTAATAATTGGGGAAATATTTATTTTTTATGTATTAAAAATAACTGAAATATGTGACAAAAAAGTAAAAATATGTAATTATAATTTAGTTTATTAATGGCAATATAAACAATAAGCAGTATTCACGAATGCAATTCATGTTATGTCCCACTGACTGCTGAAGAATTACAATTCACAACGAGATACATCTTCAGGTTGTCCATCACAAATGACCGACGATTATCGCGAATCACTTCTTCTGAAGGCGCGAAACTGCGGCAATATGTTCCTTGCCGTCGAGGTGTGGTGTAACTTGAGATCGCTGTTCAGCCTTGATTGGCAGAACAGAACGCCCCCATCAGAAGTAATATTATCCTTAAATTCTGCTACATACTGCTGCAGACGATGACTTGTAGTTGCTTTTATTTTCGGCATCCCCGGCTTCCACAATGAGTGGGACGGGGCGACAAGATTTAAAAAAAACAGTTGCAAGCTGACACGCTCTGCATGAAGATTAGATAGTTCACAGGTTCTTCCCCGTTTAACACAGAACAGAAATGCAATAAACTGAAAGATCTAGCATACTGACTTTAAATAAATGTAAATATTATGTGCTTTTATGTACTAATAAGTGAAAACAAGGAATGTATGTATGTATGTAAAGACAAAATGTATAAAATATGTACCGGTATTTACATTAAAAAATATTTATTTACCTAAAAAACCGAGCCCTAATGATAACTATCTTACTCATTATGGACCTACTTTGTGTTTCCACCCACGTAAATTACGGCGGTGCCTGTTGAGGATTCATCCAGCCACCGGAATGATGACGTAATAGATAGACAAGTGCAGCGTGTGTTGAAAATACTATAAGGAAGAAAGAAAAGAAAAGGAAGGAATACCTTCTATTAAAGAAAATAATCTATTTACACGGCACAAACCCACAAGAATTGCCGAGTGAAAGCCAATATACCATCTTTTTGGAAGCCTTTATAGGGAGGTTATGGCTGCTTGAGCTTTTAGTTCTCGCAGTAAAGAGGCGCAGGTGCGCTTCATAAAAAGAGAGGTAGCGCGCAGTTCGCTACTCCTGTGGGGGTCCGGGCGGGGACACCAAGACGAAACCCCACACAAGACACGGCAGAAGAATTGCTGAGTTTTCATTCACTGGCCGTGAAAGCCAATATACCATCTATTTACTGTTGTTACTGTTTCTCATGTAGGGGTTTGGATCATCAACTCCATTTACTTGGGTGAGCTTAGAATGTCTGATAACCTGTGTTATTGTGGAGACCATACTTGTAATAGTCGCTAGTATTGGGAAGAAGGCTGCCGTGACCTTATGTTAGCTACCGTTTCGGCAATTGTGTGGAATACCGTAATAAGATAAAGTTCCTCCGCTCCACTGAGGAACATCGATATGTTTTTCAGTTCTAGATGATGTTAATTTTTCTAACAAGTTATATTACAGGCGAGCACGTGTTTACACTCGCACGAGGATAGGTCTGTAAACCAGTTCTTCTTTATAACGTTTTTGACGCACAAAGTTAGCTAATTTGGCATTGAAGTTGTGGGGACAAGTACAAATCCGGAACAAGAAAATAACAGCTAGGGCACGATACTGAGTAATGAACGATGATGAGAGAAGTATGGAATGTACTCTCGAGTCGTCAAATGATTAAGAAATCGGATCAACACTGCGTCGACGCGTGTACTATTTCTTGTCGTCGAGACCCACGACGACGTAGCCATGTTCGTCAAATCGTGCTTCACGACCACGAGGACAGCTACAGTAAACCCGGAGACCGTAGGTTCAAATCCCGGTACTGACAGCGGCTATGCGGAGTATGTTTTTTCCCCCCGTTTTCATCCACACTCCCTCCAGACAAATGCTGGGGTAGTACCTTATTTCAAGGCCCGGTGAACCTAACCCTTCCCCTTCAGTTATACACACACTTCTAGTCATTACATAAATACAGGTTATCACACAAATTCAACACACACAACTACACGGGGCTGATGACCAAGATGTCCCAAGCCCATAAAATGGATTAACAACATCGTGTAGAAATGGCTGGATTATTATCCATCTCAAGATAAAACGTATCGTGTATGCACATAAAGGCATCAATGGGATGCGGGTAGTATCTGCGCGCACCCGCTTAGGGGCAAGCCGAGATTAACGGTCATGTTAAACTACAAGCTTCCTTCCTTCCTTCCTTAGGGGCAAGGTGCGCGGTAGACCGTCACACTCACGCAAAGTTTGGCTTGACCCCCAGCCCAAAAATATATCCATGTTAACGCGGGGAAGCCACGGAGAAACCACATATGGGACGACGCAAGAGTAGGATTCAGTCCCGTCTCTCTTCACATTGCACCTGTTCCAATACAAACACGAATACCAGGATTAATATCTTCCATGACACGAGTCAGGAATAGAATGCGGGCCATATGTGTGGAAAGTACCGTTAGAACTCAATGTACTGGTATAATGAAAGGAATTTGTAAAATGGAGTAGTTTATTTTCATAAATGTTGAGTACTATTCTTATTTATGGAACTCATCTTGTGTGATCTAGATATCAGTAGATACGGTCTACGATAGATTACATGAATGCGCGAAGCCTACAAGCCTGCGTGTTCCGATTCTCAGCGGTCCTCTCACTCAGTGTACACGTCACAACCCATCGAAAAGGGAACGGAACCACTCTCTTAGTAGCAGGATCATTGATGAGGGAAATCCTTGACATGTACACAAGGCTTTCACAGAATATAATGAATGATGGGAACCGGTCATACGCTGCGTATTAAGGTTTTGGAGCGCACAGTAATTTGTTTTAATTGTACTCTACAGTATGTGTTATATTAGTGACGCCTTCTTCTTATGAAACCCAACAAGTACAATCACTTGTGGCCAAAGGAACGGCTTGGAAGCTGGCGTGGGAAGGGAAAACATGATGTGAGGTGTTCTGATTTTAACATGGATATGTTTGGGGCTAGAGGTCAAGCCAAACTTGGCGTGATACACAAGGAAGTGTGACGGTCTACTTGAGCACCTCGCCCCTAAGCGGGCGCGTGCAGATACTACCCACATCTCATCGCAGCCACGGACAACAGCTTGTATATGTTGCGGTAGAGCCACATCGCTGGACGGGTTATTTACACACATCAAAAAAGTTTTGCATCACCTCGGTTCCCAGATCTCCGGCATATAGACGTTGACTGTGTATATTGTATCCAAGATACAGTCCCTTTGACTGTTCATAGATGTCACTAAAACTGCTCAAAGATGTAAACAACCATGCATGAGCAGGGCCTATTAGACGGAGGGGGTACGACAGCCGATCAGTTCCAGTCATTCCACCAGGACGAAGGTACGCTGCTCATGTTGTCTGTAGTTCTACCATGCCTAGAAGGTCAATACCGCAGTTCGATAGCGTCCGCATTGTTACTTTGTGTCAAGAAGGGCTCTCAACAAGGGAAGTTTCCAGGCGTCTCAGAGTGAACCAAAGCGATGTTGTTCGGACATGGAGGAGGTACAGAGATACAGGAACTGTCGATGACAGGCCTCGCTCAGGCCGCCCAAGGGCTACTACTGTAGTGGATGACCGCTACTTACGGATTGCCGCTCGGAGGAACCCTGACAGCAATGCCACCATGTTGAATAATGCGTTTCGTTCAGCCACAGGACGTCGTGTTTCAACTCAAACTGTGCGCAATAGGCTGCATGATGCGCAACTTCACTCCCGACGTCCATGGCGAGGTCCAGCTTTGCAACCCCGACACCATGCAGCGCGGTACAGATGGGCCCAACAACATGCTGAATGGACCCCACGGAATTGGCATCACGTTCTCTTCACCGATGAGTGTCGCATATGCCTTCAACCAGACAATCGTCGGAGACGTGTTTGGAGGCACCCTGGTCAGGCTGAACGTCTTAGACACACTGTCCAGCGAGTGCAGCAAGGTGGTGGTTCCCTGATGTTTTGGGGTGGCATTATGTGGGGCCGACGTACGCCACTGGTGGTCATGGAAGGCTCCGAAACGGCTTTACGATACCTGAATGACATCCTCCGACCCATAGTGCAACCATATCGGCAGAATATTGGAGAGGCATTTGTCTTCATGGACGACAATTCTCGACCTCATCGTGCACATCTTGTGAATGCGTTCCTTCAAGATAACGACATCGCTCGACTACAGTGGCCAGCATGTTCGCCAGACATGAACCCTATCGAACATGCCTGGGATATGTTGAAAAGGGCTGTTTATGGACGTCTTGACCCACCAACCACTCTGAGAGATTTACGCCGAATTGTCGTTGAGGAGTGGGACAATTTGGACCAACAGTGTCTTGATTAACTTGTGGATAGTATGCCACGGCGAATACAGGCATGCATCAATGCAAGAGGACGTGCTACTGGGTATTAGAGGTAGTGGTGTGTACTGCAATCTGGACCACAAATGCTGAAAGTCTAGCTGTATGATGGTACAACATGCAATGTGTGGGTCTCATGAGCAATAAAACGAGCTGAAATGTTGTTTGTGTTGATCTCTATTCCCTTTGTATTTAACGGTTCCGGAACTCTTGGAACCGAGGTGATGCAAAACTTTTTTTGATGTGTGTAGTACAAATCAAAATCGCGATTACACATTTTACCACTATCATGGCGAGGAAAACAAGGATATACGTAACGAGTTTCTTCGTCTACAACGTCATGAACTTGAAACGATCTGGAATATTAGTCGCGAGTTCGTAGCCGAAGCGTATTCACATCACTGTGTGCGTTAAATGTTCAGTCCGTACGAGCTCATATAGAAGACGACGTCACCGATTTCGTTCTTCCTACGTGTAAGGTAATGGTTCTCAGTGAAACCTTACTCGACATGACCAGCAGTGTGAAGTTCCCGGCTATCGTACCGTTTCGCAATTCAAGATAAATTCAGTCAAAGGTGGAGGTGTATGCATGTTGGAGAGATATGATTCGACACTCCAATCCTCAGAACACGAGCTGCTTAAATTTGATAGCGAATTCCTACTGTGCACTGTGGAATTGATGACATTTGCGCATTTGACTACTCGAGAGTTCATTTTATACATCGTCCATTACTCAGTATCGTGTCCTAGCTGTTCTTTTCTTGTTCTGGATTTGTACTTGTCCCCACAACTTCAATGCAAAAATAGCTAACATTTTGTGTTAACAATGTTATAAAGAAACTGGTTTACAGACCTATCCTCATGCAAATTGCAAGTTGTGTAAACACGTGCCCACCTGTAATATAACCTTGGTAGAGAGGTTAACATCATCTAGTTCTGAAAAACATATCTTTGATTCCATCTATCTCAGTGGAGCGGAGGAACTTTCTATCTTTTATATTTATTTTGTGGTTTGCGAGGCCGTGGGCCTAAGTCCCATGTGATTGGGTGTGTGGAATTTATTTGAAAACTTATGGTATTGTGGTGACTGAATTAGTTGTAATTGGAGCTAGGATTGGGAACAAGGTACCCGTGGCTTTACGTTAGAACTACATTGACACCTGCTTTGAGTAAAAGCGGGATTCTAATTCCCCTCAGTTGTCCTCTCGAGGCTGAGTAAACCCCATTTGAGCGCTGAGACCAGAATTGCATTTCTTTCGTATAGGAATACCAAGATGTGCCCTTAGACTGCTGAAAGCGGCTTGATGTGAGGTGTACTACGTTTCTAAGAATTGTTTAACATTCTCACTTACCATTTCCTTGGGTCCGGCGGCTTTCCTGTACTTGATTAACTTACTCTGTCTTTTACTTCTTTGAAGTGAAGGTTGGGAAGTCATTTGTTGTTGGTGTACTTAAAGGCTTTTTGTGTACACGTAATTCGGAGTATTTGAAAAGTAGTTTTCTAGGTGAACATGCCTGCGATATGTTCATGAGTTCGTTAGCTATAAGTTGTATTTGTGAACTGAGCGAGGAATAACATGATCGACACCACGTCTTCAATTGAATTTAAAATATTTTTAATCTAGGTTTGTAAGAATTTGTAAATACAAACCTCATGGCACCACAGCCCATAAAGAGCCTTGGTCTACCAAGTGACCACTGCCCAGCCATTTGACCTGCAGATTGTGGGGGGACGCGTAGTGCATTCGGACGCCTCGGATGTTAATCTTGACTTTCGTGACTGGGGCGCTGCCTCACTGTCAGACTTAGACAGCTATTCAATTGTCCTCACGAGGCCGAGTGCACCCTGTTCCAGCCCTCACGTCAGTTTCTAAAATCGATACCGGGGCCTCCGGGACCTGCGCGGCAGGTGCGCTATCCCAACACCACGGGGCTGGCAAGAATATGTCAATAGTGCGACTTTATTACTATTAATAATAACACGGATCGTAGCGTAGTGGTTAGCATGCTTGGTGGCGCAGCAGTCAACCTGTTGGTCTCGCACCAAGGTGGGTTGGGTTCGATTCCCGGTCAATGCATGTGAGATTTTCGAAGTGAAATGCCATGTCCTGTGGTTCGAATTCCACGTAAAAAGGAGGTGCAGGGGCTGATAATCACATGATTCACGGTCAAGTAAAACTACAATCTTCCTTCCTTTAACACCCCAGTGATCCTGGTTCGATTTCCGGTTCTTCAACGTAATTTATTTCTGGTTGGAGTTACTAGAATGGTTTTAATGCCCAAGTGGTGTTAATGTCGACGACTCTCACCAGGCCAGTAGGCTGCACGAGCTTATTTATTATTAGTAATACTAATTATACATTATTCTTGTCCAGAGTTGAATGACGAAAGCAGGGATGAATATTGCTCCAGCTAAGCATGCTCTTGAAATGTATCCAGTTCCCGCGTGGCAAGTAATCAGATGCCCGTCATGCATAACATCACGTGCGATAATATTTAATTAGAAGTCAGTTCGGAGCAGATGCATCAGCCCGTAGAACAACCACCACCACTAATCAATGGCCAGAAACAATCTCCTCGCAAGATACTTGTCGTGGCATGCAGACTCGGAGCCTGTCCTCAATTCGTACGCAAATAACGTTACCGGTACCGTAACAGTCAAAGGACATAAACGTGGTGACATTGCTAGAGGGGGAAGGGATACTGGCCCGGAAACACCAACAGAGAAAATATTAATTAAACCGAATTCATCATTTCACTCACTTTCTCTGTGTCAGACTGTCAGTAAGTGTAAGTATGCATCTAAGTAATTTGTTTGCTCTCAATAATGAAAGCAATTTAATTTAGGTCTTCTTTCTGCTACCCATACATTACAAAAGTTGAAAACGATAGAACTACAAGTGCATAAAATCTTTTGTGTCATAATATAGTCACTCAAATAAAAATGAGCGCAGTCTTAGTAACTGTACAGTTATTCTTTCTTTCTTTCTTTCTTTCTTTCTTTCTTTCTTTCTATTTTGTTCTCGAACACAGAGCCCAAACTTAATGGAAGGAGCATAATTAACACAACGTTACAGGATCGAATCCTGGCGCAGTCAGTTGGGATTTGAGGGTGCGCGAAATGCGTGGGAGCCGTGCCAGTACATTTACTGGCACGTTAAAGAGCCCTTTTGGGGCAAACATTTTGGCACCCCGGCGTCTCTAAAAGCCTTAGTAGTTAAAAGGGACGTAAAACCAATAAGAACACTTCAAGAACATCGGAGTTTTCAAACTAAGCCGACACTAAAAACCGGGAAGGCGTGGACGACGGAGAGAAATGTGCAACACGATTGCGAATGAAAGAGTACTGGGTTAACATTAAAATGCAGAAGAAACAGTTGACATGACGTGATCCTTATTAGTTGGCCATACCGAAGCAAGAAGAAGAAGAGGAAGAATAAGAATATGTTAATTCGTATTAGAGGCTTTGGACAATTTTGGTCGTCAGCCCCGTGTACTCAGGTGTGTATTGAATTTGTCTGATAACCTGTGTTTCTGTGGTGAGCGTAGTATTGTGTGTAGCTGTAATTATTTGGGTGATTTGAAATACGGTACTATCCCGGCATTTGTTTGGAGTGAGTGTAAAAAACCTAGGAAAAAAACACACTCAGAATAGCCGCTTTCAGGGGACGTGATGGTGCAGTAGTCAAGCTGCTTGCCTCTTACCAAGCTAGACCGAGTTCGATTCCTGGTCAATGCACGTGAGATTTTGTAAGTGAAATATCACGGTTTTCACATAAAAAATAGAGGTCCCGTGGCTTATGATTGCGAGATTGACGGTCATGTTTCAGCGCCGAGATTCGAACATCTTATCTCTGGACGTGCTGCATGGTCGTGGTGAGCGATTTAACGCGCACGGCTACGAAGCGGTGTCAGATCTGCAATGTTTACTCTCGAAGCTGACTCATCGCGATCGGAGTAGGCTTATACGTAGTATTACGCATCAGAGAATATTGGTTTCAGGTCCATTGTAACTACTACGGCTTTTAGAGGACTTTGAGGATAAGTGGTTACGAAAGAAAAACGAAGGACAATGTCAACGGTGAAGCACCTGCAGTAAGCGGACCATATCCCGCTACGTAACATGAAGCGCTACTAATGGCAGTGTTAACCAACAACCATCAGCACTGTTATAATAGCTATCTTACTTCAACCATTAAAGAGTAAGTTATTTTTTCTTTCTTTTCATCCGATATCATCCTGCCAACATTGATATTTATTTTCGCATTATTTATTAACCGGCCGCGGTGGCCGAGAGTGCTAACGCGCTACCTCGTCCCTCGCTGGTATCGGGGGTTTGAATCCCACCTCGGCCGTTCTGAAAATGGTTTTCTGTGGTTCCCTATTTTCGCCACCAGGCAAATGCCGGGATGGTTCCTTTCAACAGGTCCATCGCCGACTACCTTCCCAGACCTTTCTTTCATTAGACCAAAGTTAGCGGTCGTTCGGTTTGTCACCATCCGCTGTTGTATCTGCTGACAAAGTCTGTTCAGCTCTTAGACACTGTCTTTGCGATGGTAGAGGAATGATCCCTCGCAGAATCCGTGGGTGAAGCCGAGCTGGGAGGATAAGCGATTAAAAAGCATTTTTTTAAGTTACATATATGAAGTTAATACAGGGCGCCAGGAAATGTTCTCCGCAGAGGCTACGTGCAGCTGCGAGTGGTTGAGTCATCAGTTTAGTTGGCAGCACAGTGTCCTTGAAAGGGTGAAGGCCACATGTGTGGGTTGTGGGCTGTCATCGTCAGTGCGTATAGTTAGATTATTGGGAGAGTGCAACAGTTTGCTATGAATGGCTGTGGTGAGTATAAAGTTTACTGTTTGTTATGATACAAGCGACAGCCGTGGTGCCAACGTAACTGATGACGTAATCTCTCGCAGCAGCTTGTAGCCACTGCGGAGAACATTTCCTGGCGCCCTGTATAATTATGGTCACCTATAACCTTACAAGATGTCAGGTTAATTGGTGTGATAGTTCCGGAAAAATTTTGAGTACTGAGTAGTCTAGTAGAAAACGGAGCTGGAACTGGTTGAACTGTCTACCCACCCGCCTTTAATTTAATCAGTGGGCAGGCCCGACTTTAAATTATAGTCTACACTAAAATACATGTTTTTGTTAAACAATAATTCATGAGGCTGCCATGTTGGAATAGTAACGATAATTTAAAAGGCACAGTTTAGGTGCCCGGAGATGGACTGCCAAATTTCATTAACATTGGTCCAGTCGGTCAAAAGTTATTCCGGGAGGGGGGACACACACACACGGACAGAAGTCGATCTCATAGATCTTAATTGCAGGACTGGTAATAAAGAATTGCTTGACGTTATGGTAGTAAATAATTAGTTGCCACTATTGAAGTAATGACATTGAGATTGTTGTAAATTCAACAAAATAAAATGGCAGTGACATAAGTGTTGTTAATATGGGACGACCAATTGGCTTGTGGTGTAAAATGACGCACATAGCTAGTATGTATTTCATAAATTGCAAGGTTTACAAATTGCAGGATATGTCGTAATATCATGGAGGAAATAATACATGGCGTAGAGTGTTTTAAGTGCAGACCTCTTTTCAGATGGAAATTCATGTGCATATAATCGATATATTTCCCAGCATAGAACCAAAAAATGCAGAATTGCTGAAATAATTAGGAGGTAAAGAGTTTTTTTTAACGATACGAGTAACTCTAAAACGTCAAATTAAGTGATAAACGCGGCCAAACACTACCTCTCTGACCTCATCGTTGCTGAGAGTTTTTTTTTTTAAATCGAGATTACCCTCCAGGTTGGTGGCTCCCACGGACTCAGCGAGGGAACTCACCTTTACGGGCGGGAACTGGGAACATTTGATCGGAGTGGATACAACTGGGGAGGTGTGATCAGCACCTCGCCCAGGCGGCCTCACCTGTAAAGGGAAGGGAGGGGAAGAATAGGATGGATAGCCAAGGAAGAGGGAAGGAGGCGGCCGTGGCCTTACAGTAGGTACCATCCCGGCATTTGACCAAAGACGAAGTGGGAAACCACGGAGAACCATTTCGAGTATGGCCGAGATGGGAATTGAACCCATCTACTCATTTGGACCACCCGAGGCTGAGTAGACCCCGTTCCAGTCCTCATACCACTTTTCAAATTTCGTGACAGAGCCGGGAATCGAACCCAGCTAACCATGCTGACCGCTACGCTACGGAGGCGACTGCTGAGAGGTAACGAATACATCTTACCACATCAGGGTCTTCCACAGCGTGAAGCGTAGTTGAAAATTCACCGACATCTAGTGCGAGTATCAACATGCCCCCAATTCAAGCAATTCTTGTAAAATTCTGGACATTCAAACACGACAGAATATTGTTTGTTATCCAAAAATAAATGCACATCTAACAAGATTACTTACAGCAGGTCACGAGCAGGTTAACAGTGCCGGAAGGGTATGCTTGTTTAAAACTTATGGAGACTGTTTGGCTAAGTAAAATTACATAGTGAATACTACAAATCATACAGTAAGTACTGAAATAGACAGGATTTCTGGCAAAGAAGGCAGTGATCAAACTATCAAACAGCTCTCTTACATTTTCAGCAAGCCACTCCTCCGGGTGTTCTTTCACATTGGGAAAGTCAGTCTAACAGCATTGCATGATACTACAACACCGAAATAACTTCTAAGTGACACATTTACTTTCAAGGCTGAAGATAGGCCTACGTAAACTTAATTTCAAAAGAAAAGTAACATCAGTGTCCTAACACGAAATTCCCGAGACAAACGTGGTGTTACATCTACTGTAGGTCGCTTTGGTTCTCAACTTGGTTACAGTCACATCATTTTGCTAGCCACCGACAGCAGTCGCTACGCTCGCTAGAGCGCGTGGGTTCGAGCCCCACCGTCGGCCGTCCTTGAAGTGGTTTTCCGTCGTTTCCCCATTTTCAACACCAGGCAAATGCTGGGACGGTACCTTCTGACAGGTCACGGCCGCTTCTTTCCACATCCTTGCCCAGTTTTATACATCTTCATCCATCCCGACGCGCAGGTCGCCCACGGGCGTCGACTTGAAAAACCTACACTCGTCCTCTCAAGAGGCCAAACGACTAAAAAAGAAAATTTCTAGCCAACTTTACTAGTTGTTTCGTCCGTAGGTTTGACCTTAAAGTGCTCTACTCGTGACCCCTGGGTGGTGCTAAACGAGCAACAGTGATCTGGCAGCTAGATTTATATTTTTGGAATCAAAGTTACATCAGAGCCGCAAGATAAGGAATATTGCACCTAGTCTCAGGATCTGCCAACGCAACAGGAAGGTTTAAGCAAATGAAAATGCGAGATATTACCCAAGTCTACTTGTACTGTGTGACTAGAAAGTCTTGCTCAATGTTACATCATTGAACCTGAGTGGATAACTGGTCTGGATGTTAAGACTCGTATAATTCTTTGTTTTGATATCGGTTTACATTTGTGCATTTGTAGCCTACCTGTAACAATATATACTGCATACGCTAAGTACATACTAGTTATTTCATTATTAATGCGATGAACATTAAATGTTATGTTATATTTTGTTTTGTTTGAAAACCCGATATAGATTAGTTTTTTTTTATTCCGTATTTGTTTCGAAGCATTGGAATCACCACTTGAAAGCTGAATAACCGGAATTTCTCGTCGGATAAACACAGAGTTGTCTACGACTATTGGATTTGCTATCTGGATTGTCTTTTCATGTTTGCGGAACTGCCGTTTTGATCCGTATTGTGTGCTTCAAACCGAAAGACGATGAAGATGCAGTGTGGTCGAGATTTGCAGAGAAAGAACTGTTCGAAGTTCACGTTGACGGCACAGTGGCGCTTAATAATGGTGAGTTCTCTCACAACATCGGCGTTGCTATGAAGCACCATCACGTTAACTTCATTCTCTGCCGTCAAACTGCACCACAGGGGGCTCAGAAAAGTATGTCCACGCTCACTTGCGTAGCGGGTATGGCCAATACCACGGTCGCCAAATCATATATCTCCGGTTGTAGCAGTCACTGGTCAAACTAATACTACATGACGTCAATCTTGCTCTTCGGTTTCCTTGTCGACCTATAGTATTTGTCCATAATTGGACGAAGGCCTTTCTTGAAGCACCCAACGGCAGCGTTCACCTTGTATCTACTTCGGTACTTTTGGGCTAGAAGCTGTTGCAGTTCGTCGTCATAGTCAGACGCCGAAGCTGTTTCCTCACCTACCGGTACCTTTCTTCAGATGCTTCGCCTACCTCTGCAATGAGGGATGTACTGTGAAGCCGATCAAACTATGCCCCAATGTTAATAAGAAACTTCTTGGCGATCTCAACATCATGGGATTTCAAAAACGAAAAATACCGTGGATCCATGAAGAGAGCCGCATGAAATTCTGGCCATTCAAAAAGAGGAGTCCATTTGACGTCACCCCGCTTGTTTTTAGACCTCGCTCTCGCTTCTCCATGCACTACCGCAAATTCGCTGCAAGTTCCATATATGTAGAGTTGGCTACTGGTTGTAGATAAAGTTTGCACTTCGTACAAATGGCGAAGAAATCAGCAAGTAGCTAACACTCTTCTTGTAAAGCGTTAGTGGCCACTCCGACAGGCTCCAACGCTCCCAAGGTATTATCTACGTCCGACCACTGCTCTTTAGGAAGGTTTATCGGGACACATGTCTTTCACAATCATTTTCAAGCATTTGACAGACTTGAACATGTTAAATGTTGACGTCCAGTGTTGGCAGAGCAACTTTCTCGCGTTTTATTTGGCGAGCCATTGTCGGTGTCCTCAGATACGCTACTTGGCGAAGGTCCTGACGCCGACCGTGAGGGTCTTTCTCGATATTGTGGAAGATGCCCCGCATCGTCCACAGCCAGCAGGAGGGTGTGAACGTGGTGCATATCAGCCTCAAGCTCACAGTCAGGAAGATCTTCCTCTTCATCGTCCACTGCTGTCGCATCAAGTTCATCTTTATGAAGGAGTTGAACCGCTTTAATCATTAGATGCGTTATCGGAGGTGAAAGTGACAATGTTCGCAATGGGCATGTCGTACTTGAGGGTGCTCTCTAGTTTAATGTTTGCCGCTGTATGGCGACTTAACAGCTCGACATCACCTAATGTCTGGACGATTGTCTTCCCCTTGTCCACAAACTGGAGGTGGCGTGAACCTTGAAACACAATAACTTTCCTTGTAGCTGTTCAGCAATGTTTTGTCGTACCATGTCTGCCGGTATAAGGGCTGGAATCGTTTTGGAGTTATCAGCACATCTGAAACAAGGACAAGCAGGTCTTTTATGGTTTATCCAGCAGCGTAGGGCTGTGGGAGGGAAGCTACAATGGAGGATATACTGAATCCGAAAAAAATTGCTAAGACGTTGTATCTTAATCGATTGATAACATATTGTGCATTTTGCAATGTAAAATTAAAAGTGTATATTGTAATATTATAGTGCAGAAGTGGCTTTAAAAAGCTGAGCCGTCTCGGTTGCAGACAAGATGGCAGCTGATCTCTCGTTCTGAACTATATTTCACTAATTTGCAATATAGCCTACAGATATAAAAATAATAGGAACTTTGTATGAAATGAACTTAGTTTGAAATATACTCCAGTGAAGAAATCGTTTAGTCAAAGTCATTATTGGCTAAGACGTTGTATCTTAATCGATTGATAACATTCATTTTGGGAGGACATAATTAGGTCTGTGGTTACAGCGTTGGTCTCTCAACCGGCCGGCTGCGGTTCTAATCCTAACAGAGTTGTATTTTTTGCTTGATTTTTTTATATTTATTGTTTTTTGAGTACTGAGGCGTTATTCAATTGAGCGTTATATTGTGCATTTTGCAATGGAAAATATTATTTAATTAAAACAAAGTTCTCCAATGGATCTGCAGTAGTGGCATCTACCTTTAACTAGTTGAACTACGGTATGCGGGAGCACGGCAGAGCTCAGCTCGCATCCAGTCGGCCGTGCGGAAGCATTCCACTGCCTACTTGATGCGAGCTGCGCTCTATACCGGCCAGTTAGTGAACCCATGACAGCGATGTTATTGAAAATGGCCACTTTTTGCCGAAAGAGCGCACTGCCAATTATAGGCGCGATTAAAAATTAGGTGTGCAGAAGGTATATTAAATGTGTTTCTCCCAGTGATACGTTTAGACCAACGAAGTTTCAATTATTGTTAGTAGTCGCTGTTAATATACTGCATTCCTACGTTGTTTGGAGTGTTTGTTGATGCGATATAGATTCCACATATCCACATGGCCGACAGTACATCGATTTAATAAATCGTAATTGTGTTCAGCAAATATGATATAATGAATATTTTCACACCAAAGAACGACAACTATAAGATGATTTATTGTATAAATATCTGTAATGGTGTCTACAAACCTCGAAGTAATCCGTATGTGATATACATTCCACATGATACCACTGCCAGCTGGATCGCATCCCTCCAGTGCGTCTTACACACTTCCGTCCGATCCACTTCCGTCCCATTTTTCAAAATCACTCCCACAAAAATATCCAGCAACCGAGTGGAAAGATGTTACACATCAATAAACTTATTCTTGAAATGTGTATTAGTCACGACCGTTTGAATACCAAATATGGTTTTTCAGCTATTAGGGTGTGTTGGGCAAGACTCAATACGTCCCACGGCTGGTTTTACTGATAATCAGGCAATTAACGTAACAAACCAAAGTACTTTTCATCTAACAACTCTTCAAGTCAGAAGAACCTTTGAAAGGAGTTCTGTTGCTGTTGAATCTCATTTTGCAGAACAAAAGTGAACATAAGTAGTGGGATGATGACAGAGCTGCTTCCAAAAGCAAGTGGTGAGCCCCTGCGACCTTGGAATGGAAGGAGCCATGCTAGGAGGGCGTGCTTGGATTCCTTTTTTTCGTCTCGTCGTGCTCTTTACGGGAATGTAGGTGTCGAAAAGGTGAACTTAGGGTTTTGGGTCAAAAAATGCGTTTTTCACATTTTTGTTGATTTTCGGAAAACGGGCCATGCTAGGAGGGCGTGCTTGGATTCGTTTCTTTCGTCTCGTTGTGCTCTTTACGGGAATGTAGGTGTCGAAAAGGTGAAGTTAGGGTTTTGGGTCAAAACATGCGTTTTTTACATTTTTGCTGATTTTTGGAAAACGGGCCATGCTAGGAGGGCGTGCTTGGATTCCTTTTTTTCGTCTCGTCGTGCTCTTTACGGGAATGTAGGTGTCGAAAAGGTGAAGTTAGGGTTTTGGGTCAAAAAATGCGTTTTTCACATTTTTGCTGATTTTTGGAAAACGGGCCATGCTAGGAGGGCGTGCTTGGATTCCTTTTTTTCGTCTCGTCGTGCTCTTTACGGGAATGTAGGTGTCGAAAAGGTGAACTTAGGGTTTTGGGTCAAAAAATGCGTTTTTCACATTTTTGTTGATTTTCGGAAAACGGGCCATGCTAGGAGGGCGTGCTTGGATTCGTTTTTTTCGTCTCGTTGTGCTCTTTACGGGAATGTAGGTGTCGAAAAGGTGAAGTTAGGGTTTTGGGTCAAAACATGCGTTTTTTACATTTTTGCTGATTTTTGGAAAACGGGCCATGCTAGGAGGGCGTGCTTGGATTCGTTTTTTTCGTCTCGTTGTGCTCTTTACGGGAATGTAGGTGTCGAAAAGGTGAAGTTAGGGTTTTGGGTCTAAACATGCGTTTTTCACATTTTTGCTGATTTTTGGAAAACGGGCCATGCTAGGAGGGCGTGCTTGGATTCGTTTTTTTCGTCTCGTTATGCTCTTTACGGGAATGTAGGTGTCGAAAAGGTGAAGTTAGGGTTTTGGGTCAAAACATGCGTTTTTCACATTTTTGCCGATTTTTGGAAAACGGGCCATGCTAGGAGGGCGTGCTTGGATTCGTTTATTTCGTCTCGTCGTGCTCTTTACGGGCATGTAGGTGTCGAAAAGGTGAAGTTAGGGTTTTGGGTCAAAACATGCGTTTTTCACATTTTTGTCGATTTTTGGAAAACCGAAAACGTGAGAATGACGTGTGTGATAGTATTTATTTCGTCTCTTTATTCTCTTTACGTGGATATAGACATGAAAAAGGTAAAAAGCTGGAAACATGGTTTTCTTATGGAAAAGGTGTTTTTTTTGTTCATTTTCGCGTTATTTGGAAAACGAATGAGGCGATTTTTATGATGGGCATGTCGATGTATTTGTGTCGTTGTTCAGTTTACGGGAATGTAGGTATGGACAACCTGAAATCATGGTTTCCGTCATATTTTTTTTTCGAGATCGTTGAGGAAAAACGGGGAAAAAGTAAGAAACCAGATTTAAAGTCACATTGTGTTATGCGCTTTAATGTTGGTAAAACACTTATGCATTATTATTATTATTTGTCTTGACTGGTCAGGACTCACACGCAGAGAGAGAACTTGCTTAATGCAATGAGAATTGAAAGCATTGAGGCTGGCCCATGTCGAGCAGACAGACACAGGTCTTATCATTGTACGTGCCTCGCAGCAGAGAGAGATAAGAGGCAGGTGTCATTATACAGTGTGCGGATTTATACTGTGTATGTCATAGCCTAGGTTCATTATGGACTCATCATGCAACGCAACAGATTGGCATGGGCTCGAACAAAGCGGTTATTGGACATGTAATAAACAAAAGGGTGGGAATAATGAAAGGTCATATGATACATTTTTTTTATTTTTTTTTTTCAAAATAATTAAATAGGGTTTTATTACAAAAAATTATGTTTATTGACCCATGAATTATACGTGGAAGGAAAACCTAACCACTTTACAAAATATTTTGCACCTTTGACTTTAATTACTCGTTCAATGAGATAATCGTTGGGATATAATGTTTTTTGCACTTCTTCATAATAGAATCGTCCCTGAATGGGTTGACCGCTCTGATCTTCTAAGAGATACGTCACTGGTTGACCTAGCTTGACTTGGCGAATTTTAAAAATTTCTGTCGACCATTGTGGAGTATACGATTTTGAAAACACACTTCTATGTTTACTAATGCGAACAAAATCTCCAATTTTAAGGCGATGTCGCCTTGGATCTACCCTTTTTATAGGGTTAAACAGTCTATTGAGTCTGGGTAGGTTCTTGGTGACGAGGCGAGGTTTCATGCCGATGGTGGAATGAATGGTGTTGTTGTAGCGAGACACAAGTTGAGGTAACCAGTCTATCCATCGATAGGAACCATGTATTGTAAACTCTTTCCACATATAACTTTTTAATGTTCGATTGAAGCGTTCAACTACACTAGCTTTGAGATTGCTATAGGTGGCATAATGGTGAATATCCTTAGATTTGAGAAAACTGGAGAAATCCTTGTTGAAAAATTCTTTCCCCTGGTCGGTTTGTAACAAATGAGGTTGACGTTTTGATTGTTCAATAATATGTTGAAAGGCCTTTGTGACTAAGATACCAGTTTTATTTTTTACTGGTTGAACAAAAGCCATTTTGGAATAGACATCAATGACAGTCAACATATAGCGTACACCGTCGTTAACGTTAGAATAAGGTATCATTTCAACCAGGTCTGCCTGCCAAAGTTCATCGATTCCTTTGGAAATGACACGACGACGTTCATAAATGCGTCGGGCTGGTTTATGCAATTCATGAGCAATGCCCACTTTGATGGGGGATGGCTTATAAGATAATTTTAGCATCTCGGAGTTGTTGTTCAATGAGGGCGATTTCCGCCTCATGTCCAGTGTGACCAGCTTGTTTTGATGCATGAAGCAAGTATAAGCGCTCTACTAACTGATTGGGATTATTCCAAAAGGTTATATCTAGGTAGGGTTTTAATTTCTTAAACCTTACACCAGAGGCAGAGTGATGTTTTTGCTTAGCAAAGATGTTTGCAATGATGGTTTTATATTTTTGGGATATATTGGCATTGACCTGCTGAGAGGATTTATAGTTTCTTTTGTGAGCGTTGGTGTCTAATAAAATGGATTTATATTTAGCAAGGTCCTCGGACGTAAAATCTTGTGTCGAGGGGGTGCGAGAAAATAGCAGCTTTAACAGACCTGGTGTTAATTTATAGTTGATCTTTTTAATGACAGCTTTCGTACGAGCAAATTTAATGGATGAATCCCCAATTTTAAAACTATCATTCTCATAGCGAACACCATACGTGGTATCTGTCTTTCCAATAAATAGAAGGGTCAAATACGGTTCCAGGGTTGCCCCATAATGTTTGATTAAAATGTTTTTGAGTTGAGCTTTATTTTGAGGGGTTGCCAAGACTTGTGAAAACGGAGACGATGTGGAGGAAGACGGTGTTGCCGTTATGACGGAAGATTTTTGTTTTGTTTTTAGAAACTGTTGAAGGGGTGATGATTTCTTTTTTCTTTCAGGACTAAATACGCTTTCGCTGTCACTTTCACTTTGTTCATGTTCTTCTTCTTCTTTTTCATGTTCTTGATGTTCTTGTTCACTAACATTAGAGGAGGAGGAAGAGGAGGATTTTACCTGTCGTGTGGATTCTGTTTGAGTAAATTTTGAACTTGTTATGGGTTTGGTTTGAGAGGTAGCAGCAGCAGCAGCAGTAGCAGCAGAAGCATTAGGTTTAAATCTCATGGGATCAACCGATGATGGAGCATGTTTTATCATGGGTAAAGGATTGACGTTTTTTAAACGTTGCAATTCACGAAATTTATGTCGAATCGTATTTCGTGCCTCAATAATACGCTGCATGATTTGAACATGTTTCTTGTACCCTATGGCGTTCGCCATGGTAAAGGTAAAGACACACTAACAGGAAATGTCCAACCCTGGGTCTTTTTAAACAGAAATAAAATGATCAAAACCCAAGCGATAACGTCCCTCACATCGTTCACTCTGTTTATTTATGACCAAACAGGCATGGGGATGATGGTTCCAACACGAAGCACACAATTGCGTGAAAGCTGTAAAGGACATATCTGGATTCACATGATCTTGAAAAATATGATAGAGATTTCTAGAGTCTTGGCGAAAGAGAACGATGAGATTGGCATTGTCACGAATCAACTGTTTGGGGATTTTGGAATAGGTCTGAGCCAGATAAAAACAATCCACTTGTTTATGGCGTCCCATACTAAAATACTCTTGAATAATGGCCTGTCGTTGAGTGGCAATATCATCAAAAATTATAATGGAATCTGGTTGAATGCGGTCTGGTTGAATGACATCCTGAGGTGAGGTGAATGTAAAATAGCCCATGGCTTCTTTATTTAACGAAGACATAATTTGTTCCAGATACACGTACAGAGGCTGGTACAAGGATTTGGCAAAAATATAAATATTTTGAAATCGTAGGCCATGAGGTGCGGTAATAATGTTCAGCAAAACATTGGTCTTTCCACAACCCGAAGGCCCTACCATAATACATCGAACGGTAGATGGGAATAGGGTGCCATGACGTTTAGGTTCGCACACGGACAGTGATAGCTCTGAAACCAAATCAGAGACGGGCAAAGCATGGGGTTGTTTCATTAATTCCATTGTGTCGATGACTGAGTTTTTTTCATGTGTGTATAAGGTTTATATATATAGGCAAGTGGTGAGTGGGATAGGTTAGTTAACGTCTATCACCATGGACGTGTTTGGGCGAGCTCGTGTAACCATGGCCACGGCCGCTCCTTTGTCAAAACAGACACGAGAGGTGGCAACAAAAAGCTATGTCGATCGCAAAGTGCAAAGTGTCTATCACATGGCCCCGAGACTAACCGCTGAGGGCTATTCAGCCAATCATCATCGTATTATTGATGTGCAAGAGCCTCGAGACGAAAATGATGTCTGCACGAAACGTTATGTGACCTATCAAATGAAAAGGCTTTATAAATTTGTCCCATCTGTATTTTTAGTGTACCTGTCAAATCAAAAACTGGACAATGACAGAAACCATTCCCCACCACCACTACCACTGGTGAATGATGATCTTACCTATATGCTTGCTTCCGGTTTAAGTCGTTATCGACTGCATTATGATGGTGTCATTCATATTAAATATGCCATGCCTGATGAGAAACATTTAAAAATACAACTAAACAGTGATAGAGTGTTGGCCCACAACCATCAAAGAGTAAATGTTGGAGATGAATTATCCTTTCATCTTATGCTTACGTTTGAGGAAAAGGAAGCTGGGAAAACGGTGAATGATTTTCCGCTTTATATAGAATTGGAATATACTGCTATGAAATAAGGTTCTCTACGTTAGTTGTTATCGAATGTTTGCTGTGAAAGGTTCACCAAGTAGCAGCATGGTGAAAAAAAGATATGCTATGAACATGAAAAAATCAAATCTCAAAAAGAGAAAAAAGCCAGGTCGGAAACCAAGTCGATCGGTCTCACACCCAGTGTTAAAACGTAAAAAAACTAAAAAAAATCTAAAAAGAGTGGCTATCGAAAAAGCTTTACAAGCGGTGCGATTGTCTACAGCTCCGAAATCGCAGCATTATGTATCGATAAAAAGAAAAGAAAGAAAGCAAAAACGTGGGCGAGTCATTCCTGTTGCTAAGCGTGGGGGTTTTTTGCCGGCTTTATTTGCAGGGTTGGCAGCTTTGGGGTCCCTTTTGGGTGGTGCCAGCGCTGTAGCGAAAACCATAAAAGCCGTCGAGCAAGGCAAGCAACAACTCAAAGAAAGCGAGCGACACAATAAAACGTTAGAAGCCATTGCGATGGGAGCTAGAAATGGCAACCCTTTAAAGCCAGTCTTTTATCCACAAGGTAATGGCCTACCGTCTAAGGAAAAAAAAAATGTCCATCATCATCGATAAGCGCTTAAGGCAACTGCCTCGTCATGCCATGACCCATGAAGAAGTGGAAAGCTATGCCAAACAACTAAAGATTTCTCATTTTCGAGGTGTATTTATGCGAAATGAATTACCTAAAACACCGTGGAAAGAAGAACGAGTCATGATGAATTTAGATGATAATGCAGGCCCAGGAACCCATTTTGTAGCCTACGTGAAACAAGGTTCCACAGTATGGTACTTTGACAGTTATGGAAATTTACCACCCCCGATCGAGTTGCTACGTTATTTGGGAAACCGGGTAAAGATATTCTATAATGTGAATCGTCAACAAACCTTTGACAGTCAAGAGTGTGGCCGTTTGAGTTTACATTTTTTATATAAGAGGTCGCGTTAAGCCAACAGTTTCATCATTATGAATGTCAGCGCCAAGACCTTTACCGTGCACAGTCGCGGGCCTGAAGTGTCCCTGGATTTTTTTCCCTCCCATTGAATTGCATTCCGAACAATCCTATGTGCTAGGATTAATTTCTTTGGAAAGTTACAACAGAATTTACAATATTCAAGTGGATATTAATGACAAATTTTATTATGATGATTATATGTTGACACTACCCCCTGGAGGTTATACCATAGACGATGTGCATGAGGCCATTAGCGTGTCGATGATAAAACAATTTGGTGTCAAACCATTTGCGGATGGGACACACAAATTTGAACTTACAGCTAATACAATAACTCATCGCTGTCGCATTTTCTCTACGTTTAACATTGACTTTGAAACACGAGTTCATTCTATTGGTCCTTTATTAGGATTTAAACCAAGAGTGTTGGCAGCTCAGCAACCCCATGAATCAGATTATCCAGTGAAATTCATCGAGGACCATCACATTTCTGTAACTTGCAATATTATTAGAGACGTATTTACGAATCAAGAACAAAGCCATTCCCTGTATGATTTTATTGTCACCTCTCCTTGCGGCTATATTATTCGTGAAAACCCTTCAGTGGTTCTCTATCATCCTGTGTGTGTCAGTGATATTAGTAATATTACCTTACGCTTAGTGAATAGAAACCAACAACTGATTGCTTTGGACGCCAACACCCCTGTGACCTACAAGTTGGTTTTAAAGACGCTATGAAATTTATCTATAAAGCAACAACAACGTCTACGAGCTCGGTTAGTTGCCCGCCGTGTATGAAACGGTTGACACGGGTAAACCGACAACGCTTACAACGCCTTGGTTATACGCTACACCCCAATCATGAACAAAGAGCTGTTGCAAGTGTTAAATCCCATACAAGTGGAAGATGGCGTCGTGCGCATTGATATGCATTCCTATCAACCTCAAGCAACAGGTCTGAATAACAATGACGAGATTCAATTCATCATTAACAATCAAGATATTTTTACTCTACCTCATGAAAGTGTCCTTCAAATTGAGGGTAAATTAATGAAAGCAGATGGCAGTACGCCCACAACGTCTGCGTTGGCGAATCATGGTTTGGCTTTTCTGTTTTCTGAAGTACGTTATGTGATAAATGATATTGTCATAGATATGACTCGAAATGTGGGCATGACTAGTCTTATGAAATTATATCCATCCTATAGCGAGGAGGAAAGTAAAACGCTTTCTATGGCAGGATGGTGTCCCAACAGTAGCAATAACTGGCTAGTTCATACCGATGGCACTTTTACAGGCTTCCTACCCTTAAAATTACTCCTTGGCTTTGCCGAAGATCACAAGCGTATTATTTTAAACGCAAGACAAAGTTTGTATCTGGTGAGAGACCGCAGTGATTATAATGCACTGAAAGGAGCCTCTGACCAAGTGATAGACTCAAAAATTCAACTGCTTCGATTACTATGGAAAGTGCCCCATGTGACGCTATCGGATCGTAAAAAGCTAAGCATGTTAAATTTGGTGCAAAAAGATAAAGCCTTGCCTATCGCCTTTCGAAGTTGGTGTCTGCATGAATACCCCTTGCTACCTACCACTGACACTCATAGTTGGAGTGTCAAATCGGCTCGCTCTACCGAGAGACCCCTCTATGTTATTATTGGTTTTCAAACCAATAGAAAATACCAACAAAGCAAAGATGTCACCTTGTTTGATCACATTCACTTGAGAAATATACGACTATTTTTAAATAATGTTTGCTTTCCCTATGAGGGGTTGGAACTCAATTTTTCAAAAAATAAGTTTGGTCCCTTTATGACATGTTCGCTAAATTTCAATCGTCATATTATGAAAAACAGGATTGTCCTATGTTGTCGCCACAAGGGTTTAAAGCAAAAGCACCACTGATTGTTTTCGACTGTTCGTATCTAGAAGAATCTATGAAAATCACCACCATTGATTTAAGGGTAGATTTTGAAACACAAGAAAATGTCCCAGACCATACCAGTGCCTACTGTTTGATTATTCATGCTAGACAAGTGAAATATCATCCTTTGTCCAATTATGTCACCAGCATGTAAGCCATCTGTGGTCGAATGAAAACAAAAAAAAGATCATCATTCATAGGATTGATGATAAGCGTCTGCATGCACAGTATCTGTTGCGCTCTGGCACTGTGCGCACATACGACAACAACAAACATCATGTGTCCCTCAATAAGCAACAGCAACAACAACAACAACAACAACAACAACAACAACAACGTGACAGACAAACCATGGAATTTAAAATGTGAATTTAATCGTTTGAAAACTTTTGAAGCATGGACAGTTCCCTTTATGGATTGTGGAGAATTGGCTGCGAGCGGATTTTATTACTTAAAACGTGGGGATGTGGTCAAGTGTATTTTTTGCAACATTGAAATTGGAAACTGGGAAATAGGGGATCGACCCTTTAGCGATCATCAGCGATGGAGTCCATCCTGCCCTTACCTCAATCGCTATGATGTGGGCAATATTCCATGGAGTTTGAATTATCCGGTTATTGTACCAGACCCTACAAAACTAGGAGATACCTGTGGACCGTATGTGCAAACTATTCATTTGAATGCTGTTCCAAATTAAGCCAACACACTTGTTTGTAATAAAAGTGTAAGTTTTTTTTTGTTATGAATAAAACCTCAACAAATATTTCGCTGTTGTTCAATTCATTTTTTCCTTTTTTTTCCCCTAAAGTCCTTTGATTTTGCCATGTTAAACCATGGCATGGGTTAGTTGTTGATTAGACGTCAATGAGGTAACAAGTAAAAATAAAAAAAAGCATGATGCGTACACTCATCGTGGATTGTCAGGGGTTTAAAATTGCAGACAACAAATTTATATTTAAGGAAGTTGCTTTTATCGATTGTAGTACGTTTTGGGTGTCTAACCCTATTCATTTGGTGTTTAAACCTCCCTATGCTTTCGAGTTGCTTAGTGAAAAAGATAAAAAACAGAGCCAATGGATTGAAAATCATTTGCAGTTAGCATGGAACAAGGGTGATATTTCTTACAAGTATCTTGACATTGTCATGAAAGCCCATTTGTCCTCGGCCAATGTCTTATTTGTTAAAGGGAGTGAAAAACGCCAGTGGCTTCAACCATTTCTACCCTCTCACTGTCAATGTATTGACCTTTTAGATCTGGGTTGTCCATCCCTGCAAACGCTCATGGACACTTGTCCTTGCGACAATATTCAGAATAAAGCCTTAGCGCATGCATGGCAATTGTTTCATTGGCTCACCACGAGTGCATGTTGGGAGTTGTTCAATAAAATGAAAACTGAAAGTGTATCGTCCAATGATAGCAGTGAGACGTGTACACGTGAGGTGATAACATCAACGTTATAGACATGGACGCCACTACAATCGACAAGGCTAATGGAAAGTTCTTTGTGTGCAAGAAAAAACTGATTAGCTTTACACAACATGAATTATTAGCACTACCTAAATCATTTCTTTTTTATGTTGCTGCCAACGCTGTCAAAGAAATTTGGGAAAAGGCGCCTGCCGAGTGGACTAACGACTCTGTATTGAGTGAACTACAACCATGCAGTCATTTTTCCCATCACAAGCAATTAACCATGGCAAAAATACCTTCCATTCGACAGTGTGCCACATGCCAATTAATGAAATTATATCATGGTCATAAAACTCAGTGTAAAGACATTGTTTCATCATTCCATGGCTGTCATGCGGAAAACAACCACCAACTACCATGCTCGTCAGGAGCTGCCGACAAACAACAACAACAACAGCAAGAACAAGAACAAGAACAAGAAGAAGAAGAACAACAAAAAAAGTGTTTTTCACCGATTGAAACCTCTATGTCCCAGGTGTACTGGCCGTGGAATTATTGATAACATTATTAAAAACTTACCATTCGAAGCTCACTTACCTGCTTACAGCTTTTGCGGCCCTGGTACTCGTCTTCAAGATCGTTTGAGGAGAGGGGATATGGGAATCAATGCTTTGGATCATGCATGCCTTAATCACGATAAAGCCTATGAAAACAGTGATCCCACACTAAGACGCATTGCCGACAAAGTCTTGTTAAGCATTGCCAAGCAACGATTAACAGCTTCAGATGCCAGTCTAGCAGAACGAATGGCAGCATTTATAGTGATTGGTGCTATGAAGAGCAAATTACTTTTATCTAGATATGGACTTTAACGTAATGAATTTATTTAAAAAAATGTATAGTATCACTGTTATCATGACAAAAAAAATAAATAAAAAGACAAGAGTCCATGTTGTGTTTTTTTCCATTATTATTATTCACTCATAGTTTCATTATTATAATTATAAATGACAAACAATAAAAAAGGGACAGCAGTGCATCGTTAAAAAATATTACTAATTGTAGTAAATCTATTTTTTCAATCACAAACAATAAGAAAGGACAAAAGTCCATTATTTTAACTAATAGTTTCATTATTATTATTATAAAAAATTATATATACATGGTAATTGTACTAAACCTATTTTTTTAAATCACAAACAATCAAAAAAAGGACAAAAGTCCATCATTATTCATCAGCTTCAAATGGCAGTCTAGCAGAACGAATGACAGCATGAAATCTTTTATCTACTCTAGAACCAGTTTTTTTTTGTTAAACGCTTATTATTATTGAATAAAATAACATGTTACTAGAATTTGATCATTATAAATTATAATAAAAATTGCTTAAAAATTGCTATAAATGCTATTTTAAATCACAAACAATAAAAAAGGACAAAAGTCCATTATTTTAACTAATAGTTTCATCATTATTATTATAAAAAATTATATATACATGGTAATTGTACTAAACCTATAAACAAACAAAAAAATCTACCATTAAGCATAAGTTTTGAAAATTTACTTTTATTATTATTTATCATGGTAAACGTTGAGCAACAATTAATAAACGTCAAACTGTTGAACCCAAAAAATAATTTTATTTTATTATAGTTATTAAAGAGTAGGGCATGAATAAACAAAAAAGTTACGGCTAGCGTACAATGATTATTCGTTTTCAATTTTTACAAAACGAACCATGCATCGATTATTTTTTTCACCCTCATAAATTAAATAGACAGGGTGAATACTGGAATTGACATCTTCCATAACATTATCAGGTAGGTTATTAAATCGTGTGGGAAGAAATGTCTCAAAGTCTTGACAAATGCAAAGAGCTCGTTCACCAAATTTGGTTATCAGTTTTTGAATTTTATGTATGCGAAAGGGTGTTTGCGTAGGCAATTCACTCATTTTCTTGCGTGCAAAGCCACAATCTTGACCAATGGCGTTCAAGGCGTCCATGGTTGTCTATAACCAAAGAAAAGAGTGTTACTTTCTAACACTCTCGTTCTTATATTACAACAACAATAACTTTGTACATCAAAGTGTGTTGGTTTTTTTTAATCCTGAGTGTTTATGACCTGAATTTGTAGATAGATAGTATTGGATAAAAATATAATAATAATGTTTGTATCATTTTTTCAGTCAAAACATACATTTGGAAATTATTTAATAGGAAATGTTTTATCAAAATTAAGTGTGTGAATCATTTTCAAGATCTCTCTCTCTTGGAGGTAAATGCATGTCTCTGTTGTGAATGGGAATTAGCCTATCATTCCCTATTCGAATGACTTGTATTCGTTTGCTCTGTTGTTGTGCAAATTCACACAACATTCTGTTAAATAAATAGTATCAACCAATACTAAGAGCAAACATGGAATGCTTTTTTGGTAACCTATAAAAGGCAAAGTTAACACGCTATGCATTTAATAACCATGTCTACATCCAACAAAACAAAGTTCAAAACTACAAATTTAAACCAGTGTGTATGTGTTTATCAACGTGTATACACGATAAACTAAAACAAACAAACAAACAAACAAAATAGCCAAATGTATTCTAAACGTCAAGTATGCACCTGAAAGCCGAATGTAAACAAAAAAAAGCGATAATCATTACATCATGTGGCTAGTTTCTAACAAATCTCATTCTATGAGGCGAATATTGATTCATAGGTAAGCCAAGACAAAGTTGGCGAAATGCTTGTTGTCGATATGAAGTGATTGGTTCCTCAGCAGGAAATTTATAAAAATGAAAACAAAACATTTGAGAGGTTATTGGAAAATAAACATTAAACAGGGGTTTTGTACATATTGTACACCAGAAATCTGGAAAATGATCCTCGTCAGCTAATTTAACAATCACTTGATTCATGGTTAAACCGTACCATGCTTTATGAATCACTTGCGTGGATACATTATTTTCAAAGCCAAAATTTAGCATACAGGATTTACAAAAGTGATGCCCTGGATCATAAACTATGTCATCATCCATAATGATGTCATAAAACATGGTATCAATGCGTACTTTCGTGTTTCTATATTCTGAAGGATAGGCCACACGTTGAGGATTATGAGACATCATCGTGGCATATTCATTGAACGTGGTGTGTTTTGTGACGATAAAACGATCTTCATCATGGCTCATGATTGAATCTGAAAAGTAGTCGTTGCCGTTTACTAAGTGAATAAATAAAAATACTATGTACTATATACACTGTCTGTCCCCTAAGTCAATGGCAAAAATAAAATAAAAAATAAGCAAAACACAAATAAATAACCATCTGTCTGTTGACTTCTTTAGGTTAGGTTAGGAAAAAAACATGTAACAGGTTAAAGAAACAATTTCTGTTCAGATATTTCAAATATATCACCACTCATAACTCTAGCCATAAAGTGAGAGTTTTGTCCACAGTAAAAGCAGCAGATTATTATTATTCTTTTGTTCTTGCATGAGACCTACTAAGCCACACCCTAGTGTGGCCTATTAAACCGCATGCCTACTGAGGGTGAATGGTCACTTTGCTGAAACATGAGGCCTACTAAGCGACAACAATAGTGAGGGTGGCTACTTGTTTTTTTTCCTAACCTAACCTAAAGAAGTCAACATGTTTTTAATCTAGCCTGTGCACAGTGAACCATGGAAACGTTGATGCATGGCTCTCTTTATGCGTTGACAGGCAAATAGCACAAGACATACAGTTTATGTACAACTATTTACAGGCATTCACACATCCATGCATACACCCATGCACGCAGGTTAAAAAACAAAAATTATATGATACACTACAATTTTTTTATTTTTATTCCGAGGCTCAAGATGGCATCTCGCATTTGATAGCAACCAAACCAAACACTTGCCGTGTTGTACAACAACAATAGCTACAACCACTACTGGTTGTAACCAAATGGGACGCTTGTCATCATATCCTGACACCACTGTCTCTTGTCGTCCAACAAAGCGAGTGTTTGTTTTCGCTGCTTCATTAAAAATAAATCATGATTTTTTGAGAGAATCCTAAACTGACTATGTGCCATGGCTGTGTGGGTCTGAAGGACATGTAAATAATCATCCACACAGAGACGTTTAACCACATGCTGGCTAATCCCTTTGGCTCGCATAGATTCGCATTGATCCACCTGTCGAAAACTATACATTTTCGGAGCGAGACCTACAAACTCAGTCATCATGGTGTCTGAACACTCATCTTTCATTAAACCAATTTCTTTTTTGTTCAGACGGGGGATATCGAACACGTTCTTGTCACTAAACGAGGACGTGTCAAACCATTTTGGGTTTTGTTTCATAACGACATACGGATCACAGTCATGGATATGGTAAATAAAACTATCCGTGTCTGTATATAACAAGGAAATGGTACCAAATCGCTGTATTGCAAAACCATAATGGAATTTATACATGTGCAATTTTGAAAAATCTAAAATGACTTGGCCTAAATAGATAGGCTTATTCATGACCACTTTAGTTTTAGCAAGTTCAATAGTCAGTAGATCATGATCAATAATGTTTAAAGATTTGAAATTTGGTTTTGCAATATATTTTTGAGCCCCCCATTGTCCATGCCATGTGTTGACCAATTTAATGTCCCTATACTGCCGTACATTTCCCAACTCTTGCCATAGATACAATTATTCATCAGTTTAAAAAAAATGATTTGAAATGGCTGAGTGGCACTTTGTCTGTGACTGGTATTTAAATCCATGTATGGTTTCAACCACGGTTTCTGACAAAAAGAAATACCTCTATGGATTTTTTTCAGGGTTAAGCCCTGGGCTAAACATTCTACCAGCATGTCAATATGCAACACATAGTGATTTTTATCATACAAGGTACCCATCAATTTCTTATGATTGCCCTTACTCTCGGGCGGCACCATTTTCTCTATGCAAAAGGGGAAATCACCATGTCGCTGTCTGAGATGGGGGGATAAGCTAAGTCGACGTCAAGAACATACCCTACGTCCTGTTGCTTGCTGGCGCTATGCACATTAAAATCTTTAATTTCATCCTCAGACAGCCAGACAAAGTTTCTGTACGGCAGGGGGCCGATAACCTAGATGTTAGGCCCCTTAAAACAACAATTATCATCATCATCATTTCTGTACGGCAGTGGTCGACTCATAGCGTGACCGTATAAATTGTTTACGTCGAAATACATTAGATAGGATTCTGGTTCTTCGGGACAATAATCAGGCATGTAATGATTATTTGCCTTGGCATGTCGCCGATTGAGCGATACGAATCCCCCACGAATCCCTTTTTCCATCATGAGTACCATATCGGGATCCGTCAGTAAATCAAGCTCAATGTGGGTAAATTTGAGGGCGGCGTCCCAACTTAACCCTGGACTGGTATAGTAGTGAGCGGGGTCAAGGCCATAAATCGTGTGACATAGCTTACGAAACGTTTCAAAAACGTCGGTCAACAACAACACGTCTAATTTTAAATAGTGCATAGCATACTGGCCCATGGTTTCTATGCCAAACACTCGCCAAACATGCTGTGCGTGGGCATAGTCTTCTTCACTGATGGTGCTTTGTGTTAACTGAGAAAAGAATTTTTCTCTTGGCGGCAAAGTCGTTTCTTCAAGCACCTCGTAACTTTCCACATAATCGTATGGAAAATGGCCTTTACGAACACACAATTTAAATTGATTTGTATCCGTAAAGTGGGAATGGGTATGTTTCAACTCATCTTCGCTTAAGCCTTTCACAAGACTATCCAGCGAACTAGACATAAACTTGAATGAGTCGAGAAAGCGAATGCTCATGCTTCCTTTTCTCCATGAAAGTGAGGTAAAGCTCTCATGGTTCTTAGCCAAAATGCTGAATTTGCTCTTATCTACATGAGCAAATTGTTTTACAATGAAGTGAAGGTCATACCGGGAGAAATTGTGTAAGAAGACAGGGAGGAAGCGAGGTGTAGAGTACTTCAAATTGCATTCGTTATGGGCAGCACCTCTAAAATGCCCTGTCCTGTGGCAGTGGTCTCTTACTTTTTTTTCTCCGCCTAAGATTGGCTTTTCACATATGTGGCAGGTGGTGGCTTGATCATATTCTCTTTGCTGTACGTCATTCATCTGAATTGGTACAGGGTTGTTCAAAATAGTTTCTACTTTGCCTGCTAAAGCCGCCATTTGATCAACAAACCACCGCGCACAATCCTGACCTTTATGACTTACATACTCACATTGTGAATTATCATAGTGACAGACAACATAATAGGCTACAGCAAAAGGCTCATGTTTCTGCACTGGATAGGTTGAGCTTGTATGGGGGCTTGGTTCACATCCCTGAATGGGAACAGTAAGGGCCTCAAAATCAGCGTAAACAGTAAATGGTACCATCTCTTGTTTATTAGTGGCCTTAAATTTTAAGACTGCGTCATTCCCTTCGGGCAAGACTAGCTTTACTGCCGTCTGCCCTTCACAGTCTTTCGTTTGACGTTTCAAAAGTTCATCAGTAGTAAAATATTGAAGGCAGCGCTCACAAATATGTTTCTTACCATCATGATTAGACACTTGGCTGCTTACTAGTTTTCCTAAATTCTTTATCCAACAATAATGGCTTTTATCCCCATCAGACAGGAAAAGCAGGTGAATGTGATGTTGCTTTACCTGTTTGGTGGCATACAAGGGGCCCACAATATTGGATCCTTCGATGCCATACACCATGAAAGAGAAATTTGGATTATCTTTCTCAAATAAATGAATTTTATCTAGAGGCATGGGAAATGAAACACGCTCGAGATTGAGAGTTTGTTTCATGTGGTTAAACAATTCTTTGTACTGCCCTGGTTTATGACCATTTCTGTCTTGACAGGGTTGCAGACAGCTCACTATACTCCACAAAAAGCAGTAATCGTCTTTGTTGCGTATGTTGATCACTGCCTTTCTGGAAGCGATAAAGCTCGGTGTGGCAATATAGCTACTTCCTGCATTCAATGGATTGTATTTACAAATATTGATTTGCAAATAGGCAATGCTATTGAGGGCCAAGCCACTGGGACCCTGTTGCAACTTATCAAATTTAGTGATAAGCGCTTGAATAGCTTTCTCCTGATACCACGTTTCCAAATTATCGGCTATCAGTACTTTCTCCATTTTTGTACAAAGGTTGAAGGTGTGTTTCTCTTCAACATTATTTTTTATCAATGTAAATTCACATAGTAGTTCGAAGTTTATTTTTAAAGCCTGATGCAATCTTAAGCCTTGTTCACATTCACTCAAAAAAATGGGAAAACATAATTCCACAAAATCTTTAGGC
This sequence comes from Meconema thalassinum, assembly GCA_946902985.2. NCBI lineage: Eukaryota > Metazoa > Arthropoda > Insecta > Orthoptera > Tettigoniidae > Meconema > Meconema thalassinum. The sequence goes on along the minus strand of OX336390.1, from coordinate 272,165,041 downwards.
GACAGACAGTGATTCGCATTGTAAATTCGGCCTGAGCATACTCGCGTTTTGAAACATTTGGCCAAAGGCTGCCACACTAACACTTCACTCTCTGATATAGACATGATTATAAAATGGACTAATAAACGTGCAACCCTTACCTTAAAATAGGTTAATCCAAAATCTGCAATTCCAAACGACCACACTTATCGATTTTTACTGACTGGCACACACAATCTCGTTCACAGGTAGACAATGGTTGTAGTAATTTGGGCCCCCAGCAGGAAATGATCACCAACAAAGTTGATATAGTTTTAATATCAACGACAAGGTTTATCTTGTTTTTTGTTTCCAATGATTTATCTGAAAAACAAACCAATACAATCCGTTATTAGTCATGGTTATATACATTAAACATGTGCATTCATTCATTCATTCATTCATCCATTCATTCATTCATTCATTCATTCATTCATTCATAAGACTTACTAAAAACAAAAGGTTTCAAGTGTGCACACATAAATAAGACACTCACTCGAAAATAACAAAGTCATTTACAAAGACTCACCTCTTTTTTTTTAATATCGAAAGCGTCAAGGTAGTTAAAACCTATTCACTCCATATATATCTTCATTCTGAAACAATAATAAATACACGCCATAAGTATATAAATTTCCGTGAAATAAATGACATACATTTAACAACAACAACAACAATAAAAGTAATGGAACAACATGTACTCACCATATAATGAATTATAATACTTTCAGCAAATGTGCTCTTTGCCGCCACTGTCACTGTCACTGTCACTGTCTCTCTCTGTCTGCTTTCCCAGACTTAATAATGTTGTTTTTAAAAATCTGCAACAAACGAAATCCCCCAAAAATACCATCAGTCACTAACTTACTTTTCATGCATACACAAAATAACAATAAAACCAATCATGCCATAATTAACAATAATGAACCTACCTTAGCACAAGTATGGCCGCGGTTCACGTAATATTTTACAAAGAGCATAAGGCACTTGCATCCGTCACCTTCAAAGATGAACACGAGAATGATGAGTCTCTCTTACCCTCAGAACATATATGTCTCCTCAACAAGATGCAAAGTTAACACTTTACTTTTTTTTTTGTTCCTATGAGTAGGATGTCATGGAGCGCACAAGTCAGACCGATTCTCACAAGCTTTTGCAATCTCTGCATGAGTATGCGTGGGAATGCAATGATCAGCTTTTCGACAGAGCTGTATGTCCTTCATCGAGATATCGGGTAACACGTCTGGGTCAGATAACAGCCACCTGCATGTGAACAACAGGCTGTTATCTCTCTCTGCTGCGAGGCACGTACGATGATAAGACCTGTGTCTGTCTGCTCGACATGGGCCAGCCTCAATGCTTTCAATTCTCATTGCATTAAGCAAGTTCTCTCTCTGCGTGTGAGTCCTGACCAGTCAAGACAAATAATAATAATAATGCATAAGTGTTTTACCAACATTAAAGCGCATAACACAATGTGACTTTAAATCTGGTTTCTTACTTTTTCCCCGTTTTTCCTCAACGATCTCGAAAAAAAAATATGACGGAAACCATGATTTCAGGTTGTCCATACCTACATTCCCGTAAACTGAACAACGACACAAATACATCGACATGCCCATCATAAAAATCGCCTCATTCGTTTTCCAAATAACGCGAAAATGAACAAAAAAAACACCTTTTCCATAAGAAAACCATGTTTCCAGCTTTTTACCTTTTTCATGTCTATATCCACGTAAAGAGAATAAAGAGACGAAATAAATACTATCACACACGTCATTCTCACGTTTTCGGTTTTCCAAAAATCGACAAAAATGTGAAAAACGCATGTTTTGACCCAAAACCCTAACTTCACCTTTTCGACACCTACATGCCCGTAAAGAGCACGACGAGACGAAATAAACGAATCCAAGCACGCCCTCCTAGCATGGCCCGTTTTCCAAAAATCGGCAAAAATGTGAAAAACGCATGTTTTGACCCAAAACCCTAACTTCACCTTTTCGACACCTACATTCCCGTAAAGAGCATAACGAGACGAAAAAAAACGAATCCAAGCACGCCCGTTTTCCAAAAATCAGCAAAAATGTGAAAAACGCATGTTTAGACCCAAAACCCTAACTTCACCTTTTCGACACCTACATTCCCGTAAAGAGCACAACGAGACGAAAAAAAACGAATCCAAGCACGCCCTCCTAGCATGGCCCGTTTTCCGAAAATCAACAAAAATGTGAAAAACGCATTTTTTGACCCAAAACCCTAAGTTCACCTTTTCGACACCTACATTCCCGTAAAGAGCACGACGAGACGAAAAAAAGGAATCCAAGCACGCCCTCCTAGCATGGCCCGTTTTCCAAAAATCAGCAAAAATGTAAAAAACGCATGTTTTGACCCAAAACCCTAACTTCACCTTTTCGACACCTACATTCCCGTAAAGAGCACAACGAGACGAAAAAAACGAATCCAAGCACGCCCTCCTAGCATGGCCCGTTTTCCGAAAATCAACAAAAATGTGAAAAACGCATTTTTTGACCCAAAACCCTAAGTTCACCTTTTCGACACCTACATTCCCGTAAAGAGCACGACGAGACGAAAAAAAGGAATCCAAGCACGCCCTCCTAGCATGGCTCCTTCCATTCCAAGGTCGCAGGGGCTCACCACTTGCTTTTGGAAGCAGCTCTGTCATCATCCCACTACTAACATACTTTTCACAGCAATATTGTCACGTGACATACCACTGTAATAGCACAAGCGGCTTCGGTGGCGTAGTAGATAGCATGCTGAACTGATGTGCCCAAGATAGTGGGTTCAAACCCGGCCGAATCGTCGGATTTTTTAAGAGCGTTAAAAATCCTTCAGTATTCCTTCCTTCGGAGGGGAAGTAAAGCCGGCGGTCCCATGTCATAGATTTATCCTTCCACATAGTAAACTTGTGTGAAGCTAAATTGTTAGGTTAGATTTCGTCGGAACGCTATATCAAAGTTCCAACGTTCACCACTAGGTATCAGATATCATTGATATCTGGTAGCGAAAGTTGGAACTACTTGAAATTGAACGGAACTTGTACCTCACCCTAAGGGTGTCCACTGGAAGCAGCTATTGACTCAGGCGAGCCGAACATGTCCTCGGACACTCCCGGCACTAAAGGTCATACGATAAATAAATAAAATAACTTTAATAGCATAAAGAAGGACATTTCATACACCTTTTTATCACCTGAGCAATTACATACATTTTCGTTTGAGACCGTTTTGCTTTTCAGAGTCCACTCTGCAAGCCTCTGTTTGCCAACAAGTTGCCTCCATATTAGCAGTTAGTGTACGAACGGAATGTGGTGACGCTTTCAGGACGCTGAGTGGTGGGGAGCAAGAGCACCCTAGGATACACTCCTCACTTAACTGCACCGAACTCAAGACGATTGCATGCAAAGATGCAATGTCGACAGCATGGCGGATGACGAGTGACTGCTGTCCCTGTTCCCCCGCCACTGAAGCGTGGCTGGAAATCTGTCCTCCCAGAGCGGTCAGCTTGGCCTTGAAGCCTCATCACATAACGTCCGTACTCTAACATTGCGGCCACTTCTGTTTCAATAGCTCTCACTTTGAAGTCGTTCAACACTGAATCTAACCATCGCCTCCTACCCTCTCTTACCCTCTACATCAGACTCATTAACCTCTAAGGTAATCTCTACTCCTCCATTATCTTCACATGACCCCACCATCTTAGTCGGCTTATTTAGTGTGTCCGTTTCTAACTTGGCCTTTATCTCTCCAATACGAGTACCTTCCTGTCATTGCTCCCATATATATAACATATTCCATACACTTCTTGTTGTTGTTGCTGCTTATTTTAGGGGCTGGGACATCTTGGTCAGCCCCATGTATTTGTGTGTATGTGGAATGTGTGTGATAACCTGTGTTATTTTTATGACTGCACTAGTGTGTGTATTTGTAAATTGGGGATAGGATTGGGAAGGAGGCGTCCGTGGCCTTAAGTTAGGGCCCATCCCAGCATTTGCCTGGAGTAGAAGTGGGGGAACCACAGAAAACCACTTCCATGATGGCTGAGGTGGGAATCGAACCCTCCTCTTCACAGTTTTGCCTCATGAGGCACACCTCACACCTTCCGGTGTCGGCTTGTAAGCTGTTGGTGGAGTGTGTCATTACGACCAGGTCATCAGTATACAGTAAGTCAAACTGCTTATCTGGTGTCCACCTAATTGAATCCCACCCAGCCAGTTTATGCCCTTCAGCAAGTGGTCCACATATAAAATAAACAGTAGCTGAGAAAGCTTACGTCTTTGCCTCGCTCCTGTGACAACTTTAAAATAAGAACTCATCCACCATCAACTCTCATTGTAGCCTGATTATCAACTTTTGATTGCCTGTAGCAACCTTCCCAATCTTCTTCCTGGGCACTCCATCGTACGCCTTCTCTAAATCTACAAGACATAAACACAACTGGCTATTCCTCTCGTAGCATTTCTCAATTTCTTTGCGCATACTAAAATTTTGATCCTGACATCCTTGTTGTGGTCTAAAGCCACACTCGTTTTCCTCTCAGCCAATGATAGAACTCTCCTTTCTACAATATTTGAGCACAATTTGTTCGGGACACTTATCAAAGAAATATAATAATAATCATCATCATCATCATCATCATCATCATCATCATCATCATCATCATCATCATCATCATAAAAGTCAGAAGCACTATATGCTTCTGATTATTGGGGGCAGATCATTAACTACAGATGTGGAAAAGCAAGAGAGGAAATCCTAAGAACAATTTTTGGACCATTCTGTACACAGGGAATCTGGATGCAAAGAAAATCCCAAGACTTATACAAGTACTCAGAGAAAATCTTAGACACATTTAGGAAAAGACGATTGAAATTTTACGGGCATATCCTCACGATGGGCAATCAGAGACTGACCAAAATGATTCTTAACCTTGCCCTGTGAATGAAAGTTCAAGACACCTTGCTCCTTGAAATTAGAAAAGATCTACAGGAAGTAGGAATCACAGATGACATTGTAATAGACAGAGCTAAATTCAGAGAATTAGTCGATAATCACCGCTTTGCAGACCATCCAAGTACTATCACCAATAAAACCTGGTCAGAAGATCGCAAGCCACAGCGAGAAGATGAAGAGATTTTGGGAGAATAGAAAGGTAGGCCTAATGCCATCAGATAAATAAGTTCAGTCGCGCTCCTTAGTCAGGCATGACGAAGAAAGAATAATAATAATAATAATAATAATAATAATAATACTGTAATAATAATAATAATAATAATGGTATTGATTTGATGTCCCTTTTAACAACTGCGGCTTTGTGAGACGCCGGAGTGCCGGAATTGTTCCCCGAAGGGGATCTTTAACGTGACAGTAAATCTACTGGCACATCTCCCTCGCATTTCCGCACCCTCAAACGCCAACTGACTGCGCCAGGATTCGATCTTGCAACCTTGGGCATCGCTGAGCCAAGCAGCCAGTCTATATCAAAGAAATGCCTCGACAACTGTTGCAATATTTTCTGTTACCTTGCTTATACATTGGAGCGATTAATGCCTTTGTCCAGTTACCTTTCCTAAATCCCATGCAGGGACAGATGACCTCGTAGTTCTGCCCTTTAAAACAACAATAACTAACTAAATCCCATGCCAAATTATTATCGTGTGTTGCCTTAATAAACGAAATTTGTAATGCTTTTCAGTCGGTCAACACGATTGTACCCAATTGTAATGGGTGTTATTCCCAAAACCTGAAAAAAACTCCTCTCGGCATGCCGGAAGGCGGAGGTAGATTTCACCGGGCAAACTAGGGGATAGACTATAATAGGCAAAATATGCAGGTTTTCGTAGGAGGATCAGACCTCATTTATTGCGAGAAAGCATTTTACAATTGGAGGTTAATTATGCAAGGTTTGGAACTGATGTGAAACAATCTAACAGTCTGTTACTTCTTCACGAAAAATTTTATCTCCCGCAGAGATGTTGGTTGGTTCCTCAGTTTAGGGGCTGCGACAACGTGGTCATGTAACCCCGTGTACATTGGGTGTGTGTAGAATCTGTCTGATAAACGGTGTTAATTGTGATGACTGTACTAGTCTGTAATGCAGGTAAGGTCAGCAGACGGTCAATTTTAAGTAGTAGTACCTAATTTTGTACCAAATACTACCGTCAACGACACCTAGCTGTGAACTTGGCTGCTAGATGCCACCGCAACCAGCAACTTGCAACGAACGTTGTAACTTCCCCTCCGAAGGAAAGCATGCTGAGGGATTTTTAGCGCTCTTAGAAAATCCGGCGACTTTGGCCGGCTTTGAACCAGCGACCTTGGGTTCAGCATGCTACCAGTTAGCCGCTTCCCACATAGTCAGATGGAACAAGAAGTTCCGTGACGAACTAAAGAGCCTACTTTTCTTAAAATTAAGATTCATGCTAATGATTAAGCTACAGTATATGAACCTATCTAGAATAATGACGAAATTAAGTTGGTAATATCGAAATGTCTTAATTAGTTCGAAATACTGTATACTAGGCATAATGTAGCCTGATAGATCAATACAGTTGGCAGCCCTGGTGACTGAATATATTCTTAATTCCATCTCTTAAGGTACAGAATACAAAATGTGGTTGAAGTCCAAAGGACGTTACATGGAGTTAGACATTGGATCTATCAGTACACGTAAAAGCATGTTGGCAACAATGTCATGCGTGTGCTGGTCAGAAATAATCTGAAATATTATTATATATTTTTGTGCCAATTTTGGATGAAATCCATTTGTTAGTATAGAAGTTACATGTATTTTAAAATTGGAGCAATCATCAGACATAGAATCATGCTGGCAGCACTGACTTATATTAATTACTCCAAATTAATCTAGAATGTCAGGTGCTATACGTGTGCAAAGTATAAGGCTGTTGGCTTGCATACATTCTGATATATTGATATTAGGGTAAAAAATATAGACACCATTTATTAACAGTTGGCAGCCCTGATTGCTCTTAAGAATACTTATAGTCATATCTGTTATGTTACAAATAGCGCATACGAAATTTGGTTGAAATCCAACTGACAGTATAGAAGTTACATGTATTTAAAAATTGGTCCTATCAGCAGGCTTAGAATCATGTTGGTAGAACTGACGTATATAAGTTACTCCAAATTAATGTAAAATGTCAGGTAATATACGTGTGCATAGTTTAAAGCTGTCGGCTTGCATACTTTCTGATATATTGGTATTTGGATAAAAAATAGAGAGAGCAATTATTAACAGTTGGCAGCCCTGGTGGCTCTTAAGAATAAGTTCTGGGTAACACGCCTTCGTACATTAAGGATTCCACACACTTCGTGGAAAAGTTAAAAGCTATAACACTTCAGCCGGGTGATATTCTAGTGAGTCTCGACGTGGTGTCTCTGTTTACGAGAGTACCTATTGATGGTGTTATGTCTCTCATTAATGGCTTTTTTCCTGAAGACATCACAAGACTTTTTTTAATCACTGCATGACCTCCTCCTACTTTCTATGGAATGGGAATTTTTATGAGCAGACTGATGGTGTGGCCATGGGTAGTCCTCTCTCTCCTGTTGTGGCTAATTTCTTCATGGAGAACTTTGAAGAGAAAGCTTTGTCGTCGGCTCCTTTCAAACCGAAGATTTGGTGTCGTTATGTGGATGACACGTTCGTTGTTTGGACGGAAGGTGAGGAAAATCTTGGCCATTTCCTGGATCACCTTAATCTCCAGCACCCTTCTATTTGTTTCACCATGGAAAAGGAATCTGACGGCAAAATACCTTTTTTAGATGTTCTCGTCACCAAGAAAGAGGATGGATCTTTAGGACACAGCGTTTTTCGTAAGCCAACACACACCAATAGATATCTCCACGCAAGTTCTCACCATCACCCTGCCCAGAAACATGGTATCCTTACAACTCTAACTACCAGGGCTAGGAGGATTTGTGAAGTGTCTTCTTTACAAGAAGAAATTAACACCCTGCGAACCACCTTTTAGAGAAACGGTTATAGCAAGGCTTTGATTTCTACGGTTCTGAAACCAACAAATAATAATAGGACGTCAGTTGAGAAAAGAGATGTAAGAGGAACTGCTTACCTTCCGTACATTCATAACACAACGGATCGTATTGCTAAAATCCTACGTCGGTACAACATACGGACTGTATTTGGAACTTCTGTTAAGATTAGGCAACTCCTGCGACCAACTAAGGACAGTTTGCCTAAATTGCAACAACCGGGTATCTACAGAGTTCCCTGTACTTGTGGCAAGGTTTACATCGGGCAGACTTCGAGAACAATATGCACTCGCATTAAGGAACATAATAGATGTATCAGGCTCATTCAACCTGATAAATCAGCTGTTGCCGATCATGCTTTAACACCTGGCCATGATGTCATGTTCCAAGGAGTGGATGTTCTTGCCCGTATAAAGCAATATCGTCCCAGAATCATCAGGGAGGCGGTTGAAATACGTAAACACCCAGATAATTTCAACCGCGACACCGGCTACAATCTCAGTGAATCCTGGCTACCTATTATCAGAACCCTGAGAAAGTAATTCACTGCTGCTTTCCGTTGTCCCTAACATGGGGCTATAATGGCGTCCATCTTTGGGCACCTTCTATATGTTCTTCGTTGCTTTCTCTTAGCTACATTGTCGTATTCCAGATTATTCCTGACGATGAAAGACATGGTTTCTTTCGAAACGCGTCGAATATTAGTATAATAAAACACGGCATAAGCCCAAAATTCAACATTATGAATAAGAGAGATATGATTAATGTTTCCCGAAAAACCCACTTTTTTCCACCCCTTTGGTCAATGGTTGGTGCTATCAAGAAACTTATTTGACATAAATTTTTTGCACTTATCCGACACATATTATGAACTTTGAATGGATTCGATATTTCACGTATTAAAAGAGTTATAGCGAAATTTCACTTTTTCGAAAAATCCCCCCATTTTCACCCCCTTCGACCGATTTTGCCCATTAACGAACTCGACCGAGATTTTAATGGGATACTTATTATGTAAAAAATTCAAAGTGATTGGGGCAAAATTACGGCAGTTATCGTGTCCACAAGAAACATATATGTACATATATAAAACTATATATACATAAATTATATATAAACTTTTGAACTGACGGTGATTTGGGGGTCTGGGGGATGTGAAACGCGAAGAAATGTCGAAATTTTCCGGAAGTCGAAACATGGTACCCATTGCAATAGTTAAGAAATCTACCTAAAAATACATGAGATTAATAATAAACCAAGGGTTTATAGCTAAAGCCATGCGCGGATGCGGATATCCGCAAAATATTCTCCATGCGGATATAGTTTGCATGGTTGTGTGGATAGCGGATAAGCTGCGGATAATGTTTGGAGTAAATTTGCGGATAGTTTTTAGAATACAATCCGAACTTGTTGAATATCATTACTAGGACTTGGATGTTTATGATAGACTCATATTTTAATGGAATTACCGTTTCCCGAAGGATACAGAAAATTTACTTTTCCGAATGAGCGTGATAAACTGATAAGGTGATAACACATTATCAAATTTAAAAAAAAGATCTGGTTAGCTCAATTCAATTGCCAGTGTTTTGGAAAAGAGAGCTAGTCGCTCATAGTACATTGGCATTGCTCATGGCATCATTTGAGTGGCCTTCACAGTATGTACTAGCCAAGTGTCTTGGTGAGGTGTACCATACCAACTGACGAGCCCAATGGTACACCGGGGAGAAACACTGGCAATTGAATTAAGCTAACCGGATCAACTTTTCATTTTTTATTTTTTTTTTAATTTTATAATGTGATATAATATTTTTCATTTTTTGTTTTTTCCATGAAAAATGTAAGATTATTATTTACGCTAATCTCATTCAAATTATGTCATTAAGCATAATTAACACTCCGAACTGAAGAGGGTTGCAATTCCAGCTGTATAACATTCATTTTAAACATAGCACTTGACATACAAAGCCTAAGGGAACCACTTTCTCCTCAAATGTCTAAATGTGTTGCTTTAATACTTTATGCTCTATCTAATTGAAAATATTATTGTAATGCCAGTGGATTCAGATAACAAACATGCGGATGCGGTGCGGATGTGAATAACAGTCGTGTGGATGCGGAGCTAATGCGCATAACAGTCGTGGGATGCGGTTAACGCTCTGTATATCCGCGAAGGGCTCTATTTATAGTCTAGTGAAGTTATTAGTCTCATGTAATGTTTTCATTACAATTGGGTGCACACGTGTTGACCGATTGGAAAGGATTCAATTTCGTTTTACAATTCGATTATCCTATGCAACAATTTCATCCCTGTTTTCTCATCATACTTTACCATTTCTGGCCGAATTTCATCTACCCCAAACGCTTTGTCACACTGTAGGTTATTTACCACCCTCTCTACTTCCTCAACCATGATCCTGTTTCCGTCCATATTCTCCTCCTGCATAATCTTAAAATCTGCCACATTGCCAGACAAGTCTCCATTTACATTTAGCAAGTTTTCAAAGTATTCTCGCCAGCTTCTCAGTGCTTCACCGGCATCTAAAATGAATTTAGCTAAATAATCAAAAACACCACTCATTTCTCTTTTTCCTCCATTTATACGACTCTTTATTCTACAGTTGTCTACCCCTTATTAGTCCCGTTTTCCAACGGGCTCGGGGATGAGATACGATGAACCACGTGGCTGATAGATTCTACGGCCGGATGCCCTTCCTGACGCCAACCACACGAGAGAAGTTAATGAGAGATGAAATGAATCAAGATGAATGAAAGTTCAATTTCAAGTAGTTCCAACTTTGGCTACCAGACGCCACTGCTACTAACACCTAGCAGCGAACGTTGGAACTTGAATAGAGCGTTTCCTAACCAGCCAAAAATAACTTACAAATTTTGCTACACACCACCAATATTCTTTTACATGCCATAAATCTATGTGACATGGGACCGCCGGCTTTACTTCCCCTCCGAAGGAAGGCATACTGAAGGATTATAACGCTCTTCAAAATCCGACGACTTTTGAACCCGTGACCTTGGGCACAGCAGTTCAGCATGCTACTGACTACGCCACCGAAGCCGCTATTTATACGATTCTTTATAACACTCCAAAAATGTTTTACTGCCACTTGACCTAACGTTTCTAATTTATCTCCAAGTTCCTCTTATGATTTCCTTTTGGAAATGTATCAGATATCCTGAATCTACCCAATTCTCACTTCCATACAGCAAGATCGGTCTAAATACTGAGCGATGTAGTTTGCTTTAATGTTACACAAAGTTATCAAATCATTACCGTACCGTTGAGCTATTTTATTAGCATGTATTATTGTATCGTCAGATTAGTTATGAATTTTCTGACTGATTGAGTAATATTATTTTCATGGCTACACTTAGAGCTTACGAGCTCCTTTACAGTAGCACCCTACATACAATAGGCTTATAAACATAGTACCGACTGGCCGCGGTGGCCGAGAGCGCTAACGCGCTACCTCATGTCTCGCTGGCATCGGGAGAGCGTGGGTTCGAATCCCACCTCGGCCGTCCTGAAAATGGTTTTCGTGGTTTCCCATTTTCACTACCAGGCAAATGCCGGGACGGTTCCGATTTCCTTTCATTCTCCCTTCCCTGACCCGTCCCGAAAAGAAAAATACATGGCCATTGGCTGCATTAATAAAATTATTATTATAAACATAGTACCTTCGTTAAAATTAGAATCATCGTATAATATCATATCAATTAAATTTGTATAATATCTTATATTATATAATCCAAAATTGACTCATCATCTCAGCGCTGTAACCACTAGACCTAGAAAGCTGAAATTTTGCATGTTGGTTGACCCTAGGTTGTAGGCGCTCAATAAGAAACGGTTTTTGAAAATTCAATTTGTAAGTGAGTTTTTTAGGCCCTTTGGCACAAAGATCGGATTTAGCTCATTTTAAGCCGCCAGATACGAGAAACAATACTCGGAGGTCCTGTAGGGACCCCGAAACACACTTTTTAAGGTCATAAAATGAACGGTTTCGGAGATATTCCCAAAAACTGTGTTCCCTCTGAGAAACAGATCAACGTTACTATGGCAACCGCTGCAATTTCGCAGAACTGGAATAGTTTTCTGGCAATATCTCGAAAACCATTCGTTTTAGGGCCTTAAAACGCGGGGTCCGTGTTCCACTTCGTAATTAGAAGTGGAAACCACGAACATTGATCCTCGCATTGATACGCGTAAAACGAGATATCGCCCAACTTTCTACGAGCAAATCGACTTCGTCAAGGCTCATCTCTTATATATAATCCAAAATAGACTCATCATCGCAGCGCTGAAACCACTAAACCTAGAAAGATGAAATTTTGCATGTTGGTTGATCCTAGGTTGTAGGGGCTCACAAAGAAACGGTTTTTGAAAATTCAATTTGTAAGTGAGTTTTTTCGGCCCTTTGGCACTGAGCTTGGACAAACGGTACAAAGATCGGATTTAGCTCATTTTAAGCCACCAGATACGAGAAACAATACTCGGAGGTCCTGTAGGGATCCCGAAACACACTTTTTAAGGTCCTAAAATGAACGGTTTCGGAGATATTCCCAAAAAACTGTGTTCCCTCTGAGAAACAGATCAACGTTACTATGGTAACCGTGCAATTTCGCAGAACTGGAATAGTTTTCTGGCAATATCTCGAAAACCGTTCGTTTTCTACATATTTGGTTGTATGACATTTTGTAGTACCTCCAACGATTACGCCTCAGATTGCCATGAAAGCATACATTTTGGAGTCCTCTTTTGCACATTTCAGCACATTCTTTTCGTTTGTCCGTACTTGTATGACAGAAAGGATCGTGAAAAATCGTATGCTATTTGCCACATATATCTCCCATATGCATGCCAAATGTCATGATCCTAGCCGCCTCGTAAGTAGGTCAAAGAGGTAATGAATATGTGAGGAATGTACAGATCTTATATCTCTACATGAACTGTTTTATTTATAGTGGTGGTTTGTGGGGTCTGAAACAAAGCGTGATTTTGAGTCAAATTTTATACTCTTTGTGTCGGTTATTGTATGTGAGTATTTGGATTTTTACGCTGTTTTACAATGTTTTTGCGCGGTAAGCTTTCTTACTCTTTATATATTTGTTTTTTGTTAACTGAATATTTCTGTTGACCAATATTTATATGCTTTTTGTCGGTTTTTATCATGATCAACAACCCAAATTCACAGACTAATGTGTCGAAGCCTACCGACTGTCACATTAGTTTATTTAGTTTTTATAATTAATCTTACTGGTGAATTGGATAAACTTATTTCAATAAAGTTGGTATTTTGGCTTTCACGACCAATGAAACCCCGCCCAAATACGGCGTAAAACTAGAAATGTTGCTGAGTTTTAATTGCTTGGCCCTGAAATTCAATATTATACAATCATTTTAAGCCTTTATAGGGAGGTGAAAGACATTTGAGCGTTTAGTTCCCGCAGTAAAGTGCCGGAGGTATTCTAGATAAGAAATGAGGTAGCGCCCACTTTGCTACTCCTTTGGTAGTCCACAAATGGACAATAAGAGCTCGCTGATGAGCCATCTCGGAGTTACGAGGCGAAACCTAGCACAAGAATCAGCAACTTAGAAAATTTGCTGTGATTAAGTAAGAACGATGTATCGTTGTTTAAGACGTCACATTAACGATCACATAAAATCTCACGCTTCCATTCAGTGGTATGCTATAATAGTCCAGTCAATAGAGGCTCAAAAAGGGGGTTCACCTTACATCAGATGCGGGATCGTTTTTCATTTTTTGATGTTGTTTAGGACCATTAGGTAGTCATTAATCCAAGTTTCCGTCATCCCCACCCCCTTGCTTCGTCCACCATCTTGAAAAAACTATCAGAAATCGGCACTTTTTCCAGTTTTTGGCCTCTAGCTCATTCCCAGTTCATTTGTTTGAAGATATGTTTAAATAAGAAAATGTAGATTACTAAATTTCCAACAACGCTGATGGAGAAGATTTTTAGTAGGACCAAGCATATTCCAGCTACGAGAAGGCGAAAAAGGTCAAAAATTGGCTATTCGGCAAATTTTTCACTTTCGCTCCACGTTCCATCGCAAAAACCGGGTGAAGACTAGATCTCAGCAAAACGTTTATTGAATGAAAGTTGTAGAGAATTTAATTTCCTTGGAAACTCGTGTATCAATAAAACAATTACGAGCTATGGGTAGGAGTAGGGGGTAAATTTAAGAAAACTAGTGGAAATGCGTTTTTTGTGATTCAGCCCCGGAGCGCCGTGTTGGTGACAGTTTTTCGTTTTCATTATATTACAACCATTTTTTGAACACAGCAGTGCATCTAAATAATATTGTAACCACTTTTTGTATAAATGTAGCGGCTTCGGTGGCGTAGTCGGTAGCATGCTGAGCTTCTATGCCCAAGATAGCGGGTTCAAACCCGGCCGAAGCCGTCGGATTTTTTAAGAGCGTTAAAAATCCCTCAGTATGCCTTCCTTTGGAGGGGAAGTAAAGCCGTCGGTCCCATGTCATAGATTTATGGCATGTTAAAAAACCTTCCACTAATTACACCTGTGTGAAGCAAAATTGTATAGGTTAGGAATGTAAACAACGCTCTCAGGTTTCTACGTTAATTGCCAAGAGCCGACTGCGGTGGCGTCTAGTAGTCTAGTTCTGAACTAGGCCTAGTAGTCATTGACGGTGGCGTTTGGCGGCAAAAGTAGGAACTATTTGAAAAATTCAAAGTTGCAGTTCTTACTTGAATTAAAAAACAGATACACACACTATTACAGCCATCACATTTAACACCGGTTATCAGACAGATTCTACACACACCCAAAGTACACGGGGCTACATGACCGCTTTGTCGCAGCCCCTAAACTAAAGAACCAACCAACCAACCAACCATGTATAAATGTAACCACACACATACACTCACACTCTCTCACACACGCATATATAATTGAATCGGTCATTGTTAGAAGGCACTAAGTCATTTTTGTAAGAAATGAGAAAATTGACAAAAACTGTTTCTCTCACTTAATTGTAAAGCAGATGTCCAACAGCTCAGCTCTGGGTTCAGTACTATAACATGGTAACTCTTGTGAAGAAATTTATACAAGCAGAGAGGATGGTTAGCTTTCAACTCCACTTGGACACTATCCAGATGATGATACCATTTTTCCATGCTGCTGGACAATGGCAATATGCAAAAAGTGCGCACTTGTACCTTCAAGAATTGTCCTGTTTGGAAGACAGAATGAATCCTACCGGGTTCCAAAAATTTACAAAAGAAGTTTATTTCACAATCCGAAGGTCAGACAAATTTTGGTCAGGCGTTTGGACTGACATGACAATCGAACAGAAACTCAAGAAAGATATGCAAGTTGGAGGTGGCTTGACTAGTGGAAGGGGAATGACAGATAGTACATTGTTGAAGTGAACTCTTGGAATGACTTCTCTTCAGGATATAACTTAGATCAACAAATGGAGCAGTACACTGAAGTTACAGCATTATCTTCAGAACAACATGTGGAGCTGAGGCCCAGCAGGATCACGCGGGACGAACAAGATGTACAACGGCTGCTCGAATGGTTTTCAAAACACCCCCCTTTCCATGAAGCAGAGGAAATTATGAGCATCAGCTCTGGTGTAGTTGGAAGTGAGCAGGTGAACTGCTACAAGGCCCAGCATGTCGGTATGACTGGACTCTCAAGAATAGTGGGAACAACCTTCGGTGAAGTGTCCATCAAAAAGGACAAAGTGATATCTTTAGCAGATAACAAGAACATCTTGAAAGTTGGGGAGAAGAAGATTGCTGTGGACCCACTCACACTCTATCACAGCAAAATCAACCCAGGACGACCTTGAGGAATACCTCTCTTATGAGCTTGCACCGTACCCTATGTCGTTGTTCGACGAGAATGGCATGCGCAAGGGCACAAAGTCTGCTTTATATGCAGCGTTCACACCCCTGCCCATAGATTTCGAGCTCCCCTCAAATCACCTCACTGTCATCGATGGTGGGCATCTGCTCCACAAAGTTGTGTGGAATCGAAATTCGACTTTTGGGCAGATTTGTGCCGATTATACCAAGTACATCCACCAGAATTATGGGACAGTGGTGATGGTCATCTTCGACGGGTACCCAGAGAATCTTCTGATGAGTACCAAGAATGCTGAAAGAGCAAGAAGGCGCAAGCTGAACGCCTCCGCAGATGTGATATTTGATGAAGCCACAGTCAACACAACTCCTCAAGACAAATTTCTGTCCAATAAGAGCAATAAAAACGATTTGTTGCCCTCCTCAGAACAACACTTGAAGCGTCCAACGTCATGAACAAGCAAGCTGAAGAGGATGCTGACGTGCTCATTGTGACCACTGCAACATCGATGGCTTCTTCGTACGACGCTGTAATTATTGTGGGAGAAGACATCGATTTATTAGTCATCCTCACTGGGACAGCAAACACGATGAACAACGTGTACCTTAAAAAACATGAAGAGGCAATTCACCTGACGTCATGTACTCCCCCTCATCAATTATGTATGACTTCGCCGAGAACCTGCTGCTCATCCACGCCATCAGCGGGTGTGACACAACGTCAAACATTTATGGGTTCGGTAAAACCAAATTTTGTTCCCTGTTCCGGAGGAATCCATTATTGTTGGAGATAAGTGATGTCTTCATGGACCCAGAAGCCACATTAGAGGACATCTCCAAAGCAGGAGAGCAAATATTGGTCGTCCTCTATGGTGGGGAAATCGACTAATCACTTTCTGACCTCCGACACACAAAATTTGTTGCCACCACGACAAACTTGAACCTGGAAAAGCTGCCCCCAACCTCCGATGCAGCGCAATACCACTCCTTGAGAGTATACCACCAAGTGATGTCCTGGATGAGCAGGAAGAAAGACCCGATTATCTTTGGCTGGACAAGAGGAAGCAGGGGCTTGATTCCGACAACAACCACCAGAGATGCTGCTCCTCGTTCCCTGCTGAAGACGGTATCATGCAGGTGTGTCACCGGCTGCTCCGCAGCATGTGGATGCAGAAAAACCGGTCTGCATTGCTCCACTTTCTGCAAATTCTGCTGCGGCAGAAAGTCCTGCGACAACCGTCCCTTGATAGCCGCTGACGAGGAAGAGGAAAACATCGACGACCCGTCCATACCATTCGACGAAGACCCTGCCGAAGCGTCAGCCCTCCCGACCCCCCTTGCGAAACGTCTCCGGTTACTGTAGCAACCCCCCACCCCCCATCTATTTTAAAGTTTTTATTTTAGTGTGTTCATTATTCCCTAATAATTAATATGTAAATAATTAATATATAAAACGCATTGTATTGCAATCTATATTTTGTAAATAGGCTAGACACTAAATTTTTTAAATGAATGTGTAACGAATTTGTTCTCTCCCATCTATTCATATTTATACAAAAAATGGTTTAAATATGATTTAGATGCACTGCTGTGTTCAGAAAATGGTTGTAATATAATGAAAACAAAAAACTTTCACCAACACGGCGCTCCAGGGCTGAATCACAAAAACGAATTTCCTCTAGTTTTCTTAAATTCACCCCCACTCCTACCCATTGCTCGTAATGATTTTTTTGATACATGAGTTTCAAAGGAAATTAAATTCTCTACAACTTTCATCAAATACACGTTTTGCTGAGATCAAGTCTTTCCCCTGTTTTTGCGATGGAAAGTGGAGCGAAAGTGAAAAATTTGCCGAATCGCCAATTTTCGCCCCTTTTCGCCTTTTCGTAGCTCGAATACGCTTGGTCTTGAAAAAAAACCATTTCATATGAAAGTTGTTGGAAATGTAGTAATCTACATTTTCTTATTTGGACATATGTTCAAACAAATGAACTGGGAATGAGCTAGAGGCCAAAAACTGAAAAAAGTGCCGATTTCTAACGTTTTTTTTCAAGATGGCGGACGAAGCAAGGGGGTGGGGATGACGGAAACTTGGATTAATAACTATCTAATGGTCCTAAACAATATCAAAAAATAAAAAACGATCCCGCATCTGATGTAGGGTGAAGTTCGTCTATTGACTGGACTAGAAGTGATCGTTGAGTTAATCGTCAGTGTTGACAAATGGAACAGTACATTAACGGGGCAAACTGTAAATTTTAACAAGAAGTTCCGTGACGAACTAAAGAGCCTACTTTTCTTAAAATTAAGATCCATGCCAATGATTAATGCACAGTATATGAACCTATCTAGAATAATGATGAAATTAAGTTGCTAATATCGAAATGTCTAATTAGTTCGAAATATAGCTGGTATAATGTAGCCTAATAGAACACTACAGTTGGCAGCCCCGGTGACAGAATATATTCTTAGTTCCATCTCTTAAGGTACAGAATATAAAATGTGGTTGAAGTCCAATGGACGTTACATGCTGTTAGACATTGGATCTATCAGCACGCGTAAAAGCATGTTGGCAACAATGGCATGCGTGTGCTGGTCAGAAATAATCTGAAATATTATGATACCTTGTTGTGCCAATTTTGGATGAAATCCATTTATTAGTATGGAAGTTACAT
The DNA here is from genome assembly GCA_946902985.2 of Meconema thalassinum. Lineage (NCBI taxonomy): Eukaryota > Metazoa > Arthropoda > Insecta > Orthoptera > Tettigoniidae > Meconema > Meconema thalassinum. The sequence continues at coordinate 272,146,438 of OX336390.1, read as the reverse complement.
GTATTTTAAAATTGGACCTATCAGCAGGCATAGAGTCATGTTGGCAGCACTGACTTATATTATTTACTCCAAATTAATCTAGAATGTCAGGTGTTATACGTGTGCAAAGTATAGAGCTGTTGGCTTGCATACTTTCTGATATATTGATATTAAGGTAAAAAAAAATATAGGCAGCATTTATTAACAGTTGGCAGCCCTAATTGCTCTTAAGAATACTTATAGTCATATCTGTTATGTTACACATAAGTTAGCACATACGAAATTTGGTTGAAATCCAACTGATAGTATAGAAGTTACATGTATTTAAAAATTGGTCCTATCAGCAGGCTTAGAATCATGTTGGTAGCACTGACGTATATAAGTTACTCCAAATTAATCTAAAATGTCAGGTACCATACGTGTGCATAGTTCAAAGCTGTCGGCTTGCATTCTTTTTGATATATTGATATTTGGATGAAAAAAATAGAGAGAGAGAGCAATTATTAACAGTTGGCAGCCCTGGTGGCTCTTAAGAATACGCTCAGTCATATCTGTTTGTGTACACATATTACATTCAATATTTGGTTGAAATCCAATTGATAGTGTAGAAATTATATGCATTTAAAAATTGGACCTATCAGAAGGCTTAAAATTATTTTGGCAACACTGTCATGTATGGCCTCCTGGATATTAAACTGAAATAGTATTATCTACATGTGTGCCAATTTTGGAATAGCTCCCATGCATACCTTCCAAGATATCCAACATGAAGCTCAAATTTCTAGTGCGTTTTTTCAGCAGTTGGTAGCACTGACATTTTCAAATACGGGCTTGAGATATTCCGGTATACATCTTTACTCATACTAAATTTGGTTTCGATTGCTGCAGCCGTTTAGGAGTTGATAGGGGTGGGGGTGGGGGGAGGGTGACAGACAGAAGGACAGACAGACAGACAGACACATTTTCCCGGATCGATCTCATACGTCTACTTTTTCCTCATTTTTGCAAAATGTGAAAAGTAGGCTAAAAATCTGCTCTGTTCGAATACAGTACTCCGTAAATTCATATCCGGCAATTTCAACTGAGGTGTTCTCTGTTGTAATACTAACGAGTATATTCAGCTTTTGTTTATAGGATAGTCCTGGGTGTAGGTTATTGCACTTACATGTCACTCATTGTTTAATTTCAGTCCTTCCATTTGGTTACTTCAAAGAGCTTTATTTAACTGGTATCTCAGTTTTGCTTCTTGTGTTATCGATGACTTGAAAATGAAAATCCACAGCCTGCTTCCAGTCTCCGACCGGGTCAGGAATGGAATGAATGAAGCCCCCATCTAGCGGCGAGGATATGAAGTGTGCCGGCTGCCGAGGCCTGACGCACTCCTCTGGGGCAATGATGAAATGAATGACAGATGAAATGAAATGATAGTGGAGAGTGTTGCTGGAATGAAATTTTGACAGGGAAAACCGGAGTACCCGGAGAAAAACCTGTCTGCCTCCGTTTTGTCCAGCACAGATCTCACAAGGAGTGACCGGGATTTGAACCACGGACCCAGTGGTGAGAGGCCGGCGTGCTGCCGCCTAAGCCACGGAGGCTTTTATCGATGACTTAAAGTGTTCAAATTATTATTTAGTTTCGAAGACTAACATGGTTCACTTTCTACTTCATCAATGTCACGGAAAGCAATCAAATCACTACTATTGAGTTGTTTTAATACTATTTATTCCGGTTCCGCTGGTTGTCTGCTAGGTAGTAAGGCTGATTGGATTCTCATAACGTACCGCCGTTAGGTTATGTGGGTAGATAACCACAAAAATCCATGGCAGCGCTATATTGAGGCGTACTAGGCAAGATGAGGAGTGAGGTAGTTTGTCATTGCTTTCCTCATTGAATCAGAACAGCAGTAACTAACCCTATGAGTAGAACCTTTCACAGCATCCACAGGCACTGACTGCGCCCTGAATGGCATTACTAAGCACCACCCATACCTCAGTAGCTTCCATATAATCACAGCCATGAGTGAGACTGAGACATAGGTGAAAAGCCACATTTTACTCTAGCCTGTGCCAACAGACAAATGCAAATGTACTGCAATCATCAAGAGATGCCAAATGGATTTAGTTGGTAACATGGAAATAACATAACTACGTTATGACTCTGTGTATATATGAATGATTTAGGCCAGCAAGTACTAAAAGCCGTTCGAAGAACGGGTACTTAAGCTAGTCTTATTATATAATACGCTAAGGTGTATGTTTCACAAAACTCAAGCTCCTAAACGAGAGGGATTTAGAAAGTGTGGTTTGTGCCAAAATCTTCCAAATCGTCCCAATAGTACAGGAAAAATCTTTCATTTCTTGATAAGTCAAAGGAAATATATTTATTTGTTTATAAAGTGCTTTTAAACAAATAAATAAGACGATAACCCCTGCAGAACTATGTCGCGTCCAGCCCGCACAGTGCTATCAACCGGGTCGACAAGTGGGTTCACGACCGGGGTTTTCGTTTTTCAGCAGCGAAAACCTCCGTCGACCACTTTTGTCGGCTCCGGAGGCAACATTTACACCCTGAACTACATCTCAGGGATGCTGCGTTGCCGTTGGTTGACACTTACCGCTTCCTGGGGCTCCATTTTGATAGCAAATTAACGTGGCAGCACCATATACGGCAATTGAAAATGACGTGTCTCAGGAAACTGAACATGCTCAAGTTTCTTAGAGGCACTACGTGGGGGGCTGACCGTGCGGTGCTGCTACGGTTCTACCAAGCCCTCGTCCTGTCGCGGCTAGACTATGGTTCTGCATACGGTTCAGCAAGGCCGGCAACCTTGAAAATGCTGGACAGTATCCACCATAATGGCGTTAGGCTGGCTCCCGGTGCCTTCCGGACCAGCCCGATACCCAGCCTACTCGCCGAATCGGGTGTTCCACCTTTAAATTATAGACGCCAACATATGCTTTTAACGTATGCTGCCAATGTGCGTCAAATGCCGCAACACCCGACCTATCAAGCTCTCTTCGGTACCCAAAACCACTAGGGGTACGCCAACCGGCCTCGTGCCACTCGGCCGGTTGGTATTAGACTTGATAGCTCGTGTACTGACATAGGAGTGGCTGTAGGTCCCTGTATGATCCGGACATCTAGCGAGGTGCCTCCGTGGCAAGTCCCGCGTCCGGAAATTCGGTTAGATCTGCACCGAGGTCCTAAGGTGAACACGGATGCCTCCATTTACCGGAGGCAGTTCCACAGCATAGTTCACCAATTTCCGGACGCTGGCATTCTCTACACGGATGGTTCGAAGGTGGACGAGAAGGTGGGTTGTGCTTATGTTATTGATGGTGCAAATACCAAGATCTCTTTTCCTGAGGCCTATAGTGTGTTTACTGCGGAGCTCGTTGCCATCTATGAAGCTCTGCAGTTTGCACTACAGGATGCACGAATCCACTTTCTCGTGTGTACCGACTCTTTGAGTTCGTTGCAGTCAATTGCTACATGTTTCCCGCAACACCCCCTAGTGCAGCGAATCCACGACCTACTAGCCGGGCTGTGCCACGCTGACACTCGAATCACCTTTCTGTGGCTTCCAAGCCACATGGGAATTGCGGGAAATGAGTTAGCTGATCAAGCTGCAAAAGAGGCGGTATCACTACCACCTCGACTAATGGAGGTACCCGCTAGAGATATTCGCTCTCAGTTACGCCTACAAGTTCTGGTTTTTTGGGAGAGTCAGTGGCTAGCTGACCCACTGCCCAGTAAACTGAGAGCGATCAAGGGAACTACTCGCGTGTGGCGGAGCTCCTTCCGGGCCCGGAGAGAGTCCGTCATATTGTGTAGGCTAAGGATAGGTCATACAAGATCCACCCACTCGTATCTAATGAGAAGGGAAGACCCCCCACTTTGTACCTGCGGAGCCGTTTTCACCGTGGCCCACATTTTCACCGAGTGTGTGGATCTTGCTGACTTACGAAGAAACCTTGGTTTGCAGACGACACTCAAACTTATATTAGCCGATGACGCGGTGGCTGCTGATCGCGTTATCCGCTTTATAAGTGAGAGTGGGTTAGGGCCAGCAATCTAAATTTTCCAGTGAACATAGACTCAACGACTTGTTCGTTTTTGAATGATAATGTTTTGTTTTTTCCGTAATTTTTGTTTATTTTTATAATTTTTATTTTTATTTAATTGTTTGTTTTTGTTTTATTAATGTTTGGTCTTTTTAAATTTAGATGTCCACCTCAAAATTTTAAATTCAATTCAAAATTTGTATTCTTTAATCTGTGTTAAGAGGAGCAGATGACCTCGTAGTTCCACCCATTAAAACAACAATAACTAACTAACTAACAGCCCGCACAGTATTGGAGCAGGGAGGGTAGTCTGTACACATGGGGTGCACACAACCCATTATGCGAGTGTTCTCGCACGGATCCACTAGGACCTAGTATTATAAAATATTAAAAATAAAATAAACGTAGTTTTTCGTTTAGCCTTGCAATGCTATGAGCCTCATTACAAGCCATATTTCATACTGCTACGTTTACAAAATTAACAACACCTATAGTTAGAACGGTCAGATCAGATTAAAACTCCGTATACACGTTAACAATAAGTTCCTTCAAGACGTATTAAGGTCGCATTACGATCTGATTAATACTTTTAATGTAATGATCTTTCTAAGTGAGCGCTCCGTTAGACTTGGTAAAAAAAAACGGCATTTATTTTTTGTTCAATCAGCTATAAAATTTTAACGGGTTATAAAACAAATGTTTTCTCTACATAACTAAACGCAGAATAATGTAAAGTTAAGTTTGATGTAGCTTGTTTTTATGTAAGACTACTGGTAACGTTTTTATTGAAGTCAAAACTCGAGTATCTATACTTTTTTCCCAGACTAGTAGAGAGCAACATCAAGGATAGGCTACGTATTTGTGTAATAACTTTTGCCCGGTCCGGTAAATACCAAAGGCCGTTCGAAGCTAATCGCTAAAGAAAAGTGGCTACGCATTTACGATTCATGATCTCTTATGAGGAGTACCGGTGTTTTAATGTTACTGTGCTGTCTAACTGTGTGTCTATCTAACAGCCATAGCTCGTTGTCACTCGAGCTATCGAGTTAAAATTCACAGTAGTCAACAATTAAATTGGAAGAAAAAGCGTGAACAATTTGTGCAAAACAAATCTTGAAATTTAAATGGATCTATGAATGTAGTATAGATTCACTGTATTTATTGGACCCATAAAAAGTATTTGACTTTTTTAAAATCTTCCAGTAAAATATAACTATTCATTAAACGTTTATACTTCCGTTACTCAGCTGCTTCAAATAGCGTTGTCTATTTATTCGAAGTCGTCATGCATCGTAATATTTTATTGTCAACAGCAGATCAATCGGCAGAGACAACATGAAACGTTGCCAAAATATGAAAGCTTACTTAAGCCTATATAAAACAGGCATGGTGACGATCATAGGTTGAATGCTTTTATTTTTAATGGGTCGTCGTCAAGAAGCTTGAATGCATGGCCATGCTCAGCGACTACAATAGGCTCACTCTCTGCAACTGGAGCTCCGACTCTGTCATCTTGACTCCGTTCAATGTGCTCCATCCTTCCACTATTATTAAATGATTGTTTTTATTTTCTAGTTGCAACTTGTTGTGGGTGGTACGAACGCTTATAGTGCAGGACAGTTTTGAAGTGTACTGGTATACTGGAGACTTTAAATCCTGTCTTCTCCTACCTCTTTGCTTTCTACAAAAAGCTTTTCCTGCTGCCGTTTTTATTTAATTGCTATGAAAATTTTCGTAGTTGCAGTGATATAATGAATTAATGAAACATACTTCGGTTTTATTTCGTTGATTGGAGTAATTCTGCCAGCTGCCAGAAAATGCCAAATGTGCTTATAACATTTGGTACTGATATCTTAAAAAATGTAGACGTTGAAAATTTAAGCTAAATTGGTGTCCCAAAGATCATGATATGACCTCATAAGGAAAAGTTATATTTGACTGTCATGTAAATGAAATTTTGAAGTAATGCTGACACAGTTTTAAAGCGGGAGCTGTTGGAGTGACTCGTTCAAACTTTTGTTCCAATAGCACTAAGTTACTATCTAACCTTACAAAAGAAAGCTGTGCACCTATCATCACAATAGCGTAAAGTGGGGTCGTTTACTTACCGGTATTTTGACGTTGCCTGCAGTAACCAAACACTTCGGCTCCTTCAAAATTTCGTGATAAGAGAACAACTCCAGAACAAGACTCCTCGACTTTCGACCACGTTTTCGTTGCTCCACGATGAACGAGTCACAACGTGCTACGAGGTCATTGTGCGAATGGAACAGATTAGTCTTTAAAAACTCGCACCTGACAGTCCACATGTCACTGCTGATTCGATCAAAGAGCACAAGTGGGGGTATGGAAGGGTGGGGGGAGAAGCAAGGAGAAAAAAGCATTCTTGAAAAGGCCTGGCCTAAGTGAGACAATGTTGGTGAAGTAACCGGTTTTTCATCAATAATAAGAGTTGAATTGGGTTAGAGAGCTTGGCTTTGGCCCGCAGGGTCCAGGGTTCAACTCCAGACCGGAACATTGAGTTTTCTTATCTCCTATGGTTAATACCCCGGGACTGGGTGTATGGGAAGTCCTCATAATCAAATCAACCTCATTAGGACGCGCAGGTCTTAAAAGACCTGCACTCGGCCTCCCAGGAGGCCACACGACATTAACTATCAAAATAAGTAGGTTTGGGTGCACGATTTAGGTAGAAGACACTGAGCATAAAAATGTTGATGGTAGACATGTTGTTGCTGTTGTTAATTCATTTTAAAGGTAGTAGTTGGGTGTGTGTTGAACTTGTCTGATAACCTGTATTTTTGTGATGACTGTAGTAGTGTGGACATTTGGGACAGGGATGAGGTAACTGCCCCGGGACTTGAAATAAGGTACGGTACTCCCGGTATTTTCCTGGAGGGAGTGTGGAAAACACGGGGAAAATCACACTCAGGATGGCCGCTGTCAGCACCGGGATTCAAACCAGCTATGTCCAAACTTGTTGCAGCTGCCCTCGTGGCCATGGTGCGCGATTTAACTAGCGCATGGTAGACATGTTGTTTCATTTGAGCATCTTGGCCATTTAGCCCCGTGTATTATTTGTATAAGTGTTATGTGAGAGAGAAAGAAAGAAAATTTCTGATAACCTGTGTTAGAGACAAATAACTAAAATAAGCGAATAACGTTTTTATGAGAAACTTCCTTTAGTCGCTTTTCAAGTAACGTTATTGACAGTAGTTCGTACCGACGTTTTGTTGTTGTTTTGTTTTGCTTTAGGTAAGAAAATATGAATATGATACGATACTATTTTAAGGCACCTTACGACTATGTTATCGGAACAATATAGTTCTTTACGGAATATGTTGTTTCTTGTAAGTGATGAGAATTACTGTATTTTGCAGATTTGTTTGTATCCTGGTGAAAAGTTACGAATCCAACTCGGTAGACCCAGACAGGCTACCGCGCCCCTTTGCACCCTACTCTGAGATCCGGACCAGCAAGAGGAATGTCACAAGTGAGTATACGATCAAGTTCAACTGGCTGTTTCACCATCAGCGTTGCCACATTTGAAAATCAAAGTCCGGGGCACACTCCTTCTTTTCTTTTAACGATTCTTGTGTTTAGTTGTGAATCTAATCATTTCACACGATAAAATAACAATTTCTTTCAATAATACTCAATTAGTTCCAGACTAAAATTAATATTAAAGCTAATCGATTTTCTTCTATCTTGGGAAATCTCACGAATGTCTTATATTTTATCTTCACCACGGAAATAACATTTCCAAGAAATTCTCATTACTGGGATGCAGTGTATTTCCTACTCGGCTTTCAGGACAATATGTAATTATTATATAGCCTATTTACCACGCACAATGTGCAATATATGTGCTTTACATCAGGCTAAATACCGGGTGAGTTAGCCGTGGTCGTTACGGCAGGACTGCTGGCAGTCGCTCACATCTGGGAGGCGAGGAGGTTCGAATCCCCCCCGCCGGCAACCTTGAAGATGGTCTTCTGTGGTTTCCCATCTTCCTTCCAGGCAAATGCCGGGGTTGGTCCCTAACTATTAGGCCACAGCCGCTACCTTCCAACTTCTCGTCCTTACATCCCAACTTTCCTCCCCAACGGTACTTGTAGCTCACCCATTGGGTGTCCGTCTCGAAGCAGCTACAAAACTGGCGAGCCGAATATGTCCTCGGACACTCCCGGCACTAAAAGCCATACGCTAAAAAAAAAAAAAAAAAAAAAAAACAGGCTAAATAACACTTAACTCAAGAATCAGAGCAAAATTGAATCAGAGAGACCGATCTCTTCTTGCATTCCATTACGTGATACGTATCGCACTGTTCTACACATAAATACCTGTACACTCCTGGCCAGCCTGGTGAAAGGATTTCCTGGCACAAATACGATGATGGAAACCGTATATCGCAAAGCGTGTCATCAGGTGTCTCAACTCGTATTCCTCTTTCACCCAATCCCTGTTGATCATTGCGTCCGTATTGTAGAAGATTTCTTCGTAGCTCTTGTAACAGTTCTTTGTATGCTGGAGCACGGAGTGTGCTGCAGATGCATTTGCAGGTCTTCTATCAAAGAGGTTTCCCGGGCTAAGACAATATATGGAAACATGTTCATATAAATCGCAACCCTCACAAGAACTTCGTTACACAGCTTTATTTTATTTCATGTGTGAACTCTGTTCAGAGCAATACATATACCTAGGTACAGTACATATCATCAGCCCCGTGTAATTGGGTGTGTATTGAACGTGTCTGATAACCTGTGTTTCTGTTAAAACTGTAGAAGTGTGTGTAACTGTATTAAGGACAGGGATGAGGTAGGTGCCCCGGGACTTGAAATAAGGCAGTAACTCAGCATTTGCCTGGAGGGAGTGTTGTAAAATCTGGGAAAACCCACATTCAAGATAGCCGCTGTCAGCACCAGGATTCGAACCTGTGAACAATGGACTTCATGCAGCTGCCCGTGCGGTCATGGTGCACGATTTGACGAGCATGGCTACGCTGCGGGGTAATACACATACAGGATATGTGTGTCGAGGGAGAGAGATAGAGGATTTGTCTGATAGCCTGTGTTATTTTCGTGTCTGTAGAAGTGTGTGTATTTTGTCATCGGAACTGATTGGGAAGGAGGTGGTCGTGGCTTAAGTTAGGAACCATACATGCACAATGCACATGGCTTGGGTAAGAGAAGAAACTACGGAAAACCACTTCTAGGGTGGCTGATTCACGACGGTGAGTGTACCATATTCCAGATTTTGTACCAGAATTATATTGTTTTGGCAACCCGGGAATCGAACCCGGTTCTCAGGGCGTGATAGCCAAGAATACCAGCCATTGCTCCACGAAGTGGTCGCTGCAGTATGGGAAGGGCCCTATGGCCGTATGAGACTGAGTGCTTGTTTTTAACCTACCGCATTTGACAGGGGAAAACATATCGCTGTAGGAACGACATCAACGTCACTATTACGTGAGTCTTCATGTTGCGCAACATGTGGCCTTCTCTGTTATCGCTACATAGTATAATGCGTACATACCTGATACAGGGAAAATAAGACTCAATTTCATCGACGAAAGATGTCCAAGCTTGAACACTGATATTTATTGATCTGAGAGGACATTTTCAGCGATGAAAAAGGCATTATTATTCTAATTACATCAATGGATGTCTCTTGAAAGCTAGGTACTTGTTGGCAGGCCCGACTAGAGAGTGTGGCAAACGGGGCTGCGGCCCTGGGGGCTCGGGGCGGTAGAAGATCCCAAATAAACAATTTCCCTAGACGTAATTTCTAAATATTTTTGAATTCTTCAGGCAAGGCTATATTATTTAATGTAACAGCAACTAGTGAATAGTGTGGAATGCCTCATAATGAGAACATAAACTGAATGTTGAGATAACTATGATGTTGTTTTTAGCTTCTCTTCCAAGGAAATGGCAAAGTTTCCACAGCCATTATTATGACATATTGAAATTAAAGAGTTCTTATAGGGTGAAAAATTTCAAAATAAATATTGGAAACATCGATTTACTTAACAAGGTCCTGAAAAGCGTCTTGCTTGTCCTTGTGGCGAGCATAAACTTTCATACACACACACACACAAAAAGACTAAAATCCACAATGATCAAAAGCAAGAAGTAAAATGAAACAATGAATGGGAGGCAATAATAGAGCTCTCAATAACGGAAGAACAAGAAAAATCAACATTTAATTCGCCTATACTAAATTTCACAGAGTTTTTGTTTTAGATTAATGTCACGGGTCGAATTAAAAATAATGGGCCCGGAAGTTCTAGTCCTGGGACCCGCGGTTGCTCTCTACGGCCCAGCATGTTGGTTACCCAAACAGACACACAGAACAGTTCAATTAGCTCCACGATGATGCAGTTATGAATGTCAAGATTTCAGATTTGGGTTGATATGTTCCTTCGGGAAACACTCTGAAAATGAACAACCATATTTCAAAACACCATGTAAAACCAAAGGTTTTAATAACATAAAGAATCTCCATACAGGGTAATAAGTATATTTTCCGCCTTGTTGCGTAGTGGCTAGCACTCTTGGCTAACGCCGCGGTGGCCCGGGTTCGTTTCCCATCTCTGCCAAGAAATGTAATTCTCGTCTGAGGGCTGAAACGGGGTATACTCAGTCTCGTGAGACAAACTGAGAAGAGGCGGGTTCGATTTCCATCTCAGCCATCCTGAAAGTGGTTTTCCGTGGGGGCTGTAATGGTTTAAAGCATTTTCCACGTTAAAACATTGGCTTGAAACTACAGTGAGTCCGGGAATATTCTCCGCAGCGCCTACATGCATCTGCGAGAGATAGCTACAGCAGTTACGTTGGCAGCACGGCTGCCGCTTGCATCATAACAAACAAACAGTAAACTTTGTACTGACCACAGCTATTCATTGCTGGAAGTGTTGTCCTTGTGTTCAAAGACAGACATCAACACGTCTACACATATTGTCGAAGACTTTCACATAAGTTTCTTTCGGAATGGACTGCATACAATTAACGATATTCACTTTAAGTTCCTCAATCGTTTTTGGATTAGTTTTGTATGTACCTCAGATTTCGTGTTGATTTACTTGGACTACGCAGGACTATATCGGAGATTTCATCAAGTTTTTTCGTCTGTTAAAAGCGGCCTGCCTGTTCCCGGTACATCGTGAACTGAGCCAGTCACACGAAATTTACTTATCAAATCCCGAACGGTATCACGGTTTAGACACTTTGAATTAGGAAACCGCGCCTGAAATCTTAATTTTACATTTTCTCTAAACCGATCGTCTTCGCGAAAAACGTATTCCAGCAACAAAAAAAACCTCTCTCTTCAGTAGTAAACATTACCACCTGTATACTGTTGCACTCTTCCAATAATCTATCTGAACGCTCGCTGACTGTAATACACACTGACAGCCCACAACTCACACACGCGGGAGTCCCCCTATCAAGGACACTGTGCTGCCAACTAAACTGATGACGCAACCACTCGCAGCTGCACGTAGCCACTGCGGAGAACATTTCCTGGAGCCCTGTAAAATCCACGCCACTTTTTTTTTGGCATAAACTCTATTTCTACAGTATGTTAAGGTTTTGTTGTTGTTAGCGTATGACATTTAGTGCCGGGTGTGTCCGAGGACATGTTCGTCTCGCCACAGTTAGTATCTGCTTCCATACGGACATCCACGGGGTGAGCTACTGCCTGCAGCTACGGCTAACTCACCCGGCAGTATGATAAGTGATCACCCGTCTCATCAAACGTACTGTACCTGCTATCGACCGTGAAAGGGACAGTGCCAGTCATCGAATCCCACCATAATGGTGTATATGAAGTGGACTCCCAATCATACGACGCTGTAAAACGAGCCATATGCGAACCAGCCATATTATTACTTAAAAGAAGCACACATTTCCAGTAAAAGGGTTGTGGGACCTTATCGGCCTCCCTAAAGGAACAATTTCAAAATGCCTTGTTCAGTTTATGGATATTCCTAAAGGCGCGCATACACTTGAGCATTCGCCCCGAATGAGCATGCGTAGCCGATGTATTGTGTTGTAGTACATGATTTTCCACAGTACGGGATACTTGCGGTAATACCCCGGGAGAGTAAGGGAATTATCCTGGGACAATTCCATTTCAACTTGAAATTATCTTTCACTTTCTTCATTTGCACGAGCGAGGTCGCATAAGCATCGAGAGCAGAGGCAGTCGGCTCATACTGTTCAGTCCTTCCCCATTCGTCATCACCCGTCCACACTGAGCACTGAGCACGTGCTTACTTTGATGTACCGACAACAGTCGGATCAGGCTGAGGCATGCGGATCCATTCAGTTCACCCTGTACACATCTGTGAAAAAAAAAAAGGGCAAACGCATGTTCATTCGGGGCGAATGCTCAAGCGTATACGCGCCTTAAGAATATATATACTGATTATGTGTTCCGGCCAGCAAATGATCCATACAAATCGTTAGAAATCACCTGTACAGTACATACTAGTATTGTGGGGAACCGTACGGAAAAGAAAAACTTCATGGCCACATTTAACCTGTTTATCATATGTTAAAAACAAATTGTTACGCAGGGAGTACAAGACATAAACGGACCACCTCGTGGTGTAGTGGCTTGCATTCTTGGCTGTCACAGCGGAGGTCCAGATTTGACTCTCGGCTCTGCCAAGAAATTTAATTGTAATTACACTGAAGAAAATGGAATTTGCAACACCCAGAAGGAGTGGTGCTACATTGCTGCAATTGAACATGCAGGACGAGTGTTCGGTTATGATTCGATGATTACACTTTCAGGTCCCTCTGACCGCAAGTTTGGACAACAATCAATACAGGATGTGCCCACCACGAGCTGCAATACATTGATGAATTCGGCGAGACATGGAGTCAATAAGGCCCTGGATCGCTTCCTGAGGAATTGTGGCCCATGTTTGCTGCACTGCACGGGTCAGTTGTTCCAGAGTTGTGGCTGGCTGAGGACGGTTGGCCAGTTGTCGACACATCTTGTCCCACACGTGCCTAGTAGGACTGAGGTCCGGGGATCTGGCGGGCCATTCTAAGGTTGTGATATCGTGGAAAGCTTCTCTGGAGATGCGTGCAGTTTGATTCCGGGCATTGTCCTGCTGAAACATCCCATTAGCAATGTTCGCCATCTTAGGGACAACCACTGGATTGAGTACCCTATCAACGTACTGTCGAGCAGTCATAGTGTCCTCATCAAGCACTAATTGTGATTTCACATTAAAGCCAATAGCTCCCCAGACCATAATGCTTGGTGTTGGCCCTGTGTGCCTCTCGACAATAAGGTCTAGGCGGCCCCTCTCCCCAGTACGTCGGCGCACACGATTCCGGCGATCACTGCGGGCAAGACAGAAGCGCGATTCATCACTAAAGACGACCCTATGCCATTCGTCGACCCACGTCGATCGTTCTCGACACTAGGCCAGCCTTACACGTCGCTGTTGTGGGGTCAATGGAACACCTTCTGCAGGGACACGGGATCGAAAGCCAGCTGCACGCAGGCGATTTCCAACTGTTTGTTGTGTAACGTGGGGTGCCACAGCTGCTCGAATTTGCGCTGCTGTTGCATGGGGTTCCATCCGGGCCATCTGAATGATGCGGCGATCCTCTCCCACAGTTGTCTGTCGCGCTGGGCCTGTGTCAGGTCTACGAGTGTGGGTACCTTCATTTGACCACTGCTGCCAAACACGTTGTACCGTAGATGCCTGTCGGCCAACACGTGCAGCGACAGTCCTTAGCGATAATCCAGCCTCACACAGCCCAATTAACTGAGCCCTCTCAAATGGCGACAGTTGTTGATAGCGTGCTCTTCTCTGTCGTCGAGGCATATTTGACGGGGAACACTTCACTGCACAGACTGCAAGTCAACTACGCTATACCAGAGTCCGTATACTGGAGTTGATTCCTCCGCGACCAATCACGTGGGGCGACCTGTAGCAACAATCCAATGGGTCTGAAACTTTGATCGTTTACATACCTACATTGCATCGTTCCATATCTTGAAAATCAACACAAACGACCAATGCCTTCATGGTGTTGCAATTTCCATTCTCTTCAGTGTATATTAAGGATTTAGGCAAAATTAGTATTCACCTGTTTAACAAAACCAAGTCATTTTGTGGTTTGAGGACTGGTACGGAGTACACTCGGCGTAATGAGGCAGAATTGAGAAGAGGTGGGTTCGAATCCTACCTCGGCCATCCTAGAAGTGGTTTTGCGTGCTTTCCCCCACGTCTACTCCAGGCGAATGCGGGATAGTACCTGAATTAAGGCCACGGCTGCCTTCTAACCTAATCCTGACCCGAATTACAAATACACACATTAATACAGCCTTGACAATAACACAGGTTATCAGACAGATTCCTCACATAACAAAGTACACGAGGCTACATGACCGCAATGTCGCAAAACCCATAAATTAATCAGCATCATCATCATCTTCATCATCAACATCATCATCATCATCTTCATCATCAACATCATCATCATCATCATCATCATCATCATCATCAACAACAACAAAATATAAATCAATTTACATGTTGGTGGTGTACTTTATAACATTAAAATGCTGTATGTACTGTATATGTACATGGGGAGCGTGAGGGCGCAGTGGCTTAGCTGCTCGTCTTTCACTCGGACGGTCGGGGTTCGAATCCCGGTGACAGCGGGGTGGAATTTTCACCTGAAAAATGACGTGGCTTCATGAAGGGCATCCGGACTTAAATCCCCGGTCAAATCCAAAATGAGTCTGATTGGCTCCAGCGACCCCAATTAATTGGGAAAAACCGAAGAAAGTTTTTCCTGTATATGCACTGTACATGCATCTTGCCTCCAGGGCAATACTGCTCCATCCGCAGATAAATAAAGTTGATCAATTCAGTGATTGATTGGCACATTGATATGATTTTATCAGTGGCGTATACTGGTCTGAAGATCTGGGTACCACTGAGCTTAATATTACACAAAACATGCTTTTGAACTGCCGTGCGAAAAGAGTTCATATTTGAAAACCCTTCATTTGACCATATATCAACTTCACTTCTAAATAACAAACACGGCAAGCAATGCAATTTAGACAGTTTAGAACTGCCAGATAACCTATTCCACCTAGCATATGTAGATGATGTGAAATGACGTGTATACATTGGCACACAATTGCAGTTCAGGTGTAGGCCTTGTCATATGTACATGAACTTGCTCACTGTATGGACGACGGCTGAAGGGAACTTCTAACAAACTCTCTATTATAGGGTCATTGGCATTTAAAGCCCCCGCTGGTGTTTGTTCCATAATCTTCTTATAAAATCACAACTGTCGCAGTTAAAACAAACCACTACATAAAAATTCTTCAGCATACACACACTTAGATAAATCACACATCGAAAATACTACAACTTCTAAAATATATTCACATAAATGCGCGTGATAATGTATATTAAATTGTAGGCTATTTGTAGCTTTAAACGCTTATAACTTCAAAGAAACCGCTGGCTGTAGCGGCAACTCGCTCGCTATAAGCGCTGTGCCTGCACGGAACAAGGGTGGGTGCGGAGAGATGGGGAGAGCCGCGTATGGCTGCCGCTTTCTTGGTCGGTTTCTGCTGCGTTGCCACGTTGACTACCCACTAACCATTATTTCTTTCGATAAAGAAGAATGTGCATGAAAGTCACGATTGTTTGAATGCTTTGTTAAAACTGTAATAAAGTGTTATTTATTTTTAATGTAATTTTCTTCGGCTACCGCCGGTAGCCAATTCTAAGAATACGCCCCTGGTTTTTAGGATAACTTTTGAAGTTATGACAAACATCTGCCAACACCCATTATTTAGGTATATGCGATGTATCGAAATGTAGCGAAGAGTTTGATCATACATATTGTTCCAGCACTCGATGGTACTAACTTTACGCTGCCGTCTACCGGGCCAAGTGGCGAGGAGAGTTTGCCCTATAAGTACCTGTCGGAGAGATGTGTGTCGGGGACCAGCGAGGGCGTCTGCTACACCAGACAGGAGTGCCAACATCGAGGAGGCAAGGGAGGAGAACTCTGTTCCGATAGCAGGGACCTGCTGTGTTGTGTGTGTAAGTATAGCATCATCCCAAGATCGCAGTTTCAATTCCTAGCCGAGGGAGAGGATATGTAAGTGGGTGGAAGAAATCCACGACACTACGAGTCGTCCGATGCCGGTTCGTTTAATGTCCCCTCGTATTACACTTTAAGACGATAAACTTATTTAATAGCCGTCAAGGGTTGTCCAATAAAGCTCCAGTTTCATTGTTAGGTGGGGGCGTTGTGGCGCAGCGGTCAAGCTGTTGGCCTCTCACCACGGCGGACCGGGTTCGATTCCCGGTCAATGCATGTGAGATTTTCAAAGTGAAATGCCATGTCCCGTGGTTCGGATTCCACGTAAAAAGGAGGTCCCGTGGCTTATGATCTCGAGATTAACGGTCACGTAAAACTACAATCTTCCTTCTTTCATCGTTAGATGGAAGGACAAGCGGAAGATCGAAGTTGAAGGGTAGATGGCCTAGATGGCTTCAACTCCAAGCAGTTGAGGCTATTTCAAATGTAGGTACCTATCTTTACAAAGGTGTAATCCTTTTCAAAGAACATCCTGCCTCAAATTTGGTAGATGGATAAGCCATAATGATGGTTTATCATGCAGTGAATGGTTGTTGTTTAATTTGAGGGGTTATTTAGCTCCGTATACTTGGGTAGTCGATGTGTGGAATTTTGTCTGAAAACCAGTGTTATTGTGATGGTTGTAGTAATGTGTGTATTTGTAATTCAGGTGAGGATTTGGAGAGAAGTGACCGTGGCCTGAAATTTCAACCATTTCCCTGGAGTAGAAGTGGGAAATCACGGACAACCACTTCCAGTATGGCTGAGGTGGGAATCGAACTCATCTCTTCTCAGTTTTACCTTGCGAGGCTGACTGTACCCTGTTATAACCTTCAGACCAAAATTAAATTCCTTGGCAGAGCCGGGAATCGAACCTAGATCTCAGGAGCGATGGCCATGAATGCTAGCCACTACACCACAAGGTGGTCTGCAGAGAATGGAAAGACTGTGTTCAAGATGACAGGAAATGTAGTTGCAGTTCGTGCTGTGCCCGTTAGGGACAGTAACCGCTGAATGTGACTGATTCACTTGCACACGTCCTTGGTTTCTTTGAGCATACTGAGGCTCTGTGCATTGCCAGACGGAACCATATCTATGAGCCCACCATGACTTTCTATGTAAAAAAGGGCATCCAACCTTTGGATGATTGAAGTAATAGGGCTGCTAGTCGAGGCCAAGGACATACAGTAATTCTATTTTGTAAAATTCTGAAAAATGTTCAACCTCCATAAATCACTGATAAAGGAAGTTCGCTCTGAAAACTTCTTCCGGCATTTTAAGAATCCATCTTTGCTGAAGAACAACCTAACTCAGTGTTAATTTTCTTACCTCACAAGAAATTTTACGATATTATTCAATTCAACCACACCTTTCCTATTATGCTAATTAGTAGTCTACGCTTTGTCTTACCGTAAGACAGCCTGTGTCTAAGAGCAAGTGTTTACTAAATTCATGTTAGCAAATACATATGTATTATTATTATTATTAGACTATCATATGAAATTTACATACAAATAGAAAACCATCACCGTCGGACTCCTTGCGAGCCAATGACACTAATGATAGTGCTGGATCTCAAGATGTTCAGAGCAAGTCACTGAAGAGACAAAACCTTACGCTCTGTACTTGCAGTACTAAGAAGGACATCCTTTTGCATTAACTGCATATGGTTTCTTTTCAAGCCAAGGCTCTCCTTTGCATTTTCCCAGTCCTTTGTAACTATTATTATTACTATCATCATCGTTATCATCTTGAGTTCGAAACTTCAAGTGCAGTGATTGATTTAAAACTCATGATTACCGAGGTATGGGTGGTGCTGTGTAATGAGTGACATTCGGGTCACAGCTAGAGTCTGGTACAACTGTAAAAGATGCAACCTATACGGGCATTACTGCTATAATGGATCGGTGAGGAAAGCAATGACAAACTACCTCACTCCTCACCTTGCCTAATGTCCGTCCAGAGTTAAGAGTGTACTACGGGCTCTTACGGGCTTTTACATTTTGTTAGTGGACTCCTCCAGAATTGATGACTTCGAAGTCTCTAAAAACTGTATTTCCCCTGTCTTGTATAATAGCTTATTGGTCATGAGTGGATAGTACACGATGCTGGACACTCATTTCGTGATACATAATTAATACATTCTCAATATACAACGTAATTTTGTAATTCATCTGACACTAGTGTCCACGCTCTGGATGGAAAAGCCTTCGCACTTCTGTGCATGGTTTTGAGCTCCACCCATCGCACGAGTGCAGAACTCTTCAAGATATTTTAAACATTGTGTTGAGAAGTTCGAGAGTAGTGAGTGTTTGCAAAATAGAACCATTTCATTGAGGTACCTGGTATTTATGAACACTTCTGATGTTCCGTTTGCGATTTCTGTGCAGGTTGACGATGTATGCTGTGATGTATCTGGCAAGTTTTTCATTATTACTGTTATCAGTGCCGTAGTTCCTCGTGTTGAGGTTGAGTCCTGTACCATAGCTGCGCCGCTATACGTGGCCAGTGGCGGATCCAGGCCTTGCGGGGCCCTGGGCGATATGATAAGGTGGGGCCCACAACAATAGGAAATTTAAAAAAACAAAAACAAATGGTAAATAGTTTTGTAATAATAATAAAATAAAGAATGGTTACAATATTTTGAATACACTATGGTGCATTTTTTAAATAATATGACAGAAACCATTAAGTCCCCTTTAAGAAGATTATGTAAACTATTAAAAATTAAAGTATTACTTTGCGACATCTTCCCTGGCTGAAGTCTTCCATCATATCACTGAAATCTAAACTTGATAAACGGTCACGAGAGGTCATGGCTGCACTGGAAAAAGAATATGAATTATAAATTAGTTTGAAAAGTGCCGGTAGCCTATAATTAATTAATCAATTAAATTTAATACTATCCATGGCGCGGGGCCCCTGGACCGCGGGGCCCTGGGCGGTCGCCCTCCTCGCCCTCCCCTAGATCCGCCCATGTACGCCGCAACATGTGTATCATGAGAGCTGTAATCCACTCTTGTCTTAACTCTGGACGGACAATAGCAATAGTATGCTTCATTATAGCGCTGTTTTGGGTTTCCTAGAATCCTTACCCACGATAGATCCGACCAGGTTTATCAATTATCACTCAGCCAATAAAAACAGTGCATAAAAGTAGCGTTACTCTCCAATTAGAGTTAGCGATGCAGTCCGAGTGACAGCTTGTCTGATTAGCTAGATATATTGTACAGTTGTTTGTTGCAGTTGAGCTGTCATGCGGAGACGTGTCATCAGAGCGAGTTACATACTTCCTGTCTCCAGACTACCCCGCACAGTCCATGGGGACACTCGCCTGTGACTATGACGTCACCATACAGAACGACGTATGCGCCGTCAGGTAAGTTGAGTGATCACGCATCTTCAGAAGCCACAATAATACAGGTTATCAGACAAATTCCATTCATCTAGGGAAGATAATTTATTTTCAGTCGGTCAAAATTCACATGGATTAATTATACAGTTTCTAAAACTTGACTTACCGTACTCCTATTGGAGCATAGGGCAGCAGTGAAAACCTTCCATCTGGTTCTGTTGGCAGCCAATCGTTTCACCTCACTCCAGGTTTTATCGGCCTCTCGAGTTGCTTCTTCCACCGTTCTTTTCCATGTTTTCCTCGGGTGACCACGCCCCCGTGCTCAATGTGGATTCCAATTCAGTGCTGTCTTCTCAACCGCTCCATGTTGTTTGCGTATTGTGGGGCCGTTACATCATTTCCGCTCAATCCGTTTCTCACCAGTCAAATATTTTGCTCCACCGAAAAAAATGATTTTTCAGATGCCTGCTATCGACAAATTTACCATTTCCGATGAATTTGTTCTTCACCAGTCCTCATATTTTGATCAACCAATCATGCAGCGGCTCTACCGGCAAGCCGTTACATCATTTCCGCTCAATTTCTTCAATTTGTCGTTGATTTGTTGCCTCCCACGAGTCATTATTCGAGATTATATCCGGCCACCGCATATTAAAAATTTGCTGTAGACACTGGTTAACAAAGACTTGCAGCTGGGTTTTGTCGTCTTCCATGTTTTGCGGCTATAGAGGAGGACTGACTTCACATTACTGTTGAGTAATCGAAGCTTGTTATGTTTCGGTTGCGCCAGACAGAATACAACTGGACAAGGGGTCCATTAATTTAGGATCTATTTTACACAAGTTGACGAGGACACAATCCTCCACCTTTCCGTACTTTGCTACCTAGGTACAGAAAGGAATCAACTTGCTCCAGTTCATCCAGTCTTCTCCAGATCGACAGTTAATTTTACATTTAATTTGTTTCAAGTTAGTAGGGGAAGGTAGGTTATTCCCCGCCCAATTTAATTGGGTACTTTAACATATTGAAGCAATTATTTTACTAGATTACAAACGTAACACTGAAAAATGGTTTCTATTTTTTTTATAAATTTCATTGATACCAAAACGGGCCTGATGACCAAGGATGCATTTAGCCTATAAATGAATCATCACTGCTATTAGGGACTCATTAATTTAGGATCCATTTTATACAAGTTGATGGGGACACATATCCTGCAGATATTTCCTCGGAGTTAGCTATATAGGCTACCCTGAGGTGTAGCTGTGCGTGTTAAATCGCTCACCACGACCACGATGGGGAGTTGCGGCAAGTTCGGAGATCGGAGGTTCGAACCCCAGCGCTGACAGCGGCTATCCTGAATGTGGTTTTCCACACACCCTCCAGGCAAATGCCGGAATAATACTTTATTTCGACTGGCTGCGTAGCGCAGCGGTAATTTTCTCACCTGATGTTCCCAAGATTGTGGGATTGAATCTCAGCGCAATCAGTTGGCATTTGAGGATGCTTAAATGTGAGGGAGCCGTGTCAGTAGATTACTGGCATGTTATAGATCCCTTTCGGTGATAAATTCCGGCATTCCAGCGTCTCTAAAATCCGCAGTAATTATAGGGGACGTAAAAGCAATACCATCATTACGGTATTATTATTATTATTAAATAATACCTTATTACAAGTTCCGAGGAACCAACTCCATTTCAAACCCTAATAATTAAAGTTGCACATACTACTACAGTCACCACAGAAACAAAGGTTACGAGACAAATCGAGCACACACAAGTGCACGGGTTGATGACCAATATGCCCCAAGCCCCTGAAACGAATTATTTACTACAACAACAACAACAACAACAACACAGTGGACGTGACGGTGCATCTGTTAAGTTGCTTGCTTCCTGGTAATAATAATAATATCGTATGGCCTCGGTGCCGGGTGCAAGCTTTGTTATTTGACACCCAAAGGGTAGCTTGCATGTCAAATTTCGTTGTTCCTTGAAGCACTATGAAAGTCAACGAGGTTAGGTATCTAAGCTCCTTGAACACTATAGCACTTTCTAGTAGAGAAATTAGGAACTTTGTGTTGGCGGAAACTCCCGAGATTAATTTTGCCATTATGAACACGGCACACTGAATTCAAATGGCTTCTTTGACATGCCAACATCGTATGACATGGTGTCGTAATTTTTGCCGCCTTTCAAAAACCACTTACCACGGCCAGGAGCGAACCTGCAAGCTTGGGGTTGGTAGACCGACACGTTGACCACTCACCCACCGTGGCAAGCGCTTCCTGGTTAATGCACGTAATTTTT
This sequence comes from Meconema thalassinum, assembly GCA_946902985.2. Lineage (NCBI taxonomy): Eukaryota > Metazoa > Arthropoda > Insecta > Orthoptera > Tettigoniidae > Meconema > Meconema thalassinum. Next base: position 272,124,585 of record OX336390.1, on the reverse strand, counting down.
GAAGTTAAGACGGTTCGGATTCCACGTAAAATGGAGACCCTGTTGCTTATGAGCTCAAGTTTATAGCATAAGCTGCATCATTTATAGCAATCGTTTTAATGAGTTTACAATGTTGTTTCATTGATACATCGTGGTTATCAACCCCTTGTTGACCAGCGTGTGTGCTGGTACTCAGAACTAGGATTGCGTGGTCTTAAATAGGGAACCAGGTTGGCGCTCGCCTGGAGTAGAAGTGGGACCACCAATTTCTAGGGTTGCTGAGCCCAACCTCTTATAAGACAATGCTGGGAACGTGTAACGCATTTCTTTTGGAATGACATTAAGACGCGATGAGAACATGACTCGAAGAAACAGTGAAGTACTCGTATTCAATCTTACAAGGATACCGTAATTCTCATATGCCCAGTAAGTTTTCCATCTAGCTACGTCACTGGGTTCATTACTCCAAATCCTGAGAAATTTCAAGTAAAAGCTTAACGGAGTAAATTTCACGTTCATGAAGGAAAAGACCCTTGGAGGAAAGATAAGAAAAACAGAGCGTAATAGGGCGGACATGTGAAAGCCAAGCTGTCGGAAACCACAGGCTCGACAAAGAATTCATCGAGAATACAAACATGTGATTAATTCCATATAGTATATTCCTCTTTTCGGACAGTGGTCAAGCTGCTTGACTCTCACCAAGGCGGACCGGGTTCGATTCCCGGTTAATGCATGAGAGATTTTCGAAGGTGAAAGGTGATTCGAAATCCACGTAAAATGGCGGACCCGTGGCTCTAAATCGCGAGAATAATGGTCATGTAAAACTACAAGCATTCTTCTTTAAATGAAATCAACAACTATGTTTTAATACTAGGGGGCCATCCATAAAATACGTTCGCAAAAATGCCATAAAATTTAACCCCTTCTCGACATTGTAACAATTCTTTATATCCCCTCTAAGTGAACGTCCAAAATAAAGTATCCCCCCACTTGTTCAGTGTATAGTGCAACTCGACATTTGACAAAAATCAACACTACATTCCCATGCTCCAGCACCAGAAACAGCGAATCTATTTCTGAAATCGCGAGAATGCCACACAGTATGTTTTCTTTCCTTCCACATATTAACCTACAAAATAATTTGTTTCATAGAAAACGCATAAATGAAAAGTGCCAAAAAGAAAGTTCATTTGGATTTTGCAAATCGGGTAATAACGAAATAAAACTGACGAACGTATACATTCGTAAAGACAAAAGTGCACGATAATGAGGGGGCATTATCGTGCACTTTTGTCACATTCTTGTAAAGACCCCCTCCGTTCGAGTGAACGTATTTTATGGATGACCACTAAGAGCTATGAGTTTCTGTTTAATCGGCGCCCGCTGTCACTAGGTTCTGCCACCCGCACTGCACAGCTGCAATATGAGAAGCATTGCATACGGCGCACTAAATATGAACAGTCGTTCAAACAAACAAACAAACAAACAAACAAACAAAGAAATAATAATAATATTGATAATAATAATAATAATAATCGTATACACTAGCGCTTACACTGCCTCTGTCTGAAGGAGGTGGCAGGCTGATTAGCATCATGAACTCCATACAAAACAGGTAACAACACTACGCGCATGATGATAATAATTTATTATTTATAAAATGAAAATGTATTGTTTTTTAAACTAATTATACATTGCTCCATCTGGCATCTCTAGAATCACCAGTAAACGAGGTGAAAACTATGGAATACAAGATCGGGACTTTGAAACAGAAGGCGCTTCGCGGCCATCTCCTACGGTACCTGAATCCTAAACAAATTGCAAATACACTTAGTAGTACAGCTATCACAATGAACCGGTTATAAGACACCAACGTGCACGGGCCTACATGACCACGATGTCGGAAAGTCTATAAATGAATCAAGAACAACAAACAATATACTCAATGGCTGTGAGACCCCGAGGAAGATCGTGAGAATTATGACTTGAAAGTTTTCGCAGGACTGTGTTCGAAAATTACGAGAGATGCTTCATAAGACGTTTAATTCCATAATGTTTATCTACAGACATCAGTTGTGTATTGTTCATGTTATAATAGAAAACTTGGAAATTGGTCACAGTATTTAATGTCACTTCCCTTTATTTTTAGAATCGAGTACGAGAAAGTCCAGCTGGCCAGGAAACTGGGTGGGGTGTGTGATATTGACCAGATCTTTGTTCTTAACTCTGTTGATGGGCCAACCACAGGCCAATGTGGACCTCTATCGGGATATAGCAGTAAGTATGGTGTTGCATGCGAGATCTCAAATATTAGTATACATCACAAGTCGATGCGCCATGGTAATAGTTGTACTGTTCAGTGTCATGAAGAATGTAGCCATTGCTACCCTTAAAGTATCTATAGCAATTCTCCGACATCACCTGCACTAACAATAACTTCCCTCGTGAGCTTGTATGTAGAATGAAACAGCAAATTGCATGTCAGTTATGTTGAATGTGCTGAATTTTGTGTGTGTAACCGATGATTTAGTTGTATATATTACACGTTGTCCAGTGCGGCAGCCCCTAACTGTGGGAAGTTTTTAAAATAAAATAAAAATACTATTTTGTTCATTACATTAATTTCACAAAATGGTTTTAAATTCAAAAGTATTATCTTATAATGCAAGATTTCAGAAATTTTAGAATTGTTTGTCCTATTCTTTGAATGACATATGAAAACATGTCGCTCTGTTTCAGCTACTGTGGCAGTGAACCCAGGCCAAAACAAGCCAGTGAAGTTAGCGATTCTCGTACAGAATGAAGCTTATTACCACTGGAAGATAAAAGTACTCCAGATCCGCTGCTCTGAACTTCATAACTTTCAAGGTACGGTAGCTCATCATCTGTTCTTTTTATCATAATAAATAAATCTATGTACAGTGCCAGAAACTTTGCTTATCCCAGGATAGTTCCCAAGAGACATTTTGTATACGGCAGTTACTTTGGGTCGACTCTGTGGCATAGTTCGTAGGGTTCTTGCATGTTGCTCCCGAAGTAGTGGGGTCGAGTCCTGGCAGAGTTGGTTGGTATTCGAGGCTTGTGTGCAAGTTGCGCCAGTAGATTTACTAGCACATTTAAAATCTCTATGCCAAAATTCCTGACACTTTGGTGTCTCTAAAGCCACAGCAGTGAAAAGGGTTGGGGGAACCAATACCATTTATTATTCTAAATTACTCTTAATCTTCCTGCCAGTCCTAGTTGGTGATTTAGTTATGCATTTGGTACTGTCACTTGTAACTCTTCAGTTGGTCAACACTAATTTGCCCAATGACTGGGTGGGGTACAATGTATAGGCTATAATATATTAATAATAATAATAATAATAATAATAATAATAATAATAATAATAATAAGTCATATATTATATGCATTGCACCCCACCCAGTCATTGGTCAAATTCATGTTGACCAACTGAAGAGTTACAAGTTACAGTTTGTATAGGCAATACTGAAACAATGGCTTCAAAACTTTTTATTTACATTTATTTGGCAACCGCGACCTTGGGGGGCGGGAGTATTTAAGTAGTCTCTGGCACCAAACACCGTAGCGGCTGTGAATTCTATCCATGAGACATCTAACTGAACTAATTGTCAGGTTCATGTTAATATTATAAGCTAAATGGTGAGATCTGATTATCCTATTCTTAAAGTGCCTGTAACTGCCCGATTGTGGTTACAATCACAGTACCATATATACAAATCCACCAAGCCAGTTTATTTTAGTCACTTTTTAAATGCAGTACTAATAAGAATGTTATTTTATTTCTGGTTAATTGGACAAATGGATTGATAAACATCTCTGAAATTTTTAATTGCCCGATTAGCATGTTGAATCTGTTCTACATAGTCATTGATACTCTAGCCTATGGCACATATGTCCACAGTTAAATACCTGCATTGTGGGTAATTATGCTCTCTTGTTGGTTGCTGGCAGAGTGACCAACATTCATGGAGGTATTCTCCATCATCCCTATCGGTAGTAACGAATCATAGACAACCTGGGCGACTAACTTTGAAGTATGTTAAACAGGTTGTACATGATTTTCGAGGTCATTGTCCACTATTGATATTGAAGTTCATATTTGGGATTTCTAGATGTGTATATCATTCATTACCTATATAAATAGACTAGATGACCCGGTGAACTTTGTACCACCTGAAATTGATTTGACTGTACCTCTTCATAAGCAATTATTAATCCTAATCAACCTTCCAACACCAACTAATTGAGATCGATAATATTAGCTGCATCGTGTACGGTTTGAGTTTTGTTTGGTTATTAAATGAAACTCGTTTGTAATTCAAATGAATTCAATGCCTTTTATTTACATGAAAGATAAATGCAGTTAACATTCAATGCAAAGCTTTCTGGTAAACTACGTTTTTGGTTTTGTTTTCTGGCGCGTAAATAAACAAAGATGATGACTTTCCCACACGCGAACACGCGACGTACAGTTGTCCATGCGCGAAACACGGAAACTCCAAGTTAATTCCTTGAACTTCCAGCGACTTGCCTTGTGATTTGTTGATGGTCATTGCGAAGGCCAGACGCACGGGGAATTACAACCGTTTAAAATAAAATGGCACGTCCGTTGGAATCATCGGGATGAGTGGAAGAAAACATCCTCTCCTTTGTAGGCTACTTTCCCTTGATAATCGTCACCTCGATGACGTTGTTCATAAGCTTTCTCACAGCCAGTCTCGTTCCATTGCAGAGTTGAAGTTAAAACATGTTATTATATATATATTATTATACAGTATTCTGCCTAGTGGCAGGTCCATGTCTTCGTACAGAGAATTTCTGATGCCAACGTTCCCGGTCTTCAGCTTCTTTCTTCAGTCTGCTGTAACTCTTTCTATCTTTCATATCATCCAAATGTTGGATTCTTCTTCTTCCCCGTCCTGTCGTTCCTTTGATCTTACCTTCAATGACGTCGTGTATGAGCCCCTCATGTCTAAGTATGTGACCGATCCAGTTGGCCTTCCTCTGAAGAATTGTATTCAGAAAAGTTTTATTCTCACCTACTCTTCTCAGTACTGCATCGTTTGTCACCCGATCTGTCCACTTGATCTTCTCTATTCTCCTCCAGCACCACATTTCAAAACTTTCTAAGTATTTTCTTTCCCTTTTTCTCATTGTCCATGTCTCTGCCCCGTACAGTGCAATGCTCCAGATGTAACACTTCACCAATTTCTTCCTTAGTTCTAATCAACTTTCCGGTGAGCAGAGTCCTCTTCTTGTTGAATGCGGCTTTGGCAATGGCAATTCTGGCGCGAATTTCATTTGTGCATTGAGCATCTTTTGTCAGCAAGCTTCCCAAGTACTTGAACTGCTTCACATTCTCCAATTCTTGATTGTCGATATTTACCCTCAAAGGTTTCTCCCGTTTTGAAATCCGCATCACTTTTGATTTCTCGATGTTGATTTCCATGCCATATATCCTTCCAGTTTCCACCAACCGGTTCATCATGTGCTGCAGTTGTCTTTGATTTTTGGCGAGCACTACTAGGTCATCTGCATACTTGATGGTGTTTATGAGGCGTCCTCCTATCCTGAAATTTCCGCATCCTTTCAAAGCTTCTTTCACCAGCCATTCACCATACAGGTTGAAGAGACTTGGCGATAGACAACATCCTTGTCTGACTCCTCTTCCTATTTCCACGCTGTTCGTTTCTCCGTATTTCAGTCGCACCTTTACTCTTTGTCCCAGGTACAAATTAAAAATTAGTCTCCGGTCTCTCCAGTTGATTCCTATCTCCTTAAGGATGTTCAACAATTTTGTCCAGTTGACTCTGTCGAAGGCCTTCTGCCAGTCTATAAAACAAACGCAAACTTCTTCGTTAACAGTCAAAACTCTCTCCGACAATATCCTCACTATACCGATAGCATCTCTGGTTCCTTTTCCTTTCCTAAATCCAAATTGATCCTCTCCCATTACTTCTTCAATTTTGTGTTCCAGCCGTCTATTGAGTATTCTTGCAATGATCTTCGCCACATGTGAGATCAGACTAATTGTTCGGTAATCACTACATTTCTTAGCTTGTTTTTTCTTCTCAAGAGGAACCATTGTGACGTCCAAAAAGTCTTTAGGCCATTCTCCATTTTCATAAATGTTGTTGATAAGTTGTGTCAGCACTTTCAGACCTCCGTCTCTGATTTCTTTCAGCAAATCCACCGGTATGTCGTCTTCTCCTGTAGCTTTCCCTTTTTTCATGTCCTCAATTGCCTTCTCTACTTCCGTTGTCAGTATGCTGGGCCCTTTCTCGTCTTCATCAATCGCCTCCTCTGTCTCCATGTCGATGTCTTGCGGACGGTGTTCCTTATCGTAGAGTTCCTTTATGTATTCTTCCCATATTTTCAGCACGCCCGCTTGTTCAGAAACCATTTGTCCTCTAGAGTCCTCTATTCCGAATGACCTTACTCCTTTGTTCTCGCTTCCTCCCAGCTCCTTCGTTTTCTGGTACATGAGGTCGTACCTTCCTCTTCTTTGTAGTTCCTCTATGTCATCGCACATTTCTTCCATGTACTTTTCCTTTGCTTTGTCTGTTTCTCTCCTGAGTGCATTGTTAAGTCTTCTGTATTCTTCTTCGTTTATATTTTTACACTTCCTCCTTTCCTCCATCTTCTCCATCATCTCATTGGTGATCCAGGGTTTCCTCGCTCTCTTTGCTTCCCTCCCAACTTCACTCTTTAAAGTATTCAACAAAACCAGTTACGCAACATGTTGCGCAACATAATTATTACTGAGCCTACTTTCAATTGTAAATTTTGTGAGGTGGTAATCCAGGCAATTCCAGCGAATTCAAAAATTCTGTTGGATAGTTGATGCCGCTCGTTCCAGGTTCACAGGAGCATCATGTCGGCGCAATCGGTCATGTTCATTGTGTCGTGTTCGCTGGTGCTGTGTTTGATGTTCACGAACTCGTTCCATTCTGAATCTTTTCGTCTGTCGTTCATTTTCAGTCGCTCTCGAACGTAAATCGGACATGCCAATACGACTATTTTCATTATCTGTCGCTCGTTGGTTATCAGTGCGATTTGCTCGTGAAATAGCTCGCCGCACATTTGACTGACTTCGACGACCTAATGTATGTCAGCTCGTCCTCTCCTTGGCATTGTAATGAACACTGTAAAACGACACGGAATTGTTTTCACCGTAACTCAAATCAGTCGAACTTACCTTGAGAACTTTACAATATTGACAACTTTTCCATTAGGCTAGTAGTACCGTACCGGTACGTCCACAAATTAGAGATGCTGGTCTTAACACATTAACGTGAAATGTACAGTAATATTATTATATGACATATGCCTACTTTAATACGCCGTAATTGGATTAGGGTGTATCTTAATTATACCGACAAAAAATTCAAGGACGCTCTGCGTGTTATGTAAAAGACGATGCCGCAATCGGATTGGCGGAGAAAATATTTCCCTTCGAGAAAATGAGGTTGCTTTGTTACTTCCGGGCGCGCGATTCAAATCTACGAACTCGCCGTAATTGCTGACCCAGGGAGCGAAGCCGCTGGCCACTGCTGTGCATGAAGCAAGGGAAGGGAGTGTGATAGAAGGAGGCAGAGATATGCTGGCGGGAATGCGCAAGAACTACCTATCCGATTTCGTTCAAATCACTTTCTAAACACTCTCCGTCATAATGAGAACAAATTGTAAAATTTTCAGCGAAATCTGAGTAGTAAGTTTCGAGGTTTTGCGAGACTAACGCACGGCAATTGATTTTTATATATAGCGATTAACTAATGTTTCACCCTCTACTGTGGTGGGCACACATACAAACATATACAGGGCAAATCGGAATGTCTTTGCCCTCATTTTTTCCCAACTATTAGTATAAATATACAGGGAAATAATAACACTGACAGTGCTCTAAGTATCAACATGGTTCAGGCATTTATCCTATCACAGCATTAGTTCAAAAATACTGTCATAGAAAGCATAAATATACAGGGAAATAATAACACTGACAGTGCTCTAAGTATCAACATGGTTCAGGCATTTATTCCATCACAGCATTAGTTCAAAAATACTGTCATAGAATTTGGCCAGTTGAACAAGGAACCACCATATCCGTGATTGGTCATAAAAAATGGATTGTGTGGTTCTCCACGACAATGCTATGCCACGTGTGGCAAACAGGACCACTGCCCAAAAGCAATAATTTGGATGGAAGATTATGGAGCATGCTCCATTTAATCCACATCTCGTCCACAGGGATTACCACATGATCGGTCTATTGTAGACGTTCCTAGCTGGCCAGATGTTTGTTTCTAATGACGACGTGTAAACCACTGCCCGGAAGTGGTTCCACTTTCAACAGACCAAATTCCACAGATTCACCTCCAAACTAGAGTTATGATGATACAAATGCCTAAATGCGATGGAGGCTCTATGGAAAAATAACTGAAGGTACTGTAACCGAAATTCACGTAACTACCAACCAGTATCCGAAGGATGGAAAGGATCCCAAGGGACGCTGATCACCAGCTAGAAAAACCAACAGTTCCCTGCCAGTTGGCAAGATAGGAACTCGTCGTACACACAGTTACTGAAAACACGAATGTACTACTACTTAGCTACATACAAAAATCCAACAATAAAAGATTGGAGGACGAGATTCTTGGAATCTCGGGAGTGAACGGTTAAAATAAAAATAATAATCAAAGGGCGCCAGTATCTAACTAATAGTTGTTTAATATAAAGGGAACAGGCAACCTAAATAGCGCCTGCTAATATTAGAAGACGTCATACAACAATATCAAAATAAAAATCCTAATCGCAAAAATGTAAATAAAAATATTAAAAATCCCCTAAATAAAAATATCTCACTTCAATAAAAATCACCTACAATTTCGGTCAATAGACATCTATCCATCCTAATTAAGGAGTTAAATAAAACTTTCAACTGTCCGCAGACGTCTCCGTCTATCGTACGGTAACATTCTTAAAATAATAAATAAGTTGACGTCATATTTCCACATAATATATCCATAATATTAATAATTCTGCATTTCTATTTACAACCATTTCTTTAACTCTATACAAAATTTTTGCCTTGATTCCTATCTCTACTTATTAAATTATTGAATATTAAAATACTAAATCCTTCAATGTTATTATTATGTTATATACATTACTAGCAGAAGTACCCATTCTTCGAACGGTCTTCGGTATTAATAACCAGACGTAATCAATTGAGCTACTGTTGCAATGGTTAGAGACTTGGAACCTGTTTCTCGACAAAGAAAAATGATTAGTTAAAATATGCTCTGAAACTAAATTTACCTAACGTGTACTTCCTGACGTGAAAAAAAAATGAAAACCTCGTAGACGAAACGCAATACACGTCAAATAAAACTGACCTTCACTGTTGTGTCAAGTGCGCATCCAGAGGAAGACCCCTTTAATAAATTATAAAGGCTTGTGGTGCATGAAAATTCAAGTCTTTTAGACTTCAATGGCCCAAATTCCTAAAAGAAAAAAAGAAAAAAACTACCGTATTTCAATTCAGGAATTTTTGAAAATAATGTTTCTGTTTGGAGATATAATAGACCTTCTGTACGACATAACGCACATTTAAGTCGTGTGAAAAAATCTAGGGTACCTCTTGACCCCCTTAAGCGCATTGATGAATTTTACAGCTTTAGTTGATTCCGTAATAACATTATAGCCATTTGCAAACATTTACAGAAATTTAATAAATGGAGTGGCTTTACTTCTTACAGAAATAGATGGAAAGTTGGATGTCACCTTTTCAGATATTGTTGTCATGGTTAATGGCTTGCATTCCTTAATTAGTTTATTAAATGAAATTAGTTTTCTGGGAATATCTCAGAAACTGTTGGTTTTAGAGCCTTAAAATGTACTTTTCGGGGACCCTTTACTGCTATTTAGGGGCACCGAGTTTTGTTTCTGACACCAAGGGGCTGAAAATAAGCTTTGTCTCGTCGTTGTAGGTCGTAGTATAATAATAATAATAATAATAATAATAATAATAATAATAATAATAATAATATGACAATATAGGGATAGGGATATAATAGACCTTCCGTACCACACCCGCACGTGTAAATCGCGTGAAAAAAAAATCTAGAGTACCCATTGACCCCCTTAAGCGCATTATATGACATTGATGAATTTTACAGCTTAATTTGGTTCCGTTATAACCTTATAGCCGTTTGCAAACTATCTCAGTAATGTAATAAATGGAATTGTATTGAGTCTTACAGCAATAGATGGGCCTGTGAGATTCCGTTGCCATGGTAACCGGCTTGCATTCTTTCGTTATTGTATTAAATAAAATTAGTTTTCTGGAAATATCTCAAAAACTGTTGGGTTTAGGGCCTTAAAATGTGGTTTTCGGGGTCCCTTTAGGGGAGTTTCGTTTCTCACATTGAGGGGCTGAAAATGAGCTTGTCTACGCCTATTTCAGCAAGTATTTTATGGGCCTAGGCCCCCTTTTATGAGAGGTACAGAGAAGAGTTACATCAATGATTAGTGTCGTGCCTCTGAAGGATATCTGTACCAAATTTTACGTTGATCCACCCAGCCGTTCTCGAGTTATAAGGGAACAACTTTGTCCTCAGACAGACATACAAACAGACAGACATACAGACAAAATTTTTATTTTCGCGCGCATCCGTCATAAAACAGTCTGAAACGCGTAAATAAGGCAAATTTCCGTAGAAATTCAGAAAAAACAGACAAACTTTCATTCTTATATAGAGAGAGAGATTTACATTTATCCTTGTCAGTCTCGATTATCTATTTCTATTTTTACAATAACCTCTGATATGCCTCACTACCTTATAGTGTTCAATATTGTCACAATCAATTAACTATGGAACGAACGGTTAAGTTAATTCTAGTTATATAGTGTCTAATCCGTGATAAAACGATAATACTGATATTACATATGACTTCTTTCCTTTATACACATTAGTTGTTACCGTACTTAAAAGTGGTTTTACATCATTTTATTTCTTTCCTTTTCGCTGTCGCTTTCATAAATCACTATCGGTAACGTAAATGTCGTCGATAACATCATAAAGTATTTATACAGACTTCAACAAGTCCTACACAATGTTACAATAAACGCACAATCCTTCTTTAATATATTTCTCTTAATCGACTTAAATATCTGCACGAAATTCAATACGGTACCCATTTCATAATCTTTCTTACCGGTATTTTAACCTTATCAATACCAATACTTCAACAATATATTCCTTTCTTCACAGTACTTGTTAATACATTTTATCGTGCTCTCATCACCATAATACTTGTCATATTTTCATTACCATATACCTGTCGTGCTTTTATCAATACTGTATATTATTACCTTCATTGGCGACTTTGCTTAATCTCATTGTTACCATTTCAACAATACATTATTTATTTTCATTAAATAACCACTATGGTATGTTTTGTACTATCTGTGCAAACTTAATCTTGAATTTCTGTGTATATACACTGCTCAAAACAATTAGAGGGACAGGAATTTGATCGCGTGTACCATGTACGTAGTCCGTGATTACGATATATACTGTTGCTCGTATTCTTCCGACATATTTTAAGAATGCGAGGACACCTCCACATGTCATTGGAAAGCCAGGGCTTTGTGGCAGTAGACACATGTATCGTGCTATGCCGCAGAGTGAAATGGACGAGCAATGTCGCACTCTGTCCTCGAGTGCGTGTAAGTGAATAATTCCTTACTATCCATTTGGTGTACGTTGCATTAGTCGAAATGATGCATCTGAATGAGACAGAATGTGTTCGGGCAGTGACAATACTGCAGTAAGGTTGGACTATTCGTGGAGTGTCTACAAAGCATAATGTGGCTTCATCTGTTGTTGGGAGGGTTTGGAAACGATTTTGTGAAACTGCTTCATACACACGAAAGCCAGGGCAAGGGAGAAACCAAAAAAAACATCGGCCAGAGACGACCGATATGTGGTGAATTGTTCTCTCCACTGGCTTTCCGCGACCGCCCAGGAACTTCAAACTGATCTAAGAGCAGCAACCGGTAGCAGAGTCAGTGACCAAACAATGCGCAACAGACGACTCCGAGGCAGGTTTAAGACCAAGACGACCTTATCAGGTCCCTCGATTAACTGCTCGCCACAAGAGAGAGGGATTTCGATTTGCTGAGGACCATAGTGACTGGCAGCTGCGTTACTGGCGCATTGTATTGTTTACGGACGAGTCCCGCTTTCATCTAACATGGTGGTATGGGCGTAATGCGTATGCCTGCCTACCGTCGTCATGGTGAACGTTATTATGGAGCAGCAGTCCAAGAAAGGGACAGCTTTGGCCGCAGCTCTGTCATGGTCTGGGGTGGCATCACAATTGACGGCCCATCGGACCTTCAGAGAACCAGAGGCTGACTTAATGCTCAGAGGTACATCAACGAGATTGTACTAGGTCATGTTATGCCCATTGCATTTGTAATGGGTCCCCAGTTTATCCTGCAACTTGACAATGTGAGAACTCATTCCGCAGCAGCCACCATGGAAACTCTACAGTACATCGCGATTCAAACATTCGTCTGGCCTGCGTTGAGTTCTGACCTCAATCCCATTGACCATTTATGGGATATGCTGGACAGACAACTTTGGCCTCGTCCTGTAGAGCCTCAGACTTTGGAACAACTTGCAGAGGCCCTTATGGAGGAAGGAACAAAATTCCACAAGAAACTGTTCGCAGACTTGTCAGAACATGTCACGAAGATGTGAGGAAGTTATACGGGCACGTGGAGGGTCTAGCAGATATTGAAGTGTTTCTTGTTGTGCACTCTGTGCATTCATGGAAGGACTCTCTACTTTGGTTGACGAAATTGTGTTCCGTTTCTGGTCATAGCACCAACATGTGTGCTACGACATGCACAGGATATGTACACTTCCATTGAATAAAGGTTTCATTTCCCAGATAACGTGGCTGTTTCACTCTACCCATTCATGGCAAAATAATGCAGGTGTTTCAAATGTTGACCCTCTAATTTTTTTGAGCAGTGTATATCATAAGTAAATAATAATACACTTAATTTTCTCCCTGTCAGAATTTAAATTAAGGAATAACATTTCCTTCCTTTTGTTACGTGACTATACATTCCATTACAATCATTTTAATATTTGTTAGCAACTGGTCTAGTGTTGCCACGGCTTCTATTGTTCACGACGAACTACCTAGAACTTCACAATGCTGTCTTACATCAATATAAAATCTCCTCGTTGACTCTAGTAAAATATTAGTCCATGGTTGCCATAGCAAAACCATTACAAAATTATTTATTGTTCCATCTATCACAACAAGATCATAGAATCTCATAAAACTTCTAAACTGCGGCTTCGGTGGCGTAGTTGGTAGCATGCTGAGCTTCTATGCCCAAGATAGCGGGTTCAAACCCGGCCGAAGCCGTCGGATTTTTTAAGAGCGTTAAAAAATCCCTCAGTATGCCTTCCTTCGGAGGGGAAGTAAAGCCGGCGGTCCCATGTCATAGATTTATGGCATGTTAAAGATCTTTCCACTAATTACACCTGTGTGAAACTAAATTGGATAGGTTAAGAACGTAAACAACGCTCTTAGGTTGCTACGTTCGTTGCCAAGAGCCGACTGCGGTGGCGTCTAGTAGCTAGTTCTGAACTAGGCCTAGTAGTCGTTGACGGTGGCGTTTGGCGGCAAAAGTAGGAACTATTTGAAAATTCAAAGTTGCAGTCTCTACTTGAATTAAAAAACAGATACACACACTAATACAGTCATCACAATTAACACCGGTTATCAGACAGATTCTACACACACCCAAAGTACACGGGGCTACATGACCGCGTTATCGCAGCCCCTAAACTAAGGAACCAACCAACCAAACTTCTAAACTGACATTCTTCGAAGTTATTACGGTACTAAAATATTAATAATATTTATCCATAAAATTTCCCTTTAGGCAAAAAACGAAAATCAAATAAAAATAAAATCGTAGAATAAATCTAAACATCAAAATCGAAAAACGATGACTTTCTCACAAACTATGAAATTTTACGTAGATAAAACATGAAATACTAAACATCGTCGATTAGAACATGGTCAGATCAAAATCATCCACACAATTATCCAAACTACAAATATAAGTCAAATCGCTCATCTACCTTCTGCCCGAATCTGCATCTCCAAACCTGGTGTATTCTGATCTTCTTGAATGGAAATCTCCTCCAGTTATGGCTGATCTCACCCTCGCCTTCCTTGGTTCGATGTCGTGTTGTCGGATAACCCCATTTAATACTGCTCTGCATGGTCTGGTTACTGCATAGATCACGTTCGCTTCTTGGTTCAGATGAACCGGACGAGATCATGCTTAGAACGACTGCTCTCTCGAAGATCTCGTCAGTGAAATACATTGTACTCATATTGTACATTTTTGGATAATGTAATTTCCGAGATAACATTGGAAATTAATTATTGTATCTATTTGGTTCCAATTCTGTAGACTGATAGTACTTTGTAGATCCACATATGTTCCTCATCTTGGTGTCTAAGTCACTCCGATGGTCCACATATTTGTCATAGGTTCAGTTTTCCTTCCATGAGTTTAGTGTGACATCTCCAACATCGTCAAAATGTTCAAATACAGCGTCCTCGTTGACTCCATTTTGTAATCTATCTTAAATAATTTAATATTTTGTAGTGACGATCGTAGAAATGTTCAATGCTCGTAGCTAATTATCATAAATATTTGCGCTTACAGTTTTCAAACAACTCTCGTTTATCAGTTGTAGCTTTATATTTCAATAATGCATAGTAATATTGTTTACGTACGGTAGTCAATATATATTGTTCAACCGGATAATGTTAATACACACCCGCGTTATAAACTTTAATAGAGTTCATTTGTAGTTTTGGCACTCTTACAATCGTTGAAGTTCCCACAGTGTATAATAGAACTTTCACCATCACATACAGTACATATAACTTGACCGTAGAGAGCTGCGTCCTCTCCGTCAATAATTCTTACGATCCTCGCACTAATTTTGCCCTGGACCGATACGTCTACACAGTTCAAAGTTTCACGACAAAAAGTCTCGATGGAAGGACTGCTTTCCCCCACCTCATCAAAATTGATAGCGTCTATCACGTATTTATGCGGCTAAAATCTTGGTTACACTACTATTACAATTATCAGCTGTATTACTGGACAGAGATGATGGAGGAAGATAGCAGAGGAAATAAGAAAGTACTTTATGGGATGGTCAAAAGTAAGAAAAGAGGTCTGCGAGAGGATGTGGTAATGGTGGACAAACAGGAAATGATGTACACAACAAAGATACACTCAAGACAGAGTGGAAAGAGTACTTGGAGGATTTGCTGAATCCAAATGGTCATAGGGAGGAAGACAACGTATTGGAAGATGAGAAAACAACACAGGAATGGAAAAGGACCTGACTTGGAGAGAACTGGAAATGGCTATAGACAAGATGAAAGGAGGAAAGGCACCAGGTGTGGACGAAGTGAGTGTTGAACTCAGCAGGGGAGGTTGGGAAACAGTGGCTGTACCGTGTGATGAGGGTGGTATGGAAGGAGAAAAAGACCCCAGAAGATTGGAAGAAAGGATTAATTGTCCCAATATTCAAGAAAGGAGTGCAGAAATTATAGGGGAGTCACACTCATACCACACTGTGCCAAGATATATGAAAAGATATTAGAAAGTAGAATATGAGCCAAAGTGGCGAGAGAATTGAGAGAGGAACAGTATGGATTCAGACCTGGGAGATCAACAGTGGACCTCATATTTTCAGTGAGACAGCTCCAGGAACACCACTACGAATTTGGAGAGGATCTGTTGATGGCCTTCCTGGACATCGAAAAGGCCTATGATAGTGTGTGTAGGGAGAAGGTTTGGGAAGCAATGGAAAACATGGGAGTGGAAAAAGGGACTGTAGGCAGAGTTGGTTCTTAAGTTTAGGGGCTGTGACAACGCGGTCATGTAGCCCCGTAGGCAGAGTGAAGGAGATGTATTGTGGAAGTGTGAGTTGTGTGAAAGTTGGAGGGGAAAGAACAGACTGGTTCAGACAAATGAGTGGCCTGAAACAGGGTAGTGCACTGTCACTCCTTCTCTTTATTGTGGTCATGGACGAGGTAATGACACGGATAGCAGGAAAAATAGGAGAAGATAAGATGAAAGCAATGGTATTTGCAGATGATCTCATGGTCTGGGGAAGCAAGGAGGAGGAAATTCAGGAGCAACTGAAGGCTTGGGAAGAAACAGTGGGAGAGTACGGATGGAAGTTCAACATCAGTAAATGTGAGATCCTATTAACGACCAAGAAAAAGGACAGACCAATGAGTGGGATAACACTTGGAGGTGGACAGCTGAAGAAGGTGGAAAGTCTCAAGTCCTTGGGAAGTATAGTGGAGGAAAATGGGAGAAATGACAAAGAGATTATGGAACGTGGCAGACAGGCAGAAGCATTTCTGAGATGCATTAGGAGCTTAGTGTGGAATAAAGATGTCCCACAAAAAAGCAAAGAAGTGTTATACAGAAGCTACTATATACTGATACTGGCCTATGCATCAGAAACGTGGATAATGAATAAAAGAGACATAAGCAGAATACAGGCAAGTGAAATGAAGTTCCCGCGAAGTAAGTTCGGAGTAACAAGAAGAGACAGGGTGAGGAATGAAAAGGTCAGGGAAATAGTGAAAGAGGAGCCCTTGCAAGGTAGGATTGAGACATCAAGACTGAGGTGGTATGGACACTTAAAGAGAATGGAAGAGATGCAGATGCAGAAGAAACGACCAAGAGGAAGACCAAGAGATAGATGGCTGAAAGGAGTGGAGGAATGAGTCATGAAGAGAGGCGAGGACTGGACCAGAGTGACAACGGAGAGGTGGTTGGAAGAAAGGACTAAGTGGCGAGGCTTATGTTGGGGCTGGAAACTGTACAAGATGATGATTATCTTCTTCTCAAAAATCTGAGTATACTGGCTTGTCCATTTTTAAATCCCATTTATGTTAATATTTTCAAGTCATTTTCAAAAGTATATAATAATAATTGTCGTCTAATTACTCCTCATGAAATTGTAATTTTCTGATTGGATACGGCCCTCACGTGACCAATCTCACGCGGTCTTTCCTTGCACGTGCCAGAAGCGTGTCTCCGCTGACCCCTTGGCTCGCTTCCAATTTTATATCGCGGACTTGTTTGTCAACCTTTTTTTTAAATGTGCGGTCCCTAATAACTTATCAAACTGCCCATTTCCAACACTCGTGAATTTAACATAGCTCACTATAATCTGATCATTATATATTCCAATTCGCTTCTTATATAATTTCGGTATATAATTACGGTATCTTATTATTTTCTCTCAGTCTTTCAAACTGAGTGGGCTGCGTTCATGCGAAGAAGGTTGCCTATGCCATTCCCTTTAAATTGAAACATACTGTATATTATCACGGGAGTACAGTTCGATCTCGCCTTGTGACTTAACCATAGTTTCTAAAATACGGGTTCAGTACCTAGAACATTGCCTGCAGCCTCCTAGAGTAAAGAGCCTTGAGTCCACAATGCCACAAGTCTGATCCAAGCCTAGCTGGTATGTGCCCCATTAGTGGAAGGGCAGAACAAAGCTTTTGAAAGAGAATTGCTCGACATGTCCGTAATTATCACAAGTAGTAGTCCTTTATAAACCTGTCACTATGGGTGGCTGGTGTCAGGTGAAAGGCTCTCTACTTGAGGAGCTAAAATTTTCAGGAAATTGAAAATAAAGTGAGCATACTGTTTTTACTCGGGTGACTGTGGGGTTCTGGTGTTTAATGAACCTTGCCATTGTCGTGTTTATTCTAGTTCCCAACACATGTGGGAGGAAAGACCAGGACATATCTGCCACAGCCTCAGATCACTTCATGGAACATTTTCCCAGCCTCTTCCAGCTGTGGCAGGATGTCAAGTGGAGGAGGCACAGCAGGCGATATCAGGGATCCACCTGGTGGAGCTTTCCTGAACCAGTTTTCAACACTTTCTACTATGGTAATGATTCTCATATAAAATTATATATAAGTGGACAGTACCCTGACATTACTGAGCAGCCCAGAACTGGTAGGAGATAGCATGCATATTGTATTGAGCTGTTGTGACTTTATGGTTATTGTTTTAAAGGGCAGAACAGAGGTCATACCCCTGTTGTGACTTTTAATCTCCATATTACCAATCTGCATTTTTTTAATTTTTCAATTCCAAGTTGTAATCTAGCAGGACAGGGAGACATGGAAAGCTGCATCAAACACAATACAATCTAGAATGCTAATGTTGATGACTGTGACAGGGACAATGAAGAAGCACCTCCAGCAACAGATGTCCCACTCCCTCCACGTGGACCGTAGCGACCTCATCGCCGAAGACAGGATCGTGGGAGGTTCTGACGCAGGGCTTTACGAATTCCCGTGGCAAGTGGCCATATTTCTGGAGGAGCTCTTCTTCTGTGGAGGTGCCCTTATAAATGAACAGTTTGTTCTCACTGCGGCCCACTGTCTCATGACGTGAGTATCTAAACACTGCTTATTCAAAATAGGGAAGGAGATGATTCAGTATGATACATTAACTTCAAAATTACCAATTACCACTTGCAGATCTTTCATGAAACTATATGTACTGTATGACACAATGATTTTAAAATTTAAATACATAATGGGTAAAATTTAATTAATTCATACTACAGTTCGCAGCCCTTGAACTAAGGAACTGATTCATACTACAGTGAGATCTAGCATCATATATATTATTTCAGTAGTATAGATCCCTCCTGTGGTGCTAACAAACGACCGATCGTGAAAAATTAGCAATCAAATGAAAGAGAATAGACATTAGCAGTGACGAATTGCACTCTAATTTCATAAATATTTATAATTTCTTTAAAAAATACTTTTAAAAAATGTACGAAGTGTGTGATTTGCCAATACTGTTGCTGTAGGAAAATACGCTCCACAATTGCTGTCCACTTCACATTTTGGCCGCTGAGACGCCTGTTTCATGTCATTTTAATATTCTGAGGTCTTTCCTTTATCATATTGCATGGATTTCATCAACAGTAAATCAAAGGAATGAGTACTCAAATCGTATATTTTCATAAATATCGAATAACCGGTGAGTGTTACAGCAACCTTTCTCCTTGTGTCTCTCATTATAAACCTATTGGGGAAGTGTGGTTTATGACGATGCAAGATTTCTCGCACGGGTCCTCTAGTAAATTATATTCTCTGAAGCTTTAGTGAGGGATGCAATGCAATGGCTGAATAAAATTCTTGATAGACATATCTGAAATGCAATATACAATACTGATGATTTTTTTAAAGAAACCTCCTTGATTTCTTGGGAATATTGTGACTTTTACTTATCCCTGCACACTAATGTTCATGACTTAATCAATTCTATAGAAACATAATTCATATTCAAAAATCTTTTACACACCCAGCCAGGTATGTAAGGATCAATCTGTAGGGTTGGGATCAAGACAGTATGCAGGCCAAACTAGTGCTCAATTCTCAGTTTGCGTCAGTACTGCATTACGACCCGCGCCAAGGACATTTCTATGCAATGATGAGTAACATGACAACAGCTGCAAAACATCAAAGTTTTTTTTCATCAGTTTTTCAACACACATAATTTACACAGTAGCTGCTGTAAGTCTAAAACACATAATAATTATGCATAAATCCCTTCCTTGCAATTAATAAATGCCACTTTTCCAATTGCAGGCGTGACACACCAGTCGAGGCGATCATTCTGCAGTTGGGTGATCACGACTTGACCACATTGAACGAAACAGCTCATGTTACACGACGAGTGAAGACTGTACTTTTTCATTCACATTTTCATCCCTTTCTGCTGGCCAATGATATCGCCATGCTTCGGCTGGACAAGCCAGTAGCTCTCTCATACCTCGTCAGACCAGTGTGTTTGCCAAATCCAGGTAAAATTCGTATTTTATTGTCAAAGAAATTACTTTAAGGAGTAGCACCCCTTGGAGATGACCAACACTTATGTAATATGACCACTCCGAGGGGAAGGAAGAAAGCAAGCTTGTAGTTTTACTTGACCTGTATGTGATTATAAACCTCTGGACCTACATTTTAATTGGAATCTGTACTGCAGAACATGATATTTCACTTTGAAAATCTCACATACATTGACCAGTTGAACCTGGTCCGTCTCAGTGAGAGGCAAGCAACTTGATCACTGCACCATCATGTGCCCCTGTTCTGAGGGCAGCTACTCCCTAAAGTAATTACTTTCATTCAAAAAAACATAAGTTACATTCCGAATACAGCTCTGGTGTCATCTGTGAATTCATGGTCAATTCCATGGTATGGGGGCTCCCTACATTTTGGACTTGGAAATGTAATAATAATAATATTATTGGATTTACGTCCCTTTTAACTATTTTGGTTTTGGAGACGCCGGGGTGCCGGAATTTTGCCCTGAAGGGGATCTTTAATGTGCCAGTAAATCTACTGACACGGCTCCCTCAAATGCCAGCTGACTGCGCCAGGATACAAACCTGCAACCTTGGGCACAGCAAGCGAGATCGTTAGCGCTGAGCCATGCAGCCAATCACTTGGAAATGTATAGAGAGCTTTGAAGCCATATTTTTAGTGTTGCCTTATTGACAATTCATCATCATCATCTTGCACAGTTTCCAGCCACAGGCCGGGTCTGTTTGGAACACAAGCCTCTCCAACGTCTTCTGTCTTCCCACCATCTCTCAGCCTCCACCCTTGTCCAGTCTTCTCCTCTCTTCTTCACGATTTCTTCCACCCCCTTTAGCCACCTGTCTCTCGGTCTCTCTCCTTCCCGCTTCGTCTCGTGTATCCTCCTGGGTATCCTCTTCTCCTCCATTCGTTTTACATGTCCATACCATCTAAGTCTAGATTTCTCTATACCATCCTGTAATGGTTCCTCCTTCATTAATTCTCTGGTCCTCTCATTTCCTATTCTGTCCCTCTTTGTAGCTCCAATACTGCTTCTCAAGAACCTCATCTCACTGGCCTGTATTTTGCTCTTCTCCCTTCTTTCATAACCCAGGTCTCCGAGGCATACGTCAGGATAGGGACATAGTATGTCCGATATATGATCTTTTTGCTGTTCTGAGGGACATCCTTGCTCCATAACATGCTTCTCACACTCCTCCGGAATGCTTCTGCCTATCTCCCCCGCTCATTTATTTCTCCATCGTTTCTTCCAGTAAATCTACTGACACGGCTCCCTCAAATGCCAGCTGACTGCGCCAGGATACAAACCTGCAACCTCTCCACTTTCTTCAGCTATTCCCCACCAATTGTTATACCCGTTGTGATTCTTTCCTTCTTCCTTGTTGTGATCACCATCTCACTCTTATTTATGCTAAATTTCATCCCATACCCTTGTATTATTCCTTCCCACACGTCCAACTGCTCCTGTACCTCCTCCTCCTTGTTTCCCCAAATCATCAAATCATCTGCAAACACCATTGCTTTCATCTTTCCTTCCCCAATTACTTGTGCCACCCGGGTCATTATGTCATCCATACCACAATGAAAAGTAACAGTGACAGTGCACTTCCTTGTTTCAGGCCGTTTCTCTGTTCCAACCAGTCCGATCTCTCTCCTCCCACTTTCACACAGCTCACGCTTCCCTCGAACATCTCCTTTATCCTCCTTATAATCCACTTTTCTACTCCTCTATCCTCCAGGGACTTCCATACTTTGTTTCTGCATACAATGTCATATGCTTTCTCAATGTCCAGGAAGGCCATCAGTAGATCTGTTCCATACTCATAGTGCTGTTCTTGTAACTGCCTTACAGCAAAAATCAAATCCACTGTGGACCTTCCTGCTCTGAAGCCATGTTGTTCTTCCCTCATCCCTCCTTCTATCCTTGTCCTAATTCTCCTTTCCAAAACTTTCTCAAACATCTTTGCACAATGACTCATCAGTGTTATTCCCCGATAGTTTCTGCATTCTGTTCTACTACCTTTCTTGAAGATTGGGACAATTATTCCCTTTTTCCAGTCCTCAGGGGTCTTCCTTTCCTTCCATGCTGTCTTCATCACTCGGTACAACCATTGTATCCCCACCTCTCCTGCTGCTCTCACCATCTCCACACTCAACTCATCCACACCCGGTGTCTTCCCTCCTTTCATCTTCCTCACTGCATCTTCCACTTCTTTCCATGTTAAGTCCTTTTCTATTTGCAGTTCATCTTTCTCTTCCTCGATTTCTTCCTCCTCGCCGTGGTTTCCATTTGGGTTCAGGAGTTCTTCAAAATATTCTTTCCACATTTTCTTCAGTTCTTCCCTATTTTCTATCTCTTGTCCCCTTTTGTTCACCATTCTAACATAATCCGTAGGATCCTTCCGCCTCTTATTCTTTACCATCCCATAGAGGACCTTTTTTGTACCTTCACTATCCTCCTTCATCATCTTTGTCCACTCTTCCATCCACTTTCTTCTCTCCTCAGCCACTACTCTCTTTGCCTCCTTCTTTTTTTCCTGGTACTCTTCCCTTGTCTCTACCGTCGTATTTTGATACCACCTCCTAAAGGCTCTATTCTTTTCCCTTACTATTTCTTTTGTCTTCTCATTCCACCATGGTGTTTCCTTCCACCTCTTCTTACTACTTGTCCTCCCACATACTGCTTCTGCTGCACCTACTAGTGTCTTCTTAAATCTAGCCCCTCTTCCACCCCTCTTTCTTCATCTGTTGGAATTCCTTCCTTTACCATTTTGAGGTTATCGACCCTTCTATCTCCTTCTTTCAGTTTCCATATCCTTATACGTCTTTCCTGGTTCTCAATCCCTTTCTTCTCCTTTGTCCCTCTCAGGTTCATTACCAGCAATCGATGGTCGCTATCCAGGTTCTCCGATGGTATAACCTTGATGTCCGTGATGTTCTTATTGAATTCTTTCTCATACAGTATATAGTCGACCACTGACTACCTGGTCAAGTCATCACTCTACCATGTGATTGTGTGGCTTTCTCTTTTCTTGAACCAGGAGTTCCCAACTAGCAGGCTGTTCCTTTGGCAGAAGTCCAACAGTCTCTTTCCTTCCTCATTTCTTCCGCCCCAACCCTCTGGTCCCAGCACACTCTCATACCCTTGCCTTTCTCTTCCTACATGGGCATTCAGATCCCCCTTAACAATCATATTAATTTCTTCCTACCAGCTGCTTCTGCAATTCCTCTTCAAACTCCTCCTTCTCTTCAGAGGCGCAGCCTACTTGTGGAGCATACACTTGCACTATTTCTACGGTCTCTCCCCTCAGTGCTACTTTCACTTTCATCATCCTATTACTTATTCTCTCACTTCTTCTTTTAAACCATCTCGTACTACTACTCCCACTCCATTCCTCTTTCCCTCTTCATTCCCACTCCAGTACAGTCTATAGCCTTTTCTCAGTTCTCTTCTTCCTTCCCCTTTCCACTTTGTTTCTGCCAATCCCAATAAATCCAACTTTCTTCTTTCCATCATATCCACTATCTCCTCCACCTTCCCCGTCAGCGTTCTTATGTTTAAAGTTCCAAATCTTAGTCCGTGTTTACAGCCGTGTCGTCTATTATATCCATCCTGTCCGAGGCTCATTCCATTCTTGAAAGCATTTGGTTTCATCCACTACTGGCTTGCTGGGCCTATCGTAGCTTCACCAGAGCCCCGTTAGCCGTCACTTTTCAGGGTTCCTGTAGGACCTTCACAGCTACCGTAACAGTCCCGGGGCACACGAAGTCCCCACTGTACTTCGCCCCTACAGGCAATCCCCTACTTTGTGCCGTTGCCCTTCTCCCACGACGTGGACGAGGGGTTGGACTTATGGGAGACCCTTATTGACAATTGATATTGCAAATATAATATATATTTGTTATGGACTACAGAATATGTGGACTAGTTCATAACAAATATAAGTTCTATTAAAGAAAGCTTTCCAATCGGTCAACCCAAATTGTACCCAATTACATTAGGCGGGAAAACAAATATACCCCCCAGTTTTATACATGAAAGTGTGTTATTTTGTGATAAATATCTTATGTAATATTTGTGTCAGGTTAGGGTATATAAATACTTGTTTCCTAGAATGTACTAGCCAAGGGCCTTGGTGAGGTATACCAGACAATGTTACTTGAAACTTTTCCACCCAATCAATACAGTTTATATTCTGAACATAAGATCTACATAGTTCTCAGTCAGTACATGTTTTGGAGCTTACAAGGCTCTCTTCTTCAGCCTTACATTTGTAATATCTATACTGACCATATTATAGTGTTTGAAGCCATCATTTAGTGTTGCCTTAGTAAACATAGTTTGTTGTTTTTCAGTTGATTAATACGATTGTACCCAATTGTGAGATTAATGTGATTAATTAATATTTATTATTTATTAATCTCATGTTTTTTTTTTTTCAGAATTAAGGTATAACCCAAATTGGGTACAATCACATTGACCGACTGAAAAACATAAAACTACACACACCATATTGTTAAAACATGCAAAACACATTAAAATGCACTCAATTAATAAAAAACTTAAAAAACATTAAAAAATTACACTATTGTTCCTACTGTTTGAATAAAAAAAACTCCATGAATGATTATTTTTGTGGAAAGTACTAGTCCATTTCCTATTGATATATTGGTGTCAAATAAAACAAAGAACATTTGTTGTGTGTTCAAAGGGCCGAATAATCCTCATGTTAACATAAACTTGTAGAATATAAAAATTATAGTTGGGACGAAAATATTACGAATCCTTCCTTTCTCCTCCTTTGAATAGAGAATGCTGCAACCATGAGGTTACCTCCTTGTTGTGACAATCATGTGGATCCAAAAATATAGTTTGAAATCGAGAAATTC
Organism: Meconema thalassinum; assembly: GCA_946902985.2. Lineage (NCBI taxonomy): Eukaryota > Metazoa > Arthropoda > Insecta > Orthoptera > Tettigoniidae > Meconema > Meconema thalassinum. The sequence goes on along the minus strand of OX336390.1, from coordinate 272,099,682 downwards.
CGGAGGAGAGCAAGGTGTAAACATTGATTACATATCCCATTAGATAAAACTAATCATAGCAACTGGCAAGCCCAATCGTACATTGGGGCGAAATGCTGGCAATACTGAATTGAGCTAATCAATCTTTCAAAATATTTGAAATTTGATGATGAATCAATGATTAGACAAGCAACTACCCTCTTCAATCCTTCATGACAATTGCGTTGCTACCAGTAATTCATTTAGGAACATTGCGATATTGTGGTCATTTAGCCCCATGTACTTGGGTGTGTGTGTGTATATATATATATATATATATAGAGAGAGAGAGAGAGAGAGAGAGGATTTGTCTGATAACCTGTGTTATTGTGGTGTCTGTAATAGTGTGTATATGTAATTGAGGATAAGATGGAGATGGTGCTGGCCGTAGCCTTAAGTTAGGAACCATCCTAGCATTTGCCTCGAGTAGAAATCGGAAACCACGGAAAACCACTTCTAAGATGGCTGAAGTGGTTTTTGAATCCGCCACTTCCTAGTTTTCCCTCATGAGACTGATTGTACCTCTTTCCAGCCCTCTGACCAGAATTAAAATTTCTTGGTAGGGCCAGGAATCGAACTCGGACCAATAGCCAAGAATGCTAGCCGCTACACCAGGAGGCAGTCATGACAATCTCAGGGCTTAGACCACTATTCACAACATTAGGGAAAAAAATCCTAAACAGGAATGCTATTCAAAATATATTTCATTCTTAAACCTGACAATAGTGTTGCTGGTCAATAAATAAGTCTTGCTCTGCTTCATTTCAGCTGACTCGTATACTGGTCGTCGAGGAACGGTTGTTGGTTGGGGCATTACTTCATTTCCCATGGGGGAACCTAGTCCTATTCTACAGAAGTTGGCTGTTGAAACTCTCTCCAATTTTCAGTGTGCCAGAATCATCGAGGAGCCAGTGGGTTTAGGAATGATCTGTGCTTCTCCCGAGTCTTTACAAGGGACCTGCTTCGTAAGTACCTAAACTCTCGGATGTTTTAAGGGGCAGAACAGAGAGATCATCTGCTCCTAGTCTCATACTCTGCCAAGGAGTAGTCACTATACTACTTGGTGCTTCTGACATGAGTAAACAAACTCAATGGATTGAGAAATCTAAAATTTATGAGAAGGCACATCAAATGTTTACGAATTTTCTACAAATGTTGAAGCAATCAGAAATTAAAATATTACCGGCATTACTGCACTTTGTCAACAATATAAACTATGATTTATTTAAAAAATCAATACCTCAGTATGTGCTATCTTTTGGTTTTTAAAGGGATTTCTTTTTTCTTCTTTTTACTGATGCATTTTACGTCATGCATGTCCCATTCATTCCAGCTTTGCTGAGGAAATCCCGATAAACTTTGCCTGGGACATGTAATACGGTATTTGTGTTTCAAGTTATTAAATTGCCCTTTTTAAAAATTACTGATCTGTTAGACATTGAGTTTGAATTCACGCTCTGAGTGAGCGTGAAAACATATTTAGTTCTTTGTGAGCTCTTGCGTGCTGATGCAGAGAACTATTTCCATACATTATTCAAGTATAAGTTCAGTGAACTTACTGAAAAATCATTTACGACTCCAGATGATTGAGAATTATGCCACTGAATTTTATTTTGGAATTACAATTAAGCATTTCCAAGATGATGATGATGATAATTGTTGTTTTAAGGGGCCTAACATCTAGGTTATCAGCCCCTACACTTCCAAGAGTAGGAAGAACTATTTTGTGTATTAAATATGAAGGAGTTAAATCCTTTCACTTCTGCATTTGTTTGGAATAATGGTTCAAGAAACTGTTAATCCACCTCTGTGGGCAAGCAGTCTGAAGCATGCTCCACAATAGGGATATCCTGAACTAGCACCAACAGATAGTGCACAAGTTTATTTATTTCGTATGGTAAAATGAGGATACAATACGGCAAAGAATTAACAATATAACAAAAACATTAAAATATATACAATATTTACAGAGTAGATTGTAGGTACCGTAACGGTGTTGGCATTTACAGCACAATGTCCAGGTATTAAGCAAGTTGACAGCATCATCAGAGGCACTATGTAGGTCATGGATAGTTCCTTCAAATCTCCTCCTTGGGCACTCAAGGGCAACATGCTGAATGGTCTAAGGTAGCCTACATTGGCACAGTCGCTTTGAATTTTTCCCCACTTGTGCAGCCAGAAATTGCATCGTCCGTGATTTGTGCGGACCATGTTCAATGATGTACCTTTCTCCGTAAATTTAAACCAGGGGGTTCTCTGCAGGGGTCAGTTATTAAATCTAGATGGTCGGGTTTTGATGCAGCCCATTCTTCATTCCAGGTCTTGTCAGCAGCGAAATGCGATGAAATTAGCCCCTCCCCCAACTTCCAAGGAGGATTTCCGGATTTCAATCTTGCCTTTTTCTAAGCATTACAGTCCTGGTGTATGGGCAGTTGGGGATTTCTGCGAAATTTCAACCATATGTTTTTCAGAGCTGTCTTTCTTCGTACATGAGATGGGTGGATGTTGAATGGCTCTAGCAACCACTTCAAAGGTGTGGATTTGATGGCGCCTGATATTGTCCTCATTGTATCATTCAGTTGCGTATCAACTTTTGCAGTGTGTACATTATTAAGCCACACAAGATAGCAGTATTCTGCAACTGGGTAGACTAAGGCAAGAGCTGACGTTCGCAGGACCGTTGCAGTTGCGCCCCAGCCCGTTCCACTGTGTTTGTGCAAGACATTATTCCTAGATTTGATCTTTGCTGCGGTGTTACTGAGGTGGTTTTTATACGTCAAAGTCTGGTCCAATGTGACTGCCAGATATTTTGGGCAAGAGTTGTATTGTAATAGTTGGCCTCTGAATTCTACTTGAGGTATATGACTGGCTCTTTGATGATCTAGATGGAAGCAGCTAACTTCGGTCTTGTTTAAGTTAGGTCTAAGTCGCCATGAATTGAAATATTTGTTCAATTTTTGGAGGTCCTTTGTAAAGTATCGTTTCAACTGCATTGAAGTCATTGGCCTGGACAGTCAGAGCGATGCCATCTGCATAAATGAATTTCCTGGAAGATCTGCTGTGTAGATGTTGAAGAGTAGTGGCGCAAGAACTGACCCTTGTGGTAAACCATCACTTAGGGTGTAAGACTTGCGCACATGGCCGTTTAAATGTACTCTACTGCATAGCATGTTATTGAGTTGAGTGGCGAGGATCTTACAGCAACCACTGGAAACCACTTCAAAGGTGTGGATTTGATGGTGCCTGATATTGTCCACAATATATCATTCAAGAATTTCAGAATCATTCCTTGTCGCCTTACTGTGTCATATGCTGAGGTCAAGACCACAAAAACTGCAATGGTCTTCTTCTTGTCTTAAAATCCATTCTCAATGTGACTTGCATGTGCCAAAACCTGATCGCAGCAGGTACTAAGCAGGATCATTTTGTTTTTTAGTTCAAATAACACACAATAGGCTTCAGAATGGAAATGTATTATATTATCAACTTGTTATTCTTCAAATTCGATGTGTATAGAATGGCAATGGAAGGCAAATAAATGGATTCCCACATAGAACAGTCATGACATCTGGTGGAAATGTTTCGCATAAGATAACCCTATTGAAAAGGGGTTCCTAGCAGCTGCCCTGCATGTGGTTTTTCCCTGGATTAATTCCCCTCTATACTTAGGCAAATCTTGGGATGGTTCCTTATTTCATGTCCCAGTGCACCTACCAGAGTTCTAGACTTTAATAATTAAACACATACTACTACAGTCAATACAATAACACAGGTTATTAATTTATTGGTGCACACAAATATAAGATGCCCACAGCTAATATGTAAAGAACAAAAAATTGTCCTTTTTTTGGTTAGTTTCAAATTACATCCTTACATACACAGCATGCACCGTATTAATTTGTACAGACACATTTCATTTTCAACAATAATAGAAAGCAGTAATACCGTAATTTTAATTATTAAATGCCAATATTGTATGTAACATGTTGTTTGTACCTTTATATTTTACTTGTTAATTACCCTACTTGCATTGCCAGGGTGATAGCGGTGGTCCACTGACGGTAGAAGAGCCTGATGGAAGTGACGTTCTTGTTGGTGTCGTAAGCTTTGGGGTGACGGGTTGTGCTGTGATCCCAGCATTTCCAGATCTCTATACCAGGGTATCTGAGTACCTCAAATGGATTGATGTAAATGCATTTACTTAAAATAAAACAAAGTTTAAAATTTATACAAATGTTATTCATCTCAAACCATAATCTTCATCACCAACTCGGACAAGATCAGAATTTTCCCCCTTCCCAAAAATAACACCAAAAAAAACAAGGTGAAGCAGCCAAGTCAGATTTATCTCAGCTCCTCTAACTTTCTCCTCACTTATCCAAACCGAACTCCTCATTATGAGTATTCAAAACCTCGTTAAAAGATAATATGAAGTGCTTTGAGAAACAGAGATAAAGGTTTCTTGCCAGTATGTGTTTGTAAGCATTCAACTGAAAACCATAGTATTGCATATTTAAGAAATGAATGCAGTGTTGCCAATTTGGTGTTCTTAGCACTAGATCTGGTGTTTCTGAAGTTCGTCTGGTGCCAGAAATGTTCTAATAGCGCCATAGCAAAATACTGGTGTTATTTCAATAAAACCAGTGCCAAATCTGGTGCATAACGGATGTTTCCAGGAAATTGTCTCCTATGACAAATAAGTAAATCCTGGAAGCCATGTAATAGTTTTCAAGGTAATCAATTAAGATAGGCAATGTTCAGCCTAACACATGTCAAGATCAACACTCCAACAGGGGAAGTCCCTGAAATTCTCATTCGCGTGCAACATGCAGGGCTCAGTGCAAGTGCACTTCTAGGCCTACCTCATCCAGTTCCATCCGGGAAACTGGAAATGTGTGTGGCTATTAAATTAACTTGATTTTTTATTTATACCATACAAATCACGAAACAAACTTAAGTTGCAAGCTTACTGTTTGAAAAATTGATGTTGGCAAAGATGCACAACAATCTATGAAGCACATGCACGAGGATTTCCGCACCGAGGAAGGGTTTTCCCCGCTGTCCCCGCACTGGCCGCACTGTGCTGTGTAAATAATGCTTTGTCATCCACTGTCAGTCGATTATCTAATCCAATAGTAATACGTTGTGTTAGTGATTCACCACGGTTTATGTGATTTGTATACATCAGTTTTAATGATGTCGGTGTGTATTATTATCGCTTGGACAGTTTTTAATATGTCCTCCATCATCGTCAGTTATAGAAAAAGATAACATTACTAATAGGCTCACCGATAATAATAGTTATAAAGTATATGTTTTACCTACAAATGAACAACAACAAAATGAAATCGAATCAAACAAGGAAGAACCAGTTCCCATCACTGAAACAGGGTCTCCTAGTCCTATTCAGTCTATGTCGTGCCTGAACAATTTCCTGTGGATTCGGTAGGCTATTCCGTTCCTGAGTCGGTCTTCCAAAAGAAACTTACAAATGGTGAGCTGATTACTCATGATTGGCTTGTTTGGAGCAAGGTTCAGAAAGCGTTTTATGTTGCCCCAGCCAAAACGATCTTCGTTCGCTCTTTCTGAAGGATATTCTGCGGAAAAACGCTGGAAAAAACTCTTCAATAAAGTGCCAGAACTTGAGAGTAGTTCCAGTCATAAAAGCTGCTACGTTGAGTAGAAGTCAAAGGTGATCAAATCAAAAAGTTATAAATGGCTAACAGACTTAATCTTTCATTCCATTCAACAAGAAAAGGACAAGTGGTGTGATCTTTTAAAGCGACTTCTTAAAGTCACTTTATTCCTGGCTGAAAGAGGACTTGCTTTTCGGGGTAGTATTGATAAAATCGGGAACCCCTCAAATTGCAAGTTTTTGGGAATTTTAGAACTGCCGGCCAATTATAATCCAGTTTTGAATGACCATTTAAATAGAGTCCGCTTGTTTCAAGAAAAGGGAGAAAGAATGCAAGTGAATTATCTGTCTCATGATATTCAAAATGAGTTTATTACTCTTCGCGCTGCCGAAGTTACGAAGAAAATGAAATGGCAAAATACTATGCCATTATAGTTGATGCAACACCAGATTCTGCACATGTTGTACAGACTGCATTTCTTTTGAGATACGTTTATTTGACTGAAAATGAAACTCAGCCTTACCAAGTCGAAGAAAGGCTACTTTGCTTTACCGACTCTACCAAAGAGAGTGGAGAGGCCATTGCAGAGCTTATTTTAGATACCGTAAGCTAAAGGAGTTTGACATCCCATTAAAAGACTGTAAGGGTCAAGGCTACGACAATGGGAGTAACATGAAAGGAGCGTACAAAGGAGCTCAGGCAAGAATTCTGTCTGCTAACAGTGAAGCAGTTTACTCTGTTTGCACTTGTCATTCCTTGAATCTGTGTGGAGAACCAGCAGCGGAGAGCTGTGTGGCTGCAGTAACATTCTTTGGAGCTGTTCAAAAGTTGTTTAACATATTTAGCTCAAGCCCCCAAAGATGGGAAATTTTGAAAGGAAAGATACCAAGCTCCCTTCACTCGATGTCGAAGATTCGCTGGTCTGCTAGAGTAGACAGCGTTAAACCAGTCGCAGCTCACCTTTCAGGGATAGAAGAACTGGAGGCATTGACTGAACTGAGCCTAACTTCTGAATGTCGAAACCTTGAGGGATTGAAAAAAATATTTCAAAATATTCAACTGCTTTCGTCTCTTTTCTTCCTCTTCAAGTTGTTGGGGCCATCCTATATTTTTAGCCACTACTTCAGCTTCACTATATATACGGTCCCACACTTCTAAACGAATATATGGCATATAATGAATAATAAATATATATAATATATATGATGTATTCTTACCTTGAACCAAATAGACACTAGAAGAAGGCAGCTGAAGTAGTGGCTAAAAAAATAGGATGGCCCCAACAACTTGAAGAGGAAAAAAAGAGACGAAAGAAAAGAAAGAGGCAAGCTGATGAAGAGGATGATAGTCATGAAGACAGTAATGATGCAAAAACTAATTTCAGAAATGATGATTGTGTTCAATGTAATTCTGGACAGTATCATAGGGGACATGACAGTGCGGTTTCGATCAGTGCAATCTCTTAGTAGCGGGTTTTCTGTTTTGTGGCAATGCAATGAAATGGCAGATGAATTAATTTCGGAAAAATCAGCTAACCTTGTAAGGCGCTATTCTAATTACATAGGAAACGACCTTTCTGATGAATTACCAAACCTGAAATTAATTTACCAAGCTAACTTTGGTAGCAAAACCTTAACGCCTTTGGACCTTCTCAATAAAGTTAAAACTTTAAATTTGGAAACCCTATTTACTAATCTTAATGTATCATTGAGAATATTTTTTGTTACCATCCCCGCAACAGTTTCTTTCTCGGTTCTCAATCGCGTAAAAATCTGTTTTCCGCTCAACAATGTGACAAAATAGACTTTCAAGCTTGGGTGTTTTGGCTATTGAAATGGAACTTGTGAAGTCTACCAATTTGGACAATATCATAGATGATTTTTCCCAGAAAAGGGCCTGAAAGGGGTGTCTTAACCTAAGGTAATATAACTGTTTGTATTGTAGGATTGTTTTGTACATGTACATATACGGTACTGTGAGCCAAAAAGGTGTAAGTTTATGGTGAATTTAGTATTTTAATATTTTATTTCTAACCTTTCAATTCAGTTTACAAATAAGGTAATGGAAACTTTAACAATCGATTTTAAAAACAAATTGATTGGATTTTTAAGTAAAAGAAACAGTTATATGAACTGCATTGTTTTTAAAGTGAATGGGTTACTGTTTGTTTGCGAGTGAGAATTATTAAAACAAATTGGAGTGCTTACATGACTTGACATTTAAACTTTACAAAGATATGGTTTAAAATCGGTAATGCATTTTATGGAGAGTCACAAATATATGAGTATGTATAATACACTAAATACATGGCTGTGATTAGTGAATTTGGGTTGCACTAATATGCATAAATGGCAGGGGCCTGAAATACCCCCAGCACCGGGGCCCGCAGCCGCTCTCTCCGGCCCTGCTTGTACAAAGAATCGACCTATCATCTATTTTCTTCTCAGCTCCCAGGGGATTTCCCAGTTTCATGCGAAGGCAGTTTATGTACTTTCGCTCCCTCACTCTAATGCAGATGTAGGGAGAGTGTTTAGCCAAGTTTAATTGGTGAAAACAAAGCAAAGAAATCGAATGAAAGTTCAAAAATTGCATTCCATTCTGTGTGTGCAATTTGGACTAAAAACAGAGGGAAAATGCTATTACGACTACGAACTTCCGAAGAATATAATAGTGGCCAAAATTGGAAGTACAGTATGCAGAGCTACAGCAGTAGCCTACTACACCTTCCTGCTCTAAAGATAGCGGTAGCAGGCTCCGCAAGTGAAGAAGGCGATTTTTAATGAAATAAATGTAAGTAAAAAGCCATTTATCTTTATATATATAATTCTTCGACACGTGTGTATGTGACTGAACTCCTCCTAAACGCCTGGGCCGATTTTGATGAAATTTTGTATGAATGTTAGGGTGGGCCTAGGTATGGTTTAGATTCACAATTTGACCAGATAGGTGGAATTTTAGAATTTTAGAACCACAATTTACACACAAATTTAGAACCACAATATACAGTCATAAACAGTCGTCATGGAAACCACTAGCTTAGTGAAAAGTGATCCTTTTGGACTGTGTGTCTCTGCACGTAGAGCCACCTAGTCGCAACCTGTGCAACTACCGCCATAACATACACTCCGCCCATGGCGGAAAGTTGTGTTTTATACCCAAGGTGGCAGGGATGTCGAATTCTGTTTGTCTCTGCACGTTAGAGCGTTTCAATGTTCCGTATGCGTTCATATACCATTCATCCAATTGCGATGAAACTTGGGTGAGATGTTGAGTGCACTCCAGGGAAGGTGTTTGGCTTAGTAAATCCATTTTACAATAGATAGCGCACGACTAGATTCAACAAATGAGCGAAGACGTGCGAAGCGTTTCAAAAAGGTCCCGTATGCGTTCAAATACCATTCGTCCGATAGCGATGAAACTTGGGTGAGATGTTGTGTACACTCCAGGGAAGGCTTCTGGATAAGTAAATTCATTTTACTATAAGTAGCGCACGAGTAGATTCAACAAATGAGTGACGTCGCGCGAAATGTTTCAACAAAATCCCGTATACGTTTATATACCATTCATCGATTGCGATGAAACTTTGATGAGTTGTTGTGTACACTTACGTGAAGGTTTCTTACTTAGTAAATCCATTTCACAGGAGGTTAAGCAAGAGTAGATTAAACAAATGAGCGCCGACACACAAAGCGTTTCAAAAAGGTCCCGTATGCGTTCAAATACCATTCGTCCGATAGCGATGAAACTTGAGTGATATGTTGTGTGCACTCCAGGGAAGGCTTCTGGCTTACTAAATTAATTTTACAATAGGTAGCACACGACAAGATTCAACAAATGAGTGACGTCGCGCGAAGCGTTTCAACAAAATCCCGTATAAGTTTATATACCATTCATAGATTGAGATGAAACCTTGATGAGTTGTTGTGTACACTTACGTGAAGGTTTCTAACTTAGTAAATCCATTTCACAGAAGGTAGCGCACGAGTAGATTCAACAAATGAGCGGCGACGTGCGAAGCGTTTCAAAAAGGTCCCGTATGCGTTCAAATACCATTCGTCCGATAGCGATGAAACTTGGGTGAGATGTTGTGTACCCTCCAGGGGAGGTTTCTGGATTAGTAAATCAATTTCACAATAGGTAGCGCACGAGTAGATTCTACAAATGTGCGACGATGTGCGAACGTTTAAACAAAGTCCCGTATGCGTTCATATACCATTCATCCGATTGCAATGAAACTTGGGTGAGATGTTGTGTACACTTACGTGAGGGTTTCTAACTTAGTAAATCCATTTCACAGGAGGTTGCGTACGAGTAGTTTCAACAAATGAGCGACGACGCGCGAAGCGTTTCAATAAGGTCCCGTATGCGTTCAAATACCATTCATCCGATTACGATGAAACTTGGTTGAGATGTTGTGTACACCGTACGGAAGGTTTCTGGCTTAATAAATCCATTTTACAATTGGTAGCGCAAGAGTAGATTCAACAAATGAGTGACGGCACGCGAATCATTTCAACAAAGTACCATATGCGTCCATATACCATTCATCCGATTGCGATGAAACTTTGGTGAATTGTTGTGTACACTTCAGTAAAGGTTTCTGGCTCAGTTAATTCATTTTACAATAGGAAGCGCACGAGTAGATTCAACAAATATGCGATGGCGCGCGAACCGTTTCAACATAGTCCTGTATGCGTTCATATACCATTTATCTGATTACGATGAAACTTTGGTGAATTGTTGTGTACACTCCAGTAAAGGTTTCTGGATTAGTAAATCCAGGTTTTAATAAGTAGCGCACGAGTAGATTCAACAAATGAGCGACGGCGCGTGAATCGTTTCCACAATGTCGCGTATGCGGTCATATATCATTCATCCGATTGCGATGAAACCTTGGTGAATGATTGAGTACACTCCAGAGAAGGTTTCAGGCTTAGTAAATCTATTTTACAATAGGTAGCACATGAGTATTTTCAACAAATGAGTGACGGCACGCGAATCGTTTAAAAAAATCCCGTATACGTTCATATGTCATTTATCCGATTCCGATGAAATTTGATGAGTTGTTGTGTATACTTACGTGAAGCTTTCTAACTTAGTAAATCAATTTCACAGTTGGTAGAGCACGAGTAGATTCAAGAAATGAGTGACAGCGCACGAATCATTTAAACAACATCCCGTATGCGTTTTATGCAATTTATCTAATTGCAATGAAACGTTGGAGAGTTGTTGTGCACGCTCCTACGAATGTTTCTAGATTAGTTAATTCATTCCACGATAGTTTAGAGGCAGTTAACAGAAATTGAAAAAAAATATTGTGTATCCAAAAGCACTTCAAGAAACAAAGTTACAACACTTTCTTTGATTGGCAGGACAACGTCTGCCGGGTCAGCTAGTATACTTATAATTTTTGGTGTTTTGAATCATAGAGTCCAGCTGGTGCTTTTCTGGGGTTTTAAAGCATAGGGTTTAGTTCTTTCCCATTTCAAGATTTGGCAACACTGAATGAGTGCGGCTGAACTTGGCTGTGCTAGCATATATTGATCCTAGCAATGGAGCCTTGGACAAGCGGGACACAGCGTTGATGGGGTACAGTGTCCACATAAATCCAGCACTGCTAAACGAAACAGGAGTACGTCACCACGGAGAGAAGAACAATGACTGAGCCTACTAGAGCCGAGTTATATCGTACCCGCAGGACTGTACCTGTCGACACAGCAAGCTGACAGCGTGACACAAGTAAACAAAGAATAGTTTTCAGCACAGTCGCTGGAACTCGTGTCTCAAATGAGTAATAATACTGGTACTGAATGTGTGCTGTACCATTGCCTACGAGATCATTGAAAGCCTTCACATGCAGTCCACTACCAGTGAATATTCCCATAGTTCCAAAACCCACCACAGATGGCAGGCGTTCTTTCTGGATTTAAACATGGAGAAAAGAGAAGCTGATGGATTTCTTACACAAGAGTATTCATGGTGGGAAATGCTTGCTCCAATCATCAAGCTATAGATATGAAAATAAACTTATCTATTGCACATGGAGATGATTTAAGAGAGTGCAATGGGATGTTAGATTCTATTTTGCCAAAAATAAACCGATTTCCGAGAAACATTTACTCCTCATGTCGTCATACTATAATGCAAACAAAAACGCCTGCCATCTATGGCAGCAATGGTACTACCACAGTTCTAATTTGATAGTGAAAAATGGTTGGATGCAAAAGCCTTTGGTGATAGTGTAGGTACTGGCTATACCTAAAAATAAATAGCAGACTATGCCATCACAATGTGTTAGCAATGCATGTTTCACCACTTGTGAGGCTTGGCACGGTGGGTGAGTGGTTATTGCGTTGGACTACCAACCCCAAGCTTGCAGGTTCCCTCCTGGCCGTGTTAAGTGATTTTTGAAAGGCAACAAAAATCTCGGCATGCATGTCGTACATTGTTGGCATGTTATAGAACCCATTTGAATTCAGTAGGCCGTGTTCATTATGGCAAAATTAATCTTGGGATTTTCCGCAAACACAAAAAGTTCCTCATTTCTCTACTAGAAAGCGCTATAGTGTAAAGGAATTTAGATATCTAACCTCCTTGACATTCATAGAGCTCCAAAGAACGGCAAAATTCTATATGCGAGCTGCCCTCTAGGCATCAAATAACAAAGCTTGCACCCAGCACCCGAGGCCATATGATATTATTATTATTATACCACTTGTGAGATTCTGGCTGTATGTATTATTTTGCACAATAGTCTATATTTTCCAAATATGAACACGGCTGTTGGCTGTCTCAAGAATCAAATTATTGCACATTCAACAAACTAACTATGGCAGTTCTTGTAGTCAATCATTGGTTCAAGTATATACCGCGATATGTACATGTCTAGGGGGAATTTGTTTAGTGTAATCAATGACATCACGGATTCAATTAAAACAATCCGTAGGTCGGTCCTCCTAGTCAATACAATTTTAATTATCCATTCTAATTACTTGAGCATGTTTCAGGCAATACTTTGTAGCCATCTTCAGCCTTTTGTCATCAATTAAATATCAAAATTCCAAAAACTTTCCTTTCTATAAACTTTAAAATAGTACATTATGCAACGAGCCTATAATGGCTATAATTAAGACACAAGTATTTTTATAAAACGAGCGTATGCGAGTTTTATAATTTCCATACGAGTGTCTTAATTACCATTATAGGCGAGTTGCATACGACTGTTTATGTTCGATGATAATTATAACTTTATTATATGTTTTAACATAAATATTCATAAATAGCTGTTCAGTCACTAGAATGTTGTGATCGGCTGCTGCGGTGGGTAGTATATCTCTGTTTTCCAAGCTCTCTGGACAACCGACGCATGCGCTCTGTGTGCTTCAATACCATATGTTCAGATTGTGCACCAGTATTCAGTAAAACTGTCACCGAAGTCGTTTCAAAACCACGCGCTGTGTAGAAATTGGTTTTGGGGATAGTAAGGTACAGTGCTATTTCTTGTCTCATATTCACCAATTTATTTACGCGAACATGTGGACGGTGCACTTTCGGTAATTTATATAGACATGTTGGATTTTGAGTGCATGCGCAAAGGTATCCTTATCTAATTGGTCACACAACTGTTTCTTGAGCTCTGATTGGTGGGAGAAACTGTTTCATAATGAAAAATAGTGTTATAATGAGCCTCATTACGATACAGTTTTCTGACACATAATAGTTAGGGTCGAACATAAATATAGTTACGGTAAAACTTTTTAAGTATAAAAATCACAACATATTCTCTTGAAGTTTCAGATGTTTAACAAGTAGTTCCGTGAAGAATTATACAGCCTATTTTCATATATCCTACTTATGTTAATTGCCTCTATCAACATACAAAATTTCAGTTTGATTGGTGTAATAGATTCGTAGGTATTGAGAACCATCTAAATATTTAGGATGATCACCATGTTGGATTTTTATATATGTAGGTCTTAGAGTTATGTACTATTACATGAAGATTATTGTGTAGTATTCAAACTTCAATCGCATGATTAGGACACAAGAAACAAAAAAGAGATTTTAAAATGTCGCACAGCTGCCATCTTGAGGTTATGAAAACAATTGAAATAAATTAGATGCCAGTGGATTAAAATTTGTATAAGCATTTATCGTACCAAGTTTCACTGCACTCGGATGGATAAATTGCGAGAAAGGTCCATTTAAATATTTATATTTTGCGTCGCCGCCATGTTGGATTTGTGCTCACCAGGTTATTGAAAGTCCCATAGGTGAACTTATGTTCATAGCCTCTATGAACATTAAAAAATCAGTTTGATTGCTGTAATAGATTTGTAGATATTGATAACTGTCTAAATATTTTGGATGGTCGCCATGTTGGATTGTTATATGTATAGGCCATAGAGTTATGTACCATTAAATTAAAATTATTGCATGGATTCGTTATTCAAACTTTTACTTCGATCGCATGATTATGACACAAGAAAAAAAATTAATTTTAAAATTTCGTCCAGCCGGCATCTTGAGGTTATGTAAACAATTGAACTAAATTAGATGCCAGTGCATTACAATGTGTATAAATAAATATTTACTGTACCATATTTCACTGTGCTCAGATGGTTAAATCGCAAGATTAGAATGTTTCAACTTCGGTTGGCCGCCATGTTCGTTTTGTACTTTACAGGTCTTTGAAAGTTACATAGATGAACTTGTTTGTAGTAGTGCCCTTTATCACCATACAAAATTTCAGGGTGATATCTGTAATAGTTTCGGAGATATAGAATGCCAGTGAAATATCTCGCACAGCCATCTTGAGATCATGTAAACAATTGAACTAAATTAGATGCCAGTGCATTATAATGTGTATAAACATTTGCTGTACCAAGTTTCATTGCATTTGGATGGTTAAATGCGAGAAAAGCCTACTTAAAAGTTTCAACTTCGCTTGGCCACCATGTTTGTTTTTTAGTTAACAGGTTTTTTAAAGTCTCATAGGTGAACTTCTAGTAGTGCCTTTTATCACCGTACAAAATTTTAGGGCGATATCGGTAATAGTTTCGGAGATATAGAATGCCGGTAAAATATTTCACACAGCCGCCATGTTGGATTGGCGAGACGTAATAAAATTGTAAGTGCACAGTTGGGGTCGGCCGAAATAGTGCTATAACATTACCGAGTTTCATTGAAATCGCTCCAGCCGTTTAGATGTTATTAGAGGTGGACACACACATACGGACAAAAGGTGATCTCATAGGCCTACTTTTTCATAAGTGAAAATAGGCTAAAAAACTTAAGGATCAGGTCAAAGGTCTTATATAATGCCAGCAACGAATAAAATGGAAAACTTTATATGTACAACCCTGCGTCAATCTTTGTTGACCTCTACTAAAACATTTGTTCTCCTAGAGTATTTCGGACAGACTTGAGGTAATAAATATTAAAAATTTCATAATTCTTATTAACTCTTCTATAGCAGTTCAAAATATGTAGTTTATAATTACTTGTATTTGTACAAACTTAATCTTCTATTAATTGATGTCAAAATGGAGACAATTTGTAGAATGAAGGCATCAATGTGAATGCCCTAGTACAAATGAAATGTGTGTGGCTGGCCCTGTGGCTGTTGTTGGATTTACGAAACGCTTAAAACAAATAAAATGGACTGTTTTAATTGAATTTGTAAGTCAGTACGGAACCATTTTCTGAAAATGAACTATTATGGTTTATTTTAAAGACATCATATCACGGATAATGTGCTGTGCGGACGTTGTGGCTTGAATTGCTGCCATATTAATTGGCTGAATGAGGTTTCTAACAGTGTGTCATCACATGAGCAAGGTTTGGTCATGAGTTACGAATGTTCATATATGACTTGACTTGTTGAATTTAGTTGAAAAGTTGCACCGCACTCTTTTAAAGCCATTGGTTGCCACTAGGTTAGATGACGGTCTGGATGAAACCATTGGCCACTACTAGATTAGACCATTTCGGGACGAAAATTCTACAAGCGAGGGGATCTGGGGCGTAAACCACAGGCTAGGTTTGTGTTTGTATGTAATGCCTTATTAACACATAGAATTTAACATGTGTTCATCATTTAAACCTTTATCGTCCACGACATCATTCCAATGATTTGGTTATATAAATATTGAAAGCTGAGCAGGCGTGAATTTAACTTGGTATGGACAGTATCCCATACCATGGGTAGTAATAGACACCATCCTAGCTGAAGAATCAATCTTTCAAAAATGCTATGCCGCTGTATACCTTCTAAGTTAGTCAGCAACTCGCGCATGCCAGTGAATCGGTACTGAACTAGGTAAGTTTTTTAATTGAGGGGTATCCGATACCACTACTTTCACATTGGTATTTTAAGCTATGAATTTAAAAAGAATTTGTTTACAGCTCATGCAGTATATAAATCCGATTTCATGGAGGAGACCAATCATGATTCTGACACAGTGTAGGAATCAGACACAGGAGAACATGAGGGAGGTAGGAAATTCTGATAAATGGTCCAGCCAGTGGAAAATATTCTTATGGGAAGAAAAACTGCTTCACGTGATGTAAGGAACCGCCACCTGCTAATTTAAGAACTAGGAGACACAACTTAGTGGTTAATTTGCCAATATTGCGAGGTGTTGCAAATAACCTTGGTGACAAGTCCTCCACCTTGTGAGGTAGAGAAATTATTATTTACAGATGAAATGATAAGAGGAAATTCTTGAAATGATAAGCTTAAAGCTCAAAAGGGTAAGTGCCAATTTAGGTGTTGGTGTGCTGAATTGACAAGTTGGAAATAAGAGCTCAGCAATCTTGCTAGGTTTGTGTCATGTCTTGTGTGGGGTTTCGCCTAGGACATCAAGCTGGCTCATCAGCGGGCTCTTGGTGACCGCGCCCGGACCCCCACAGAAGTAGGGAACTGTACGCTACCTCCCCCTTTTTTGAAGCGCTCATGCACCTCTTCACTGCGAGAGCTTAAAGCTCAAGCAGTCATCACCTCACTATGAAGGCTTCCAAAAAAGATGGTACATTGGCTTTCATGGCCAGTGAATTAAAACTCGGCAATCTTTCTAGGTTTGTGCCGGGTCTTGTGTGGGGTTTCGCCTAGGACACCAAGCTGGCGATCAGCGGACTCTTGGTGTCCGCACCCAGACTCCCACAGGAGTAGCGAACTGCGTGCTACCTCCCTTTTTTTTGAAGCACACTGAGAGATCTGAAAGCTCAAGCAGTCATCACCCCCCTATGAAGACTTCCAAAAAGATGGTATATTGGCTTTCATGGCCAGTGAATCAAAACTCAGCATTCTTTCTAGGTTTGTGCCATGTCTTGTGTGTGGATGAGCCAGCTTGGTGTCCTAGGCGAAACCCCACACAAGACATGGCACAAACCTAGAAAGATTGCTAAGTTTTAATTCACTGGCCGTGAAAGCCAATATACCATCTTTTTGGAAATAAGAGCATTCTCATTTATACTTCCATTTTTAAGTTGTCTCTTAAGAGACTGTACTCAGCCTATTCTCCACAGATAGAATAGAGCATAATCTTCCACACTACTATGTTGATAAAGCAATTCCTTACTTTGTTGCATTCAGTTTGACAATTTGGAAACCAGACAAAAAAGACAGAAGAGCGATCAAGCAGCAGCAATTTCAAAAATATTTTCATTATTATCTGTCTAAAATTCTCAGCAATAATATAATCCTGGACCTTATGTTACAGTACATAAAATGCTCATACTATTTTGGGGACGATGCATTATAAGAGTTTACAGGCCTAAAATGCCTGCATGGTATGAGCTAAGTGTAATGCATATGATATAAGCTAGAACTAGTTATTTTTAGAATGGCTATATCTACACCAGAAAAGGTTCTGATAGAGACACTCTTAAGTCCAGAGGACAAAAAACTGGCCATACCTATGCATACTCGCCAAACTTATTGAAGAATCCTCCACTGGTGGAGGAGATGCAGAAGTAAGGTTTGACTTAAGTTGGGATCCTCTAACAGGTCAAGAAGGAAATACCACAGCTAATCATGGTCGTTGGAAAGTGACATTAATGGATTCTAAAATGATATTACTTTGATGTCTCATGTTCCGAGAGGCAGAGTATGTAGGAGGTACTATTCTGAGCCCTGCGCGAGTAACAGTAGCCATTGGTCTAGCCGTATGTGACATCACCTCGCGGCAGTGGCGTAGCCAAGGGGGGGTTAGGGGGGTTAGAACCCCCCCCCCCCCCCATTAGAAAATCGGCAGGTTGTGATTTGTGTCTGTGGTGATGTACTGTCGTCGGCTTACGGCCCGGATCCCCATTCGTGGCTACACACGTCTTCATGACAACGTATACGCACAGTCTACCTACAGATCGCGAAGCTTGGCTCATATTTTTCTACCTCCAGACAATAATGCTCTCAAGCAGCAAGCAACAATTGACTAAGTTGGTGTATGTTATTGTTGCTGGATTTACTGTATGTGAGCATTGTCAAAAGGTTCTATCTTTAAATTAAAATGTGCTTTACAAGAGGAGATGTGCAGTTCAATAAACAGATCTAATATTAGAAGAACTAGTTCAGCGTTGCTAAGTATGGTAACATAAATGATCGCTTTTCTGTCGGTCAACACGACTGTATGGCACCCAATTAGATTAGGTGGGCAGTGACAATTTATCTCCTAATGCCTGAAATAAATGAATCGTTTAAACACTTAATAAAACACTTCTCACATAGAGGGGGGGGGTTGTATGAGAAGCGTTTTTTCCAGTACACGGGGCTACATGACCGCGTTGTCGCAGCCCCTAAACTAAGGAACCAACCAACCAAACCTTCTATATTTGTTTCACCCAACTTTGGGGTCCATGAAATCAATCACTTTTTATTGTTTTGAGCTTCCCTTTTGGCCCAGTATTGCCTCATCCTTTGAGATCTTGCTTCCCTTTCTTCGGCTGAGATGTGGACCGTACGCTTTGGTTTGAGTTTCACTTGGAACCGTTGTTTCTTATCCTTGGTGATGGTTTTGGCTGTTTTGTCCATGAGCATGGTGTCTGTAATTTGGGAGAAGCGTTTTATTAAATGTATAAATAATTATTTTAGTATGAATTACTCAGGGAAATTAATTGTTACTCCTCGCCCAATCTAATTGGGTGTATTCGTGTTGACCGACTGGGAAGTCAGACTGTTCAAATAGCAAGACGACACTCGAGTTTTCAAAGGACCCTAAAAGGTAAGATTTGATCTATGGATTTTAGGCTAGTATTATAAAGCTTTTCAAGGGGAGCGTAATGGTGCAGTGGCGTAGCTGCTCGTCAATCACCCGGACAACCGGAGTTCCAATCCCTGTGACAGTGGGGTGGAATTTTCACCTGAAATATTACATGGCGTCAGGAAGGGCATCCGACCTTAAATCCCCGGCCAAAACCAAAATGAGCCTGATTGGCTCCGGCGACCACAATTAATTGGGATGTGCAGTAGAAAGTATTATAAAGCTTTTCAATCAAACAACCGAACTAGGTCTTTAACTGGTTATAAATCAATAATAATGTTATTGGTTTTAGGCCCTTTTAACTACTGTGGCTCTTAGAGACACCGGGATGCCGGAAGTTTGCCCTGAAGGGGATCTTTAACATGCCAGTAAATCTACAGAAACGGTTCCCTTGCATTTATGCACCCTTAAATGCCAGCTGACTGTGCCAGGATTAGATCCTGCAACCTTGGGAACAGCAGGCGAGAACGTTACCGCTGAGCCACGGAGCCAGTCGGTTATAAATCAGAAGCATGTCTCGGTAGGATATCTATGCATGGCTTTGGTGGCATAGTCGGTAGCATGCTGAACTGCTATGGTCAGTTCGCGGGTTCAAACCCAGTCGAAGTCGTTGGGCCCATGTCATAGATTTATGGCACGTAAAGGAACTTACAACTACAATTGGTAGTGTGTAGCCAAAATATGTAGGCTATTGGGTTAGACACACTCTATCAAGTTCAAAAGTATGCCATTGGAACTCAGTGACAGTGGCATCTGGTAGCTTAAATTGGAACTACTTGACATTGAAATTGGGAAACCTACGGGCGTTCAAGTGAAATGCCCTGCTCTGGCCATTGGCTGAAAATCAAATATAAATGAAAATTAAGACATACGGTAGGCTAAGTAAATGTAAAAGATGTCATCTCAAACGCGTGCTGACGTTTTAATTTTCAGATGTAGAAAATGGCGTTTTAATAGTCAGAGAGCTGATTTAATGAATAAAGATTTTGTACAATAATATAAACTTATTCTCGAATCCTTTGGAAGCAAGCCAATTTACGTCGTCAGGATAATGGTCACAAACTTAGATGTGGTACACTGTTTGTTAATTCTCTTATGAAATACCTGGTATCCCACATGGCTGCTGTGAAGGTACGGTACACAATTGTTATTGCCGATATTTTGTAAAATTGGCATTGTATTATTTTGTCAAATTCTGGAATGAAAGGTTTCAAACCCACAGAAAAAATACGAAGTACCTACAATTGAGCCATTTAAGACCTTAAGATCCTTTTATACTTTTCGTTTCACAAATCACACTGGTATTTTTACTAATTAACTATAATGTTAACGGAATGACTAGCTTTTGATATGGTTAAGAATTTGATATTATATTATACCCATACCCATCTTAAAGGGGTCACTCAGTGTAAGCTTAAAAGGAGCACGGACGGTAGGTCTCAGACGCAATTCAGAAAAGCCGAGGTGAACAGCGAAACTCCAAACACTTATAGTCTACTCTTCTCGGAAGTCTTAACTCGACAGTTAATGCTGGCCGAAGCTGGGATGATGGGCTCGCTCACTAGCTCCGAAGCTAGTAATTTCAATTTCCACAGAATGGAGATTGTTGGAAGAAATTAAAACGTAAAATCACTTATAGTTGGCGATGTATTAAAGATAAAGATATGCTGTCGGGGACTTCTTTGTAGAACTTTTCATGCTGACCAATTCTTACGCTCATAGTATATGGATATTTCTTATGGTTTACCCAGCATAAGCTTAAAGGGCGCACGGACGGCAGGTTTTCCTTCGACACGATTCGCTGAAATCGTTACTGCTCGGCTTCCTTTGATCGTAAACGAATGTTTTCCTACAGAAACCTCCCTCGAGAAATTATTTACTGAATGGTGAAAACCGCATCAAAATCCATTCAGTCGATTTAGAGATTACCCGTTACATCCAGGAATCGTGGACTTGGTTTTATGTAGAGATGCCAGCGACTATCATTAAAACAAATACATGAATTTATAACTAGTATGGACTATGACTTCTACGTAAGACTCATTAAATACGTCATACAACTGTACCTAGGGATACTAATAAAAACTAAGCATTCTTTTTATGTTTCTATGAATTAAAAGTGTACAGTATATCAACATTGTGGCTTTTTCCTGTAGTTGGTGATTTAACGTGACTTATGTTTACAATGGAAATAATCTCTCAGGTGAGTTAAAATTCAAAAAGCCCTTGCAAAAGTGAAAACATCTGTTCTGTGCTCAAGGCAGTTACCAGCTTGCTGGCCGCCGCGAGCGCTAGTGTCGCTTCACCTACAAAGAGGATGCAATTTCGTAGCGCAGTGAGCTTCGCGACTGTGTATTTTAGACTATGGTAATACAACTCCGTCCTCCCAGGGTTGCCAATCTAACTTTTCCCTCGTGAAATAACATATAACTTATTTCAAACTGAGGCTAGCGCCAAATAATTTTGAATCCCACACAGCGGGACAATTTTTTTTTTCTTTTCTTGGCGGGAGAGAAGTTATATGTAAATTAGTCTAGTTTTTATTAAAAATAACGCGATTTAATAAAGACTTAGAAAATTCTATGGGAACATTAACACTAATTTTGGGATCATTATTAACATCTTGAGCATGAGATAAGCTTCAGTCGAGTTGATTCATATTATGTAAATATATGTCCAGCAATTCCTCGAATTACGATTATCTCCCAGTTACGAAGGAGTGAAATATGTCACCTGAGTAGTGTAAGCAATTGAACCTTTTTCTGGCTGCATGTAGCATTTATAAGGTAAGAAGGACCTTGGTAGGTGACAAAAAAATCTTCGAAAATGATAGTTGAGGCATTCAGGGCTAATTGCAATATAAAGCACAGGATCTTGTTGGAAAAACTGAATAAACTTTGTAACGTGTTTTTCGAGGGGTTTTATGCAACTGGCATAAGTCAGTAGGAAGCCATTCTATATTTATTTACGCGGCAAATTGTTCAGCCAAGAGAATTTTTCATGGTAATTTATTATTATTATTAATTTATTATAATTATTATTAAGGTATTTTCGGAGCATTTTATAAAAATTATTAGCATTCAGATAGGTTTTCTATGTCTTAGAAAACGCTATCCAGCAAATTATTACGAACGACGATATCATAGAAAATTATCTGATTACGGAATTTTACGGAGTTTTGTCAGTTAGGGTATTTGAGAGACATGACTCACTGGGATTTCAAGTACAAGCTGATTCCTGTCGAGAAGTATTGCGCAAGGCTGGGTCGCAAGGTCTAGAAAAGGCGAATTGTTGAAACGGAAATCGACTTCTCCCTCCCGCGGGGTGTAATGAGGAAGGAGTGGGGATCTAGCGCGGAGGGTGCAGCCAATCAAGGAGGACGACGTAAGCTAGATGTCGGTACCATGGTAGGGGAGCCGGCGTGTGGATATATCGTTCGACGCGCCGTGAAACGAGGTCTATCTGTGAAATACTTGAGGAGTATGGATACGTGTGCGAGTCGCTCCGATGTTCAGTGGAGTTAGCGACGAACTTTTGTAAAACTTGGTTGTACGAGTGTTTGGGTCCGAGGTACGGACCATAGAATTATCTAATCTACCAGCATATCATCATATTCCGACGGAGATGACGACGTCCAGGAGACTGTGGGAAGCACACAGCATCAGCAAGAACGAGGGAAAATGCTTTGGCAATTTCCAGTGGTAAGCGCCAATCACGCAGAAATACGCAATCTCTCATTTTCTTTGTTTTAAATTTCATATTTCAGTAACTTCATAGCTTGGAAATAAGAGTAAAATCAAATTATCAGACTCCGTTTTCACGTAATTTTCTATCGGTAATATTCAAATCACAACGCTCCAATTTAAATTTTGTAGTTATTATTATTATTAATTTTGCTATAATTGTTTTATATAATAAATTCATTTCTTTTACAATGCAATCTTTGCTTTCAGTAGGTAGCATTAGATATAGACCAATTCCTTCTCCTGATACAATTGTTTGTTGGGTTAATGATCAAATCATACCACGATCTGAGTGAATAGAGTCTTGAATGTGTTCTGCCAGAGCTAGACGTTGTTAAATACAAATTTAGATTTCAACATTGCATTGAGGTCTTGGCGCCCATTAAAACAACATAGCTTAGGCAAAGGTAAACAGTTACATTTCTCACCCAACAGTAGGGGCAGCCAAAACGTTTCATTTGTCGCTACCAACATGGGGCATTATTTAACGTTTCAATTGTCGCCGACAACTTGGGGCTGAAAACCCGATAACATTTGTGGAAGGAGAAGGGTATATATTTCTGTGCCTGTATTTTGGGGGTTATTTGTCTGTATCAGTGTATATCATTATGGGGGATGAGAAAGAAAGACAGATGAGGTTACGTAGTGGTCATCAACGGGAGAGTGATGATACGAGCAGTATGTCGAGTGATGGTAGTACCGGGGTAGCGGAGGTAAATCCCGATACTGAAACAGGGAGTGTAGGCGGCCAACCAGAATTAAAAACTTTACTTCTCGAGTTCATGTATCAGAACAAAGTTAGTAGTGATGCTTTAAATGCAAAATTAGAACAGAATAATGCAAAATTAGAACAAAACAGTAGGGAAAATAAAGAAAGTACAGAAGCTTTAAATGCAAAATTAGAACAGAATAATGCAAAATTAGAACAAAACAGTAGGGAAAATAGAGAGAGTAATGAAACTTTAAACGCCAGATTAGAACAAAACAGTAAGGAAAATAGAGAGAGTACTGAAAATTTAAATGCTAAATTAGAACAAAACAGTAGGGAAATGAGTGACAAATTCGAACTGATTAGAGGTGAGATCAGGGGGGTGATGGAAGAAAAGGCTAAAGAGATTATTGCAGATGTAGACAGAAAATTAGGAAAAGTACAGGAGGAGTTGGAAATTAGAATCAGTACACAGGCTGAAAATTTAAAAGAACTAGTGCAACTGGAAACACAGCAGGTCAAAAAGCAATTGGGGGGAGAAATTGACAAAATTCAGGTAGCTACTAAAGAGGTTAAGGAACAGCTGGGGGGTAGAATTGAGAAAGTCCACTCACAAATAGTTGCAGAAGTAAATGATTTAAGAGAGAGTAATAAAGAGAGCATTAGCAAGATTGAGGAGAAACAAGCAAAGCTATATGATAAAGTAGAAGAATCAGAAGGAAACATTAAATTAACAGTAAACAGTATTGAGAGGAAGGCTGAGGAGAAAATCGCAGAATTAGAATTAAAATTAAAAGCTAGGATCAGGCAAGAAAATAGTCAGAATAGACCAGTTTTTGTGAATAGCACACACAGGGAGGTAGAACTGGGTAAGTTCAGCAATCGACAGGGGTGCCCAATGGAGTTCATGAACACTATAGAAAATAAATTCGGGGAGAGGTTGGAAAATGGTAGTATTGAGTGGTGCCAGGTAGTTGAAATTTTAGAACAAGTGTTTGTGGGGGAAACGAGGAATTGGTTTGCTGTCTACAGAGACAAGTTTACTGATATCAATGATTTTAAAATGAAATTCTGTGAAAAGTTCTGGAATGAGGTTATTCAGTCGCAGCATCGTGAGGGAGTAGTGTGTGGTAAATATAACCCTAAAGGAAGCTCCACCATGACCGAATACTTTTTAGGGCAGGTATTAGTGTGTAAATATCTGGATGGCTTGAAGGAGGAAAGTGATGTGGTAAGGTTGCTACTAAGGCACTTTCCCTATAGGATCAAGGAGGCTGCTTGTATCCAGAATGTAAAGACTATATCACAAGTAGAAAATTTGTTAAGCACATTTGATGCACTAGGGAGAGGGGGTTATGAGGACAATTTCAATAGGAACCAGGGTAATAATAATAATAGACCTAACGAAGCCAGGCATCAGGAAGTTCAAGGGAACGGTGGCGAAGGGGCCAACGCTCAAAATAGAAATAATAGTAATCAGCTAAATCAGAACAGAGGAAATGGCTATGGTAATCAGTATCAAGGGAGGAATAATGATTTCAGGGGAAATCAAGGGAGGAACAATGATTACAGGGGAAATCAAGGGAGAAACAATGATTTCAGGGGAAATCAAGGGAGAAATTATAATGACAATAATTACAACCAGAATAGGGGTCAAGGAAGAGGACAGCCTAGTGGTAGTAATATACAGCCAGACAATGACAACACAGCCCAGAACAACCAGACCAGTTTAGTAGTTAGTAGTACTACGGCCAGCTGTAGCGGTTCTTTAAACGCGAACCAGGCTGCGAAGTAAGGTCAGAATCTCAGTCTGTAGCATGCCCTGTCCATACAATTATACAGGAACCCTATGACCTAAATGTAAGAAATGAATTATTACATGAACTAAATGATGAAGGTATTATTCAGGAAGTGGTTAGTAAGAGCCCCATAGTTAAATTTAACGTGTCCGAGGCGTACACAGATGTTTTAATTGATAGTGGTTGTATGAAGAGTTGCATAAGTAGTGCATTTTATGATAAAATGAAAGGAACTGGAGTAAATTTTGAGGAGATGCCAATTAAAAGCACTTTTGTTATCACAGCTGTTGGGAAGAGGTCTAAAGTAATTTCTAAGCAAGTTTTAGTAGACATTAAAATTAATAATCATGTAGAGAAGCAGATTTGCCTTGTAATTCCAAATTTAGTATTCAGTGTTATCTTGGGTTCAGAGTGGCTAAGTAGAGTGTCTGGTAACTTATGTTATGATGGAGGGAGTTTGAAATTTAAATGGGGAGATTCTGAAGTAGAAGTAGCGTTCAATGACCGTATTCAGAGGAGTAGTATTGTAGGTGTGATTTGTACTTTAAATGAGATATCGCCAGCCGTAGAGCGGGGTTCTCCATGTTTTGTGGGCAGTGTGATTACGAACGGAAGTCTAGAGGACTCGTTACGTGAGGCTGCATTTCAGGGAAATATAGAGGATGAACAGTGTGTTCGGCTCTATGATGTGTTATGGTGTAATAGGAGAGTTTTTGAGGATCGCATTGGTATGACCAATTGCTATACACATTCATTGAACGTTATTGATAGGTCAGTATTCACAGGACATAGATATCCTGTACCTTTCGCTTATCAGAGTGCAGTTGAGGCACAAATTAACCAGATGCTTGAAGATGGGATTATTGAGCATTCTAACAGTCCATATGTTAATTCTTTGATCACGGTACCCAAGACCGACGGCACTGTTCGTATTTGTTTAGACGCTCGTTTGGTTAACAGTAGAATTAGTTCAGATCAGCTGAAATCTATGTCAATAGAGGAATTAATGCAAACATTTGAGGGGAAGAAGTATTTCACTTGTGTAGATTTGAGTTCCAGTTTTTGGCAAGTGCCACTTATGCACGAAGATAGACCATTTACAGCTTTTAGTCATAAATATAACCTTTATCAATTTTGTAGAACACCTTATGGGTTAAAGAGTAGTTCAGCAGCTTTAATTAGGGCTTTAAACATCGCATTAGGGGATGACACAGGAGAGTTTGTAACCATTTACATAGATGATATGGTAATTAGTTCACGCAGTTTTGAGGAGCATCTACGTCATTTAGATATAGTTTTTCAGAAGTTAGATCAGGCAGGGTTCACTTTGAAGCTGTCAAAGTCGTCATTCTGTCAGTCAGAAGTGACATTTTTAGGTCATAGAGTGTCAAGTAGAGGTGTTACACCAGAGGAAAGTAGGGTTAGCATGTGTGGACAGTAGCAACAGGGCATCGTTACAGACACTGA
Source organism: Meconema thalassinum (assembly GCA_946902985.2). Taxonomy (NCBI): domain Eukaryota; kingdom Metazoa; phylum Arthropoda; class Insecta; order Orthoptera; family Tettigoniidae; genus Meconema; species Meconema thalassinum. The sequence continues at coordinate 272,073,051 of OX336390.1, read as the reverse complement.
GAAATATGCTAGTAGAGCAACGTGATGACGTTCATTTAAAGGGAGCCACTTGCAAGTTTGGAAGCAGGTGACATAGAAACATTCATAGTTTCCAAACGTATTGGGAAAACAGCATATGTGCTGGAGAATAGGAAGGGAAACAGATTATACGGGACGTATAATATACATAGTCTCCGAAAGTATGTGTCATAAAGTGAGGATGTTTAGCTGGCGAGCCAGCCTATCAAATGAGTAAGTGTGGTATTTGGTGCGTGGGAGGAGATGGTCTTCCAGGCAGGCGTATCAGAAGTCATACAGGGGGGTAGTATGTAAGTAAATGAGAGTTTTTAAGGTACAGGGAAATATGACGGGATTGTCGGATGCTGTTGAGCACTAAATTGTCTCGATGCACCAAGGCCATTGTTGGCAGCGCTGATGGGTTCCCATTTATCTCCAAGAGATGGGGGAGCGCTTGTATAGGGCTTGTTAGCTTAAGGCGTCCACGAGATAAAAGATGGGCCATCAGAATGCGAGACAGTCCTTCATGAAACTCATACATATCAGCACACGTGATTTCTGTTTACGGCCTCGCCATGTAAGATTTGTAAGTGTGTAATTTAAGATAATATGTACAATGGTATTATTTGTGTGAGGAGAAATGGTCTGTGTTGAGAACTAGTATTAAGTAGAATATGGTTAACGGGAACTTAACAAGACAGGGCGATTACGGCACAGAAATATTTGGTGTTATATGTAATGCGCATTTACTGTTTTTTTTTCAGAAGTCAATATTAATTTAATCTACGTTAAAGAGAGATTAAGTATTATGGTCACGAGGCGCTGCCACAATAGTGTGATCGTGTGCTGAGTGATAAGTGGAATTAAATGTCACCATAAGGAGGGGACCTCCAGTGAAATTAGGAAGTTCTATGGTGATATAAATATATCAGAACACCTTCAATGCGTGTGATATGACATCATAAATACATAGTGCTCACACATTAATTATGTCTATTTCTCCAACATAGAGAAATTTGAGAGGCGGAAATATCCGTGGAACACTATTCCCTATGTAAAACATTGAACTGGTTGCAAAGTGCGATCCATAGTGACAACAAACTTTGACGCAAAGTGCGTGAAGAAAAAATATGAGTGTATATATCTGTAATTTAGGGTGATTTCATTTATGTAATATGTATTTTGGATGGGGTTTATTAACGTGTCTGGGATAATCGGATAATGGACCGTCGTCACGGTAAATCATCCGATGATCCGAGGCGAATATGTAACGTGTTTTTCGAGGGGTTTTATGCAACTGGCATAAGTCAGTAGGAAGCCATTCTATATTTATTTACGCGGCAAATTGTTCAGCCAAGAGAATTTTTCATGGTAATTTATTATTATTATTAATTTATTATAATTATTATTAAGGTATTTTCGGAGCATTTTATAAAAATTATTAGCATTCAGATAGGTTTTCTATGTCTTAGAAAACGCTATCCAGCAAATTATTACGAACGACGATATCATAGAAAATTATCTGATTACGGAATTTTACGGAGTTTTGTCAGTTAGGGTATTTGAGAGACATGACTCACTGGGATTTCAAGTACAAGCTGATTCCTGTCGAGAAGTATTGCGCAAGGCTGGGTCGCAAGGTCTAGAAAAGGCGAATTGTTGAAACGGAAATCGACTTCTCCCTCCCGCGGGGTGTAATGAGGAAGGAGTGGGGATCTAGCGTGGAGGGTGCAGCCAATCAAGGAGGACGACGTAAGCTAGATGTCGGTACCATGGTAGGGGAGCCGGCGTGTGGATATATCGTTCGACGCGCCGTGAAACGAGGTCTATCTGTGAAATACTTGAGGAGTATGGATACGTGTGCGAGTCGCTCCGATGTTCAGTGGAGTTAGCGACGAACTTTTGTAAAACTTGGTTGTACGAGTGTTTGGGTCCGAGGTACGGACCATAGAATTATCTAATCTACCAGCATATCATCATATTCCGACGGAGATGACGACGTCCAGGAGACTGTGGGAAGCACACAGCATCAGCAAGAACGAGGGAAAATGCTTTGGCAATTTCCAGTGGTAAGCGCCAATCACGCAGAAATACGCAATCTCTCATTTTCTTTGTTTTAAATTTCATATTTCAGTAACTTCATAGCTTGGAAATAAGAGTAAAATCAAATTATCAGACTCCGTTTTCACGTAATTTTCTATCGGTAATATTCAAATCACAACGCTCCAATTTAAATTTTGTAGTTATTATTATTATTAATTTTGCTATAATTGTTTTATATAATAAATTCATTTCTTTTACAATGCAATCTTTGCTTTCAGTAGGTAGCATTAGATATAGACCAATTCCTTCTCCTGATACAATTGTTTGTTGGGTTAATGATCAAATCATACCACGATCTGAGTGAATAGAGTCTTGAATGTGTTCTGCCAGAGCTAGACGTTGTTAAATACAAATTTAGATTTCAACATTGCATTGAGGTCTTGGCGCCCATTAAAACAACATAGCTTAGGCAAAGGTAAACAGTTACATTTCTCACCCAACAGTAGGGGCAGCCAAAACGTTTCATTTGTCGCTACCAACATGGGGCATTAAAAAGACGTTTCAACTTGAAAATGAGAACCGGTATTGAATTACTCATAAATCAACATGATACATCGTGAGAGGACATGCCCAATTTTGCTGAGACCTCTATTACTCGAAAAATTCGGGATCAAAATACATGAAACTTTTCTTGTGTAATAGTATCTCATAGAGAAATGGAAATACTTGTAGAGTTGTTAATCATTTGAGGGGCTTGAAACACCTTGGTCATCAGCCCTGTGTAGTTGGGAGTGTGTTGAAGGTGTCTGGCAACCTGTATTGCTATGATGATTGTAGTTGTGTGTGTAAATGTATCTGGGACAGGGATGGAGTAGACGCTCCGGGACTTGAGCAAGGTACTATCCCGGCAATTTCCTATAGGGAGTGTGGCAAAACCCGGGGAAAAACACACTCAGATAACCGCTGTCAGCACCGGGATTCAAACCTACGATATCCGTACTTACCACAGTTGCCCTCGCGGCCATGGTGCACGTTTGACGAGCGCGGCTATGCCGCGGGACGAAATGCTTGTAGAATTTGGCTGGAGTACCTATAACCCCCCCCATTGGCCGATCCTGGCTACGCTACTGCCTTGCGGACAGAGTACACAGGTGAGTTCTCCAGCCCTGCTGCTTACCTGCAGATAGTTTGTGTAAAGCACGATTTCTTAATACATACAAGTTAAAAGGACACACCTTTCAATCTACTAATGTTAGAATACTTCTAAATGGTGTTGACGGTGAGTTAGCACGTAATAAAAATGAGTTAATGGCCATAAAATTTAACACACCTTAGAATCCAAATATTTCGGTTCTCACTTATTCATTTTAGGGTATTGTAACATATTGGTCATCAGCCTTATGTACTTGGACATGTTGAATTTGCCTGATAACCTGTGTTTTTGAAATAGTATGTGTAATTGAAATTTTCAGCATTATTGGGGTAGGTGCCTCAAGACTTGAAAAGTGCACTGTCCCGGCAATTTCCTAGAGGGAGTGTGAAGAACCCAAGGAAAATCACACTCACGATGGGCACTGTCCGTGCCAGAATTCGAACTTAAGATCTCCGTGCAGTCATAGTGCACAACTAGGCTAAGGGATCAAAGACATTTCTAAAAGAAGATTGGAAATTTCAATATTTAAACCAATCCATCACAGTAATTGTGGGTTAGCATAGTCCACACATGAATCAACGACAAACATATTTTGTTTGTTGTTGATTCATTCATGGACTTTTCAACATTGTGATCATGTGGCCCAGTGTACTTGGGTATACGTGTTGAATCTGTCTGAGAGCCTGCATCATTATGATGGCTGTACTAATGTGTGTATTTGCAATTGGGGTGAGGATTTGGGTAGGAGGTGGCAACGGTCTTAGTTCGGGTGGGATTTGAACCCACCTCTTATCAGATCTGTCTCATGAGGATGCTCAGACCAGAATTAAATTCATTGACAGCCGGGAATAAAACCAGGACCTCAACACTGACAGCCAAGAATGCTAATCACTACACCACGAGGTGAACACACTTACAACACATGATGTAATGGAATATTTACAACATATTTTTGTTGGCTGTAAGACAATGAAATATTAATTTCCCCTATCATTACTTATCATTGCTTGTTTTTTTTAGGGGCTGCGGCATAGTGATCATATAGCCCTGTGTATTTGGGTGTGTGTGGAATTTGTGAGATAATCTGCGTTATTGTGATGGCTGTACTAGTGTGTGTATTCGTAAATTGGGGATAGGATTGGGAAGGAGGCAGCTGTGACCTTAAGTTAGGAACCATTCCAGCATTTGCATGGAGTAGAAGTGGGGGAAACCACAGAAAATCGCTACCAGGATAGTCGAGGTGGGAATTGGAACCCTCCTCTTCTCAGTTTTGCCTCACGAGGCTGAGTGTACCCCGTTCCAGAGCTCATACTACAATTAAAATTTCTTGGCTGAGCCTGAATCGAACCCGGACCTCCAGGGCGACAGCTAAGAACACTGGCTGCTACACCACGGGGTGGTCCCTTATCTTTAAACTGAAACATAAAAGATAAAAAGGCACTTGAAGTGATAAATATACCAGTAAATAATACAGCACTATGGACAGTTTACAATATTTGTTTTCAACTGAAGCATAAAAATAAGTTCTACTTCATAACATTTGACACAAATACTGAAAACTTGCACATGTCGCACCTCTGCAAGAACAGTGGCACAAGTCATACATACTTCATATTTTGAGAAATATTTGCCTAGAAAACTTTTCTTATTAAGTACAAGCAGTGCTGGATTACCCTTTAGGCCCGACTAGGCCCAGGCCTAGGGCCCCCAAAAAAGTAAAGAATAGTATGATTTGTTAAATTGTTCATCAAATCATCTGGAATGTTTTCAAATAACGATGATCATTTCAATTGAAATGTATGTATAAATGTATATGATTTAATATTATTCATCTTGAGAAAAAGACTCTTGTATATACTTTATTAAATGTACAGGTGCTAAAAAATTAAAATTATTTGAAAAAATAAAGGGGCCCCAAAATCTGAGGGACTTGGGCCTCATTTTACCTTTATCCGGCACTGAGTACAAGCTTAAAAAATACATTATACTGCCATGTAAGGAGTAAATAAGTTAGAGTAATGGCGATTTTCAGCGTGTAAGGTGGTAGATTATAGACAGCTCTCCTTTCTGTTGTTTCATAAGCTCTGTAATTGCCTCTTTACCAAACACAGTCCCATCGGGTAATGTCACTCCCATGTCTATGAAATGGTTGCTTAGCAGCTTCAGCAGGTAGGGTACATCGTTAAACACCCAAATCTTCCTGCTAAGATCGGGCGGGTTTCTTCTTCTTTCCCTTTGTACCGTTAGGTGTCGGGACGTTTCAGCCATTTATTAAAGTTTCTTCTGTCGTGCGCCAATCTCTGAACATCACCCAAGGTCTTCCCTCGCTTGCTGCTCAGTCCCAAGATGTACTCCTCCCATTCAATCCGTGGCCTTCCTCGTGTTCTTCTTCCTGTAGGTCTGGCTCGCCACACCTGCTTCGCTTTCCTTTCATCTTCCATTCTTTCTAGGTGACCAATCCAGCCCGATCCTGTCCTCTCAATGACATCCATTATTGGCTCCTGCTGAAGCTCATCTCTCACTGCGGTATTTCTAATATGGTCTCTTCGAGTTTTCCCGGCAACTTTCTGCAAGTATCTCTTCTCGGCGGCGACCAAACGACTCTCCAGTTTTTTATGCACTGTCCAACTCTCTGCACCATACAGGAGGGTTGGCAGGTACACAGCATGATATACCTGCATTTTTGTGTTTCTGGTCATTTCTTTCTTCCCTATGATTGTGTTGTTTATACCATAGTAAACTTGATTAGCTTTTCTAATTCTGTTGTTTATTTCTCCCTCTAACTTTCCATCCTCTCTGAAGATGGTGCCCAGGTATTCAATTTGTTCTACTTGCTCAATATCCTCGTTGTTCCACTTGATCTGAAGCTGTACTTTTTCTCCTTTGGTGACCTGCATTACCTTGGTTTTGCTCACGTTCACTGCCATCCCACGGTCCTGGAAGGCATAAGCCCATTCAGTAAGAGCTTGTTGGAGATCCTCCTCCTTCCCAGCCAAAATGAGAATGTCATCTGCATGGACCAAGGATTGGACATTGGTCTCATGTTCCAGTTGCCAACCTTAATTCTTTTGGTTCTTCTTCTTCTTCTACACTGTTTCATGACTTGGTTCATGAAGATCACAAAGAGAAGAGGGCTCAAGCTGTCACCCTGCTTTACTCCCTTCGCCATTTCAAATTCCCTCGAGCATTCACCAGCTATTCTCACCACTCCTTGGACGCTATTGTACATGCTACTAATGCGGCACAGGAGAGTCTTGGTTACCTTTTCCTCTTCAAGTGCTGCCCAAAGCTGTTCCCTAGGGACCGAGTCAAATGCGGCCTTTAGGTCGACAAATGCAGCTAGAACATCCTTCCCATGACTAGGTCGTTTCTCTATAACGGTTCTTAGTGTGTATATATGGTTGTGTGTTTGTCTATTTGGCTGGAAAGCACATTGTTCTTCCAATTTTTCCTCTACTTCTTGTCTCAGCCTCCGCTCCAAAATGCGAGAGTATATCTTTCCGGCCACACAGGAAAGACAAATTGCTCAATAGTTTGCACATTCCAGAGTGCTGCCCTTCTTATGGATAGGAGCAATAATGTTCTTCTCCCAATCCTTTGGAATCTACTGAATGCTCCATGCTTGTTGACATATCCTTGTCATCCATTTCACCACAGCCTCTCCTCCATACTTCATCAATTCCAGTGAAATTCCATCCCAACCAGCTGCCTTGCCCACCTTCATTTCAGCGATAACCTCTCTTACTTCTTCTTCTTTCCTAGCGTTTATCCCAGTACAGGGTCCGCTGCTCTGCTACATCTTCTCCACATTTTCCTGTCGTTGACATCTGCAGGTTGTAAGCCAACATCATGCATATCCGTCTTAATGTTGTCGATCCAATGCTTCGCAGGTCGTCCGCGTGGTCACATTCCACCTGGGTCCGGGTTGAAAGCTACTTTGGCGACAGAGTCACTCAGCATTCTCATAACATATCAGTAGGTTTAGTCATGGTTCCGTATTGATTGTCAATTAAATATAATAAAAGGAAGAGAGAATCAGCCTGATCAATACTTATAGTTAAACATTGAAGGGTTACATTAGACCCATGCGGTACATGTTTCGGAGCTTATACTAGCCCCTTCATCAGCCATACTTAGAGCAGTACTTATCATTAAAAATATCTTAAAAATTGAATTTAACATGAAATGAAAACATGAAATGGATGAATATAAAAGTGATATAAATGAGGAATGATATGGTGAAATAAATGCAAACAAACACATCCAAAAGAGGGGGATAAGAACTAGTACAGTACATATGATAAAAAACACATTAAAAATAACATATTAAAATATGAATCACTTGAAGTTCATGTCCCTCTCGCACTAGCGCTCACTCTCCTTCCTCTTGCTCACTTAGTTCGCTCTCGCTAGGCCCACATTCCGGCCTCGCCCTCAGGCCGCTTAACAGCTCACGGACCTGCATCGGATGTGTTTGAAATCTCTTCTGCTACGAGTAAGTTATCCGTCTATTCCACTTTCCACACCAACTTATTTTATTCTACAGGGTTTTTCCCTTGTGCTTAACACAATTCACGCCGGCCCCGTGGTGTTGGGGTAGAGCGCCTGCCTCTCACCCGGAGGCCCCGGGTTCGATCCCCGGCTCCGTCAGGGATTTTAAAAACTGATGTGAGGGTTGGAACGGGGTGCACTCAGCCTCGTGAGGACAATTGAGTAGCTGTCTGTCAGTGAGACAGTGCTCCGGTCACGAAAACCAAGATTAACGGCCGAGGGGACCCGACGCGCTGACCACGCGTCACCCCAAAATCTGCAGGCCAATTGGCTGGGCAGCGGTCGCTTGGTAGGCCTAGGCCCTTCAAGGGCTGTAGTGCCACGGGGTTAGGTTAGTTAGCTTAACACAATTCCGTTGTTCAGTAATATATTTAACACGTAATCTTTTCTCTAATTCCTTATCTTTGTTTTATTTCGTAGTTACTCTCACAACGACTTGTCACCTCGAGAGAGGACCTTCTTTTTGGGATTTCCAACCCGGGAGCACCCTTGCAATAATTTTAATGGGCGTCTCAAAGCTCCACACTCAAGAGACCCGTTTCAAGCTTAGCTTGTTCTTCTTTAGTTTTTTTGGGGACGTATTTGGTCTTCACAGTAATCAACTTCGTACCTTCAGCAGGAGATCATAAACAGCCAGACCCTATATTATACCAGCATCTTCAACAGACCACTTTATGTTTAGTGGAGTGATTTTATAAGGATAAACATTGGAACCTAATCGAATATTTTCAAGGTCATAAGGACCCATAGTGAACATTGTAAATTATATTTGCCGACATGAACTTCAAGTGATCTATATTTTAATATGTTATTTTTAATGTGTTTTTTATTATATGTGCTGTACTAGTTCTTATCCCCCTCTTTTGGATGTGTTTATTCACATTTATTTCACCATATTATTCCTCATTTATATCACTTTTATCTTCATCCATTTCATGTTAAATTCAACTTTTAAGATATTTTTAATGATACTGATAAGTACTGCTCTATGTATGGCTGATGAAGGGGCTAGCATAAGCTAATGTAACCCTTCAATGTTTAATTATAAGTATTGATCAGGCGGATTCTCTCTTCCTTTTATTATATTCTCATAACATGACCATGCCAACGGAGACGAACTTCCCTCACTTTCTCCGTGATTGGTGTGACACCTAATTGTTGTCGAACATCTGTATTTCTGACATGGTCATATCTAGTCAGTCCAAGTGTCCAACGGAGCATCTTCATCTCCATCGTGTGCAGAGCCTGTTCTCTTACTTCACTCTGCATAATTGTCTCCCCTTCTTCTGCTCCATTACCGGAATCGTCTTGTGAATTCTGGTCTGCACGGAACACGTCCTCATAATAGGTGCTCCACGCATCAAGAATGTCCCGTGGCCTCGTTTGGATCTTCTGGTTCCTATCTTTAATGTTTCCGATTCTCTTTCCAATTTTGGCTTGGAGGGATCTTAATATTTTCCAAAACTTCTTCTGATTATTTCTGTATTCCGATTCCATTTCCTCCCCAAATTCCTGCCAGTTCCTTGCTTTTGCCTCTTGTACTTGTCGCTTAGCTTCATTACGTGCTTCCACATAATTCCTCCAGTCTGCCCTTCTTGTTCTCATGTACGCCTTCCATGCTGCCTTTTTCCTCCTTACACCTTCCTTGAACTCCTCAGTCCACCACTTGGTTCGTTTCCTTGGTGTGTTTACTGTAGTTTTCCCACAGACCTCTTCTGCTACTTTGATAATATTAGTCTTAAATTCCCTCCATCCCTCTTCTAAGTTCCAGCCTATCTCAGGTTCTTCCCTTTCTGCTTGCTGAAGTTTTTCCCCCAACTTCTGAATGTAGTTCTGCCTTACCTCTTCCTCTCTGAATGCAGACATTGTTATTTTCTCAAACTGAAGATGAGAGGGTGTGGGTGTGCCCTTAAACCTCGTTTTCATAACCAGAAGCCGATGTTCTGTACTCATTTCTGCACTGCGGAAGACCCTTACATCTAGTGCTGCATAAGTCATGTTTTTGGTGTAACAAAAGTAGTCAATGCAACTCTTTGCTCCTCAGCCCACTGCCTCAAAAGTTATTTTATGAATACTTTTATGGGGGAAAAAGGTGTTGCCAATCCTTAGCTCTTTATCAATACAGAATTCCAACATTCTTTCTCCATTGGTATTGATGGTACGTTCTGCTCCATGTTGGCCCATATGTCCATGTCCTCGACGTAACCTGTTTCCAATCCTAGCATTCCAGTCCCCCATAACAATAACATGTCTACTTCTTTCCCTGGCTTTGTCTATAGCTTTTTGCATTTGAACATAGAATTGCACCTCATCTACTTCTTGCATATCTTTAGTGGGGGCATAGACCTGCACTAGTGTAATAGTCGAACCTGCTCTAATGAACACCCTTATTCAGTGGACATTTTTCCTTGGAGCTGATTGTATTCTACATAAGACAAGTGTTAAATTAGCCTCATTTCAGCGGACATCGCCATCTGTCCCGTCCACTTGACTTAAGCGGACACTTCACATGCTGCAGGACATTTTTTACACCGGACCATGTCATCCTTTCTTTTAAAACCATTCTGTAGACATACAGAAATCCCTCTTGAATGTCTGTACTACACCTATTTCAAGTCAAAGGAGAGTGAAATGCAGGCTACATCGCAACACTGTAGTAGCCGTCAAGTTAATTCTTCTGTACATTCCTCATTCCAAACCTTCCGTTATGGTGTTCTACCTACTGGTGTACATTCCGAGAATTCTAATTGTCCAGGATAGCTGCCAGTGACCGTTTACTCACGAGTTACCTGGGGATTTTCTTCCCTGCTTTCATCATTCTATTCATAACTCAGACTGCCACCGAATAAGGTCGAGCTCAGGTAGTAAACTTGAGAAGGAAAAGACTTGCAGTACATGCGCTAATTAGTGAGACAGAAATACCGTAGCATTTCAGTCGTCAAGTAAACATGAGTAACAAGGGACGAACGTGTTTAGACCTCGAAACAAGAAGAAATGTGATTGTAGAAAGTGACTTTCAGTGAGAAAGCTTGCCGAAAAACTCAAATAAACACTATTCTGAAGAATAGAAATGAAATTTTAAAAGAATGGGAGGAAAATAGGAATCGAGGAGTGAAAATAAAGCGAAAGTCAGTTTTTTCAGAAGTGAACGTTGCAGCAAATGAGTGGTTCAAGTGTACTCGGGCGAAGAACCTGTCTGTGAGTGGGTCAATGTTACAAGAAAAAGCGCGAGAAATCGCAAACAATTTGAAGGTTGAGAATTTTGTAGCTAGCGATGGGTGGCTAGATTGTTTAGAAAATGTCATAACGTTACTTTCAAAACAGTCTGTGGAGAAGGTGTCTGTGACTGAAGTAGCGGATTGGAAAGATAGGTTAACAGACATCTTGAGCAGTTACGAACTGAAAGACATTTTGAATGTTGCCGAAATTGGTCTGTTCTTTAGGGCGATCCCGAAGAAGTCACTAACTTTGCCAAATGAAAGTTGCAAGGGTGGGAAAATGTCAAAAGAAAGAATCACCATCATGTTATGTTGTAACGCACTCGGTGAAAAGGAAGTTCCTCTAATAATCGGTAAATCCTCGAGACCCAGGTGCTTTAAAAACATGGACTTAAATGTTCTTGGTGTTGAATGGTATGTGAATAAAAAGGCATGGATGACGTCAGCAATATTCGAGTATTGGCTCCTAGCTTTGAATTCCAAGATGAAAGCCAGGAACCGTAACGTGATCTTATTGCTAGATAATGCTATGTGTCATCCAGAAATAAGACTTTCACATGTAAAACTCTTGTTTATTCCACCCAATACCACTTCTCATCTTCAGCCATTGGATCCAAGGAATCATTCAAGCATTCAAATCAGGCTATCGCAAGAGGGTTTTACGGTCTTTAGTGGCACACATGGATGAAGAAGATCAACGTTGGTGACGCAGTTTCGTGGACAAAGGCAGCCTGGAATGCAGTCTACGAAACCACGATCAGGAAATGCTTTGCATAATGCGGCATCGCTGTTTCTACAGTTAAAGAACAAGCAGAGGTTGAGGTTCGAAATGAATAGGATGAACTTCAGACTTTAGCTACGACAGCTGGATTGACGTATCATATTGACATCGAAGAAGAGAATATTCCTTGCTGTGACGATCTCGAGGGCGATTGGCAGTCCTGACTTCAGGACACATTTGACGGTAAGCTTTCTGTGTTACATCAAGTTATACAGTACTGTAGTTGTATGTTGCATGTATCGTAAGGTATGTTTGTTTGCACCTCGACTTCTCCTTCATTTTCTTCTCGTGATAGACAGTTTTTAAATCTTTTAACCTAAATTTTCATTTTTTCCATTTTCATTGCACTTTGTAAATTTCTAGCTATACCTAGCTGTCTTCACTATTCGTACAAAAGGAGCATTTTGAATAAAACTTGTTACCGTTTTACAGAGGCCGAATCAGGAACGAAAAGTGACGACAGTGAGGCAGAAGAAAAACAAGAGGAAGTTCTGTCAGTGAAGCAGGGACTAAATATGCTTAAAGAATTTGTGTGTCACGCTGGACCGCGATAACACAATGGAACCATTTAACAGACTTTATTCCCTTTTCGAAAATATCGCAGTTAAGAAAACATGTGCTAAATTTACACAGAAAAATCTTAATGATTGCTTCACGAAGCTGTAATGTTTGTAAATGATGTAGCCTAACATCACTTGTAATAACTCCCAAGGAAATACTTAAACAGAAATGACTTAGAATAATCAAAATAAAGATACGTATATTTATGTTTAAGGTGGATGTACTTTGCCGTAAAAATGTTCGATTATTTTTACAAACTTGTTTCAGCAGACACCTCTCGTAACGGACATTTTCCCTCGGAACCGACGGTGTCCGCAGAAGGGAGGTTCGAATGTACTTTCTTCCAGTTTCACATTCACTGTGATAAGTCTGGAGTTAATAGGTTGTTTTCCACTGCTTCGGACATAATGATGGCCTCTCCTTCTTTTGCCCGTTCATTCCTGCTGACTCCTGAGCATCTCATTACATGTCCCTTATTCAAATTTATTTGACCACTACCTATCTCTTGGTTTCACTGACTCCAAGTATGGCGAGCTTGTATCGGACGGGTTTGCGAAGTAAAATGTTGGTTGAACTCCTTCCATACCTCCCATATCATACATATGTGATTGGCACAATCTTAAATCCAATTTCTTCGATCTTGATTGTTCGTAGTCCTCTGGTAAAGAAAAAATCATAATAAATCGCAGAACAAACTCTGGCAGTTCAAGCATCGACACTCTCTTTTCCTCATCGTTAGTAAAAGAGTGGTAAACAACTTCAGAATTTCTACGGTCTCTGTTTTTGCACTCAAAACAGCACAGTTACTGTGGCTACACATTTTTAAAGTTTTTATTCACATTGAAATAAATCATCGAACTACAACACAAAGCAAGTTTTCAATTTCAGGCGACAATGACTTGTTCATGAAGTGACATCACCATAAAGGGAGCCTTCTAGCGACTTCATCGGGAACTGCGATATTGGCCTACCTGATAGTATTCTACTTACCTTGGTAGTAATGCACCATGGCATTGAAATCATCCAATAAACAACAAAGCTATGTATATTTTAACAAAAGGAATAGTAGATAGTCTGGATAAGAAATTTGCAATATACAGCTCCAATCATTACACGAATAAGTGGCCTACGGCTGTCTTCAACATGATACTTGACATAAGTATTGTCAAGACATTCTGAACCAAAATTATATGACAATAAACAGCTTGGTAGACTATATTGGCTTTCAAGGCCCGTGAATTAAAACTCGGCAATTTTTCTAGGTTTATGCCCTGTCTCATGTGGCTCATCAGCGGGCTCTTGATGTTCTGCGCCCGGACCCCCACAGGAGTAGCAAACTGTGCACTACCTCCCGTCTTATGAAGCGCACGTGCGCCTCTAACTGCGAGAGCTAAAAGCTCAAGCAGCCTTTCACCTCCCTATAAAGGCTTCCAAAAAGATGGCATTGGCTTCCACGGCCCGTGAATTAAAACTCGGCAACTTTTCTAGGATTATGCCGCGTCTGGTGTGGGGTGCAATATTTGCATCCTGAAAGAATAAGCTTGCATTATGATGCTCAACTGTTGTGTAGCCTTAAGGACATTTGAGGAAATGCTAAATATTTATGTAATTCTTGAGGTTTTCCGGAATATATGACTTAGATTTTAGTTTTTTTATGTGGTCTCAAAGAGTGATTTATATTATACTAGCTGCAGTACCCGTTGGTAATCTCAGGATCAGCGGCTTCGGTGGCATAGTAGGTAGCATGCTGAGCTTCTATGCCCAAGATCTCAGGGTCAAACCTGGCCGAAGTCGTCGGATTTTTTAAGAGCGTTAAAAATTCCTCAGTATGCCTTCCTTTGAAGGGGAAGTAAAGCCGGTCATACATTTATGGCATGTAAAAGAACCTTCCACTAACTTCAATCCTGTGAAGCAAAATTTGTAAGTTAGATTTGATTAATGCTCCTAAGTTCTAACGTTCGTCGCCAAGTTTGCAGCTAGGTGTCATATGAACTACTGGAAATTATCGTTTGCAGTCCTTACTTGAATTGAAACAGATAACACACACCAATACAGCCACCACAATTAACACCGATTGTTAGACTGTCAACACTAAGCTTAGAGACCAATTACTATGCGCGCTGTGACTATAGTAAGTTCATCTGTGTACAAAATCTGAATGATTTAATATCAAAGGCAGTATCTAAGTTTGTTAGAACACCGTTGTTTTAACATGATTTTTAGAGTGCGTCAATGGCAGATTCTACACACACCCAAAGTACACGGGGCTACATGATCACGTTGTCGCAGCCCCTGAACTGAGGAAGCAACCAATCTCAGGATCCTGTGGCAGGCTGCAAAAACATGGAGATTTTTTTATATTTAAAACATTCAAGATATTTTTGCCCACAAAACATAATTTAAAATCAATTAACATTTACAGGATAGCTATTGAACTCACTCGTTTAAATATTTCAAAGTTTTTCAATGCACAAATTAGCCATTATATAGGCCTATGATAAAAATAGACATAGGAAGTACAGTACCTAACTTATTCTAACAGATATCACTGATACACGACGCAGCTTCATCCTGTACGCCTAGATAATAAACTTAACACTGGCCGTGAAAGCCTACGATCTAAAGATATATTTGAAAATTACTATTATGAGACCTCTTTCTACCCAATATTGCTCCGCCACTGCATACAGTTGAAATAATATATTGTATATGGCACAAGAGAGAAGACCAGAATAATTTTATTCAACTATCCATATTTTGGAAAGACATCAAATAAAGGTTAAATCCTAGGCCTACTGTACACATTTAAGATATAAACATTAAACTTTACATACCGGTACAAAATAAATAATTAAACTCAAACATTTCTATGATGATACAGCATATGTTGACTGTATTCTTCATCCAGCTTAGAAAGGAAAGAAACAATTAAAAAAAAAAGCATGAATGTTAAAAGTACAGTATGTCCAAGGCAAGGGATGTATGGCTCTTAAATAAATCTTCTGGTAAGCTTCTTACAGAGTTCACACTGGTTTCAAAATTGTTCATGTAACTCACATATGAAAACTTAATTCCATGTTACTTCTTAAACATGATAGTCTACAAAATTATGAGAATTCACCTGCCATGAAACACATCAGAATCAATGAAGGGAATGAAGTATCGATGTTTATACTGTACCATACTGAAAATAATGGCTTAGAAAGAAATAAGATAATTTCAAACTAGGCTCCTTCCTTCTAAGTGTCATTTCGGCTTAATTCACATAATCAATTACTGTTTATCAACAAAGCAAATACAGTAATACAATACAGTACGAATGTATCAATAGGAGAGAACTGTTATGGAGTATTGGTCGAGTTTATCGAGCTGCCATAGCAGCCTCTTTTCTTGCTGCATCCTGAAGTAACTGAGTATCAACGTCCTCGGGAGGAAGCTGCACATATCTTACAACAGATCCTCGAATGAAGGCATTTTTGACAGACAACATGTAGGGTGGATATTTGTCTGGGTCAGTTCCGCTAATGTCGGTCAATTTGATATTCAGATACTGATCAATAGAGTGCAAAGTTCCACACATGCTGAGGTCGTTTTTCAATTCGACGACCACATCTTTTCCAACCAAAGACTTGAAGAAAGAATAAAACAACATTGTTAGAGCGTAGGCAATGGGTTCAATTCAAACGAATATTCTTTCAATTAAAATATGAATATTCCGAATTCTCAAAGATGTTGCTCGAAAGTCCCAAATATCTCAAGGATAGATTTAAAACTTGCAGATATTAAAATGAAACACAAGCAAATACAATCCTGTGCACAAACTTCCCTCTTTCAACGACAGTGGTATCAGAAACAAATCAGAAACCACCGATCAATACAATACTTTCATGCAAGGAGGTTGTCTACAAGGCCGGGAAATGGAGCAATAAAACTAGCAACCAAAGTGGCATTTCATAAAACTCCGCTAGATGTCTCGTCTTGTCACTCTCTTGTCCGTACCAATATTCGAAAATAATTGTATTTGCTGACTTAGAGGCCGGTAAAGTAAATTAACCTAATAATACGACGTATAATGACATATAATTTTATTAATTAATTAATTTATGTATTGCGGGCAGTGGTCAGACCGAATTGCAACACCGTCAGGCTGGCTTCATACGTCCGACTGAGGGCCTAGGCTGTCGTTTAATATTCTAATTTGATATCGAATTATTGAAAAGAAGTTCACTAATATGTATGGACGGGGGTAGTTACATATAGGTGACAAATGGAGATTTTGATGCAAGTTATTTAACAATTAATCAAATTCAAGAACATGGAAAGAAACAAATATATACATCGTACAAGTGTTAACAGATTTTGTTTCTTAATTTGAAGTACTCAATGGGTCTGTCATCATTTTATAGTAATTGCTGAGAAGAATGTTTGATCCAATTGTAATTATTGCCACAGATACACGTATCTTCAACGACGTGACGAAATAACTTGTGTCAACAAAACACTTCCTCATCCAATAAATCGCTATCTATTTTTACTGACTGATTAGTTAGATAGATAGATTTTATTAATTCAATTTGATCAAATATATGTATACAACACGTTTTTGGTATAGGACACGTCAGAATTTACATCTATAAAATAAAAGTACTAATAGGTATGTCATACTGTTACGGCTGTGAGTTTGTTTCGTCGCCTCGCCGCGTGAGTCACAGCTGCCCCGGGCTATGCTCTGCCTCTGTGTATTACCTGCGCCTTACGCAACGGTCTGCGATGACAAAGGGATGGTCCAGAATATTCGTGACCCAGCCAGTGATGGAAATCTCGAGAAGCCGTGCATCCTGGACGATTCTAGAAACATTCATTGAGTCACCAGCCTGCTATATAAGCGGCCTCATCAGCGAGGGAGGGTCTGTGATTGTTTTAAGCTAGTGTGTATTCCAGTGAGACAGAGATTATTGTAGTGGAGAGACGTGCGAATTGCGAAACCAAGTGAGGCTGTTTCTCCAGACAGCGAAGCAGTGTGAATCATACGGAGGGACTGCGTTTAAGACAAGCATTTAGTGGTGAGTGCCAGACTATCGTAAATAACTGTCGCTTGTGTATTCAAGGAAGTGTTGCAGGTATTTCTACCGAGGCCGCCGGTCTCATTAGCGAGGATTAACTGCAAGACCAAGTGAAAGGGAAGTGTTCCAAGCAAGAGGGGACCTAGAGTGAGATGCTAATTGCTTGTATCTGTTTATTGTGTGGTGGACTGTAACTTGCTAAGACCCACAATAAACCTAACATTTCTTTGAAGGAATAATTGTGTTGTGCTTCTACCCACCGTAATCCAGTTAACGAAAGCGCCACTAGGGGTGGTACGTTACAACTGGTGTCAGAATCGGGATTAGGAACTCAAGCACAAGCACAACACCTGACGGCCCTGGTTTCAAAACCCGAGCAGGCCATTTTACCACAGTTCTCTAATTTTCCTGTGAGTGATGCCCTTTACAAGACAAACAACTAAAATGGAAGCGCAATTGGCAGCATTGCTAGAAAAGTTAAGTGGCATGGAAACCAAATTAGAAGACGGCCAGAAGAATTTAACCAAGGACCTAACTGCCAAATTAGATGACGGCCAGAAGAAGATGGAAGACGGTCAAAATAAGTTAGCGGAGTACCTGAAGAAGACGGAAGACGGCCAGAAGAAAATGGAGGACGGCCAGAAGAAGTTAGCCGAGGACCTAACCTCCAAATTAGAGCACAGTCAGATTAAGTTAGCAGAGGACCTGAAGAAAATGGAACAGGGTCTGCGTCAGGAAGTCAACACCGTCTGCCATGGCCTACGTGAGGAAGTCACAGCAGTAGAAAAGAAGTTCAACGCTCTACAAAAGTAATTTGATGAACTGCGCCGACGCCCGCCGATGGGGGTGGATGAGAGAATCAAAGCTCTACAAAAGAAAGATGCCAAGCTGCGCCGACGCCCGCCGATGGGGGTGGATGAGAGTATCAAAGCTCTACAAAAGAAAGTTGCCGAGCTGCGCCAACGCCAGCCCACAGTTACACCGGGAATATCAGGAACGGGACAGAGCAGAGTGACGCCCCCAACCTTCGAAGGAAAGGTCCCGTGGAGCACCTACTTTCGTCAGTTCGAGGTAGCCTGGTCCATAAACAACTGGAACAGCACGGAAAAGGCTACAGCTCTCATTGTAGCGCTGAGAGGGAACGCCCTTAACGTCCTTCAGGCCATCCCGACTGGATCCCAGGACTACGCTTCACTAATCGCCCACATGGAGTCCCGATATGGAGATAGCCATCTTCAGCAGGCCTACCAGATGCAGCTCCGGACCCGGGTACAAAAGAACGCGGAAACCCTGCAGGATTTCGAGATGGACATAGCACGCCTCGTAAGGCTCGCTTATCCAACAGCGCCGGCCGACTTTTTGGAGCAGATTGCAACGCAAACCTTCATTGACGGACTACAGGACTCGGATACTCAACTGGCACTGCGACTTGCGCGCAATAAGACACTTGCAGATGCGCTGAGCCACGCACTTGAGTTCGAGACGGCGAAGCAGGTATCTAGAATGCACGCACGGGTGCGTCAAGTGGACGTCGACGACCCAGCCAAAGCCAACGAGACCAAGCCCCTGGCCGATGAACTGATGGAGGCGCTAGGCCGGTTCTTCAAGAGTCGCAGCACCACCAACAACGACGTAGCCGGAAGACACCCGGAGAGGTGGCCCGGAAGAGGACTACCGACCTGCTGGACCTGCCGTAAGAAGGGCCACCTGAGCAAGGACTGCGGGGTTCGCCGCCGCCAAGGGTTTCCGTCGGGAAAGTCAGTCATAGGGAAACCGCGCGGCCCAGGAAAACGAGCACCAGCCAGCCTTGGGGGCAAAGGTCGGCTTGTGACAGTCGTCAAGCCCCGGCAGTCCAAGTTCGTGTGACGAAGTTACGGAGGGATAATAGCAGCCTGAAGGTCGACTGAGTCGTCAACGGAGTGAGATGGCCCATGCTGATCGACACGGGAGCATCGAGGACCATCGTCAATCCCACCGTGATCCCGAAGTGGAGACTGCAACCCACACAAAGGAACCTCCAGCTAATAACCGCGACCGGAGAGACTGTACCGGTACATGGCGAAGCATCACTGGAGTTCGTCATTGGTCGACGGGCGGTGAAGCGTCCAGTGCTCGTGGCAGGTGTATCAAACGAAGTGATCATCGGACTGGACTTCCTGGACCAAAACAACATCATCTTGGACCTGAGTACCAACACTCTGCACTTCGGAGGTGGAGAACTTGCTTTGCAACCAGCGCACGAGACATCACCGCACGACGAGTAAGGCTGAGAGAGGACGTCATCTTTCCCGCCAGGACGGAGGTCAGCGCTGCCGTAATTGTCGACGGAAGTGCTGAGGGAGTGGCGGCTGTCATCGAGCCAAAATATGAGGACATCCAGACAAAAGGATTGCTAATTGCCAAGACCCTCATCAACACGACGTCTCGGCCGTACGTCCGCCTGTCCAACCTGAACGACTACGACATTACGGTTCACCGGGACACCAACCTAGGGGTCTGCGAGCCCGTTACCTGGATTGCCCTCATCACAGACTCGACGGACGGACACCTGCAGACGGACAACCGAAGAAGACAAGCCCTGCCAGAAGAACTACAGCAGCTGTACCAAGGATCCCAGGACCATCTAGACGAGGAACAATCACGCCAACTTCTGGACCTGCTACGCGAATTCCAGGATGTCTTCTCCATAGGGAGCAAAGACTTCGGCAGGACAAGCTTGGTCCAGCACAGAATCGACGTTGGATGCAGTGCACCGATTAGGGCCCCATTCCGACCTGTCCCGCTCGCCAAGCAAGCTGAAGTTGACCGGATGGTGGAAGAAATGAAGGAGCAGGGGGTGATAGAGCCATCACATAGTCCTTGGAGCTCTCCGGTCGTGCTAGTGAAGAAGAAGGATGGCTCCACCAGGTTCTGCGTGGACTACAGGCGGGTGAACGACGTCACAAAGAAGGACAGCTACCCTCTACCCCGGATCGACGACACGCTGGACACCATATCAGGATCAAGATGGTTCTCCACCTTAGATTTGAAGAGTGGCTACTGGCAGGTGGAGGTCCACCCTATGGACCGCGAGAATACGGCGTTCTCTGTGGGCAGCGGACTCTGGCAGTTCACTGTTATGCCGTTCGATCTGTGCAACGCCCCTGCGACCTTAGAAAGGCTAATGGAGTCCATTCTGAGGGGACTACACTGGAAGACCTGCCTGGTCTACCTAGACGACGTCATCGTTCTGGGGAGAAGCTTCGAGGAGCACTACAGCAACCTGAAGGAGAAGTGTCAGCTCTTCCAGAAACAGGTCCAGTACCTTAGGCATATCGTCTCCGAGGAAGGGGTGCGCACCGACCCAGAGAATACCGCAGCTGTGAGGGAGTGGCCAGTTCTGAAAGACAAGTCCCAACTACGAAGATTCCTGGGACTCTGCACTTATTACCGTCGCTTCGTGAGAGGATTCGCCGACATCGCCAAACCACTGCATCGACTGACTGAGAAGGACCAACTCTTCACGTGGACAGCAGGACAGCAGAATGCCACAGTGCCTTCGAACAACTCAAGCAGGCTCTGTGCACCGCACCTATTCTGGCCTACCCCAGACCTGGAACAAGGTTCATCGTCGATACCGATGTCAACGACTTTGGTATAGGCGGTATCCTGTCGCACGTAGTGGACGGCGAGGAGAGAGTAGTGGCCTACTTCAGCAAAGCTTTGTCAAAGCCAGAGAGGAACTACTGCGTCACCAGGAAGGAGCTGCTCGCCATCGTGAAGACCATCGAACACTTCCACAAATACCTGTACGGGCAAGAATTTCTTATCAGGACCGACCATGCATCCCTGCGTTGGCTCCTGAACTTCAAGGAGCCCGAGGGTCAACTCGCGCGGTGGTTAGAGAGGCTTCAAAAGTACAACTTTGAGATCCAGCACAGGAAAGGCCAACTGCATTCTAACGCCGACGCCCTGTCACGAAGACCGTGCCCCGAAGACTGCACCTTCTGCGCCAGAAGGGAGGAGAACACCGGGATACAGTGCCGAAGGACTACCGTGGAATTTCAAGGGAGCTGGAGCCGCGAATCTTTCACGTAGGCGCAAGCAGAAGATGATGACCTGGGACTGAGAGCCGAAGGAAGAGGGCCTGTGTTCCCAGACCCGGGTGGAACATTGTGAGCGACTGCAGTCCAAAGTTCAAGTCCTACTGGGTGCAGTGGGACTCGCTGATTGTAAGGGATGGCCTCATCTGCCGTACCTGGGAGAGCACCGACGGGAAGACATATCGGGAACAAGTCGTCGTACCAAAGGCTATGACGGAGGAAGTTCTGAAGGAAGTCCATAGAGGATCATCTGGTGGACACCTAGGGATAAAGAAGACCCTGGAGAAGCTGAGAGAGCGGTTTTACTGGATCGGATGCCGAGAAGACATGGAGAACCTCCATTGAAGACCTACAACGTGGGCGGCCCCATGGAGAGAGTGGCCATCGATGTTGCTGGGCCATTCCCGTTGAGCGAGGCAGGGAACCGCTACATATTGGTCGTCAGCGACTACTTCACCAAATGGCCAGAGGCGTATGCGCTCCCTAACCAAGAAGTCGCGACGATCGCAGAGACCCTGGTGAAGGAATTCGTCAGCCGGTACGGAGTACCCCTGGAGCTACACTCCGACCAAGGGAGGAACTTCGAGTCGCAAGTGTTCCAGAACCTATGCCAGCTGCTGGGAATCCGGAAGACTAGGACGCCGCCGCTACACCCTCAGTCCGACGGGATGGTAGAGCGATTCAATCGCACCATCGAGAACCATCTCCGAATAGTCGTCAGCGAGCACCAGAGGGATTGGGACAAACATCTTCCACTATTTACCCTGGCCTACCGCGCCACCGTGCATGAAACCACCGGGTGCACACCAGCCCGGGCCATGTTTGGGAGGGAACTCCGTCTACCTGTCGACCTTGCCTTCGGCCGACCTGGGAATGATCCGGTCCTGGTAAGCCAGTATTGTCAAGAACTGGTCGACCAACTGGAGGACGTGCACGCGTTCGCAAGGAGGAGACTGCGGATCGAGACCGACTGAATGAGGACCCGATACGACCAGCAGACGGATGCCGGCGGATTCCACGAGGACGACCTGGTCTGGCTCTTCAACCCATTACGGAAGAAAGGCCTGTCACCCAAACTGCAGAAGTCCTGGGAGGGCCCGTACCGAGTCGTGAAACGGATCAACGATGTCGTCGACAGGATCCAGCGGAGCCCGAGGGCGAAGATGAAGATCATGCATCGAGATCGCCTGGCAGCCTACGGAGGGACACAGACGGACCAATGATTGATCGGGGCAATCAGCCTTTTAGGAAGGGGGTGGTGTTACGGCTGTGAGTTTGTTTCGTCGCCTCGCCGCGTGAGTCACAGCTGCCCCGGGCTATGCTCTGCCTCTGTGCATTACTTGCGCCTTACGCAACGGGCTGCGAGGACAAAGGGATGGTCCAGAATATTCGTTACCCAGCCAGTGATGGAAATCTCGAGAAGCCGTGAATCCTGGACGATTCTAGAAACATTCATTGAGTCACCAGCCTGCTATATAAGCGGCCTCATCAGCGAGGGAGGGACTGTGAATGTTTTGAGCTAGTGTGTGTACCAATGCGGCAGAGATTATTGTAGTGGAGTGACGTGCGAATTGCGAAACCAAGTGAGGCTGTTTCTCCAGACAGCGAAGCAGTGTGAATCATACGGAGGGGCTGCGTTTAAGACAAGCATTTAGTGGTGAGTGCCAGACTATCGTAAATAACTGTAGCTTGTGTTCAAGGAAGTGTTGCAGGTATTTCTACCGAGGCCGCCGGTCTCATTAGCGAGGATTAACTGCAAGACCAAGTGAAAGGGAAGTGTTCCAAGCAAGAGGGGACCTAGAGTGAGATGCTAATTGCTTGTATCTGTTTATTGTGTGGTGAACTGTAACTTGCTAAGACCCGCAATAAACCTAACATTTCTTTGAAGGAATACTTGTGTTGTGCTTCTACCCACCGTAATCCAGTTAACGAAAGCGCCACTAGGGGTGGCACGTTACAATACTAATACTATAATTATTTATAACTTATTATAATAACAGATCTTAAGAGATACAATCTTATTGGACAACTATTTGCACCTTACTCTACTATCATAGTGCACCCATTTCAATGATTTATGTGTATCTGTTTTACTTATACTGCTAAAATGTCAACGTAGACATGGGAAAGGTAGCTATCGTAGGTTATGATCGACCGAAATCATTAATTATTGACGAGAATTGTCAGCAGTGGCGTAACTAGTGTTGGCTTCTGGAGGGAGATGAGTTGAGTGTAAATTACATTGAGGGGTAAGGACTCGGACATAATGAAATCAAGTATATGATCTTGAAGTTTCAAAACCTCCCACCTACACTTTTTAAATGTTTTATTTCATTAGCATTTGATACGTTGAATTTTTAGCCTATTTTCATATATGAAAAAATAGGCTTATGAGATCACCTTCTGTCCGTGAGTGTGTCGGTAATAAAATCTAAATGGCTGGAGCGATTTCAATGAAACTCGGTGAGATAATAACACCATTTCGGCCGACCCCGACCGTGCCCTTCAAATTTTATTACGTCATACCAATCCAACATGGTGGCTGTGCGAAATATTTCACCTGTATTCTTTATCTCCGAAACTATTACTGATCTCACCCTGAAATATTTTACGGTGATAAAGGGCACTACTAGAAGTTTTATCTATGTAACTTTTCTTTGCCTATTGGCTGCAATAAATATTTATTATCTATGTAACTTTCAAAAACCTTTATAGTACAAAACGAACATGGCAGCCAAGCGAAGTTGAAACATTTCAATAGACGTTTCTCGCAGTTTAACCATCCGAGCGCAGTGAAACTTGGTACGGTAAATGCTTATACAAATTTTAATCCACTGGCATCTAATTTATTTCAATTGATTTCATAACCACAAGATGGCAGCTGTGCGAAATTTTAAAATCACGTTTTTATTTCTTGTGTCCTCCTAATCATGCGATTGAAGTCTGATACTACACCTTCACAATAATCTTCATGTAATACTACATAACTCTAGGACCTACATATATAAAAATCCAACATGACGATCATCCAAAATATTTAGACGGTTCTCAATATCTACGAATCTATTACAGCAACCAAACTGAAATTGTGTATGTTGATGGAGGCAATTGACATAAGTAGGATATTTATGAAAATAGGCCGTATAGTTCTTCACAGAACTACTTGTTAGTTTTCAATTTACAAATGATCGAAAATTATCAGTTTTGTTGGTATTAAATTATAACGACCAGTTTTCTTCCCGTAATCATCTGGCCCTATTGCCCCACATTGTATAAATATTGATAAACTAATGTTTCCTACTAAAGTTTAACACAATAATACCGGTATTCACTTTCCAAAATGACACTCACACTCGGATACTAACATGAAGGCAACTGACAAGTGGTGTATTTTTCGCAAGGGATGAGGAAAAATACTGCTCACCCACCTCATTGCTTCCTCTCTGGCTAACTAAACAGCTGACTATTTTGCTCATCCAGGAAGTGTTAAGTTAGGGTAGCGCTGAATATGTCAAACGAGTGACAAAAACTATTTCAAATTTGTAAGCATTAACTTGCATCTTCCAATCATTAGTCATCAATCCGAAGATTGGTTTTATTCAAAATTAAAAACTTCAACAAATTTAATATTTTTATCATTTGGCTCTGGGGGAGGGATTGATCTCCCTGATCACCCCCCGTAGTTACGCCACTGATTGTCAGACCCCACTCGTTTCAACGTACTATTGTTGTTACAAGGTTAAGTTACAATAAACAACACAAAAGAGCAACCAAGTGTATTACGATTCGAGAGCTTACTACTTCTACAGTGAGTCCAGGAATGTTCTCCGCAGCGCCTACATGCGTCTGTGAGAGCTAGCTACAGCAGTTATGTTGGTAGCACGACTGCCGCTTGCATCATAACAAATAAACAGTAAACTTCGTACTCACCACAGCCATTCATAACAGATGCTGGAATCATTCACAGTACATCACTCTTTTCCCGTAATCAGTTTGTTTTAATTCATGAACCACGGTAACTTTATAAGGGAACAACTGAAGCTTGTCTCTTACAGCTTTATGTGCTGTCGACTTAGAGATTCCTGTTTGTTGAGCTAATTTTTGTGTTGATTTACTTGGGCTACGCAGCATTATATCGGAGATTTCATCAAGTTTTTCGTCCGTTAAAAGCGTAGGCCTGCCTGTTCCCGCTACATCATGAACTGAGCCAGTCACACAAAATTTACTTATCAAATCCCGAACGGTATCACGGTTTGGACACTTTGAATTAGGAAACCGCGCCTCAAATCTTAATTTTACATTTTCTGTAAACCGATCGCCTTCGCGAAAAACGTATTCCACAAAAAAAAAAAAAAAAAAACTCTCTCTTCAGTAGTAAACATTACCGCCTGTGTACTGTTGCACTCTTCCAATAATCTATCTGAACGCTCGCTGACAGTAATACACACTGAAGACATGCAGGCTCGCTCGCTTATCGCAATACACACTGACAACCCACACGGGGGAGTCCCGCTTTCAAGGACTCAGTGTAGCCAACTAAACTCATGACTCAACCACTCACAGCTGCACGTACCCACTGCGGAGAACATTCTCGGGCGCCCTGTACTATTTAATATTATAGAATAACGACGTTGAGTTAGGAGCTGTACGTACGTTTACCAGATGATTAGCCTTCCTTCTTAGGTCTACTTTAAACACTATTGTAAAACGTGCGAGTGTTAAACGTATATATGAAATTTAGTACGGAGTCGCACGTTCAGCACCATTCATCACCATGCTTGCCGCTCGTCTCATATAGACGAGTGTGCGGTGTTGCCGCTCTGCTATGGGCAAGGCCTTCCTCATAGGTGGCTATGATTGCAGCCAATGGCCAATATCAAAAGATATACATTAATTTTCCTCACTATAGTTCACAATGGAGCAGATGATACCATTGAACTGTATATACAATCTAGAGGTTTTTTTTTCTTGTACGTTACTGGGCACACGTTCGCTTCGCCCAATGACTATACGGGTACTACTTGTTTGTTGGGCAGAGAAACACCAAAACAATACAATGGCAATTTGATATTGGATAGATACCGGGGAAGGAGAGATATATGATTATTGGTTATTACTATGAACCGTGGCCTTTATACAAGGCCTGGAAATGAGGCGCCAGACAACATTGCGAGCGATAGTTCAGGACCTTCTATACTACCGGACCTGACACTGCAATCCAAGATGGCCGCCGTAGTTGGTGATCGGTCATCAAACGCATGACGTGTGTCAGAATCCAACACAACACAAAATAACATCATGACGTGATTTTGTCTGCTGTTAATTCGTTTTATGGGCTTGGGACATCTTGGTCATCAGCCCCGTGCAGTTGGGTGTGGGTTGAATTCCTCCGATTACGTGATGAATGTAGTAGTGTGTGTAGCTGTATAAGGGACAGGTATGGGGAGGTACTCAGGAGTTGAAATACCGGAGTTCCATCAGAAATATAATCAAATAAAATAATGTTGAAGCCCACAGGAGAGATCTGCAGAATATCTTGGCTGAGTGGACATGGAAAGTTGTAACTGTTCCTGTAGGAATTTCAATTTCTTTTTAGTACATAGTATCCTTAAAAATAAATGTGACCAACCAGGTGGTGTAGTTCTTGGTTGCCACTTCTGGGATCCATGTTTGATTCTTGACTGTCAAGAAATCTAATTCTAGTTTGAGGGTAAGAGGGCTAGTGAGGTAAACTGGGAAATGTTGGGTTCGATTCTCCCCTTAGCCACCCAGTAAGTGGTTTACCATGGGTTTCCACACATACTGAAGGTAAATGTCTAGTTAATTCCTATCATAAGGTCATGACTGCCTCCTGTATATCCATAAACAAATAGGCTAGTCCTATTCATTCCTATGGCACTCTGTAAAATACAAAATATAGGCTACCAGTAGACAATGAAGGCCTATTTGATAAACATCTGAGAATATAAATTAACACTATATACAAAAATTTTCCTCCATACAAATACTTAAACATGTAAGCTACGGTAGTCATATTCAAATAATTAAATATCACACTGCCGAATGAATCGATACAAAATATACTGGTACCAGGAAACAAAAAGGCATATTGTATGCACATCTAACACAAAAATAATAATTAAGCCTTACTGTACATGATACAAGAACTAACTTCTATGTGAATTCATAAACATGAGTGGACAGGGAAAGTTGCAACTGTTCCTGTAGGAATTTCAATTTCTTTTTAGTACATATTCTTAAAAATAAATGTGACCAACCAGGTGGTGTAGTTCTTGGTTGTCACTTCTGAGGTCCATGTTTGATTCCTGACTGTCAAGAAATCTGATTCAAGTTTAAGAATAATGCCTGTATTGTAGTCGCACAATGAATTTCATTTGGTCTGTTCAAAGCAACTCCTTCAATTTTTCCACCCTCGTAACTTAGTTTAGGGGCAACATAAATCTCATCTAACATGATACACACAACTTTTTTATGGTCACTCAGAAGCTTGCATTTCTCCCGTAAGTATGATTCCTGTGAAACGCTGATCCCAGCACAGTTTGTTGCCATTTTATACAACAGTCTTCTTAAATAAGATGGATGAGGTACTGCTAACACTTGGCTGGAGTGAACAAAATGATAAGCCCCAGGAAAAGAATAAAATAATGTTGAAGCCCACAGGAGAGTATCTGCAGAATATCTTGGCTGAGTGGACAGGGAAAGTTGAAACTGTTCCTGTAGGAATTTCAATTTCTTTTTAGTGGTAATGTCGAAGTTGTCAATATTAACACGTAGGAACCAACCAAGTAAGAGATTAAGTTTATGTTTACAATCTAAATCTTCTAGCTGGAAACCTGCTAGGTTTTTTTTTGTCGTGTGGCCTCCTCAGAGGCCGAGTGCAGGTCTTTCTATTCGACGCCCGTGGGCGACCTGCGCGTCGGGATGGAATGGATGAAGATGAATGAAACTGGGCAAGGATGTGGAAGGAATCGGCCGTGGCCTATCAGAAGGTACCGTCCCAGCATTTGCCCGGTGTTGAAAATGGGAAACCACGGAAAACCATTTCAAGGACGGCCGACGGTGGGGCTCGAACCCACGCGTCTACCGAGTCAGCAGAGAGCTTGATCCCATGACCTAACGCTGCGCTTTAGCCAGCTGAGCCACTACTGTCGGTACCTGCTAGGTGACTCAGTAGACAATCAAACTTGGTCCATTTATCACAAAGCAAGTTATCGCCAAGACACCACTGAAACTGACTGCTGGGGAGATGCAAATTGTTGTGGAAAACTTCCACAGAAAAGGATGGTGAAATTCTGATGGAGATATTAATTTTAGGTGCTTCATTAGGGCTGTCATCAATTTTACACAGCAAAACATGCCTATCTTCGGTAAATAATGTGAAAGGCCCCACATATCTAGTGCCTACTTCATTTTTAAATTCTTCAAACCCTAATATTGTATCTCTTTCAGTCCACTCACTATACTATTGCTCATCACGGGCAAGAACTTGCTTCATGCGTTCCTTTGGATCCTTTCTTTTTGGAGGCAACTGTTTTGTTAAATATGATGGCTGGTTTTCAAAGATGGTAGGATATGCACCTTCTTGAAGTTTTGTTCTTTTTCTAGGTACAGTTACAACTGAGCCATCTGCACAAGGGAATTTGTCTTCTGTAATAACTAATTCAGGGACAAAATGTTTGACACAAACAACTGAGTTAGCTGTCGGAGAAAAAGCATCACGATGAATGCTTCTTGTCCATTTATCCCTAAGTTATTTTCCTTTGGGAAATTGGAAAGTAGGCACCAATGGTTTATCTTTATGATAATTGGATTTGCATCCAGGCACACAAAAGTTCCGAGGCATATCTCCACGAGTAAGCCTACTGATAGTTTATAAAAAAAACAGGAATCCACACCAAGTACGTGATAAGATCCTTGAACTAGCAGGCTTAAAACTGGATTAGTGGACACTGCATCCAATTTAAAAAGCAGGTTATGTTTCTTCGTAATCAATTTTCAGATCTTCTCAGACCTAAAAATGGAATACCTTAATTATTATTATGCTTGCTCATAATGGATTACCATTACTAATAATTAAACCCTAAACAGAATAATAAATAGACCAACTTACCCACTAGTAGAATTGATGGAATCAGAAGGTACCGGTATCTCGATTTTACGAAGCACTATGATAATGCAGGCATTTATTTACCCGAAAGCAACAACCACTAAGCACAGCAAATCAAGTGAGACGATTGCTAAGCGATAAAGGGATTATTCACACCACTAGGCTATCACAACACTATCACATCGTAAACAAAACCACACATCATTATAAACAACAACCAACAACCAACTACGTCAGCCATCTTGGCTCTTACCCGCCGCCAGTGTCAGGTCCGGTAGTATAGAAGGTCCTGGATGGTTCGAACTTGTTCCGCATTTTGCCACTAGGTTCGCTGTCTGGCGCCCTTAATCGTACCGTTTGCATTACGTACAATGTGATTAGTCACGGTCACTCTAGAGTCGTGGATTAGTGTGTCTATATTTGGCGGTAAATAAGGTGTCCTAATGAGTGAGAAAGCTAAGGTGAGTTTAAAATTGACTGGGAGGCGTGTCGTATTATAGTTGTGCTTTCGTTAAGAGCAGTAGACTGCTGTTTGATTGTTATTGAGATGGGTGCTAAGTGGTCTTTATGAACAAGATGTTGTGAAAAGCAAGTTTTAATCCAGTGTACTAGCGTAAATGTGAAATGCATGTGTGATAAATACTTTAGATATAAATCACTGAATGATTTTAATAGAGTAACTTATGTGTAAATATTAGTGTTATTATTGTGTTCGTCAAAAATGGTGTACTGTAGCGTGCCGTATTGTAAATCTCGTCAAGTTAAAGGCAATGGACTTTCGTTTCATAAATTTCCATTGAACAATGACATACTGAAACAATGGGTTTTAGCTGTATCACGTGAGGGGGTAAAGCCAGGGTCTTTGTGGACACTAAAACGGTCTTCTACAATTTGTAGCAAGCATTTCAAAGATTCTGATTTTAGTATAAGTACTACAAAGAGAACGCTTTTACCGAACGCATTTCCGACGGTTTTTGAGGACTACCCCGAACATAAACAAGCACAAAGAAATAGAAATACGCGCAAAAGAGCACGTGTCGATAGAGACATACATATCAACAATAAAAGGAAATGTTCACGTAATTTAAATTTTACGGAAGACTATTGTGATGAACGAATTGAAGAAAACCATGATCAACCACGTCTTAGTGTAGGAACGCAATGTTTTACAATCAAACAAACTCATTGCAAGTCAACAAAATTAAAATTAAGGAGGGCACTAAGAAAAAATACAGTATACAGAACTACAATTAAGTCATTGAATCAGAAGATAATTTCATTGAAACAAAAATTACACTCAGTGCATCGTCAGGACAAACTCGATGTTCAAATATCGAAGCTCAAGAGTGAAGCGGATCGTGGGGACTTGAAGGCTTATTTCTTACTTGAACAAATTCGAGCTTTCACGAAACGAAAGTTTAAATACAATGAAACAACAATAAAAATATGTGTATTGCTCTCTAATAAATCACCGTCGGCTTACCGCTTAGTGAGAGATATAAATATTTTACAACTTCCTCATCCACGAACACTGAAAACGTACATTGGGTATACGAACGGAGAGACAAGTGTCACGTCACTTGCAAAAGATAGGTTGACAGCTGAAGAAAAGTCACCGACTCACGATAATGAGAAGGTTGGTTCATTAATCATTGATGAAATGGCCATGAAGTCTAGACTATTGTATGACAGGAATTTAGACATGTTTCTCGGCGTTAGTGATAATGAGAAAGATGCAATTGGAATCGAGTATAAATTAGCTAATAAATTATTATGCATACTGTTCAAGGGCCTGTCATCCTTCTACAGGATACCTGTTTCGTTCTACTTTACATGTGGACTCAGAGGACAACAGTTATCTAGGATAACACTGGACGCATTGACTGCGGTTGAGGAATGCGGCTTCAAGGTCATCAGAATAGTGACGGACAACTGGCAGGTGAATGTGTCAATGTTTGAGGCGCTGTGTGGCGGATGTGTCACTCATGAAATTCGTCACCAGAAAGACGAGCAGAGGCCACTTTTTCTTAGTTTCGATCTGAGTCACATCATTAAGAATGTACGATCACAATATCTGAGTAGGAACTTCTATGTAGATGACAATTTAATAACTAGTGATCATCTCAGGAATCTGTACCACTTACAGAAAAAGCTAGTAGTAAAGCCAGTTAGAAAATTAAGCAGGAAGGTTGTATATCCAAGCAATTTAGAGAAAATGAATGTGGCAAGAACCAAATTGGTGTTTACTCCAGAGACAATAGCTGGGCTTAAGAGCATGGAAGTCGTGTGCCCAGAACAAGTTGAAGATAAGGACAGCCTAGACGAAACAACAAAATTCTTGGAAATTTTTAGAAAATGGTTTGATATAAGTTAACTTACATGATATCTGCAATACCACACACGGACTTCATTCCAGAAACACGGACAAGCTTATTTTCAGTGAAGTTAATGATGAGAGACTTTCATGGCTGACCAATGAATTTCTGCCCTACCTGTCACAGATTCAATGTTATCCCGATAAAAGGATGAGACTTACAAAGGAAACTTACAGTATCAAGCTTTGATGCTAACAACTTCATCAACCGTGTCCTGCATACGATTTCTAATCAGTATCGGCTTCCATTATGTGCTTACTCGGAATCTCTCAAGTGACTATGTAGAACTGCTCTTCAGTCACCTGAGAAATAAGGGAGGTAACAATGACATGATGGACGTGAGATCATGCCTGCATGCCATGGAGTGAACACTTAGCGCAGGAATTATTGCATCTTCTAGAAGTGGGAATGTGGAGCTGAGGGAAGATGCAGTCGTAACAGGCGCCTTGACCAAGTTTCTGAAGCCTAAAAAATCGCGGAAGGTGCAAAACCCAGCCAATGCTAAAGAAACACCCCAGCTTCCGGCACATGTCTTGGAGATTTTTGAAAGCCCTGTTCAAGGTAAGAATATGGGGCATATAGCCTATATTAAGTTCATTGAAATAAAACATTATGGTTGACATTTTAGTATTAAAATCTCTATTTTTGTTTTCAGAAAAGCCAACGTCTCTATCTTCCATTTCAATTGCAATGGTAGCGGGATTTCTTGTAAGAGTGGCAGAAGAGAGAACAGACTGTGAAGGTTGCTTAGAGAAAATATAAGCTCCAGCAAATTCAAGCCTGCCATTTAGTTTAATACATTTTCAAGACAGAGGGGGATTAAGCTATCCCAAATCTTCTTTTATTTATCTGTTGGAAACAATTTCTCACTTTGTCACAACAGCCGTAAATTTCATGTCTTGAAAATATTTAGTGTCAAATTTCACAAATATTTTAACTGACACGTTTTCCGAGCACACAAAATGCAAAGTGTGTATTGTCAATTCTCTCTCCGTAGTTCTTCTGCAAAAGTTCTTAAGGCCGCTTTTAAAGAATATTGGTGTGAACCACACGGGCAGTAGTGCAACGTTTCCGAATTTAAGAAGTAAACCACTTGACAGAAAAATTCTTAAAGTGAAGTGAAATACAGTCAAGAGTGAGCTGTATTCATCATTTGGGGGAAACTGGAGGAAAACAGGTAAGAAGTGCTAAAAACATGTATTAAATGTACATGAGTTGCATTTAACGCATAGTCAAAAGCAGACAACTAGGGCGCCGAGCCGCGATCCCAGTGGCGTAAAGTGGAACTACCAGTTTGGCGTACCAAGTCTCCGCTTTATTTCCAGGCCTTGAGTATAACGTAGGCCACGCTATGAACATACAAAATAGCACAAGGGGCTCAAGGACATTAAGCTTTACACCAAAGTGATCCATCTTGGTGACTAACAGACTACAGAGACAGACAAGACTGGTCCCTGAAAAAGCGTAGAACGTTACAAAGTAATGTTGATTTCATTGAAAACCGTCATTATGATAGCAACCAATGGAACTGTAGGCGCATGCAATAAATTGGTCAAATTGAGGGGTAACTGAATACCAAATGGGAATAAAGATTTATACATTTTATGACGCTGTACATCATATGATGAACATTGGAAAATAATATGAGGGAGATCTCCCCAGATGTGTCCGCAGCCACATACAGGAGAATCGCGAGCATGAATTCTATGTAGATAGGCAGGGGTTAAGGTATGATTAAATCGCATTTGTATGATGTTTGTGATATGACGCCAGGTATGTTGGTTTGGATATAGGAATAAATCGTTGGATGTTGTCGTTGGTATTGCAGCCACTGTTGTTGCCATTCATGTTGGATGGACTCTTGAGGAGGGGTATAATTTCTTGGTATGATGTGTCCATATTAATATGCGTCCCCTTACCCGAAGCCGCTTCTTTGGCTAGTACATCGACCTTAACATTCCCACTGATATGAGCATGTTAATAGAACGTTTGTCCCGGCATTCTGTATTTCATACAATCAGTGCTTTTTTAAAACACAATTTAAGGGGTACTCTCAGTTGTAGTCGACAGAGCCCGGTTATTACTTTTCGGACTGACATATTAAATGAAAGGGTGCATTGGGCTAAGTTATTTGGGGTCAACATGTCATGGTGGTAACTGCACTCAGTATTTCTAATCATTTTACATTTTAAAATTGAAAGCACTGTGTAGTGTCTCACTTTGCTGTCCTGCTTACGGTAAATTCCACACTGATAAAAGAGGCTGATCACTGCCATTTACAAGCTTCCTCTGCTTGCTTTTCATATCGATCGCCAGATGTCTAACCACACGCTCAAAATAACAACCTACCCCGCCTCCAAACACTAGCCTGCGTGTTTATAATAACAGAGTGCCAAGTTGCCGACCAAAAGAAACTGATTCGACAGATCGATTTAAATCGAGGATTACCGTACGCGAAGGGTGCGTTTTTTTTAAGCTGAAAGTTGCAGCGCTGCATCAAAGCGAAGTAAATTGCTACACCACAACTACCTATAAAATGAAAACGGCAAAGATGGCGCGAATTGGCGGTCGTTTAAAACGTGTTTTAGTCATTATTTCGAAATACGTTAAATATAATATAACGATGCGTCCACTAGGAGACGAAAGTTATGATGAATGCATAGTTATGTCGCTCAATAAACAATTTTGTCAATTACCGGACACTAGGATATCACCTTGCTTGTAATTTTTAGGTTAGGCCTAGACCATGTCATTAGATTTGCCCTTTACGAAGTAATGCCCTTAGCTTAGCCTTTAATGTCGCATTAATATGATCGTTTCACGAATGAAGTAGCGTATAGATAAACATTCAGAACTTAGGTTACCATATCTATAATAATCAGCATCGCTTTTATGGATTCCAAAAATTGTAAAGTGGGACGACCAAACTCTTGACTCCTTTACCTTCTTACAGATATTTACTAATTAACCTAGTGATATGCTGCTAATGGAAATGTAGGTCTATCATTGTGCAGTCTCATAGGCTACACCAAAAGCATGTGCATGTCACTAATGATCTCCCCATGGTGCTCACTTGTGGGTCAGAGTATGAAAAATATGGAGTCTCTTCTAAATTATGCAGTACGGTACATCTACTTACTTGTGTCAGGCTCCTATTTCATCTTCCTGACGATCTCCCTTGGCCAATGGGACAGAAGACCTCACTGTTCCACCCCTTTAAACAATAACTACAACTCCCTTAGTCAACTCTCGTTTTCTTCAGACCTTCGAAGCCTAGGGAATCTGTCATGGCCTTTTTCTTTACTCACTACCCCAATTTTTTTTACGGAGTAGAAATTCTTCCTTCTATAGCATAACTGTATGCCAACAGGAAAGCGGGCATTGATGTTACACTCCTTAAAACATTCATCCCCACCACCTGTCCATATGATGCAAAGTGCTATTTGACTTTTGCCACTCACAACCAGTGAGACATGTGTGATGCCCAAGGGGCTCTTAGCTGAGTCTAGTTGTGCCAGAATTCAATTTTCATGTTTCCTATCCAATTTTCCTTCATACCGTACACATTTATTTGAAACCGTTTTCCTTTCAGTGTCCAATCTAGTCTGCAAGCCCCTAATTGCAACCAAGTCGCCAATTAGCAGTAAGCACTGCGGTCTCCTCCGATTCTACACCTCTCACTTTGAAATCGTTAAACACTGAATCTAACCATCACTTCCTAGGTCTCCCTCTGCTTCTCCTGCCCTCTACAGCAGAACTCTTGACTCCTTTACCTTCTTACAGATATT
The DNA here is from genome assembly GCA_946902985.2 of Meconema thalassinum. Classification (NCBI taxonomy): domain Eukaryota; kingdom Metazoa; phylum Arthropoda; class Insecta; order Orthoptera; family Tettigoniidae; genus Meconema; species Meconema thalassinum. The sequence continues at coordinate 272,037,311 of OX336390.1, read as the reverse complement.
ACTAGGTAATCTCTCCTCCCCCATTTTCTACACATGACCCCACCATCTGACTCGGTTCATACGAATAGCTTCATCTAAAAAGTTCATTTCTAACTTGGCCTTTATCTCTGCATTACGAGTACCTTCCTGCCTTTGATCCCATCTATTTGACCCAGCAATCATTCGTGCTACCCTCATGTCAGTGACCTCTAGGTCATGTATCAGCTAACCTGAATTAATCCAGCTCTCATTTCCATACATCAAAGTTGGTCTAAATACTGAGTGACATAGGGAGAGTTTCGTCGCTACACTAACTTCTTTCTTGCAGAATGCTGTACATCGCAACTGAGGACTCACTGCATTGGCTTTTCTACATCTCGACTCTATTTCCTTTACCATACTACCAACATACATAGCCCAAGTACTTAAAATGTTTCACCTGCTCCTATTTTGTTCCTGCCACCTGGCATTCTATTTTCTTGACATAACCTTCGTCTTTGACATCCTGATCTTCACACCATACTTCCTACATTTCTGTTCAAGTTCAAACATGTTGTCTTCCAAGCTTTCGACGGAGTCCGTCATTACAACCAGGTCGTCAGCATAGACCAGACTGATGACCTTGAAATCCACCCAACCAGTGTATGCCCTTCAACAAATGGTCCATATATAAAATAAACAGTAGTGGTTATAGCCTTGTCTCACTCCTGTAACAACCTTGAGCCAAGAGCTCATCCTACCAACAACTCTCACTGCAGCCTGATTATCAACGTAAATAATTTTGATTGCCTGTAGCATCTACTCTATAGTACACCTTCTCTCGATCTACAAAACACGAACACGTCTATTCCTCTCGTAGCATTTCTAAATAACTTGGCGCATACTAAAAATTTGTTTTTGACATCCTTGTGGTCTAAAGCCACACTGGTGTTCATCCATCTTACACTCAGCCAATGATCGAACTCTCCTTTCTCCATTGCCTGAGTACACTTTGCCGGGAACACTTATCAGAGAAATGCCTCTATAATTATTGCAATCTTTTCTGTTACCATGCTTATAAATTGGTGTGATTACTGCCTTTGTCCAGTCTGATGGTACACTTCCTGAAACCCATGCCAATTCGATTATCCTATGGAACCATTTCAGCCCTGCATTCCCACTATACTTGACCATTTCTGGACTACTTTCATCTACTCTTGCCGCTTAGTGGCACTGTAGTTTATTTACCACCCTTTCTACTTCCTCAACCGTGACCCTGTTCCGGTCCTCATTCTCCTGCATAATCTCAAAATCTGCCAAATTGCCAGATAAGTCTCCATTAACATTTAGCAAGTTTTCAAAGTATTCCTGCCATCTTCCCAGTGCATCCTTGGTATCTACAATGAGTTTCCCTGAATTATTCAGAATACTGCTGATTTCTCTTTTCCCTCCATTTCTAAGATTCTTTATAACACTCCGGAAAGGTTTTCCTGCCACTTTACCTAACTTTTCTAATTTATCTCCAAATTGCTCCTATGAGTACCTTATCCTGGAGATTTGCAACCCGAATCCGTCAGCAAACAGCAGTCACTTTCTGCACTATAGGTCTAAGTAACTATAGTATATTCACAGCAGATCAGTGTTTGTGGTCTGTTTCATGAAAGAAGACCCTGAATACCCTACAATTCCTTATCAATTTACTAAATTCAAAGTCAGTAATTATATAGTCTATTATTGATCTGGTTCCTCTACCCTCCCATGTATATTTGTGAATCTCCTTATGCTTCGTAAATGAGTTTGCTACAGATAACCCCATACTAGCATAGCAGTCCAATAAACATTTCCCATTTTTTTCACTTATCTATCCTCACCCCACTTACCTATTACCTTCTCATACCCCTCAGTTCTATTTCCTATCCTAGCATTGATATCCCCCATCAGTACCATTGTCATCGTGCCAGGAGATGGCAGTTCAACACATTGTGACAGGGTGCGGGGGGTCTTGCAGTACGCATGCGTGGACCGCCTATTCCAAACCTAAATATATCGGCTTCCCGCACGCCAATGGTTGTTATCGCAGCCAGTGTAAGAAGGAATGTGCTGCGTGACTGAAGCAAGTAGTGACCAACTTAATGTTATTGGAATGCGCGATACGCAATGAGCGGGAAGACATCTGCAGTTCAAACCTAACTGCCATCTCCTGGCGTGATATCAATATATTATCCTTATTATTATTATTGTGACGATTCTATCGTCACACATAATGATAAGTTCACGATTTGTATGGTCATAACTTCTCTAAGCTCACGTCGGCTCAGTTAGTTCTCGAAGTCGCCACTAGATTGTAACAATCACGCTCTGCTACCAGTATGCGACCCCCCTTAAAAGCATACTCTCTTCTAAATTGTGTTGTGTGAAAACATTGCTTTTGTCTACTTGAGTGTGTGTTTGCCTACACGTGTGATGTACCTTCTGTCGAGAGGTGCATACTTTCTTCAAAATTGTGTTGTGTGAATACATTGCTTTTGTCTACATTAGTGTGTGTGTTTGCCTACACGTGTGATGTACCTTCTGTCGAGAGGTGCATATTCTCTTCTAAATTGTGTTGTGTGAATACATTGCTTTGTCTACTTGAGTGTGTGTTTGCCTGCACGTGTGATGTACCTTCTGTCGAGAGGTGCATACTCTCTTCTAAATTGTGTTGTGTGAACACCTTGCTTTTGCCTTCATTAGTGTGTGTGTTTGCCTGCACGTGTGATGTACCTTCTGTCGAGAGGTGCATACTCTCTTCTAAATTGTGTTGTGTGAACACCTTGCTTTTGCCTTCATTAGTGTGTGTGTTTGCCTACACGTGTGATGTACCTTCTGTCTTGTTGTGCAGTATCTTTGACCATATTAAGGTGAGTGGATGGGAGTGTATCTTGTATAATTGTGTTGTTTAGCTTTGCTGATTAAAGGGTGGGTTGTTTTTTGTTGTTTGTTGATAAATAAGGTTAGGTTGTTTTCTTTAAATGTTAACTTGTTTCTTGTTAAGATAATACCGAGTATGTACATGGATGTTGCGTTGAAAAGTTTTCTTTTGCTTTATGATCCTTTAGAGGAAGGTGACATAAGGTAATTTGTTGTGGGAAAGGTAAGTTCTTACAAACCACTTCTTAGGTACTCCGAGTAGATGACTTTGGTCATTTGATATTATTTGTGATACTGAAGGTAAGGACTTATGATATAATTTGTGGTGTGTTGTGGTATCGTTGAAGTGAATATTGAGATTCTCATCCGATACTACACATTGGTGTGGTGTTGTTGTGTCGTTGAGGTGAATATTGAGATTCTCATCCGACACTACATATTGGTAAGTGTGTTGGTGTTTCGTGTAGGCGTTTTAATGGACATCTATGTATATTCTGGTTGATTTTGGGGAAAATGTTAGTGGGTAGTAACTTGTAGTTGTGGTAATTTTGGGATTTGAGGTTATGTGCTTTGATTTGAAAGTTGTGAATGTGTCTGTGTTGGTATGCTTGTGTGGTCTTTTGCTACTCGTTAGAGTCTGTTGGTTTTTCATTTTTGGTTTTGCCTGGAGTTCTTGTTTTGTTTTGGGTTGGTTGGCTATTGGGTAGTTTTTTTTTTGGGTTATATCAACTTGAAGCTAGTGTGTGATATGTGACATTTGCCTGTGTCCATTTGGGGTTATCTCTGTTTTTTTTTGTTTTTAACTATAGAACTCATTTCCTGTTTGGGAATAATGTTTAACTTTTAATTTATTATGGTTTTGATTTGTTTGTATTTTTCCTGTTCTTTTGGATAACTTCTTGTAATTTTGTTATTATTTCATCTAACGTCTATATATATATATGATTAAGTTAATATTCTTGTAAAGATGTGGCGACTAAACTTAGTTGGAAAATGTATCTGGTATGAGGGTTTATTTTAGCCATTAATGATGATGTTTGTTGGTTAAATTTATTTTATGTGTTTGTAAGGCATTCCATAAGCAAAATACTTTCGCAGTTGAAATTGATTTCAGCTGATGCTTCGATTAATTGGTTCTGCGTTGAAGATTTGTGGCGAACTTGAAGATTTTCTGGGCCCGGATTATTGGAAACTTCGTCCTCAAGACTAAAGCGGATTTGAACCAGTTCTCGACATATTCTATGACCTGTATAACATATTGGCGAGTCGTATTGTACAAAAAATTGATGTGACAACTGAATTTGTAAGATGTACAAATTTTATGCATGTATTACCGATGGTGACTACTGGCTTATGTCAGAAATTTATGTTCGACCTGAGTGTGTTCTTGTTGGTGGAAAGATTGTGGAAGGAACTTTCTCTGAAGTATTTCATAGTCATTTTTCTACCTATTATGCATGTACTTGTAAAAACTTTGGGTGTTGGAAAGATTTGCATGTGCTGCATGTTTCTGTACTGTTCTTCGATTTTACGAATTGTCTTGGTTCTTGAACCGACGACAAAGTTGGGGGCCGGGAGTGTGTGACGATTCTATCGTCACACATAATGATAAGTTCACGATTTGTATGGTCATAACTTCTCTAAGCTCACGTCGGCTCAGTTAGTTCTCGAAGTCGCCACTAGATGGTAACAGCTCACGGTTCTGCTATCACGACGGCTTTGACGGACAAGGAGATGATGGAGCGGAAGATGCCGACATCAAAAGAATGTATTTTGTCTTAACTTGTAAAATTGTGACCGTTGTTGCAAGAAGTAAGAATTAGCAAGATGGTCTGAAAAGAAGTCGGACGTGTTTATCTTGTAGTAATCGACGCTGGATTACTACTTAGGAAATGATATTTATTATTCACCAGATGTTGTTGCGACTGAAGTGTTATCAAGATGGCATACGTAGAAACTGATTTCTAAAGAGCTTGTGGAATTGTCAAATTTAATTTACTTAATCTCAGAATATGTCAACTGTTAGACTGGGCCGTGATCATATGAGGATATGAAGATTTAAACTATGCTTTGGAATGGACACCTCCTGCGGAAAATACTTTCATGAAGTGTGACGTGTATTTATATTTAAAACGTCCCTTGTTGACGTTATATGACCTACTAGATTTTTGATCGTGATTTTATTTAGAGGTCAGGTATTTTTGGTGAAGATGTATTGTAAGTATTTTAAAAGGCATTAGGTGCGATATTCCTAAAATAAGTAAGTAATCTTTATATGTTTGCATGGTATGTTTTGGTAATGGCTTTAACCTTGTTGTTCAGTTGACTTCTTATTCTGGAGACCTTCAAGCTTTTGGGGGTGGATAATATTTGATGTTTCGGTCGATTAGTTTATTTTCTTTTATTCAGGGTAGGCCATTTGGCAGTTTCTGTTTTAAGTAATTTATTTATTTTCCTAATCGTGGCTTTGCTTGTTACCTGATTTTAGTTTCGGATGTTCGCTCGTGTTTTTTTTCATTGTAATGGACTTTGACAATCAGCTGAAAGAAAAAAAGAAAAGGGGTGTGGCCATATTAGTCTTGGGAAGAGATTTGAAGTTACGTCGTACCTGATAGCTGATATTTGGGTTTTAATATTATTTAAATGGGTTATTTGTCTTTTAGACATTATGTTTACGTTTTAAGCATATTGAACCTTCATGACAATAATAAGGATCCTATTACAGTCTTTTGAGTATGTCGAAGGAAGCCCTTTAATGAAAACTATGTTATCAACTCTATTTATCTAACCGAGCATAATGACGATGCCACGACTATAGACATTTTATCTAACCCTCATGTTATGATATTTTGGAAGCCACATCTGTAAGTGCGATCTGTGAGATCTGTGCTGGACAAAACGGAGGCAGACAGGTTTTTCTCCGGGTACTCCGGTTTTCCCTGTCAAAATTTCATTCCAGCAACACTCTCCACTATCATTTCATTTCATCTGTCATTCATTTAATCATTGCCCCAGATGAGTGCGTCAGGCCTCGGCAGCCGGCACAGTTCATATCCTCGCCGCTAGATGGGGGCTTCATTCATTCCATTCCTGACCTGGTCGGAGACTGGAAGCAGGCTGTGGATTTTTTCATCTGTAAGTGCATTCATGTTATACTGTTGGTATATTGAATTGTATTTATATTTTATTGTTAATAGACGTTGGATGTTTAAAAAGGTAAATTGTGTTTCATTCCCTAGTCGTAGATGTAGTTATCGGCTCCACTTAGACAGTCTTTGGGTATTTAATCATGGGTCTAGCCGCTGCGCCACAAGGGGTTAAAGGTACAGCTACTGCAGCTTTTAAGGGGGGGGGGGTCGCAATTATTTCTCACTTCACATAACTTAGTGCGTCAAAAAATCTGTCTACTGCGTCCTGATCTGCCCCTTCACATGGAGAATACACTGAAACAATCCTGACATTTCCAAATCTATCTATTGTACCCAACTAGAGTTGGTGGTACAGGATATGAACTTCTGATTTTTAAGATGAAAAGAAGTCCAGCTATACGCTAGCAGTGTGGAAATAGGAAGTGATTCAGGCCATGACGCAGATCATTGACAGCTTTATCTGGATATACGTGGTGCAAGCGATATGTGAATCACGAGAGCAGTCACGCTGGGATGAATCAACCAGAGCAGATTAGCGGGGGAATCACCACTGAGTGCTAAGATTGGCACTTTTCTGGCAACATTGGATTGCGAATCAACACCGCAAAGTTGTGAAATAAGCCGTTTTCGCGGAAACGATGCAAATTACAACAATAGGCCTACGGGGATCAGAATAATCCAGGAAATTATGAATTAAGCGAGGTTAAGAGTGAATAATTTAGGCCCAGGAAAAAAAACACTTAGTCAGCAACTACATCACTAGGCGGAGCCAAGCGAAGGTAGTGGGAAGAAGAGAAAAAACTCAGTCGCCCACGCAGCTGAGGAGCCTTGTAGATTTTATTTAAATTAATTAGACGATCGATTTTCAGGAAACGAAATGGTAATGAGACGTTTGGATTATAGGGAACATAATGATATAATTTTCAAAAATCTTGCGACGTGTATTTCAGAAGTTAGCTCCAGGAAGAAGGCAAAGGTAGTTTATTTTTGCAAGTTCCCAATAAATAGCCCAGGTTTCAACCACAGAGCATGCAGTTTTCCGACAGCCCGAGAGGGGGCGTCAGGCTACAACAAATGTAGTATCTGTCCGCCCGAGAGGGGTGTGACGTTGGAGCATCAAGTACAGTCTACTACGGACCTCGTAATGAGGTGTTACATCGAATGCAGTATCCGTCAGCCAAGTGAGGCTATAGGCTGTGTCGGAAGCAGTTCATCATCAGCAGGCGGGGAGAAGCTACACGCTGTCTCCTAAAATGCAGAAGCGCTGCATTATACTCGTCGCAGTTCAGTTAAGCCCGGGGAGGCTCAGCGCAATTCCGCACAGTATTTAAGTATACAGTATGCAGTATTATCAAACTGCCGGGACGGAAGTCCGTCCTCACACTAGTAAAAACTCATCGTACTCCTGTATGGAGAAGTCACAGCAAGTAACGCAGTTCGTTACCAACTGCAAAAACTGGATCGTGTTAAGACGAATTAACAATCATCAGTATCCGCGGTTTCAACAAAAAGTTGTATGTGCGTGGTAATATAAATCCGCTACGGTTGTTTATAAGTGATCACTAAAGCACTTGTGCTGGATCAGATAAATTATACGCTACTCGAAAACCATGACGAAGTAAAATTGCGCCCCGACAAATTCTAGAACAGTAATTAGCTAGAATACAGCAGTCCAGATCAGTAGAGACACTACGCTGGAGGTCATCGTTTCGATAATACAGACAGGTCTCCGTGAAAGTTAAGTGAAAGACCTCAGTATTAAGAGACAGGTATTGGAACGAAATCCAATAATTCAAGTAAATGGACACGGGTTCGAGACCCAAGAACAAATATAGTGAACTTTAGCGTAGGTACAGTGTGTCAAATAGGAACGTAGCAATAAAGACCTTCTCGTAGGAGAAATAAGGGAACTTGTCGCAGATAAGGACAAAATACGGTCAAGAAGTAAGCGGGCCATAGGTTCGATAGACCGCTACGTAAACTTAGGACAAGTAAAAATTGAAAATCGCTAATAAAAGGACGATAAAAGAAGTCAAAATAGACTATCTAAAAGACAGGGCAGAGACTAGATCCAGTGAAGAATTAGGAGCCATTCGAGTTTGCATCACGGCCAATGCAGGGTCCGGGGATCTCATTAGGGCGTTGACCACCGATAAAACGTGCCAAGAGTCACTGAAATGTGGTGAAAATTAGTGCAGTGTAAATAAGTTACAAGATATATGTGTTTTAGTGTTAATACAGTATTTTACAAATTAATGATGTGTTTAAATTTAAGTGAATGTCGATTGGACCTAAGTGAGGTGCCACTCACAAAAGAAAGTGCCATGGAAGAGTGCTAATTATGTCGTTAGGTGGGTGAAATCCTTCCCAAAGATGGATCCGAAGACGGAGCACACTGGTGAATCATGATTTTTCATTAAAATTGCAGACGTACCATGTACTGGCTCGATGGGATCGGTCGTCACTGGGGAGTTTAACGATCGAACTTATGGGGTAGTTGAATGCACTTATATAACTGAAATGTTGAAATAATAAAAATGAATAATTGCGAGAATGACCTCGCAAAATAATTATATGAATGGGATCAGTAATGTAAAGTAATAAAAAAACAAGAAATGAAATAACAAATAATAAATGATTTGGAGGAAGGTATCGAACGTATAATTTAAATGGCTTAAAATTTCGCCATAGTAAAAGCAGATAATGAATAAATATGTATCATAATAAAATTGTTAATATAAATAATGAAAAGGAAAAATATAAAATAGTTTGATCTTACAATTAAATGGCAAATAACAAAAAAGTTGAAATAAAAATAATTGAAAGTTCGAAATGAAAATAATAAAAATAAATATTATCGAGTTGTTATGCACTAAAAGGAAAGTGATAATAAACATTGTAATAAGGAACTCATGTGATAAACGGAACGAAATAAATTAAATATATTCACGTATTGTTGTCAAATGATCAATTTTATAAATCTCTAAAAGTAATTGGTGAATAAAAAAACCCATAGAAAATGTATTATCACAGGCTAGCGAGCCAGAATTATGAAGATTAAATGATAGGAAGGCTGAGGTCTTACCGCTATAAATGAAATATTAATTTGAGATATTAAATAAACCGCGAATAACCATGCAAGAAATCGTTGTTGCCAAAAGGGCCGAATAATCAATAAATGAAGCTAAAAGCTAATAAATGTGCGTTAATCAGGATAAAAATTAATCGGGAGATGGAGAGTCTCATCGAAATATTGTGGGTGAAAGATTCCCCTTTCTGTATTGTTGTTGTATGTTAACGTCGTGTTGTATTGGGTAGGTAAAATTCCCATAAACTGTATTGCCATATTGAAGCGTTGAAAATAATAGTTACATTGTGAGTCCGATCAGGCTGTGTTAAATAAATATCGTAGGCCAAAATCGTCCAATGAAATATACATGTGAGACCATGAGAGCATTGTTATAATTATTGTAGGCCATAATCGTCAAAATAACGCGTTGAAAGTGAATATACATGTGAGACCATGAGGCATTGTTATATATAAAGGTTGTAGGCAATAATCGTCGAATGAAATTTGCAAGTAAGACTGATAACGGCATTGATATAAATAATATTGTTAGAAGACGTCATACAAATTGTGATTAAAGTTGGTGTAGTCAACTATTAGGCATCCTCTCCGGAATAAGTTATAAATATCCTGTAAAAAAAGAAATATAAATAATGATAATAATAATAATTAAAAGCAGGAACAAATAGCTGTTTTAGAAGTGAAACAAAAGTCTTGGTAAATCATATGGTTAAAGATATAAACAAAGTCGTAAGCTTGGTGGCTGGCTAGAAGCCATAAATCAAGCGAAGCATCACCAGAGGGGCAAGGCAGCTGTGAGCGCCCGACCTACCGTAGTGTGTGAGTGAGACAGAAAGTTAATGGGTTCTGCGATAAAGTAAAGGTCTGTCATAGACTAACAATAAAAAGGCCATTATGTAAAAGTTTTTATTAAAAGATGCAAGCTGTAATTAACTTATAAAATCACAATGCTGGGATGGAGACCATTCTCCAGAGTATAAGTTTGAAGCATTTACATAAATTTTGACGGGTTTTGTCAAACACTTTTAATGTAAATAAAGGGATTCCTTCCTCAAAAGAATGAAAGAACGGGTTGTGAAAAATACAGTTTAAATATGAATAAAGATCCCACAAAAATAAATAACACAGTGCATGGTACGCTGCAAAGAAAGATCACCTGATGCATGAGAATGGAACTGGTAGAACAAGGGTTCGATTCACAGACATGGCATGTCTCTTGTACAGTATTTTAAAGGTGTAAAATCTAAGGCTTTGTGGAGAATTACTACTGAGGTCCAAAGGACTAAATAAGTGATAAATAAATGATAATTATGTAACGTTAAAGAAACCCAGAAGGGTAAAGATTGAAATGAATACAAATGTCCAAAGCCTTGGAAAGTTATATGACTCGAATGATAGGTGCGCTTGACGCCTTAGAAAAATATACTACAAAAAATTAAAATTAGATTTAAGCAAGACAAGGTGGTTACAAAGTGGTTACCAAGTTCATAGAATAATGAAATGACATTATAGTGTTCTTGATAAATTTAAAAAAGTGATTTTTTATTTTTGAATGGCACTTGAAGAGACTATGCCAAGTGATTAATTTTTAGTTTTGAATGACAATTGAAGAGACTATGCAAAGTGATTGATTTCTTTTAACATATTTTGAGTGATACTTGAAGGAATTATGCCAAGTGATTGATTTTTCTTACATGTTTTTGAGTGAATATATTTTTCTTTTATGAATTAAAATCTGTAAAATTTTAATGTTGTGTTTTTCCTCAAATCCTTGTGAACCTTGAGTATTCCATATCAGATGTTTAATCAGCGGTGGAGGGTACGTACCATACCCCGAAACCGCAAGAGCAAAAGCCGAGTGCTGATTAATCAACATCCGTGTAAACGGGCACATAGGGCAAGCATATAATGCGTGCTGGATATGGATACTAGGTCACATGGAAAGTCGGTCAAATTAAAGATAAAGTAAATATTAAAGTAGGAAGGTAGGATGACCGCAACCCGCGAACCCTATATAAATTTAAGGAGATATGCCCCCTATATATCAATCTTCTTTGGCGCCCAACGAGGGGTAATAGGCAGTAAAAACCACCCCTCAGTGGTTTTCCAAAAACTTGTTTTTGGGCCGTTGTTTTGCGGAGGGTGACCAGAGGGTACGACCCTGTTGCCAGCATGGGACTAGCAGTATATATCAATCTTCTTTGGCGTCCACCTTTAGGGGCGGGTTTTTCAGAAAAAAACTCGGAAAATTCGAGTTTCCGAATTTTTTTGGGCATTTTTGAAAAAAATCAGATCACAATTTCAAAATGTCTTGCTTAAAATTGTTGAAATTTTTGAAGGAGGGACGTGTGGACGGGTTCGTGCGCCTGCACATCCGTTAAACACTTCACCTCAAGAAGAAAGGATGAGTACAAGCATGTCGGATCGAGCCCAGATTCACCTAGTGTGCATGATACATCCTGGGGAGGGGGGTAGTAACCCATCTTTTCTCAAATAATTGGAAAAAGAATGGCTACAATGGAAGAGATGAAAAGCCTCTTGGAAGGAATAAGCAGTGAAATCAAAGAAAGTAGGGATGAAACTAAAAAGGACTTGGAAGTAATAAATAATAAATTCCAAGAAAGTTGGAATGAAATTAAAAGGGACTTAGAAGTTTCAAATAATAAACTTCAAGAAAAGATAGAAGTTTTAAATAATAAATTCCAATAAAGTAGGATTGAATGTCAGCAGAATTTTGAAACAACAAACAATAGATTAGGTGAATTAAATAGTAAAGTTGACGCCGAACTGGCAAATGTAAATGATAGTATTTTACAAATACAGGGAAGTATTGATACTATTAAAGATGATATAAACCATATCTCAGGCGAACAGGCAGAGGTTAAATCACGCTTAGATGAGATCGAGGTGAAAATTAACGGTATCAAAACCGAAACAAGAGAGCAAATAAATAGTAGATTCAAAGAATTAGAGAAATCGTTCGGAGACACGTTAGATCTTAGACTAGAAGTAAATAAGGTCGATTTCCAGGAATTTAAGAACGATGTAACGAAGCAACTAGCGAATAATGAAAAACAATGCAAAAATTCCACACAGGAATTAAAAAGAGAAATAAATGATTTATCGAAACAAATCCAAGAAAGTAATGAACAAAGGAAGTTCGATATAGATAAAATAGGTCAAAGAATAGATATGCAAGCTAAGAAAGATAGAGAGTACGTACATCAAAGAATAGATGAACAGGATAAAGCATGGGAAACCACGTTAGGTAAACGTATAGAACCCATACAGTCATTAATAAAGACACAGGGAGAAATTGTTGAGAAACAGGGGGAAAACATTGATAGGCAACAATCCCAAATTGAAGAAATCATAAATGGTATAAATCCTTTGAAAATTAGCATAGGGGAAACCAATAAGAAAGTAGAACAAAACCAGGGGGATATGGCAAGGATAAAGAATACCCAGGAGAAAACCCAAGGGGAAATAAAATCTATAAGACAGGATCTTAAAGAAATAGAGAAATGCGTAAAGAAAAACGTAGAAAACGCGAAAGAGGAAGTAGAAACAAGAGCACAGGTTAAATTTAAAGAGAAAGAACAACAGATCCTAGAAACTAAACAGGAAATAAAGGAAGAGTCTGAAATATTCAAGGAAAACTTGAAGGGAAAGCAAGATGAAATAGGGAGAAGAACTGAGGACAATGAAGATCGAATGAATAAGATAGAACAAGAATCATTTGCTAGGATAGAGAGACTCGAAGGAAGAGTAAATCAGAGCGAAACAAGAATGATTGCTATAGAAGGAATTAGTGGGGGAGATCATAAGTCAAATCGGGAAAGCACAGAGTATTTGAGAGATAAATGGGAAGAAACAAAACCCCAAAACATATTCAAGAATTACCCAAAAGGGGAAAGTCAATTTAAAACAACGGGACCACCTGTATTCACGTCTACCCCTTTTAATAATAACAATAATAATGAAGTCCAGAACCAGGTGTTAACCATTATTAGATCAGACTCTGATAAACCCAGAAAGTTTTCAGGAAACGTGTCTTCTCTAACGCCTAACTACTGGTTAAAGGAGGTATTTGAGTATCTAAAGGACACACGAGTTGCACCTGAGCGTGAATTAAGATCAATCGAAAAATTAATGGATGGCGATTGTTTAACATGGTTTAGAAGTTTTAGGTATACTTTCGACACCGTGGACGAATTTAAAGACGCATTCTTAAAGAGATATTGGGCAGCGGACGTCCAACAAAATTTAAGGCTTGATCTCTACTCCAAAAAGTATAGTACGAATACGCCCACGCGCTATTCCGAATATTTCACTGCACAGCTGTGCAAATTTAGAAAATTAGACTGCGCACCGTCAGAAAATTACTTATGTCTGGCAATAACAAAGCAGTTACCGTTTGAAATACAAAGATTCCTAATCTCATCGAATGCGAAGACAGCGATTGAAGTAGAAAGCGTCTTGCGCCAATTAGACATGACTACTGCACACATGTCGCCACGACAACACAGAATAGTAGAGCATGCGCACGTGACTGAAACAAAGACGGGAAATTTGGATAGGTCAAGAAACGATAAAGCAACGGGTACGGAGGCAATTAGAATGGGACAAAATAACCCAGGATATAACCTGAGAGAACAGAACACACCTTATAGAAGAAACTATAACGGGAATTATAGGGGCAACTATAAAGGAAATTATAGCCCAGGAAATAGCAAGAACAGAGGATATTATGGATCAAAACCCGGAAATCAGAGGGGATCGCCGAATGAGAGGCCATACCAGGCAAGAAAATGGAACCCAAACTACAATAGAAATAATCACCAAAGAGATAATGACATTGATTATCAGGCTGAAATTGAGAACGCAGAGTGATAACCCAGAGGTATTACGACGAAAGCGGAGATGAATACAATCAACCTCCAAAAGTAAAATGGAGTAATACAATGGAAAAAAGAACCTCGCCAGATATTCATGATATGAGAGGAGCACAGAGTTTGGAACTCCAAGAACATAATCAGAGATCCCAACATGAGGATCCTGAGGGAAAAACCGCCAAAATTTGAAGGATTAGAAAGAAATGGAAATGGAGAATGGAATACTATCCAAGTGGTAAATTGTATTTTAAGGCCCGAAGAACTAAAAGAGGAAATAAAAGAAGGTCCAGTCGCCATTAAAAGAGAGTTTCCAATAATAGTAATAAGAATCGAGGGTACTCTAGTTCGAAGCTTGTTAGATACAGGATCAACGGTCTGCTTAGTTACTCAAGCACTAGTGAATGAGTTAGAAAGAAAAGGAAAAGTACTAAAGATACCTATATCAGTAATAAAAATAAAATGAATAATTCCAGAAAAGAGTTTAGTTTGCAAATATCAAGTGTTCTTAGAATTGCAAATAGGAAACCTATTGTTGTCTCAAAGCTTTTTGTTAGTTAACAAGCTACCGTACAACATTATTTTGGGCATTGATTTTATAAGAGAACATAAAGTAGTGATCGATTTGTCCCAGAATTGCATTAAATTCAAAAATGAAGAACAGAACTCTGAAATTGATATCTCATCGCAGAAGGCAGAACCTAGAGAGGGCGAACAAATTTGGAACATAGAAGAGGAGAATTATAGGACTGTAACGGAAGAGGAAATACTATTTTTAGAAAGGGAATTAAGTACACTGGCTGCAGATATTGAAAAGGAAGAAGAAGTCAAATTCGAAGAATGCCTTAAAGAAAAACTAGAAGAAGGTAAGATGTCAGCAGAAGACAAAGAGAGTTTGAAGAAAATAATTCTAGACAAGAGAAATGCATTCGACTCAAAGTCAGGGAAAATTAAAAAATTCAAGTATGCCTTCCAAGTAAATGACTGGACGCCGTTTCGCCAAAAACCTTATCCAGTAGCCGAAAAACACTTCAAACAAACCAAGGAAGTACTTCAAAAGATGATGGAAGATGGGGTAATAGAAAAAGTAGCTACGCCTTATGTAAGCCCATTGGTCGTGGTAAATAAACCAGATGGATCAGTGAGAGTATGCTTGGATGCCAGGAATTTAAACTCAAGGATAATTCCAGAAAATGATGCAGCTCCTCCAATTAAAGAAATCTTGAGAAAATTTAAAGGGAAAAAATATTTACAAACATTTATTTAACAAGTTCGTACCACCATTTGGAGTTGGAATACAAAACAAGCCTATTAACAAGATTTCAATTTGAAAAACAAACTATGTGTTTTCGAAGGGTACCCTTCGGATTGAAAACGGCAGGGTCAGCGTTAATTAGAGCGTTAGACAGGAACCTCTCTGAAGATGTAAAGGAATGTACAATTAAATAGGTCGATGACATTTTATTGACATCAGAATCTATGGAAGAATATTTGGAAAATTTTAATAAATTATTAAAGGATCTGGAACAAGCAAATTTTAATGTAAACTTCAAGAAATCAAATTTTTGTCAGAGGCAAGTGACGTTTTTGGGTCACGTGATTGACCAACATGGAGTCATGCCGAACCCATGTAAATTAGAATCCATCAAAAATTTTCCAAGGCCAACCAAAGTTAAAAATCTAAGACAGTTTTTAGGACTGATAGGGTTCTTAAACAGCCATTGTCCTGCGTACACAAGTACAGTTTCACCTTTGCAAGTCTTGCTTAAGAAAGGGGGCAAGTGAAAATGGACTGAGGAATGTGAAGAAGCTTTCAAGAAGGCAAAAGTTATGTTACTGCATTCCGTGAAATTGGGATACCCGGATTTTAATGAAAAATTTATGATTCAGACAGATGCTTCTCAGATAGGCGTAGGAGCCATGTTGTATCAAGAAAGTAAAGAACAAACACATTAAAGAAATTAGTTAGCATTCGCCTCAAGAAGATTGAAGCCGCATGAGAAGAATTACACTATTAGTGAGATTGAACTTCTCGCAATATTGTACGTGCTACAATATTGGCGTAAGATAGTGTATGGATTTCCGATTATATTACGGACAGATCATAAGGCGCTGACATTTCTGATGAAAACGGATTTATCAAGTCAGCGGTTAATGCGATGGGCGCTATATATACAACAATATGATGTCGAAATTGAATACTGTCCTGGAAAGGAGAATATTATTCCGGACTTTTAAGTAGGAATCCAGGCAACAGTGAGGAAGCATGAACAATTCAGATAGATACCAAAGATCAAGAAACAATTGAGGAACTAAAAAGAATGGAGGAAAAACAGATACAAGACCCATGGATGAGAATGTTGATAAGCTACTTCGAGGGAAGTCTTGACAGAGCATCACCCGCGTTTATTGAGGCAGAAAGAATTTCTACTGATTACAGTTATTTTAATGGGATCCTACACAAATTTGCAGATGCCGACCAAACTCGTTTAAGAATTATTGTGCCTGCAGAAATGCAGAGAAAATTAGTTTGGCTATTGCATAGATTATTCGGACATATGGGAGTTGACAAGACAGTCAACATGTTACAGGAAGCGTTTACATGGCCACGGTTGAGAGATACAGTGAGATACACTATAAAAACTTGCGATACATGTCAGAGAATAAAGCCAAATTCCTTCCTAATGAGGCAAAATATAATTCCACTTTTGCCGGAAAGACCGTGTCAGATATTGTCAGTGGACAATTTCGGTCCACTACCAAAGGCCAGAAAGGGCAACAGACATATCATGGTATCCATGGACGTTTTCACAAAGATGGTCGTGTTATGTCCGATACAGAAAACATCAACAAAGCAGATTGTCAAGAGGTTGAAGGAACGAGTAATCCCTGTGCTAGACAAGCCAGAAAACCTACTTTCAGACCATGGAAGTTGTTTTACGAGTATAGAGTTTCGTCGAGAATTAGAAAATTTGGAAATTCAGCAGATCTTATCAAGCATAAGACATCCAGAGGCAAACCCCGTCGAAAGAGTGATGAGGGAGGTGCAAAAGTATTGTTCAGAGGAGAACTGGAAATGGATTGATATTTTGCCAACCATTGAATTTTGCATAAATAATACAGTTCACGAAGCAACAGGGGAGGTACCCGTTAGGTTGCATTTGGATAAGAAGCCAGAAAGGCCTTGGGACCAGATTTTACCAACCTTTACTGATGCTCATGTAGGCAGGGAACTAAGAATCAGGAGGACATATGAACATTTAAAGGCACAAGCTGATAAAAGGCAGAAAAGAAATCGAAATAAAAGGTATCATAGGCCGTTGGTTGAAGGAGAATTAGTACTGGTGAAGCGACCGGCGATATCAGATCCTGAAAATCGTGTATACAAAAAGTGTAGGAATAATTATCATGGGCCATACCGAATAATTAAGGCCCTTAGAAACAACGCATGCAAGGTACTGCCCCCGTAAATTGAATTATTCAGGGACAAAATGAGAGTATTTTCCGTCCCCATGATAACATTTAACTAGCAAATATAATTTCTGGAAGTGTGACACAAGAGGGTCGTGTTACAAGCTCGAGATTGTGGGAGAGCCCGATCACGTGATATATTGCACAATGGACGCTTCGGGAAGGCTATTCTTAGCATAGCAACGAGTTTGGAAATTAATATTATAATTATTGTTATGAATTATGCTATTGGATCCCAGTTCAGAGCCAATGAGGACAGGTCTTATTGAGGACGGGATCAACTTAAGTTACACAACATGATGGAATTATGCATTTAGGCCCTTAGAGGAAGATTTTCTTATTTGGTAATGAAGAGAATATTAAGAGAAATTATGTCTGATACTTTAAAAACCACAGATCGGTTAATCTACGCAGTAATAAGCATTGGTAATCTACGCGCTAAAATTATGGTGGGAGATTGATATGGCCGCCAAAAATTCAACTTGGAAGGGGAGATCCAAGGCACGAGGTTTTTATACCAGCAGAATTTGAAGAGTGAGGAAGTGATTTTACTGGGTTAACGGAGATCCCAAAGCTTAGTCCGAGTGCGACGACTGTCGACTTGTGGATACGCGAGTATAGCTAGGTGGAACGGTAGAGATCACCGCACTTCCATTCTGTGTGAAGTTGCGAGGAACATAGTTTTGATTATATTTCATACAATATTGAGATTTGAAGTTAAATAAGTGAACATTTATCAAGAACAGGTCGCCTACTATATATTGTGGAAAGTCGAGCGCTTAAATATTCACCGTTTCGACAATATCAGCCTGTCAAGTTCGATTTCCAAATGTGTTGGAAATAGAGCTGAAGATCATTAGAAATTGCAACGTGAAGTTGGCAAACGCAGTTCAATTGAACAGTGGCGGAGGACTTTTAATATTGGCGCAACACATAAACATTAACAGTATGACTATAATTATTTTTCAAACATTATCATTCAACTTCATTAATATTGTTGATATGATGAACTAAACAGTCATGCGCCAGAGACATATTCAATAGCAGAAGTGAAGATACAACGAAGGAGCTTCGTTAGACAACGTATTCTTGAATACTGACGTAGTGTACGGTCCATCTTGTGCTTTTTCGTCAGTCTACGAACACTAATATAACATCAATTAGCAATGGAAACATTTCATTCACTATCTATATGAATATTTCCATAATTATATTCCAATGATGAAGCCGATACATATTTACGACGGAGAATGGAGACTTTACAGAAGGGATTTGTCAAGATGCTAGGGAAAGGTAACCCAGCAACCCAGATGGATGTCGCTCGAGCCCAAGCGAATGTTGGTGTATTCCAGAGAGAGACGTTTCTTATCTCTGAGGTCGCAGATCCGAGGTTCGAATGCAGATCCATATCAGTGTCTTGTACTGAGGAAACATCTAAAGTATTGTGGGAATACTTACATTGATCTTCAAGTTTTCGTCTAAATAAGGTATTAGTGTATCTTATTGTTATATAGAGCTTGATTAGTGACATTCTGAGCCAGCGATCTTATTCCATATTTTCGGCAATCTTATTCCACATATTTCTATGTTTTCACACTTCATGTATTTCAGTGCTTTTATGTGGTTTACACTTCAGATGTGTGTTGAGATTTTTATGCTGCAAGATTATTTAGATGATGATTGCATTTCATCTTATTTTCAATTTTATTCTACGGATCAGTTGTGGAACTGACATTAAAATTTTGTTTGAGGAATTATATTGCCTCATTGGAGACTAGTCGTTTCGTCTCTCGAATTTTAATAATTTCATTTAAACCAAGTATTCTGACATTGTGTCATAGCTTCAAATTAATTTCTTATTAAATTAAATTTGAGCACTTTAATGTATCGACATATTACTTCAAGAAAAGAAGAAACATCGAATGATATTGTTATATCATTATTGTACATAAACTATCGACGATCTAAGAAATACTAGTCGTTTGATAAGACCGAAGTCTTAATTCCTATGAACATTCTTTGTGTAGAGTGGAAAAACATTACGATGTTGACAAACCTTTCTTATTATCTGTAAAGCTAAGAGCTTTGTTCATTTAATATGTTAGAGGAAATACCTTTGATAGAAGATTATTCAAATCTTTGGCTAGGAATTCAAAGCTAGTTTATCCCGGTCAGGATTGAATTCTATCTGACACTATAAATAACATGTGTGTTATTTTATTCTATTTGTGTAACATCAAGTCATTTTGTGGACATGATATTACAACGATAAACAATTTATAGATTGACAAGTGAGATGAAACAGGAGTATTATTTTTATTGCATGTATTTGCGACAGGCGAGTTAACAGTTAATTATCTTGTTGTGGAGTAAACGTTAGGAGGTTAATCACGACTGTCTAATATCGTTCATTACAATTGGAAGTTTCGTTTGAAGAACTTACGTATGTATAATTGTAGTCCAGTAGTCATTTGCAATGATACTGAGGGTCATGCCAGTATTTGAGAGAAGTTCCTACATAAGATATGTTAATAACAATTTATCCCTTTTGGTTATTGTTTAACATAGTAGATGATAATTGTTTACAGGCGCGGATTCAAGGGGGGGGGGGTCACGGGGGTCATGACCTCCCCCAAACGGAGACCAAATTTTTTTGCAAACTCAAAAAACGAAAACACAATTACCAGACAAATAAAACTTAACGAATTTTAACTGAAAAACAGTATTTTTTCATTTTATTCAGTACTGAATTATCTTTATTGGAATTATTATGTTCTGTTACAACTGTACATATTTACAACTTCAAACCTCTTGTATAAAAACTATTAGTTATACAACAAAATCAACTCGTCTATTTTGTTTACCAAACCTTGTGATTACCGAATCGATGTCTATAGTGATGTCACGATGAATGTGCAGCAATGCACGGATAGGAAACTGGGGCTTTTTTCGCAACAAAATTTTTTGCCGACTTCCAAACCGCAAGCTTGGTTGGCAATATAAGCTGTGACTTTCTCCCTTTGTCGGTACCAACTCGACTTGCCGAAGCTGTAACGTACCTTGATCCTTTTCTCGAAGCTCGATGTAAAAGTCGCAAAACACGCCGTTGCAATTTGTACGAATATTTTTGGTGTGCTAAACGCATCAAATTTCTATCCATGTAGCTTGCAAAAAAATTGGTCTGGTTTTGTACGTTTGGTTATTTTGTGATTTCGTTTTTAGTGATACCATTTTTCTTAACAATTTCGATTCTCTGACCCCCCCCCCCCGCAAGGCCAAACTCTAGATCGATTCTCTGACCCCCCCTCCCCCAAAACCGAACTCTAGATCCGCGCCTGATTGTTTATGCAATATATACTGTTATATGAGGTTTCGTAGAGCTATGGAGTGCTCAGGCGAGGGAATTCCGCATTTTAAGGAAGTCAAAGTATTATTGTTCTTTGATAAAAGGCATGCATCATGATAAGAGCCGTTGTATACAAGTAGTTCAGTTTTTGTGAATTAACGATTTAGCTGTGTTAACAGGAGGGTTTCAGCGGAAATACAACTTGAGAAAGATTGTCTACTCACGTCTATAATACTATTATTAAATTTTATTAAACCCGAATTTATGTAATTACGTACAGCTTACCTTAATCAGTCGACTGTATTATCCCGACAGTGTACTGAAACCTATATAAGGCGAGGTGTATGCAGTATATTAAAACTACAGAACGTTAAAGAAAGGATGGTTATGTGAAAAACCAGTGTATATATTTAGTTAAGATTTTTATTGTAACCGAGAAGTTACAATCTCGAAAGTGTCGCGTTAGCAACACTAGATAATGGATATTATTATAAACATATTACATGTAAATAATTTTTGTGGAAATGATTTAATTAGTTAAACAATTTAATAGGATTTATTAATCAATTGTTTTGGAACAGTGTGTGTTTATGAGCGGATGTTTTTGGTGTGAATGATTGTTCATTGTTAAGAGAAGATGTGGAACCGTATTGGTCTAGAACAATAACGGAGTGCGAATGAAAGAGTGTATAAAAATTTTAGAATGATTGGTTAAGAAACAGAGCAGTTATATGAACTTTTGTAAGATCTAAATGTTAATTTTCTACGTGTTTTATAAATGCATACACTTGCAGTGTCTGTGGGCTAGCAAGAATGATTCACCGGTAGTATTGGAGATCGATGACATAATATTTAAGCAGGTGTAGACCAACTGCCTTCTATTTATTGTATAAACCAGTTTTGAGTACGGCGTGATGCCAGTGTTTCATTGCTGAAACAAAGCTACGGCACGTGCGTTCTACAACGCAGGTTTGTGAATGAAAACATGTGTATGGAATGCCATTAAGAGGCTTCACTAAACGTTTTAATTTTCACGCTGTGTAGGCCTAGAACAAGCCAAGTTTTATGCTCATAATTTTTAATACAGCATGGAAGTAAGATGTAGAGTTAAAAGGAGGTGTGAATGTTTGCGTGTTTTTAATTTTAATGTTAATTGTTAAATTCATTTATTGTTATTTGTTTATAGTAGATTAGTTTACCTTTTTGTTAATAAATTTGTTCAGATTGTTTTCCATTGTAGTTGGAGTGATTCATTTTAAATATAAGGAGCAGAGTATTGTGGATGTAGTGTAGGCGAAGCTGAGTCCCAGTCCCCGAGGTAAGTAAAGGTGAGTGCCCCGTGTAGTTGGTCGTTGATCCACAATATTCTGGTATCTGCTGTCTGTAAATCCCCAAAGACCATGTTGGAAGCGATTTCTAATGTAGTATTGGCCGGAGCAATTAGAAATAGGCAATCAGCGGGGGCAATGGATATTCCAACAGTATCCTTTCCGGATTATCGGGTACAGTAGGAATGGCGCCTATGAACTTTGGGGCTACGAAATTAGCTTCGTAGTGTCTCTAATGAAAGTTGGTTTGAACATTTCTAGTGAAAGAAATAATTACCAGACTTGTGGGATGTCTTATCCAATTTCGGATGGATGTGAGTGTAATTATATAGGCTTAATTTAAATTAATATTAGGAAGGTTGCACCCAGATAAAGATCAGATCTTAGAAACCTGAGAGAGGTGTAGTAGGTAGACAGTTTCGAAAAACGACCTACGATCTGATATCTATTTTATTTTACCGGTACATGACGATTGCTAAGGTCATGTGTAAAACTAAAGCTAACTTATTTTGATGATTGTAATGGTAGAATTTTTCTTTGTGGTAGTATATTTAAAGTGAATCACAGGAGAACAAACATTTTGTGTGAGTTTATTCAACATAGGGTGTACTTAAAGTTAATGCTAAGGTAATTTTAAGTTACTTTTAGACATTAAGGTTTTCAAAAATATATATGGAATAGGACGTTGCTCAGATGTTGTTATTTTGCTCTGTTATTGTTTATGTCTCTATAGCATTATATAAAGGGTTATTGCAATGGCAAGTGAAGATGTAAAGAAAATGTTAGAGGAGATGCAGATGAAGCTGCAGCAGAATTTGAAGGAGCAACTGCAGAGCAGTTTGAATGTTGTTGAAGGTAAGATAAAGGGGAATTTCTCTGCGAGTATGGTAGATATGCAAGGTATATTTCAGGAAGCCAAGCAGGACCTAGAACAGCTGAAGAGGGAACGGAAGGAGGACCTTAACACAGTGGTTGTTAAAGTTGTTGATTCTCTTTCAGATAAAGTTGCAGAAAGTGTAAAGAGAGTTTCGAAACTGAAATTCAGGAAGTTCAGACTTCTTTAGAGGGTTTGCATACTAGTGCCTCTAAAATGGTTGCAAATGTCACGCGATTACAGGCTAGCTCAAAGCAGATACAGGACGATGTAAGAGGTGTACGGACAGAGGTCGGTACTGTTCAAAGTAAAGTCGATACACTGCAAGTAGATGTATCCCATGTTCAAAGTAAAGTAGATACAGTTCAAGCCGATGTCACTAATGTTCAGGTTGACATAAATAATATGCAGTCAGACGTCACTGATGTACAGTCTGACATAAGTAAAATACAGAGAGAAGTATTTATAGATGTAACGAAAGTCCAGGTGGACATCAATAAGATTAGACAAGAGGTAGAGGCGTCTAAAGAATTGTGTACACAGAATATAACTGCTTGAACGACACGTTTTGTTAACGATGCGATAAAAACTACAGCTTCTCTGGTCGAATTAAAAGGTAACGTAGAAACTTTACGAACACAGGTTATCGACCATAATAGAATTCTTAAGGCATATATTGAGGAGGACATAGCTGAAATGTCAAAAGCTAATGTAGTTGTATGAAAAGACGAGTGGAACAAATCCAGTGGGGAACATGTTAAGCAACTCCAAGATAACATAGAAAAGAAATTAGCCAGTACCCAAGTAGAAATTAATAGGGAGGTTATTGAAGTAAGAACGGATCTAGGTAAAAGGATTGATACGCTCACTGAAAAGCAAGTAGAGGATAGAACTCAATCTAGTCAGGATGTGCAAGCTTTGAAAGAATCGTTAGAGAGTAAAACTAAAACGATAGAGGAACGATTAAACAAGGTTGTCACTAACGTTAATGCCATGAGTGAGGAGAAAACTAATGAACTAGAAGAATACGTATCCAAGAAGTTACAAAATCTTAATCTAGGAGATGTTGCCAAGCTTGAGACGTATAAGGAAGATTTAAGGACCGAAGTAGGCCAACAGCTGAAGAAGATCATCGCTGAGATAGAAGAAAAGGAAAGGGAGAGTTTGGTTTTGAAGATTCGAGGAATCACACTAGAAGAAATAGCCTAGAAGTGGAAGATAGGGAAATTAGGCCGGAAGAAATATTATTCAGGTTTACGGAAGGTTTGGAGGAGAGGAGTAAAGTGCCCGAAAGTTACAATAGATATTTTCGACAAAACCTTCAGGATTCATATCCGAGAAACGTGACGGTCATAAGGAACTTTGAAGACAAACCACGTAAGTTCAGCTACCTAGATAGTTTCACACCGATAGAGTACATCAGAAATCTCGAAGATTACTTTATCGAAGCGCATATTCCAAGTGAGAGGGAAATGAAGATCGTAGAACGCTTTTTATCAGATGGGCCCCTTGAATGGTTCAGACCTTCAGATATACCTTCATGAACTTCGATGAATTCGCAGAAGCACTAATAAAGCGTTTCTGGTCTATTGAAGGACAAAATTCCCTACGCGCAGAAGTATACTCACGAAAATATTCGGGAACTCTTCCTACACGCTACGCAGACTTCTTCACGAGTCAGTTAGCCAGGCTCAGATTTCTTCAACCCCCGTTATCTACAGCTCAGTTGATAGACGCGATAGCCAGGATGCTCCCTGTTGAAGTCAGACGTCTAATTATCTCGTCAGGGATCAACGATCTGGCAAGTATGGACGAATTGCTCCGAAAACTCGATTATACGAGCCCTATGCCAAACGTTGTTGCGAAGAACCAAAGGCAAGAGTACAAAGACAATAACACAGTATATCTTGACCAAACACAACAGACACACAATCCGAAAGAACCGGAAAAGGGAAATATTGGTCCTGAAAGGAATAATTATTTCCGAGATCGTAGACCAGAACCCAGATACAGGAGATTCCGTGGAGGTCGTCCATATCAGCAACAGCAAGGACGTAATAACGATAATAGCAATGGCAAACGTAGAAGTGGTTATTATCACAACAATAATAACTACCTATACAATAATAATGGTTATTATAACAGGAATAACAATAGGAATAACCAGAACTATAATCGTAAAAGAAACTCCCAAGATGAAATTATGACGAAGGAGAAGTATGATGAAAGTCATAAGGAAGGACAAGAGTATCTCAAGGAGTTGAGATACAATGAGAACGGTAATGGAAGGGGAAATAAAAATTTGATTATAGATCCCGGTCCATCTACTAGTCAGAAGGGGAACTATGAGAATGAGTCTCAAGGACAAAAAAAACAATTTTGAAAAGGAATTAGAGGAGACAGGATATACTGCTACACAAAACCAGATTATGATAAACGAAATCTATGAGGTGACAGTCGAAAACCTACTTTTCGAGAAGGAGATTGTTAGAGAAGAAAGACCATCCGAGTTACCGATTATAAGTGTTAATGTTGATGCACAAATATATAAGTCTTTAATGGATACTGGGGCCATTATGACTATCATATCGGATGATTGTTATCAGAGATTATCTAAGGGCAAAAAATGACAGTTTTAACCGCATCTACTGTTAAAGTGCGTGGTATTTTTCAAGACAAAGCGGTAAAATGCAAAATCCAAGTTTTGTTAAACTTTGAGATAAATGGAAGCACATATGAAAGTAGTATACATTTTTACCATTTGGATATTGCATAATCGCGAGGATATATTGCATCATCATGACGTCATCTGATAGCCATGGGGGTGTGAGCATGTGCAGCGTGCACGTGCACATGTTAGCGTGGGAAAAGGTCGACCTTTAACCGCTTGAAGCAGATATCCTTTGGGTAACCGCTTGAAGCAGATAAACTTTGACTTATTTATGCGATGGAGATAAAAATTAATGGGTGTTGACATCATCTGATACCCGTGCAAGTGTGCAGCTGTGCGAGCGATCACGTGATATGTCTGCAGTGTTCGCGTGAGACGTGGTTGACCTTTAACAAGTAGTGTTAACTTGGGGGTTCTGTCCACTAACTTATTGAACCTCGTCGTATGGGCCCCGAACCTGATATCTCGCACTCGTAGTATTGCCCCCTCTTTTCCTATAGCCTCTTTATTTAATTAAAATACCAATACTAAAAGGTCATTCGCGAGTAGTGGAGTAGTGTATGTTCTCTTTCAAGTCGTGTGTGTGCTTGAATACGTATGGCTATGTTGGGAAAAGGTTTGGTGGTGGGCGAGGACTAGAGTTGAGTGAGGGCTCGTTTAAATGCTATTTTTCCCGCTCTATTTGATGGTGAGGTTACTTTTTAAAATGGGTGGAATTTGGAAACGCAATTTGACGTAAACGTGCGTTTTTGACATTTTGGTGAATTTAATGAGCTTGTAAGGCTAGAACGATGTGTTATTTAGGAATGGCGTGACGTCCTCTTTGCTATGAATGTGTGTCGGTATATTTTTTTTAAATTGTTGTTTTTTGAAATTGGCGCTATTTTGGAAGCGGTGAAGATGAGAAAAAAGTTTTCTTGACGTCAATGAAAGGTCACTATGCCCTCTAGGCTGACAGAAAGTTTCAAGTGTCTAGGACAAAACAAAATGATAGCCTACTTTTTGGCGAACATTGGCGATGATTCGCGAACGCATGGTCGGATTTGAGCATATAGGGTGTCGTAGGACTTGTGGTGAACCACCCCTTGCTATGGACGGGGGTATATCCACTCCAAAATAAAAGCTACCCTTACCCGGGGGTTAAGAAGTGTTTTTTTTATGCATGCGCACTTGAGGGCTTTTCTAAGAGAGCGGAAATTTTTAAATGATTATTTATAGATGAGGTTTATTTAAATATTTATAAAAAAACAAAAACTAATAGGTCATTCGCTTTTTAGTATCTCGCTAATCAATAATGCGATTTAAACATATGGGGTGTCGTAGGACTCGTAGTGAATTCTCCTTTTGTATGAACGAGGTATGTCAACCCCCAAAATAAAAACTACCCTTACCCAGGGTGAAAGAGTAATTTTTTGTATGTATGCACACCAGTGGCTTTTGTCAAAAGGGACTATCTACACTTTTGTTAATATTTTCTGAACCCCTGATGGGATTTTGCCATAGGCAGTATCCAAGCACTTGGGGTGACGCCTCGTTTTTGAATGTATGATTCATTTCTTTGTCAAAAGTGCCTAACTACACTTTTGTTAATATCTCACGAACCAATCATGCTAGGGACTTGTATGGGGGGTCCTAGCACTTGGGGCGACGTCCCCCTTTGGGGGGTGAAACTACCCCCCCCCCCAAAGTGAAAACTCGATATCTTGGAAACTAAGAACCCTAAAATTAGGCGTGATAGCTTTAAAAATAGCTGATGACATAGGCTTTTACCTGGATTGGTCATTTCACCCCTAAAATGTAAATAGTCATGTTATGAAAAAAAGGTGTTAAACACCTAAAAATGATAAATAAACTAAGATCTTTTGTTTTGATGTAAAATAGCAGGGGTGTGAAAACTACCCCCAAATTGAAAAATCGATACCTTGGAAACTAAGAACCGTAAAATTAGGTGTAATAGCTTAAAAATTGGTTGTGACATAGGCTTTTATCTGGATAGATGATTTCACCCCTAAAACAGTAAATAGTGATTTTACAGTGGGGAAAAGGTGTTAAACGGGTAAAAATTATAATTGAACCTGAGATC
The DNA here is from genome assembly GCA_946902985.2 of Meconema thalassinum. Classification (NCBI taxonomy): domain Eukaryota; kingdom Metazoa; phylum Arthropoda; class Insecta; order Orthoptera; family Tettigoniidae; genus Meconema; species Meconema thalassinum. The sequence continues at coordinate 272,009,541 of OX336390.1, read as the reverse complement.
TTTTGTTTTTCATAAAAAATAGTAGGGGGGTGAAAACTACCCCCAAATTGAAAAAATCGATATCTTGCAAACTAAGAACCCTAAAATTAGGTGTGATTGTTGAAAAATAGGTGATGACATACGCTTTTACCTCGATAGATTATTTCACTCTTAAAACAGGGAATAGTAATGTTACAGGAGAAAAAGTTATTAAACACTTAAAGGCATAAGAGTTTTGTAAAACCATGCTTTAATGAATGTGTGTGTGGAGGATGACAGCTTGCTAATAATAATAATAATAATAATAACTATTATTATTATTATTAGGTAATTATGGATTAATGTGTTTATAGCTAACGAATAAGGCTACAGAGTTTTATCAGTTGTTGTACAAATCAGGATGGCCAACCCGTTGCCATGCCCCATGAATTTACCCAAAATAGCCAAAACGTTAAGGTTATCGACCTGAGATTCTATAAAACTAATTATCAGAGAGGGTGTTGTTTTGGACTGACAATGGCTAACCCCTTCCCATGATTTATGAATTGACCCAAAACGTTTTAACTGACAAGACTGAGTGTACCCTGTTGCAGCCTTTAGAAAATCGAACCCGGACCTCTGTGGTGACAGTTGAGTTATATTAATTATGCTTCTTGAACAAACACACACTTGCATTCTATCGCTGGGTTGAATCTGCACAGAGACACTGGCTTTGTTTGTGTAATGAGTCTTGGTGATAAGAACACGGCGCTCTTGCCAGCAAGTTTCATATTACTCGTCTGCATGATAGTGGACATGCTTCGCACCGTGTTAACGTACATGACTAGATAGTTGTTATGTAAGGGTTGACAAGGCTCAATGAACCTTATTGAACCCTAAAAATGAAAATGAATTTTTGGTATAGTCGGGGTTGGAAGCCCTGGCCTTAGGGTAGACAACCAAGTATGTTAAACACTACACTGTGAGATGGTCAAATGATAATGTAACATGAACATAGAGAAAAGATTTCTCTAGTTAAACGAATTGACTAAGAGCCATACCATGAGAGGTATAGGTAATTGAAATTGAATCCTTAGCTGTTGACCCTGCTACATGTAAGCTATAGCAATGCCCGCCTATAAGCTATCATGTTAGAAAAAGAAATTTATGGGTTGTTTTAAACGGAGAATGATTGTGTTTACTGTGAAACACAAATCTGAATTTAAAAATAGTTTATGTCCTACGTGATGTTTGAACCCCTTTTTTATTTATACTTTTGACAAACGCTAACATAGTTGTAATTCAGAAGCCATGGCTGCCTCCTTTCCAATCCTACACCGTACACTGAAGTTAAAATTAATAATGATCACGTTACAGACAGCCAGTTTCAAAGCCATGAGAAATAAGTGAACATAGTATAAAATTCTTGACCCAGTCTGGAATTCAACATGGTGTTGTTTCAAACAAAAGACAAGTGTTCTATAAACTTAACCACCAAGCTGTCCTATCGACCCCTAATTGTTTGGCTGATGGTGAAAATAAAATTAAATGTAAACTATAACTAAAACTAACTACACACTTATAACTAGAAAAAAGAAATGTAAGACAAAAGGATAACAGGACAAATAAAGGACAGAAGGAATAAATAAATGCCCCTCAACCCTCAAGAATGTGGATTGATGGACTTGAAAGGAAGGAAAGCCATAAAAGGTAAATATGAACGTATAAGAGGGGAGGGTCCCGCTCCAGTGGTAATCGATAAAAAGGAGGAAAACTGGACCCAGCTCAGGAATACCTTGTGGTCGCCAACTTCCAAACTGATCAGCCTAAGCCCCTGAGGGTGTAGCCATATCCAGGGTGCACCACAAGTGGTGGAGCTACATACACCCTACCTTCAGTGTGGCTTCAGAAAAGGGCAGGAAATAACATAAAAATAGAAAGAAGGCTGCCTCCTCACACAAGGAGGGTGTTAGAAAAAAATAAACAAGGGTCAATTAAGTCAGAAAATAAAGAGACTCCCTAAGCCTTGGATAGCCTAATAATGTTGGAGTCGGTAGAGAACAAGTATTGACAAGTGTGGTCGACAGGAAAGAAGATAGACAGGAGCCTAGCACAAGTCAGTTGAAGCAATGACGGACTCAGCTGGGGCTCCATGGTCGTCAACCTACATTCTAATAGATGTAAGCCCATGTTTGGGCGTGGTGGAAAATAAAGACCTCTTTTGTTTCAAATCACTGGCTTTAAGGACAGTAACACATGGCATGCTTTTATAATGCGATACTGGTCCTAGGGGTATGCAAAATTGTATTAGATACTCAGCTAATAATAGTGTACATGACCCCTTATTATTTTCTCTAAGTACACTACATGGGAATGATGACCATGGTTTCCAAGCCCCTAAGTAAGATAAAAACAAATTATTTCCATTTCCAAACAGTTGGGGTGAGGTGAGGTGAGTTTCTAAACGTCAAACTCATGTGGTTTTCCACTTGTACTCCAGGTAAATGCCATGTTTGCCCACAGACAAGTGCAAAGAAAATCAAAACATGTTATATTTGGATCAATTCCTTACCTACATGACAACATGTACTTGAAATAACAAGTAATGAGCATTCTATGTTGACAATAGTGAGATGGTTGCAAACTGCCAATGCTTAGAGCTCATTAGCGGCTTCTAAGGGAGGCATGGAGTACACTTACTTGAAAAACTAACAAGAGGAGTGTTCGATTTGCCCACAACACACAACCTGAAAGTAAATATAATTGGCTATGCATTTAAGTCCATAAGCATCTCCTTACCATTCCTACCTTTCATAGTCGAAGCACACATTAATACAGCCATCACAGTGACAGAGGTTATTTGTAAAATATCTAAATATCTGAGATTTATCTTGAAATTGACCAGAATTTTGTAGAATCCACTAAATTTACCACAAATTTAGCAAATTCCAGCAAATTTCAGCAAAATCCAACAAATGACTACCAGATTTATTGAAATACCATTGAATTATTAAAGAATGGTTGAAACTACCTCAAATGTATATAAAATTAGCCGAATTTTGATGAAAATTCACTAAATTCTACCAAATTTAGCCAAGAGGTCTACAAACCATGAAATTTAACCAATTTTTTTAAAACATTCACAACATATACTCGAAAATTCCATAATATTCCCTTTACTTGTATGCTTTTTTAGTTGTTGTTTCGTTTCCCACACTTCCTGCAGACAAATACCTGAACGTGACTTTCTCCTAGACTAGGAGCTCCACATTTGACATGGTAGCTGAGTTTCATCTCCCATAAACTCGTCTCTGAGGTGGGTGCCAGAAAATGCATCATCATCATCATCATCTTGTACATTTTCCAGCCCCAGGCTGGGTCTGTTTGGAACATAAGCCTCGCCACTTAGTTCTTTCTTCCCAACACCTCTCCGCTGTCACTCTGGTCCAGTCCTCGCCTCTCTTCTTGACACATTCCTCCACTCCTTTCAGCCATCTATCTCTTGGTCTTTCCCTTGGTCGTTTCTTCTGCATCTGCATCTCATGTATCCTCTTGGGAATCTTCTTCTCATCCATTCTCTTTAAGTGTCCATACCACCTCAGTCTTGATGTCTCCATCCTACCTTGCAAGGGCTCCTCTTTCACCATTTCCCTGACCTTTTCATTCCTCAACCTGTCTCTTCTTGTTACTCCGATCCTACTTCGCAGGAACTTCATTGCACCTGCCTGTATTCTGCTTAGGTCTCTTTTCTTCATTGTCCACGTTTCTGAAGCATAGGTCAGTATCTGTACAACACTTCCTTGCTTTTTTGTGGGACATCTTTATTCCACACTAAGCTCATAATGCTTCTCAGAAATGCTTCTGCCTGTCTGCCACGTTCCGTAATCTCTTTGTCATTTCTCCCATTTTCCTCCACTATACTTCCCAAGTACTTGAGAATTTCCACCTTCTTCAACTGTCCACCTCCAAGTGTTATCCCACTCATTGGTCTGTCCTTTATCCTGGTCGTTAACATGATCTCACATTTACTGATGTTGAACTTCCATCCGTACTCTCCCACTGTTTCTTCCCAAGCCTTCAGTTGCTCCTGAATTTCCTCCTCCTTGTTTCCCCAGACCATGAGATCATCTGCAAACACCATTGCTTTCATCTTATCTTCTCCTATCTTTCCTGCTATCCGTGTCATTACCTCGTCCAACGGTAAAAAAAAACACACCCTCACATAGACTTTCATAACTTCTTACGTTGAGGTTCATAAACCTTACTACATTGAATGATTTAGCGGCTTCCTTTTCACAATTGCTGTCTATACTTTCCTCTTGAAGGCTGCAAGATGCTTGCAAGTTTCCTAAAATTCAATTAAATTTAATAAATACCTTAAGATGGTTTGATTTGTTTAGTGATATGGTGTTAATACTATTTTTTAGGTCTTGACTGGCTTTGCAATAAGAATTGACTAACCAAACATGAGTTACTTATCAGGGAAACATTTTGGCCACTATGTTGGTTATTGACCAGTGAGTTTAGCTTTTTATCATTTTTTGATATCATATACAACAGAGACTTAAACCTATAGACGAACCGTGTGACCATTTTTGTTAAACAAGACATTATACCAGAGACAATTAGGATACTTATGTAGAGTTTACCAAAAATAACGTTGTGTAACAGTAAATGCTAGTCAACAAACAGTTATACAGTACTAAACAAGTAGTTCCGTGAAGAACTAAATAGCCTATTTTCAGATATCCTACTAATATGAATTGCCTCTATCTACATACAAATTGTCAGTTTGATTGCTGTAATAGATTCGTAGATATTGAGAACCGTCTAAATATTCTGGATGGTCACCATGTTGGATTTTTATATTATAGGCCTAATATTTATGTACTATTACATGAAGATTATTGCGTAGGTGTTTTATTCAAACTTCAATCGCATGATTAGGAGACAAGAAATAAAAGCGGGATTTTAAAATTTCGCTCATCCGCCATCTTGTGGTTATGAAAATAATTTAATGAATTAGATACCGGTCGATTAAACTTTGTTTAGGGATATACCGTATCAAGTTTCACTGCGCTCGGATGGTTAAAACGCAAGAAACGTCCATTAGAATATTTAAATTTCAAGTCGCCGCCATGTTGGATTTGTACTCGGCAGGTTATTGAACGTCCCATAGATGAAATTATGCTTATGGCATCTATACACTTACAATATTTCAGTTTGATTGCTGTAGTAGATTAATAGATATTGAGAACCGTCTAAATATTTCGGATGGTTGCCATGTTGGATTTTAATATATGTAGGCCATAGAATTATGTAATATTAGGTGATGATTATTGTGTACGTTCATTATGCAAATGTTGATTTCGATCGCATGACTAGAACACAAGAAATAAAAACTTAATTTTCGAAATTCGCACAGCCGCCATGTTGAGGTTATATAAACAATTGAACTAAATTAGACACCAGTGCATTACACTGTGTACAAAAATTTGCTGTGCGAAGTTGCATTGCGTTTGGATCATTAAATTGCGAGAAAAGTCTATTTAAAACTTTCAAATTCGCTTGGCCGCCATGCTCGTTTTGTAGTTAACCGGCTTTTGAATGACTCATAGATGAACTTTCAGTAGTGCTCTTTATCTCTGTACAAAATTTCATGGTGATACCGGTAATATTTTACGAGATATAGAATGCCGGTGAAATATTTCGCACAGCCGCCATCTTGAGGTTATGTAAACAATTGAACGAAGTTAGATGTTGGTGCATTACAATGTGTATATACATATGCTGTACCAAGTTTTATTGCGTTTGATTGGTTGAATCGCGAGAAACGTCTATTTAAAAGTCGCAACTTCGCTTGGCTGCCATGTTGCTTTTGTAGCTACAAGGTTTTCAAAAACTACATAGGTGAACTTCTAGTAGTTTCCTTTATCACCATACAGAATTCCATGGTGATATCGGTAATAGTTTCAGAGATATTGAATGCTGGTTAAATATTTAGCACAGCCGCCATTTTGGATTGATGAGACGTAACAAAATTTGAAGGGCATGGTCGGGGTCGCGCTGTATCGCACTATGAACTTACCGAGTTTTATTGAAATCTCTCCAGCCGTTTAGATTTTATTAGGGGAGCACACACAAAAATCCTCACACACACGCGCACACACACACACACGCGCGCACGCACACACAGACAGACAGACACACGGACAAAAGGTGATCTCATAAGCCTTTTTTTTCTTTTCAAAAATGAAAATAGGCAAAAAAAATCATCATACAATACCTGAGAGCTTTTCTAAAATTATTGATGTGAAACATGTTTTCACTAGCTTGCTATGTTTTTTTTTGGCTTGGGGGTGATTTTCAAGAAATAAAATGCAAATGGAACTGAAATGCAATACAAACAATGAGCGCGCGCTGTGGCTGAGATTGATACCACGACGTACTGTCGGTTATGTAGCTATGTGGAATGTATATCAAATATGGTTTACTTCAAGGTTTGGAGATCCCATTAAAGATATTCCTACAATAAATGATCTTGAAATGGTCATTCTATGGTGTGAAAATATTTATTAGGTATATGATATTTAATGAAAACAATTATGATTTATTAAATATTTATATGTTTACAGTATTGTTATTTAATGTAAGCACTTGAGGCACTACCGACCAAAATACAGCACTATTTGCAATGTATATTGCATACTTGAAGGTTTGGTGGTCCCATTAAAGGTATTCCTACAATAAATGATTTTCAAGTTGTCCTTCTATGACGTGAAAATATTTAATATATGATATTTGCTAACAGGATACGCCACTGGAATTATTTTACAAGTAGTTATTTTAATGACCAACAGAGTTCACTGTTAAGAAGGGAGAGCCCTATGTGGAATGTAGGATAACATGTAACATATTATACGTGATATTTCACAACTGTAATGCTTGTGATTTTTTAAGATGCCTTTATATCTATATTAATCACCCAGTTTACAAGACTGATAACTGTAATGCTACGGAAAAATCAAAACAATTCAAAAATGTGCATTGAAAAACCAAAAAGTGGTTTAGCAAATATACAGTCAACATGCAAAAAAACAAGAAATATATACAAACTGTGTTAATTAATTTAATTCAAATATATATATTTTTTACAATAGGTATACACACACACACAGAGAATACAGCTCTTTTTTTTGTTCACGTTTGCTTGTTATAGTTTTTAAATATAACACTTGCTGAACATTATTTTAGGGGATGGGGGTGGTGCTACGTTGACCAATTACACTATAATACCAGCTTTACGAAGTTCATCTTCTATTTTTAACAGCTCTTCCTCATAACCAATATGACCAGCCTGTTTCAGCCTGTTTACAGGCATGCAAGAGCTGTAGACGTTCTACTAATATATTAGGATCGTTCCATTTGCTATTTTTTATGAATGGTTTTAAATACTCGGGAAGCAGTTCATCATTTTCACCATCATCATCATTATCATCTCATCATTATAATCATCTTCATAATGATCATCATCATCGTCGTCATCTTTACCATCATAATTTCCACCTGTGTCCACAGTCTGTTCAATGGTTTGAGTTGCCTTTCATAGTGTTGAAAGCTTCTTTTTAGATGTGCTAGAGTGCTTTAACATTGTTATGTTATTATTATCATCACCATCACCATCCTTTTCACCTTCCCCAACCAACTTCTTGAAGGGATATGTTGTCTCTGATAGAGTTGAGGGCTTTTGAGATGTGGGAGTGTGTCTGATCATAGGTTTTACAGGAGGTGTAAAAGGTTTCTCATTAAACAACTCGCTAACAGCATGAGTGCGTTGTATTGTATTAGACCTGAGGTTAATATAATCTTGAGCAGCACTATTTTTTTTCTTGGACTTGTTTTTTTGCTTCGGTTTGAGTTTATCTTACATTTACACTAGCATGATTATTAAGTTTACAATCATGATTGTTTGAAGAAAGTATGTCCAATTCTTCTGTCTTAAGCATTCCTCGACACTGTTTCGATCGTTGCTTTGAACAGCGCCAAATAACAGTTCCATTTTTATTGCTTCGTTTCACAATATATGAATACCCTTTATAGTATGCATAAGGCTTACCATACCTAGTCACTGATACTTCCATATCAACTGTCAAGCATATACTAATTTCTAATAAAGACAACTTGGTAATAACAACAATAGATTAATGTGGGAGCATATATAGATGCAAAAATTGGGAGAAAAAGTGGGGGTAAAAAGTGTCAGCAAAAGTGTGAGCAATTTGGGAGAAAAAACTGTGAGCAAAAGGTGGGAAGCAAAAAAACGGGAGCATATATGGGATGAAATGTGGGAGCAAAGCAAATATAAAAAGAGGGAGCAAATATGCTAACAAATCTGCCGGCAAAAGTAAATACTCAAGTCAAGATAGTTGAAAGTGCAAAGAAAATATGGAACCAAATATGAGAGCAAAAGTGGAGTTTTTCTAAAACTACTAAACATAACAAACTTAGGCATAACCTAACCTAACCTAACCTAACCTACCCAAACCTAACTTCACCTATCCTAACCTAACGTACCCTAACCTCGCCTAACTTAACTTCACCTATCCTAACCTATCCTAACCTCACCTAACCCAACTTCACCTAACCTAACCTAACCTAACCTAACTTGACCCAACTTTACCTAACCTAACCCAATCTATCATAACTTCACCTAACCTAACTTTACCTAACCTAACTTAACCTAACCTAACCTTTCAACTCTCAGACCAAAATTAAATTCTGGGCATAGTTGAGTTGGAACCCAAGACCTCAGGGATAACACCAAAGTCTACTAACCACTACACCGCGAGATCGGCAAATTATCACGCAACACAACACAAAAGTAAAAGTATCCTGTAGTGTAACTCATTGGCTGACAACCATAGTTGGGAATTCAAACCCAAGACCTTAGGACTTTTATTTTGAACATTATCAGAAATATTATTCCATTTACATTTTGCTGCTGCTTATAATTATAAGAGTTGGCAAGGAAGTGTGACTTCAAATTTCCTTTCTGGTAAAATTTGGCTTCGCACACGGCACATGAATATGGCTTTTTACCACTATGGATTAAATTGTGTCGATTTATATGGGAGCAAAAAGTGAGAGCAAAAAAGTGGGAGCCAATATGGGAGCAAATATGGGAGCAAATGTGGGGGCCAATATGGGAGCAAATAAGTGAGCAAATCAGCTCACCTCGGATATCACCAGTGAGTGCTCATATCCACCGCTAGGTAGCGGAAACACACTTTGCGTGTTGTATGTAACTATCTTACAAAGTTTGACTGCATGCAAAACGTGCTTGTATAAGCTGTGCATAAAATTTTAATATACAATTAACATTAAGTGTTCAGAACTAACATGTATAGCCCTTCCTAGGGTATATAGAGCATCCTTAACAAGAAAGACTGACTAATCCAGGAGTGTAAGGCCTTGCCATATGCAGTAAGCACCTGTTGGCAGAAAATGTTTCCTGATTATAACGGACTTAATGAATATGAAACGTCTTTTGAGTGTCGTCAGTACAAGTGGAAAAACCACATGAGTTTGACGTTTAGAAAACTCAACTCACCTCACCCCAACTGTTTGGAAATGGAAATAATTTGTTTTTGTTTTTAGGGGCTTGGGAATCATGGTCTTCCTTCCCAGTTCTGTACTTAGAGAAAATAATAAGGGGTCATGTACACTATTATTAGCTGAGTATCTAATACAATTTTGCATACCCCCAGGACCAGTATCGCATTATAAAGGCATGCCATGTGTTACCGTCCTTAAAGCCAGTGATTTGAAACAAAAGAGTTCTTTATTTTCCACCACCCCCAAACATGGGCTTACATCTAGTGGAATGTAGGTTGACGACCATGGAGCCCCAGCTGAGTCCGTCATTGCTTCAACTGACTTGTGCTAGGCTCCTGTCTATCTCCTTTCCTGTCGACCACACTTGGTCAACCCTTGTTCTCTACCGACTCCAACATTATTAGGCTATCCAAGGCTTAGGGAGTCTCTTTATTTTCTGACTTAATTGACCCTTGTTTATTTTTTTTCTAATACCCTCCTTGTGTGAGGAGGCAGCCTACTTTCTATTTTATGTTATTTCCTGCCCTTTTCTGAAGCCACACTGAAGGTAGGGTGTATGTAGCTCCACCACTTGTGGTGCACCCTGGATATGGCTACACCCTCAGGGGCTTAGGCTGATCAGTTTGGAAGTTGGCGACCACAAGGGATTCCTGAGCTGGGTCCAGTTTTCCTCCTTTTTATCGATTACCACTGGAGCGGGACCCTCTCCTCTTATACGTTCATATTTACCTTTTATGGCTTTCCTTCCTTTCAAGTCCATCAATCCACATTCTTGAGGGTTGAGGGGCATTTATTTATTCCTTCTGTCCTTTATTTGTCCTGTTATCCTTTTGTCTTACATTTCTTTTTTCTAGTTATAAGTGTGTAGTTAGTTTTAGTTATAGTTTACATTTAATTTTATTTTCACCATCAGCCAAACAATTAGGGGTCGATAGGACAGCTTGGTGGTTAAGTTTATAGAACACTTGTCTTTTGTTTGAAACAACACCATGTTGAATTCCAGACTGGGTCAAGAATTTTATACTATGTTCACTTATTTCTCATGGCTTTGAAACTGGCTGTCTGTAACGTGATCATTATTAATTTTAACTTCAGTGTACGGTGTAGGATTGGAAAGGAGGCAGCCATGGCTTCTGAATTACAACTATGTTAGCGTTTGTCAAAAGTATAAATAAAAAAGGGGTTCAAACATCACGTAGGACATAAACTATTTTTAAATTCAGATTTGTGTTTCACAGTAAACACAATCATTCTCCGTTTAAAACAACCCATAAATTTCCTTTTCTAACATGATAGCTTATAGGCGGGCATTGCTATAGCTTACATGTAGCAGGGTCAACAGCTAAGGATTCAATTTCAATTACCTATACCTTTCATGGTATGGCTCTTAGTCAATTCGTTAAACTACAGAAATCTTTTCTCTATGTTCTGTTACATTATCATTTGACCATCTCACAGTGTAGTGTTTAACATACTTGGTTGTCTACCCTAAGGCCATGGCTTCCAACCCCGACTATACCAAAAATTCATTTTCATTTTAAGGTTGCAATAAGGTTCATTGAGCCTTGTCAACCCTTACATAACAACTATCTAGTCATGTACGTTAACACGGTGCGAAGCATGTCCACTATCAAGCAGACGAGTAATATGAAACTTGCTGGCAAGAGCGCCGTGTTCTTATCACCAAGACTCATTACACAAACAAAGCCAGTGTCTCTGTGCAGATTCAACCCAGCGATAGAATGCAAGTGTGTGTTTGTTCAAGAAGCATAATTAATATAACTCAACTGTCACCACAGAGGTCCGGGTTCGATTTTCTAAAGGCTGCAACAGGGTACACTCAGTCTTGTCAGTTAAAACGTTTTGGGTCAATTCATAAATCATGGGAAGGGGTTAGCCATTGTCAGTCCAAAACAACACCCTCTCCGATAATTAGTTTTATAGAATCTCAGGTCGATAACCTTAACGTTTTGGCTATTTTGGGTAAATTCATGGGGCATGGCAACGGGTTGGCCATCCTGATTTTTATATCAACTGATAAAACTCTGTAGCCTTATTCGTTAGCTATAAACACATTAATCCATAATTACCTAATAATAATAATAATAGTTATTATTATTATTATTATTATTATTATTATTATTATTAGCAAGCTGTCATCCTCCACACACACATTCATTAAAGCATGGTTTTACAAAACTCTTATGCCTTTAAGTGTTTAATAACTTTTTCTCCTGTAACATTACTATTCCCTGTTTTAAGAGTGAAATAATCTATCGAGGTAAAAGTGTGTGTCATCACCTATTTTTCAACTATCACACCTAATTTTAGGGTTCTTAGTTTGCAAGATATCGATTTTATCAATTTGGGGAGAGTTTTCACCCCCTACTATTTTTCATGAAAAACAAAAGATCTCAGGTACAATTATCATTTTTACCCGTTTAACACCTTTTTCCCCACTGTAAAATCACTATTTACTGTTTTAGAGGTGTAATCATCTATCCAGATAAAAGCCTATGTCACAACCAATTTTTAAGCTATTACACCTAATTTTACAGTTCTTAGTTTCCACGGTATCGATTTTTCAATTTGGGGGTAGTTTTCACCCCCTGCTATTTTTCATCAAAAACAAAAGATTTTAGTTTCATTTATCATTTTAGGTGTTAAACACGTTTTTCCCATAAGATGACTATTTACTGTTTTAGGGGTGAATTGACCAATCCAGGTAAAGGCCTATGTCATCACCTATTTTTAAAGCTATCACGCCTAATTTTAGGGTTCTTAGTTTCCAAGATATCGAGTTTTCACTTTTGGGGAGTAGTTTCACCCCCCAACGGGGGACGTCACCCCAAGTGCTAGGACCCCTCATACAAGTCCCTAGCATGATTGGTTCGCGAGATATTAACAAAAGTGTAGTTAGGCACTTTTGACAAAGAAATGAATCATACATTCAAAAACGAGGCGTCACCCCAAGTGCTAGGATACTACCTATGGCAAAATCCCATCAGGTGTTCAGAAAATATTAACGAAAGTGTAGTTAGGCCCTTTTGACAAAAGCCACTGGTGTGTATACTTACAAAAATTACTCTTTCACCCTGGGTAAGGGTAGTTTTTATTTTGGAGGTTGACATACCTCGTTCATACAAAAGGAGAATTCACTACGAGTCCTAAGACACCCCATATGTTTAAATCGCATTACTGATTAGCGAGATACTAAAAAGCGAATGACCTATTAGTTTTTTTTATAAATATTTAAATAAACCTCATCTATAAATAATCATTTAAAAATTTCCGCTCTCTTAGAAAAGCCCTCAAGTGCGCATGCATAAAAAACACTTCTTAACCCCCGGGTAAGGGTAGCTTTTATTTTGGAGTGGATATACCCCCGTCCATAGCAAGGGGTGGTTCACCACAAGTCCTACGACACCCTATATGCTCAAATCCGACCATGCGTTCGCGAATCATCGCCAATGTTCGCCAAAAAGTAGGCTATCATTTTGTTTTGTCCTAGACACTTGAAACTTTCTGTCAGCCTAGAGGGCATAGTGACCTTTCATTGACGTCAAGAAAACTTTTTTCTCATCTTCACCGCTTCCAAAATAGCGCCAATTTCAAAAAACAACAATTTAAAAAAAATATACCGACACACATTCATAGCAAAGAGGACGTCACGCCATTCCTAAATAACACATCGTTCTAGCCTTACAAGCTCATTAAATTCACCAAAATGTCAAAAACGCACGTTTACGTCAAATTGCGTTTCCAAATTCCACCCATTTTAAAAAGTAACCTCACCATCAAATAGAGCGGGAAAAATAGCATTTAAACGAGCCCTCACTCAACTCTAGTCCTCGCCCACCACCAAACCTTTTCCCAACATAGCCATACGTATTCAAGCACACACACGACTTGAAAGAGAACATACACTACTCCACTACTCGCGAATGACCTTTTAGTATTGGTATTTTAATTAAATAAAGAGGCTATAGGAAAAGAGGGGGCAATACTACGAGTGCGAGATATCAGGTTCGGGGCCCATACGACGAGGTTCAATAAGTTAGTGGACAGAACCCCCAAGTTAACACTACTTGTTAAAGGTCAACCACGTCTCACGCGAACACTGCAGACATATCACGTGATCGCTCGCACAGTTGCACACTTGCACGGGTATCAGATGACGTCAACACCCATTAATTTTTATCTCCATCGCATAAATAAGCCAAAGGTTATCTGCTTCAAGCGGTTACCCAAAGGTTATCTGCTTCAAGCGGTTAAAGGTCGACCTCTTCCCACGCTAACATGTGCACGTGCACGCTGCACATGCTCACACCCGCATGGCTATCAGATGACGTCATGATGATGCAATATGTCCTCGCGATTATGCAATATCCAAATGGTGAAAATGTATACTACTTATGAACACATTTTCATTGTGTTGAGCAAAATCAATTTTGATATCGTGCTTGGCATTGACGTCATTACTAAAGTTGGAGCAGTAATTGATATGAAAAACCCTGTCATAAAATTTAGTGAAGGGCTAATAAACACAGAGGTGTTAGAAGAACAGGATTCGAATGACAGTGTAGATAAAGATCCTAGGAAAGAAATTATTAACAACTTTTTGAAGAGGTAGAAAATGGAAGAGAAATGCTTACTCTCCAAGCAGAAGGGTTTGAAGAAATTCAGGATGAATTTGAGGAATTAATCATGGAGTTTAAAGACATTTTTGATGATAAGCCTGGATTGATAAAAGACTACAAGTATAAGATTAGGCTTACGGATGAAACTCCTTATCAGAAGAGGATTTACCCGTTACCAGAAAAGTACTATGAAGAAGTACGAGGAATAATAAAGAAAATGGAAGCTGACGGAATTATAAAGAAGCAGGCGTCGTCTTACATCAACCCTATAACTGTAGTCATGAAAAATAATGGTCAATTACGCCTATGTCTCGACGCCAGGACCATTAACTTAAAGATTTTGCCCGAGGCAGACCGACCGCCTAAAATACGAGATTTGCTCAGAAAGTTTAAAGGAAAAGCATGTTTTAGCGTCCTAGATTTAACTTCTTCGTTTTACAAATTGAGCTTGAAGAAGAAGAAAGCAAACAGTACACAGGGTTTCTGTTTGACCAGACGTCTTGGTATTTCAGAGAAATCCCTTTGGCATGGTCAACAGTGGTCCAGCCCTGATTAGAGCCCTTGATAAAAAAAACTCACCGATGAAGTTAAAAGGAACGTGATCTGTTATATAGATGATTTAATCATATCTTCACCAAATGTCCAGGAATATCTTAGTCACTTGCGTAAGCTTTTTGAAAACCTGAGAGACGCAAATATAAAGGTAAACTTTGATAAGTGCCGTTTCATGAAAGAAGAAATTAATTTTCTCGGACACGCCATTGACCAGCATGGATATCACCCGAACTTGCAGAAAGTGGAAGCTATTATGAGGTTCCCAAAGCTCACTAAGGTCAAACAAGTGAGAGAATTTGTAGGTGCGTGCCAATTCATTAGCAGTCATTGTCCAAAGTATTCAGAGATTATGGCACCTCTCTATGACTTGCTAAAGAAAAATAACCGTTGGAAATGGAGTAGTACCGCTGACGACGGGTTTGAGAAAGCTAAGGAGATGTTGAAAAACAACTTGAAATTAGAATATCCGGATTTTGAACGAATATTCTACATAGAATCCGATGCTTCACGTGTAGGCATTAGTGCAGTCTTATACCAAAAGGACGAACAAGCAAATAAGCACTACATTGCGTTCACCGGAAGAAAGCTTAAGAAACACGAAGAGAACTACTTCACGACAGAACTAGAGGCGTTAGCTTTCGTGACTGCTCTACAAGTGTGGAAGAAGATATTAATCGGACACCAGATTATAATTATCACCGACCATAAGTCACTCCAATGTATGCTTCAAACCGATATGTCGAGTGATAGATTAACTCGATGGGCCGTTTTCACTCAACAGTTTAATGCTACAATAGTCCACCAGCCAAGTAAGGACAATTTGTTGGCTGACGCACAATCACGTAACCCAGTTAGAAATTTGCAGATTAACCATGTACAATTGGAGGAAGAAGATCAAGAAACCGTTAGGAGATTAGCCCGAATCGGTGTGTCACAGAAGAGACACGCTCCAATTAGGAAAATGTACAGGTGTGTAAGTACGCGGACTCCGAACACACTAAGATTCGTATAGTCGTGCCCCCTAATCTTGTCACAAAGTTAGTGTGGTTGGCACACCACTCTATCGGACATGGAGGTTTAGATAAAACCCTCAGTACTCTTAAAGAGAGGTTTGTCTGGACCAACATGAGATCCACTATAGCGAAGATAAGATCTTGTGATAAATGCCAGAGAGGAAAATTCGCATCTGAATTGTTGAAAGGAAGACCCAGAGCTATGATACCTACTAAACCACGTGAGCTGATGGCCACGGACATTTTTGGTCCTTGTCCGAAGGGATATCAGGGTAATCAGTTCCTGTTAGTGACTGTGGATGTCTTCACTAAATTCGTTACCATGAATCCCATGCAAAAAGCCAATACCAGAAATGTTGTGAGCAGATTAGAGAATGCTGTGTTTCCGAAGGCTGGGAAACCAGAATATCTCTTATCGGACCATGGAGCGCAGTTCACTTCAGCCGAATTCGCAGCAGACATGGAAAGGTTGGGAATTAAGCACATCTTTTCAAGCGTGCGTTATCCAGAGTCAAATTCAAGCGAACGCTATATGGCAGAATTTAGCAAATTCTGCAGAATTTTCTGCCCAGATGATCACCCCAGTTGGGTAAAATACGTGCCAATGATTGAGGATTGTTTGAAATCCACAGTTCAAGAAAGCGCGGCAGAAGTTCCTATGATTCTTCACTTAGGAAGGAATCCAGAAAGGCCATGGGACAATGTATTTGATTTCATTCCCACAGATCCTGATCTAAGAAGACAAGCGAGGATCGATATGGCGAAAGAAAGACTTCAGAAAGCAGCAGAGAAGCGCTTAAAATGAGTTGCAGGAAAACGTTTCGGAACGCCGTTGGAAATTGGAAAAAAGGTTTTATTGCGCAGACCAGTGAAAGCGGACGTGAGCAAAAAGATATACCCCAAGTTCGGAGTTATCTTTATTGGACCGTTCCGCATAACTAATGCTTATGGGAATAACTGTTATGAGTTGTTTGATGATGAAAATAACGTTATTTTGGGAAAATTCAACGCTAAAAATTTGAAAAAGTATCATAAGAAAATAGGCTAAAATAATTCAATATACGAGTTCAAGTGACATATCAAAGGTCTTGAATTAGTATGATTAAAAATAATTTTCAACTGTTTTTAACTTGAGATGACGGAGGAATGCCCCCGTAAATTGAATTATTCAGGGACAAAATGAGAGTATTTTCCGTCCCCATGATAAAATTTAACTAGCAAATATAATTTCTGGAAGTGTGACACAAGAGGGTCGTGTTACAAGCTAGAGATTGTGGGCTAGCCCGATCACGTGATATATTGCACAATGGACGCTTCTAGAAGGCTATTCTTAGCATAGCAACAGTGAGTTTGGAAATTAATATTATAATTATTGTTATAAATTATGCTATTGGATCCCAGTTCAGAGCCAATGAGGACAGGTTTTATTGAAGACGGGATCAACTTTAGTCACACAACATGATGAAATTATGCATTTAGGCCCTTAGAAGAAGATTTTCTTATTTGGTAATGAAGAGAATATTGAGAGAAATTATGTCTGATACTTTAAAAACCACAGATAGGTTAATCTACGCAGTAATAGGCATTGGTAATCCACGCGCTAAAATTATGGTGGGAGATTGATATGGCCGCCAAAAATTCGACTTGGAAGGGGAGATCCAAGGAGCGAGGTTCTTATTCCAGCAGACTTTGAAGAGTGAGGAAGTGATTTTACTGGGTTAACGGAGATCCCAAAGCTTAGTCCGAGTGCGACGACTGTCGACTTGTGGATACGCGAGTATAGCTAGGTGGAACGGTAGAGATCACCGCACTTCCATTCTGTGTGAAGTTGCGAGGAACATAGTTTTGATTATATTTCATACAATATTGAGATTTGAAGTTAAATAAGTGAACATTTATCAAGAACAGGTCGCCTACTATATATTGTGGAAAGTCGAGCGCTTAAATATTCACCGTTTCGACAATATCAGCCTGTCAAGTTCGATTTCCAAATGTGTTGGAAATAGAGCTGAAGATCATTAGAAATTGCAACGTGAAGTTGGCAAACGCAGTTCAAGTGAACAGTGGCGGAGGACTTTTAATATTGGTGCAACACATAAACATTAACAGTATGACAATAATTATTCTTCAAACATTATCATTCAACTTAATTAATATTGTTAAGCGGATTCAGTGGCGTAGTCGGTAGCATGCTGAACTGCTATGCCCAAGATAGCGGGTTCAAACCCGGCCGAAGTCGGCGGATTTTTTAAGAGCGTTAAAAATCCTTCAGTATGCCTTCCTTCGGAGGCGAAGTAAAGCCGGCGGTCCCATGTCATAGATTTATGGCACGTAAAAGATCCTTTCACAGACTAAACTTGTGTAAAGCAAAATTTGTTAGGTTAGATATCGTCAGAACGCTCTATCAAAGTTCCAACGTTCACCACTAGGTATCATTGATATCTGGTGGCGAAAGTTGAACCTACTTGAAATTGAATGGAACCTGAAGCTCGCCCTTTAGGGTGTCCGCTGGAAGCAGCTACAGACACAGGCGAGCCGAACATGTCCTCGGACACTCCCGGCACTAAAAGCCATACGATAAATAAATAAATAAATAAATAAATAAATAAATAAATTAATTAATTAATATTGTTGATATGAGACATATTCAAGAGCATAAGTGAAGATACACGATCGAGCTTCGTTATACAACGTATTCTTGAATACAGACGTAGTGTACGGTCCATCTTGTGCATTTTCGTCAGTCTACGAACACTAATATAACATCAATTAGCAATGGAAATATTTCATTCACTATCTATATGAATATTTCCATAATTATATTCCAATGATGAAGCCGATACATATTTACGACGGAGAATGGAGACTTTACAGAAGGGATTTGTCAAGATGCTAGGGAAAGGTAACCCAGCAACCCAGAAGGATGTCGTTCGAGCCCAAGCGAATGTTGGTGAATTCCAGAGAGAGACGTTTCTTATCTCTGAGGTCGCAGATCCGAGGTTCTAATGCAGATCCATATCAGTGTCTTGTACTGAGGAAACATCTAAAGTATTGTGGGAATACTTACATTGATCTTCAAGTTTTCGTCTAAATAAGGTATTAGTGTATCTTATTGTTATATAGAGCTTGATTAGTGACATTCTGAGCCAGCGATCTTATTCCATATTTTCGGCAATCTTATTCCACATATTTCTATGTTTTCACACTTCATGTATTTCAGTGCTTTTATGTAATTTACACTTCAGATGTGTGTTGAGATTTTAATGCTGCAAGATTATTTAGATGATGATTGCATTTCATCTTATTTTCAATTTTATTCTACGGATCAGTTGTGGAACTGACATTAAAATTTTGTTTGACTAATTATATTGCCTCATTGGAGACTAGTCGTTTCGTCTCTCGAATTTTAATAATTTCATTTAAACCAAGTATTCTGACATTGTGTCATAGCTTCAAATTAATTTCTTATTAAATTAAATTTGAGCACTTTAATGTATCGACATATTACTTCAAGAAAAGAAGAAACATCGAATGATATTGTTATATCATTATTGTACATAAACTATCGACGATCTAAGAAATACTAGTCGTTTGATAAGACCGAAGTCTTAATTCCTATGAACATTCTTTGTGTAGAGTGGAAAAACATTACGATGTTGACAAACCTTTCTTATTATCTTTAAAGCTAAGAGCTTTGTTCATTTAATATGTTAGAGGAAATACCTTTGATAGAAGATTATTCAAATCTTTGGCTAGGAATTCAAAGCTAGTTTATCCCGGTCAGGATTGAATTCTATCTGACACTGTAAATAACATGTGTGTTATTTTATTCTATTTGTGTAACATCAAGTCATTTTGTGGACATGATATTACAACGATAAACAATTTATAGATTGACAAGTGAGATGAAACAGGAGTATTATTTTTATTACAAGTATTTGTGACAGGCGAGTTAACAGTTAATTATCTTGTTGTGGAGTAAACGTTAGGAGGTTAATCACGACTGTCTAATATCGTTCATTACAATTGGAAGTTTCGTTTGAAGAACTTACGTATGTATAATTGTAGTCCAGTAGTCATTTGCAATGATACTGAGGGTCATGCCAGTATTTGAGAGAAGTTCCTACATAAGATATGTTAATAACAATTTATCCCTTTTGGTTATTGTTTAACATAGTAGATGATAATTGTTTATGCCATATATACTGTTATATGAGGTTTCGTAGAGCTATGGAGTGCTCAGGCGAGGGAATTCCGCATTTTAAGGAAGTCAAAGTATTATTGTTCTTTGATAAAAGGCATGTATCATGATAAGAGCCGTTGTATACAAGTAGTTCAGTTTTTGTGAATTAACGATTTAGCTGTGTTAACAGGAGGGTTTCAGCGGAAATACAACTTGAGAAATATTGTCTACTCACGTCTATAATACTATTATTACATTTTATTAAACCCGAATTTATGTAATTACGTACAGCTTACCTTAATCAGTCGACTGTATAATCCCGACAGTGTACTGAAACCTATATAAGGCGAGGTGTATGCAGTATATTAAAACTACTGAACGTTAAAGAAAGGATGGTTATGTGAAAAACCAGTGTATATATTTAGTTAAGATTTTTATTTTAACCGAGAAGTTACAATCTCGAAAGAGTCGAGTTAGCAACACTAGATAATGGATATTATTATAAACATATTACATGTAAATAATTTTTGTGGAAATGATTTAATTAGTTAAACAATTTAATAGGATTTATTAATCAATTGTTTTGGAACAGTGTGTGTTTATGAGCGGATGTTTTTGGTGTGAATGATTGTTCATTGTTAAGAGAAGATGTGGAACCGTATTGGTCTAGAACAATAACGGAGTGCGAATGAAAGAGTGTATAACAATTTTAGAATGATTGGTTAAGAAACAGAGCAGTTATATGAACTTTTGTAAGATCTAAATGTTAGTTTTTACGTGTTTTATAAATGCACACACTTGCAGTGTCTGTGGGGTAGCAAGAATGATTCACCGCTAGTATTGGAGAGCGATGACATAATATTTAAGCAGGTGTAGACCAACTGCCTTCTATTTATTGTATAAACCAGTTTTGAGTACGGCGTGATGCCAGTGTTTCATTGATGAAACAAAGCCACGGCACGTGCGTCCTACAACGGAGGTTTGTGAATGAAAACATGTGTATGGAATGCCATTAAGAGGCTTCACTAAACGTTTTTATTTTTACGCTTTGTAGGCCTAGAACAAGCCAAGTTTTATACTCATAATTTTTAATACAGCGTGGTAGTAAGATGTAGAGTTGAAAGGAGGCGTGAATGTTTGCGTGTTTTTAATTTTAATGTTAATTGTTAAATTCATTTATTGTTATTTGTTTATAGTAGATTAGTTTACCTTTTTGTTAATAAATTTGTTCAGATTGTTTTCCATTGTAGTTGGAGTGATTCATTTTAAATATAAGGAGCAGAGTATTGTGGATGTAGTGTAGGCGAAGCTGATTCCCAGTCCCCGAGGTAAGTAAAGGCGAGTGCCCCGTGTAGTTGGTTGTTGATCCACAATATTCTGGTAACTGCTGTCTGTAAATCCCTAAAGACCATGTTGGAATTAGAATTCGAAATAGGCAATCCAGCGGGGGCAATGGATATTCCAACAGGATCCTTTCTCGATTATCGGGTACAGTAGGACACACCGAAACTGATCATAAAATGATCATGATTGAGGCAAATTTAAAAGTTTACCATCCTCCAGAAGAATACGAGAAGGAAATCCAAGCATTGCTAGCCCAAGTAGAGGATAACAGTGAGAATGAAAGAGAAAGCAGATGGAAGAAATAAAAGTGCACATGTTATCTGAAGGAAACATATGAAGAAATGAAAGAGTTGATCAGACACATCGAGAAAGAAAATGGGGAGTTGAGAGAAAGGGATGAGAGGCTCAGAAACCACATGGAAATGACAAAATTTAACTGAAACGGGTAAGGACAGGCCTAACCAAATGACAAATTGGTAATATATCTGTAGGAATAAAACTGGAAAGGAAAAAGAACCAGAAAGGAAAGTACGGTTGAAACGGGCAAGGATAGATCATACCCAGGTGATAACGGAACTCGAAATCGGATGAGGATAAAAATAATACTGAATTAATGAAACGGGCAGGGAGAGTCCTTCCCCATTCAATGAATTAAAAGGAATAATTAAAGGAAGTACATATAAGTGATTTAAAAAAAATTGATAAATAAATTTCCTCATCTCTTCAAACATTTATTTACCTTTGAAGGAGGGATTCTGTACCCAACTAGGGTTGGTACAGGATATGAACTTCTGATCTTTAAGATGAATATAAGTCCAGCTACGAGCTAGCCGTGTGGAAATAGGAAGTAATTCAGGCCATGACGCAGAACATTGACAGCTTTATCTGGAGATACGTGGTGCAAGCGATATGTGAATCACGAGAGCAGTCACGCTGGGATGAATCAACCAGAGCAGATTAGCGGGGGAATCACCACTGAGTGCTAAGATCGGCACTTTTCTGGCAACATTGGATTGCGAATCAACACCGCAAAGTTGTGAAATAAGCCGTTTTCGCGGAAACGATGCAAAATTACAACAATAGGCCTACGGGGATCAGAATAATCCAGGAAATTATGAATTAAGCGAGGTTAAGAGTGAATAATTTAGGCCCAGGAAAAAAAAGCACTTAGTCAGCAACTACGTCACTAGGCGGAGCCAAGCGAAGGTAGTGGGAAGAAGAGAAAAAACTCAGTCGCCCACGCAGCTGAGGAGCCTTGTAGATTTTATTTAAATTAATTAGACGATCGATTTTCAGGAAACGAAAGGGTGATGAGACGTTTGGATTATAGGGAACATAATGATATATTTTTCAAAAACTTGCGACGTATATTTCAGAAGTTAGCTCCAGGAAGAAGGCAAAGGTAGTTTATTTTTGCAAGTTCCCAATAAATAGCCCAGGTTTCAACCACAGAGCATGCAGTTTTCCGACAGCCCGAGAGGGGCCGTCAGGCTACATCAAATGTAGTATCTGTCCGCCCGAGAGGGGTGTGACGTTGGAGCATCAAGTACAGTCTACTACGGACCTCGTAATGAGGTGTTACATCGAATGCAGTATCCGTCAGCCAAGTGAGGCTATAGGCTGTGTCAGAAGCAGTTCATCATCAGCAGGCGGGGAGGAGCTACACGCTGTCTCCTAAAATGCAGAAGCGCTGCATTATACTCGTCGCAGTTCAGTTAAGCCCGGGGAGGCTCAGCGCAATTCCGCACAGTATTTAAGTATACAGTACGCAGTATTATCAAACTGCCGGGACGGAAATCCGTCCTCACACTAGTAAAGACTCATCGTACTCCTGTATGGAGAAGTCACAGCAAGTAACGCAGTTCGTTACCAACGGCAAAAACTGGATCGTGTTAAGACGAATTAACAATCATCAGTATCCGCGGTTTCAACAAAACGTTGCATGTGCGTGGTAATATAAATCCGCTACGGTTGTTTATAAGTGATCACTAAAGCACTTGTGCTGGATCAGATAAATTATACGCTACTCGAAAATCATGACGAAGTAAAATTGCGCCGCGACAAATTCTAGAACAGTAATTAGCTAGAATACAGCAGTCCAGATCAGTAGAGACACTACGCTGGAGGTCATCGTTTCGATAATACAGACAGGTCTCCGTGAAAGTTAAGTGAAAGACCACAGTATTAAGAGACAGGTATTGGAACGAAATCCAATAATTCAAGTAAATGGACACGGGTTCGAGACCCAAGAACAAATATAGTGAACTTTAGCGTAGCTACAGTGTGTCAAATAGGAACGTAGCAATAAAGACATTCTCGTAGGAGAAATAAGTCAACTTGTTGCAGATAAGGGCAAAATACGGTCAAGAAGTAAGCGGGCCATAGGTTCGATAGACCGCTACGTAAACTTAGGACAAGTAAAAATTGAAAATCGCTAGTAAAAGGACGATAAAAGAAGTCAAAATAGACTATCTAAAAGGCAGGACAGAGACTAGATCCAGTGAAGAATTTGGAGCCGTTCGAGTTTGCATCACGGCCAATGCAGGGTCCAGGGATCTCATTAGGGCGTTGACCACGGATAAAACGTGCCAAGAGTCACTGAAATATGGTGAAAATTAGTGCAGTGTAAATAAGTTACAAGATATAAGTGTTTTAGTGTTAATACAGTATTTTACAAATTAATGATGTGTTTAAATTTAAGTGAAGGTCGATTGGACCTAAGTGAGGTGCCACTCACGAAAGAAAGTGCCATGGAAGAGTGCTAATTATGTCGTTAGGTGGGTGAAATCCTTCCCAAAGATGGATCCGAAGACGGAGCACACTGGTGAATCATGATTTTTCATTAAAATTGCAGACGTACGATGTACTGGCTCGATGGGATCGGTCGTCACTGGGGAGTTTAACGATCGAACTCATGGGGTAGTTGAATGCACTTACATAACTGAAATGTTGAAATAATAAAAATGAATAATTGCGAGAATGACCTCGCAAAATAATTATATGAATGGGATCAGTAATGTAAAGTAATAAAAAAACAAGAAATGAAATAACAAATAATAAATGATTTGGAGGAAGGTATCGAACATATAATTTAAATGGCTTAAAATTTCGCCATAGTAAAAGCAGATAATGAATAAATATGTATCATAACATTGTGGTGTTTGAAGCCATATTTTCAGTGTTGCCTTAGTAAACAAGAGTTTAGTGCTTTTCAGTCGGTCAACACGAATGTACCCAAAAGAGATGGGTTATGCCCTAATCCTGAAATAAATTACATGAGATTAACAAAACACTAGGATGACCAGTTTCGATCGTCAAGCGATCATCATCAGATCCATTACACTTAGGCTACAAAATCTATGATTGAAATACAGGTGAAAATATTTACAATATGTACAATTATTTAGTTGCAGTATTGGTACTGCAACTGTCAGTGTATGCTAAATGCAGTATATATGTTAGGTGAAATGCTAAATGGTGATAGCTATCCGGAGATTGTACTTTAGAGAGATTATATGGTTGTAAACTATGGTTAAACTATAAAATTTTTGGCTAACTACTTATCTGATTGTCTTCCGTATTACAGCTACTCGCAGTTTTCGTGCTCACTGGAACTCGCTGTGCGGTCGACTGCGGTGGTTATCTTAACGACTGGTTTTTCCCCTGCCTCCTCCCCCCTGTCTCTACGTGCTGTGGGGAGTGATAGCGATGTGTTTATGTGAGGTGTTGCCAACCTAGATAAGATGTATGTTATTGAATGAGGTGGGTCCACAACTATTAAAGACCGTGGATTGGACCTCGCCACGCGTGGAGCATAACCCATTCGAACTAAGCGTTGACGGTCTTATGAGGACGTCCCGGCACCTTTAATACTGCCGCGAATATGGGCCTTGGTTTATTGCAGAAGCAAAGTACATCGTACACCTGATGCAGATAACATTTACCTATTAAAAACCCCCTGGATCAGGTGTACGATGTTCTTTGCTTCTGCAATAAACCAAGGCCCATATTCGCGGCAGTATTAAAGGTGCCGGGACGTCCTCATAAGACCGTCAACGCTTAGTTCGAATGGGTTATGCTCCACGCGTGGCGAGGTCCAATCCACGGTCTTTAATAGTTGTGGACCCACCTCATTCAATAACATACATCTTATCTAGGTTGGCAACACCTCACATAAACACATCGCTATCACTCCCCACAGCACGTAGAGACAGCGGGGAGGAGGCAGGGGAAAAACCAGTCGTTAAGATAACCACCGCAGTCGACCGCACAGCGAGTTCCAGTGAGCACGAAAACTGCGAGTAGCTGTAATACGGAAGACAATCAGATAAGTAGTTAGCCAAAAATTTTATAGTTTAACCATAGTTTACAACCATATAATCTCTCTAAAGTACAATCTCCGGATAGCTATCACCATTTAGCATTTCACCTAACATATATACTGCATTTAGCATACACTGACAGTTGCAGTACCAATACTGCAACTAAATAATTGTACATATTGTAAATATTTTCACCTGTATTTCAATCATAGATTTTGTAGCCTAAGTGTAATGGATCTGATGATGATCGCTTGACGATCGAAACTGGTCATCCTAGTGTTTTATTAATCTCATGTAATTTATTTCAGGATTAGGGCATAACCCATCTCTTTTGGGTACATTCGTGTTGACCGACTGAAAAGCACTAAACTCTTGTTTACTAAGGCAACACTGAAAATATGGCTTCAAACACCACAATGTTCACGGCTAGTCAGGCAAATCGTGAAGCCAAGAAATTCAAATCACTCAGGCTTAAACTCATGAATTTAGACAAGTCAATTTGGTTCAACAAAAAATGTATAGAACTAAACCTCACCCCTAAATACGTACCAATTAAAACCGTACCGAACACACCAGCCACGATCATTTCAACCAAACAAGCCAAAGTGCTTTGGATAAAAAACGAATTAAGATTTGCATACATAAGAAAGCAAAAAATTAACCAACAATTATACGACATTCAATTGCAACTAAGTAATTTCTGGCACGCGGCCCAATGGGACAGCTTCACCGAGCACCTACATGACAACATCAAAATCAGAGCAACCAGGAAGCATGAAACGCTAGAAAATAAATTAAGAAAACTAGGAGAAACACAGAACCATCAATCTAACGAACAACACACGTATAACAATGAATTCAATTTCCACAGCAGAGTAAACAACAGAACGAACGTAACCTTTTCTCAAGGTGAAATGAATATGTTAGACAAAGGTTTGAAATACAACTGCACAGACGCACACACGAACCACAATATAAAACAGTTAATCACAGATATTGAGATAGCCAGTCACAAGCTCCCAGCAGAAGACAGGGAATTAACCAAAAATCTCGCCACCAACGAAGCCAAAAAAATCCTCAAACGAGAGGGCGATAGCAATAACATTCAAAACAACAAACAGCTCAAAGAAATAAAGTCGTTGAAACAAAAAATAAAAGAACATGACTTAATCATCACAAAAGCAGATAAGGGAAACACTACAGTAATTTTGAACAAAAAAGAATACATTGAAAAAAAAAACAGTCGAATTCCTAAACAACAACGAAATCAAGGAATTAACAAAATACCCCACCAACAAATTCCAAAAACAAGTAAAAAGTGCGCTAAAAGAAACAGAATTCATACTGACCAAAGCCGAAAAATCAAAACTAATAAACATGAACCCGAAAATACCGTCATTGAGGGGACAACCAAAAATACACAAAATGGAATGCCCAATGAGACCAATAGTCAATTGTAGGAATGCCCCTAATTACAAAATCAGCAAAGAGTTACTAAAAATCTTAAAATGCCGTCTTTCCAACGACAAAAACAACTCTGTAAAGAACACAACAGAACTAGTAACAGCACTGAACACCCTACAAATGAAACCTAGCTTCAGGCTAGTATCCTTCGACGTAACTAACATGTACACCAATATTCCGATTATTGAAGCAATCAACACTATCGAAAACAACTTAAAATCCAACAATTCGGTAAAAGAAATTGAAGAGATTGTGAGATTACTGAGGGTCGTTCTCACCCAAAACGTGTTTCAATTCGACAATAAAATATACACACAGAGAGAAGGCCTAGCAACGGGATCGCCACTAAGTGGGTTAATCGCTGACATCTTCATCAATGCACTAGAAAATTCGTTCTTAGAAAAGACTTCAACAAAGGGAATAGTAATATGGAAAAGATACGTAGATGGTGTAATTTGCATCTACGATACTGAACTAACAAGCGAAGAAACAATTCTCCAATCCATTAATAGCCTTCACCACTCTATCAAATTCACTAAGGAATCCGAAATAGACCGGAAAATAAATTATCTCGATATAACTATTGAATAGAGATGGGCAGCAGTCGACTGAAAACAGTCGAATTAGTCGATAGTTAAAACAATCGACTTATTCGACTGCTTTTAAAAAACAGTCGAATGAATTCAACGACTACTCACCGTATCATAAACAAGTCGTTTGCAAACGACTGATCCCAAAGCTATCGTTGGAAATCATTCGAATGAAACAAGTCGATGGCAAACGACTACTTCCAAGCGAATGGAATCATTCGAATAAAAGTAGTCGTTGTAAACGACTGATCCCAAAACAATCGTTGGAAATCATTCGAATGAAACAAGTCGTTGGCAAACGACTACTTCCAAGCGAATGGAATCATTCGAATAAAAGTAGTCGTTGTAAACGACTGATCCCAAAGCAATCGTTGGAAATCATTCGAATGAAACAAGTCGTTGGCAAACGACTAATTCCAAGCGAATGGAATCATTCGGATTTAAGTAGTCGTTCTAATCAAACGACTTCTTCAGGATAACTTCATGCTACAATTCATTGTGCTGTATGTTTATTGTAGAGCTTTAATTAATAAGTTAAGTATACCTGTAGGTGCCTATAGTTTTATACAGTTCGTTGATTCTTTCAATGAAATAGCCTAAATCCAATTGTCCAAGTTATTGGACAATTCAATATTGTCATTCAATATTTAGGTTATATTTGAACTCCAGATACCGGTGTTGTGGCACATCATCCCAGGCAAGCCGGTAAATACCTTTGCCTCCCAGTCAGATGGATCATTTAGCCGTAATTTTGAATTAGAGTAATGTTGTAGTATGCGTGGTCAGATTTAGACAATAGCCTACTCCATCAAGGGGTCATGGCTACGCCTTCTATGTTTGTTTAATGAATAGAGTAACTGAAATGAGGGATGTATACTGATTTTAAGATTTGTGGAATGAGTTTATGATTTTTTTAATAGAATTTAATGAAGTCTTCAGTAAAGTTGAAGGAGACATGATCGTGTTTAGACAATAGCCTACTCCATGAAGGGGTCATGACTATGCCTTCTATGTCTGTTTAAGGTGTAGTGTGGCTGAAATGAGGGAGGTTTACTGATTTTGGTGTTTGTGGAGTAGTCTTTTCGTGTATAATTTAGGTTTTTGTGAAGCTTGTTGCGGAGTTGTTTTATGGATTTTATTGCTCTGCAAATGAAGTGTATTAGGGGTTTCTGGGTTTGGTTTAGCTGTAGTTTACAGGGTTATGGCTGAGAGTTGTTGTAGCAGGTCTAGCAGTGGCGTGCTGTTTGGGAGGGGGAAGGGGTTAGTGGCAAAGACATGAGGGCAGGGATGGAAGAGTTGTAGCGTTGTCTGTGGTTAAACTGCCGTTGCCTTATGGCTGATTTTATGTACTGACATCCATCATAAAATAGAGTGGTGATGTGAATCTCTACATCTATTGCAGCGGGTACTGTGAGGATAGCTTGACCGAACGCACAAATTGATTCTGGTCGTCAATTGTTTGGAGATGGGCAACACCGCAGCAGTCGACTGAAAAATGTTAAATCCATCGACTTGTTTGACTGCTTTTAAAAAACAGTCGAATGAATAGGGATGTATAGAACTAGCACCGATAGAGCGCACTACTGTTGTACTGGGTAAGCGCAAGGCGCTCTTCATTTGTCTCCTGTGTTCTCATGCCGCTAATATGTACGAATTTAAGTTGTTTAAATTGTTATTTTCGTAACTATGCCGAGCTATTGCAGTGTTCCTCTTTGCAAAAATCAGGGAAGCCCGTTTTCGTTTCACCAATTTCCACAAAATAAAGAAATGAGGAAGAAATGGTCACATGCTATTAGAAGGAAAAATTTCGGTGAGAAAAATACGACCGAATATATTAATGTGTGTTTCCATAATTTACAACCCGATGACTTCACGAAAACTGTGCTGGATAAGTGTGACTTACAAAGGGAAATAATTCCTATTTTGCACCTATAAACTGATTAGACATTTCGATAACAACCACTGAATTTATGCGTTTGTATTTGAAGGTGAGAGAGCAAGATTAAAACCGGGCGCTGTTCCATCGGTTTTTCCGTGGACCACAAACACAACAAAAATAATTATTTAGGAAGAGGCCATACACAAGAAAATTGCCGGATTATCACGATAAGCCTACAATATCGGAATCTACAGAAATCATCTCCTTGAAGTACGGGAAGAAATCGCAATATACACGAAGAAATGAAAGAAACATTTCGGTCTCCCATTTTCAAAGACATCAATACTCGGTCAAATACTTCAAGAATAAATGTCGCAACATTAACAGTCACAAACGTATTATGGTTGGTTTCTTGAATCAGAATTAATCGTCAACTTCCATCTGCCCGACGGAGAATGTGGTAGCGACTGACTTCTACATTCTTGAGACATAGTCAGATGAATGGAAACAGTTCATGGCCCTAAAGCAGGGATTCTCAAACTTAAAAAAAATTGTACCCCGAAGTCCTTTCCCAGGGGTGAGGGAACGATTCTTATTGAGAAATTGACAAAATTACATAAGAACCAAACGTTGCGATGCATTTTCGAGGTACACATTACCGGTATCAACTTTCTTTGATTATGTTTACCTTAAAACACGACAGTTTCATGTAAGCTTTCAACCTAAAAAAAACATGAATCGAAGTCTGTAAGCAGGGGGAGCAAGTGAATATTTAAATCTCTATTTATGATTTAAGTCTTATGGAGATATATTTATCAATATAGGCCTACAATACTCTAGTAATTGTAATCTTTAGGAGAAAGCATGCTGACTCATATTCATTATTTGAATAATAAAGAGTGTTAGAATTTTGTTATTACCGCTGTAGGCTATTCTTCCTTCCTCCCGCTAGTTTTAGTGCCTCTAGTCCGTAGCTCATTTTACAGCTGTTTAACGCTTAAACGCTGAAAATCGTCCATAATATATTAGGAGATATACCTATAGAATTAAATAATTTAGTCTTGGAGTATAATTAGAGACGATATAATTTACTTTAGCTTAGAAAACTCGGTCACAATTTATCATTCCTCACAGCTGACTGGGAGAAACATAAAACGATCGCCATGCGCTTACCCAGTACTACACGAGCGCTATCTGGCGCGAACTTTCTCCCGCTACATCCCTATTCAACGACTACTCACCGTAACATAAACAAGTCGTTTGCAAACGACATATCCCAATTGTGTTTTAACTTTCAACATGTAGAACGCGCTCGGATAGTTTTACGTTCTGGTCGTCAATTGTTTCAGCACATGGTTAGCGCGCGCATTAAAAAACTTAGTATTTACATTGTTGCCAACATCTCCACTGAAAGTTCGCCCTCGTTGCTGTTCTAAAGTGTTCTATTTTCGTGTGTATTTACTATGAAGTGT
Source organism: Meconema thalassinum (assembly GCA_946902985.2). Taxonomy (NCBI): domain Eukaryota; kingdom Metazoa; phylum Arthropoda; class Insecta; order Orthoptera; family Tettigoniidae; genus Meconema; species Meconema thalassinum. The sequence goes on along the minus strand of OX336390.1, from coordinate 271,978,506 downwards.
GATTATTTCAATGTTGGCTATGGAATTGTTCCCGGTACTTAAGAACTCCCTCTCAGTAATAGTGATTTAATTTACTCTTAGGTTAATTAAGTATTGGTCTGTTACTTCACTTATCCACAGTACATACAGGTAATGTGCCCTGTATCAATACCGGTATCGGGGAACATTTACTGTACTCACACATTTTGCATTAAATGAAATGTGCAACATTGCAAATAATGACTCCACTCTACACGACGTAAACCACCATTTCGAAGCACAGTAAAAATAAATAAATAACTTTGACCATTTGCATGTTGCCGAGCGTCGAGTAGTCCAAACTAAAGTCTGAAAAAATAGGTGGTTAAGGAGAAGTTTGATTTTTATCTGTTGGTACGACTCAACTCAGCCGGTAATGGCTTGCAGTGCTTTGAACGCTGCCTAGAAGCGACTACTTTCAGTCGAATACATGAAACAACACGCTTAGGAGCTATGCGAATTCAGGTAACCATTCGACTGAAAGTAGTCGACTATCTAGTCGATAGTTTCTTCCAATGAATGACTAGTCAGTCGATGGTTAAAAGTAGTCGATAGTCCCATCTCTACTATTGAACGTATTCCATATTCCGGAAAGCAACACAAACCTCGCATGCAATCAACAATCAGTCTAATCACCCCAGTACGCACAAACTAGCGGGTTTCAATTCAATGGTGCACAGAGCTTTAAACATACCCATGTCAAAAGACAACTATAATAAGGAAATAAGAACTATTATGCAAATAGCAAAGGAAAACAACTTCTCGCCAAGCAAAATAAATCAAATTATAGCCAAACATAAAAATAAAGATAAAACGATTCCCAAACCGGACAGTAATGAGAAAAAATTTGCGCGTTTCAACTATGTGAATGCGAATACATATAAAATCACTAACCTATTCAAAAACAAGGCATAAAGATAGCTTTCACGACGAAAAACACAACCGTTAGGCACCTCCTAAATAGTAATCTAAATAAACGTGACCCGTATTCAAGGTCAGGGGTATATTCTATAACGTGCCAAGACACCGATTGTCAAGCTAATTACATCGGGCAGAGTGGAAGGCGAGTAGACACACGTTATAATGAACATAGGAATGCGATAAGATACGGAACACATTCAGCCGTGTGCGAACATATGTGTGACGCAGGGCACAGCTTTACCAACATAGAGTCGGACCTTAAAATAATCCATCACGAATCGAAAGGCAGAGCTCTTGACATAAAGGAAGCAATCGAGATACACCTGGCCAAACGAAACAATCCCAACAATCTAAATGAACACACGTTCATGGAGAGCTCACCCCTCTTCACGCTACTAAAAAACACACCCTGTCGGAAACAAAACACAATTTAGCGACACAGCCAAGCTAGATAAAAAAAGGGGGAAAATTAGGGTTTTTTTAATAGGTAAATGTTATCTGGATCAGGTGTACGATGTACTTTGCTTCTGCAATAAACCAAGGCCCATATTCGCGGCAGTATTAAAGGTGCCGGGACGTCCTCATAAGACCGTCAACGCTTAGTTCAAATGGGTTATGCTCCACGCGTGGCGAGGTCCAATCCACGGTCTTTAATAGTTGTGGACCCACCTCATTCAATAACATACATCTTATCTAGGTTGGCAACACCTCACATAAACACATCGCTATCACTCCCCACAGCACGTAGAGACAGGGGGGAGGAGGCAGGGGAAAAACCAGTCGTTAAGATAACCACCGCAGTCGACCGCACAGCGAGTTCCAGTGAGCACGAAAACTGCGAGTAGCTGTAATACGGAAGACAATCAGATAAGTAGTTAGCCAAAAATTTTATAGTTTAACCATAGTTTACAACCATATAATCTCTCTAAAGTACAATCTCCGGATAGCTATCACCATTTAGCATTTCACCTAACATATATACTGCATTTAGCATACACTGACAGTTGCAGTACCAATACTGCAACTAAATAATTGTACATATTGTAAATATTTTCACCTGTATTTCAATCATAGATTTTGTAGCCTAAGTGTAATGGATCTGATGATGATCGCTTGACGATCGAAACTGGTCATCCTAGTGTTTTATTAATCTCATGTAATTTATTTCAGGATTAGGGCATAACCCATCTCTTTTGGGTACATTCGTGTTGACCGACTGAAAAGCACTAAACTCATGTATCATAATAAAATTGTTAATATAAATAATGAAAAGGAAAAATATAAAATAGTTTGATCTTACAATTAAATGGCAAATAACAAAAAAGTTGAAATAAAAATAATTGAAAGTTCGAAATGAAAATAATAAAAATAAATATTATCGAGTTGTTATGCACTAAAAAGAAAGTGATAATAAAAATTGTAATAAGGAACTCAAGTAATAAACGGAACGAAATAAATTAAATATATTGACGTATTGTTGTCAAATGATCAATTTTATAAATCTCTAAAAGTAATTGGTGAATAAAAACACCCATAGAAAATGTATTATCACAGGCTAGCGAGCCAGAATTATGAAGATTAAATGATAGGAAGGCTGAGGTCTTACCGCTATAAATGAAATATTAATTTGAGATATTAAATAAACCGCGAATAACCAAGCAAGAAATCGTTGTTGCCAAAAGGGCCGAATAATCAATAAATGAAGCTAAAAGCTAATAAATGTGCGTTAATCAGGATAAAAATTAATCGGGAGATGGAGAGTCTCATCGAAATATTGTGGGTGATAGATTCCCCTCTCTGTATTGTTGATGTATGTAAACGTCGTGTTATATTGGGTAGGTGAAATTCCCATAAACTCTATTGCCATATTGAAGCGTTGAAAATAATAGTTACATTGTAAGTCCGATCAGGCTGTGTTAAATAAATATCGTAGGCCAAAATCGTCCAATGAAATATACATGTGAGACCATGAGAGCATTGTTATAATTATTGTAGGCCATAATCGTCAAAATAATGCGTTGTAAGTGAATATACATGTGAGACCATGAGGCATTGTTATATATAAAGGTTGTAGGCAATAATCGTCGAATGAAATTTGCAAGTAAGACCGATAACGGCATTGATATAAATAATATTGTTAGAAGACGTCATACAAATTGTGATTAAAGTTGGTGTAGTCAACTATTAGGCATCCTCTCCGGAATAAGTTATAAATATCCTGTAAAAAAAGAAATATAAATAATGATAATAATAATAATTAAAAGCAGGAACAAATAGCTGTTTTAGAAGTGAAACAAAAGTCTTGGTAAATCATATGGTTAGAGATATAAACAAAGTCGTAAGCTTGGTGGCTGGCTAGAAGCCATAAATCAAGCGAAGCATCACCAGAGGGGCAAGGAAGCTGTGAGCGCCCGATCTACCGTAATGTGTGAGTGAGACAGAAAGTTAATGGGTTCTGCGATAAGTAAAGGTCTGTCATAGACTAACAATAAAAAGGCCATTATGTAAAAGTTCTTATTAAAAGATGCAAGCTGTAATTAACTTATAAAATCACAATGCTGGGATGGAGACCATTCTCCAGAGTATAAGTTTGAAGCATTTACATAAATTTTGACGGGTTTTGTCGAACACTTTTATTGTAAATAAAGGGATTCCTTCCTCAAAAGAATGAAAGAACGGGGTGTGAAAAATACAGTTTAAATATGAATAAAGATCCCACAAAAATAAATAACACAGTGCATGGTACGCTGCAAAGAAAGATCACCTGATGCAAGAGAATGGAACTAGTAGAACAAGGGTTCGATTCACAGACATGGCATGTCTCTTGTACAGTATTTTAAAGGTGTAAAATCTAAGGCTTTGTGGAGAATTACTAGTGAGGTCCAAAGCACTAAATAGGTGATAAATGATAATTATGTAACGTTAAAGAAACCCAGAAGGGTAACGATTGAAATGAATACAAATGTCCAAAGCCTTGGAAAGTTATATGACTTGAATGATAGGCGCGCTTGACGCCTTAGTAAAATATACTACAAATAATTATAATTAGATTTAAGCAAGGCATGTGGTTACAAAGTGGTTACCAAGTTCATAGAATAATGAAATGACATTATAGTGATCTTGATAAATTTTAACAAAGTGATTTTTTGTTTTTGAATGGCACTTGAAGAGACTATGCCAAGTGATTAATTTTTAGTTTTGAATGTCACTTGAAGAGACTATGCCAAGTGATTGATTTCTTTTAACATATTTTGAGTGACACTGGAAGGAATTATGCCAAGTGATTGATTTTTCTTACATGTTTCTGAGTGAATATATTATTCTTTTATGAATTACATTCTGTAAAATTATAATGTTGTGTTTTTCCTCAAATCCTTGTGAACCTTGAGTATTCAATATCAGATGTTTAATCAGCGGTGGAGGGAACGTACCATACCCCGAAACCGCAAGAGCAAAAGCCGAGTGCTAATAAATCATCATCCGTGTAAACTGGCACACTATATTAATCGTTCATTTAAGTACCGCACAGCAGCTATGTTACGCTCCAAGGTTTTCTTGACATACAGCCCTACTCCATACTTTGCCCTGCCTCGTTTTACACCTGACAGGCACACCTTGTAATCTCCTACTTACTCCCTTCATCTGAACTTAACTAATCCCTAGAATATCAAATCTCATCCTATTTGCTGACTCAGTTATTCTACTTTCTTCCTTCCATAACCACCCTCAATATTAATTGCACCTCATCGGATACCAGTTCGATTGTCTGTTCGTTTCCAAGGAGTGCCTGATCTGTCAGATGGGAGTGGGACTCATCCCTCCCATAGGACCGAGGCTTGCTCGTCATATTTTCAGCAAGTTCAGGAAGTCCAAGTGTAGCAGGTTGCTTGGCTTACTTACACAGGGCCCAACGAGTTTCACCTCAGGGAACAATCAAGGGAGTTGGGTAGTATTGGCTGCCTGAGTGGAAGGCCACGACTCAGAATATCAAGATGCCCATACTTATTCCATAGTAACTGGTATCTTGACTGTCAGGATCGCTTACTAGGCCACCCAGCCGTTGCACATGGTTCATGAACTAGAAGGCAACTACACCATGGCCATTCCTTCATTCCAAGATTATTCAAACAATTATTTTTCTCTAATTAAATGAAGTATTACCGATTCTCTAGTGGAGTGGGAAACATAAGAATATAATATACTGTTGGACATTGTGTAGACCTATTTTTGCCCTTATGGTGGCAGACTAAAACATATAGGCCTAGACTGTGTCAATTGAAGAAATTGGGCTAGAGGAACCAAATTACTGGTGAAACCATATTCTGTAGGTCATAATCAACCAATTCTCTCTAACAACATAGAATGGAGCTATGCCGAGCCGGCGTGCAGAGAGTGATTAGTCACCAGAAGTTGACTAGCATCTACCGTTACGCAACAGCAGGTTGGGAATCGCATGTAGTTATAGCATTGATTACATTCCCAGCTGTCAAGATACCTTAGTTCAGAGTTACGACGTTAACACTTTGGGAGCGATGAACCAAGTACAAAACTACTTAAAATAATATTATAGCATTCAGTTGGCCAATACAAAAATCATTCCAATTACTGGAATACGTGAAAAATAACCTGAAATAAATTACATGTAGTTGAGATTTATCTATATTGTTACGACTTCTTCAACAGTCCGCAACAATATACATAAATCTTAATCACATTTAATTTATTTCAGATTATTTTTTACATATTCCAGTACTTGAAATGAAAGCTACAATATTAATTGTTAATAAATCAACACTGAAAATTGGCTTCAAAGCTATCACTACTTAAATAAGGCGAAATATCTTGTGTAAGGATAAATAAAAATTGTTGAAATGATGTCCTAATAGATGGTTTCTCCTCCGCTGTCTATAACGGAACGGAAAGATCTACACAGACAGCAATTTATGAATGTAGTAATAGTATACTGAAATTAATTGACAATAAGGAACATGCAACTGGCCTATTATTGGATTTATCGAAAGCATTCGATGTTGTTGACCATAAAATCCTCCTTACAGAACGAAATCAATATGGTATTAGAGGTCTAGCTAATAAATGGATAGAGTCTTGCTTAACACGGCGTAAACAAATAGAAAGCTTGAGACACAAAAATGATGGAACCAAATTACTTAATGAAACATTGTCCAATGAGGGAATTATTCAATTTGGAGTACCCCAGGGATCGGTTTTGGGCCCACTACTCTTTATTCTATATATCAATGATATAACACAGAATGTTTGTTCTCATAAGGAAATTTTGTTTGCGGACGATACAACACTTGTAATAAAAGGTGAAACTTAGCAGGCCTTACAGAAGTCTGCTGACTCCGTTACAGAAGAGTTAACCAAATGGTCACAAAATAATCGTCTAATAATAAACTATAAAAAAACAGTATCTCTAAATTTCCACACTATACAGAATAGGAATCCTGCGAAGCCCAATATAACATTAAATGGTCATAAAATTGAAAATAAATCATAAACAAAGTTTTTAGGACTATGGATACAACATGACTTGAAATGGAATAAACATACACACTATCCGAATACTAAACTGAACTCGATGTGCTTTGCGTTACGTATTTTCAAAACTTGCACAAGCATGCACACATTAAGAAATACTTAGTTTGCTTATTTCCATTCATACTTAAGATATGGGAGGTCATATTTTGGGGTATGTCACCAGATGTACTAAGCACGTTTAGGATACAAAAGAGGGCGATTAGAATCATGGCAAATGTAAACATTAGAGCATCATGCAGACCTCTGTTTAAAGAGTTAAACATTCTCCCACTGCCCTGTATTCATATCTTTGAAAGTATTATGTTTTTTTTAAGAATTTAATGAGTAAAGACGTTTTTCTTAAAACAATGATGTTCTTAGGCATAACACAAGACAAAATTAAAACATTCATACTTCACACATACAAGCATATATCAAAAAGGAACTTTTCACACAGGAGTTAAATTATAAAATAAACTACCCCAGTATATACAATTTGCCCCAAAAATGAAAACCTTTGAAGGAATGTTGAAAGCTTATCCTCAGTGCCATTGTTAGCCTACTTTCGATTTTTGCAAAAAATGAAAGTAGACTTATGAGATCAACACAGGGCGAAAAAAGTGTGTCTGTCTGTGTGTGTGTATGTGTGTGTGAGTCTGTGTGTGTGTGTGTGTGTGTATGTGTGTGTGTGAGTCTGTGTGTGTGTGTGTACTCTGAATGTCTGCCCCCCCTATCAATTCGAACACGGTGAATGCGAATTGAACGAAATTTGGTACAAAGGTAGCACTAGCAAAGGACACCTCAGTGTCATGTTTTATATCGCCGCCATCTTTACTAAAACTGAATAGCGGCCACTCAAACGTTCAAAACGTAAAATCAAATAACGACTAACCAAATCATCCGATCTCTACCAAATTTGGTAACAACATACCTTCGTATAGGATGCGTCTTGTGACCAAACTACATGGTCGTCCGCCATACCATTTCAGGATGGTGGCCGTGCGAATTATGCAAACTTTATAATCCATATCATGGGACCTACCAGTTCCGATTATCGAGCCGAGAATCGTTTTAACTGTTCTAAAGGAAGAGGCACGTTCGAAATTAAAAGTTTATTTTGTAATACTATAGTGCAGACGTGATTTTAAAAAGCTGAGCCGATTCAGTAATAAGACAAGATGGCAGCGGATATCTTGTGCCTGACTTATATTTCACTAATTTGAGTATTGCATGCAATATAGCGTACTGATACAAAATAAATAAACTTTGTATGAAATGCTTTATATATAAATAATATACTCCAGTGATGAAATCGTTTAGTATAAATCATTATTTGCTAACAAGTTATATGTAAGTCATTTTATATAGAACGATATTCGTTGACACAATTAGCTCAGTGGTAGAGCGTTAGCCTATCGCTCAAATGCCTATGGTTCAAACCCGATCAGAGCTAGGTTTTTTGCTTGAAATGTTATATGTTTATTGTTTTTTAATGACTCAGATGTTTTAAAATTAAGGGTTATATTGTGCATATTATGGTGTAAAATATATATTTAATTAAAACATTATTCGCCAGCAGATTTACTCGAGACATCTAGCTGCCAAAAAGGTAACTGCACGCGGACCTACTTATTAACTTCCAGATTTTATTGAAAAGTTTCTTCTTCTGGCCGCTAGAATGCACTCGCTCTGTTAGGATTATATTGTTCGATATTTCACCACTAGATGTCACGACTAGTCTACGTGGGGCTCCATTGATTACTATACCATTGGCATTCTATGCGCATCGAATTTGAAGAATGACAAGGTGATACTACGATACATTTTTACTTTTTATTTTAAAGGGTTTGTAACAGCCTATTTTGCGTTACTTGAAAATGTTATTTGAAGTAAAGAACAAAACGATTTCACATAGTAACTGAATTCAAGCCGTTGGTGTTAGTTCAGGTTATTAATTACTACTTTTATTTCAGGCAAATAGCAATCGAAAATATCCACATAGTTTGTATACACACGTCTCTGTAGGGTCATGGAAAGATTTGTTAATTCAATTAGGGTTGTGAAAGCCATGCACAACCAGACGTGTAAATACATGCCTCAACTCAAAGTTGGATGTTGCCCACGGCAGGTCGTATATGTAATAATAATAATAATAATAATAATAATAATAATAATAATAATGTTATTGGTTTTACATCCCTTTTAACTACTGCTGCTTTTAGAGACACCGGGGTGCCGGAATTTTGGCCCGAAGGGGATCTTTAACGTGCCAGTAAATGTACTGACACGGCTCCCTCGCATTTGTGCACCCTCAAATGCCAGCTGACTGCGCCAGGATACGAACCTGCAACCTAGGGCCCAGCAAGCGAGAAAGTTACCGCTGAGCCACGTAGCCAGTCCGGTCGATTATGTCTCCAGATCCATAACATTCTTGATATACTTCTTATCTTTCTTTCTTCAATGATGGTAGCAGTTTTTATCTAGGTTGTGGCGTTTGGTAGAGGTAAATCGTTTCTAAGGTCTTCAACAAAGAATAGTTCGATTATACTCTTTGATAATAACAACGAGTTATAACTATACTCATACATTTAGGAGAAAGTAGGCTATATGTTCTTTACTGAACATCTTGTTTTTATATTTTTATAGATAACCTATTAAATTATTATTAACAACGCATTGCTCGCAATTACTTTAATTTCTGTATAACAACGCTACTGACTAAGTTGTAATACATTAATTAAATACCAACTGGTATTCATTTAGATATGCCGGCATCGTAGAGTTGGGGTAGCGCGCCTGCCTCTCACCCGGAGACCCGGGTTCGATTTCCGGCTCCGTCAGGGATTTTAGAAACTGACGTGAAGGCTGGAACGGGGTGCACTCAGGCTCGTGAGGACAATTGAGTAGCTGTCTGACAGTGAGGCAGTGGGCCGATCACGAAAACCAAGATTAACAGCCGAGGGACCCGATGCGTTTATCACGCGTCACCCCATTATCTGCAGGCCAAATGGCTGGGCAGCGGTCGCTTGGTAGGTCTAGGCTCTTCACGGGCTGTAGTGCCAGGGGTTATTATTTATTATTCATATAGATATTATTTAAAGTCCTCTCAGGCACCCCTTGTGTAGCAAGATGGCTCTGCGGGCTGAGTGGCACAGTTGCTTTAGAGTTGGCCATAAAACGCAAGATTGCTAGTTCAGTACAATAGCATTTAAGTGTGATTAAATACAACAACATCCAGTCAGTAGATTGAGTGGCAAGTTAAATATCCATTTCAGGATAAAATTCCGTCACACTGGCGTCAGTAAAAGCAACATCAGTTAATACGAACATTAAACCCATAACATAAGTGCTGAGAATGATGATATTGCTTATTAATCAATTCTTGCCACCATTCTATGGTTAATACAAGTTAATACATGTCGCATCCTATCTTTCGTGAAAAGGAGGGCCCATTGCTTACGAGTTATTTAACGTAGCCCGTATTAAAAACTAAAAACATAAAACTACAACCTTGCTCATGCTCTTCATTGAATTACGGTATCGAAAGAAAAGAAAGCCAATGGCCATGAAAACTGGAAAACACTGGGATAAAATGAGTTCAAATGTTTTAACAACGGTAAGAAAGAGCTGGCAAAGGGAGGTTGGCCAGAAAAGAGAGGATCCAGCAATTGTTGACTTATCGCGAGGTTTCACTGTCGTACGTCAGTTTAACAAGATCTCGTTTGCAGACATAACCACCACCACCCCTGCGGGATTTAACGTAGTCCGTATTATATGAGTCAGTCTCGTCCAAAATTATGTATTTATTTATTTGATTTTTGTTTGTTTGTATATTTATAACCACTCTTCAGTCGACCAACTGCGTTCATATTCCATCAGAAGTGGCCAGCCTCTTATGAGCTACCGACACGGTAATGCATTGTATCCTAGTTACATCGCAGTTTAATCTGTTATCTATAGAAGCACATATCCAATAAGAATGATTAAATTACCCTTCGAATAATGTATTTTATATTGGAGGTAATTCCAATGATATTTCATTCTACAAAAAAAAAACTGCGATAAATTTAATTATACTGATAAATGCCAATATGTATCTGTTAATTATTGGAAAAGTGTCATTCATAGAATCCATCATTTATTTTGAGCAAACATGACTGGACTTATTAATCTCATGACTGTATTTTAACTAAATGCCGAAACCCTGTCACTGATTGAAAGAGAAAATATGAACATATTCCGTCAATTTGTAAGACCTTAACGAGGAAACTTCCCTGTGAACTCAGTTTTACATTGTCTTGTACCATTTCGATAATATTTCGGATCGCAAAGTTACGTGAATCAATCAGAAGGTATTAAAGATCCTAGGCCAGCACACTCATATCAGATGAGAAGGGACGACCTCCATATTGTATATGTGGAGCGGCTAGCATTCTTGATGGAGTTCCGGGTTCGATTTCTGGCTCTTCCAAGAAATTTATTTTTGACCCAAGGGCTGGAACGGGGTCCACTTTGCTACATGAGGCAAAGCTGAGAAGTGGTGGGTTCGATTCCTACCTCAGCCATCCTAGAAGTAGTCTTCCACTTCTATTGCAGGTAAATGCCAGGATGGTTCCTAACTTAAGGCCACGGCCACCATCTTCCCAATCCTCACCTGCATCACACACTACTACAGACACCTCGATAACATAGCTTATCAGTGAAATTATACACACCCAACTACACGGGGATAAATGACTACAATGTCACAAAGTCCCTAAATGAATTATCAACAACAACTAACAACGCGTGTTGGTTTTGCTGGTTTGTCATCCGCTGTGCAGAATACAGTGAGTTATGGCTAGCAATCTGAATTTTTAAGTCTTTGGTGAATCAAAAGAACTTTTTCTTATTATTTTTGTTTGTTTACATTATTATAATGTGTTTCCTTTTATTTCAGAATGATACCATATTATTTTAGAATGATGCCATATTATTTTAGAACGATGGCATATACTTTTAGAATGATGCCATATTATTTTAGAATATTGGCATATATTTATTTATTTATCGTATGGCGTATACATGAGCTACATATCTATATTTACACTATTTACATAGTTAATCACTTGTGGCGTCCCCAGGAAAAATTATCTTCTATCTCCGTCGAAACGGCTCAGTGGGCATTCTTGGGTGATGTGCTTCACAGTTTGCCTCTCAGCACCACAGTCGCAACAAGATGATGACTTTTTCCTCCATTTGTATAGCAGATCTGCACATACACCATGGTTAGTTCGGATCCGGTTTAGCTTGGACCATACTTTCCGAGGTTGTTCAAACCTTCTGTGAGATGCGTGGCATTTCCAAAGACTCTGCTGGGGCGAATTGTCTCCATTCATTAGACCATTTCTCAGTAAGGTTGATATTACTCATTGCCAGGTTCTCCGCCGTGCAGATGGGTGGATGTCTTGACTTCAGTCTATCTATATGTAGGTGGTGGATATCCTCATGAATGGGCAGTCTTTGATTAATCTGGATCTTCTTGTATTCATTCATCAAAGCATTGCATCTGCGGAGGTGGGGTGGGGGAATATGGCTTAATACAGGCAGCCACTGAATAGGAGTTGATCTGATCGTGCCAGTGATCATTCTCATTGTGTCATTTAATTTAACATCTATTCTCTTCACATGAGGGCTGTTTATCCAGACAGGGGCACAATACTCTGCAGTAGAGTAAACCAGGCCAAGAGCTGAGCAACGTAAAGTAGTTGCACTTGCACCCCAAGTAGTACCACATAGTTTTCGAATGATGTTGTTGCGTGTCTGAATCTTGGCAGCACTCTTTCTCAAGTGTTCTTGGAACGACAGCGTTCTATCGAGTGTAACACCCAGATATTTGGGGTGTCTATTGTGGCGGAGAAGGGTGTTATCGAAGTATACCTTGAGATCCCTTGAAGCCATTCGATTGTTCAGATGAAAACAAGAAACTTCTGTTTTACTCATGCTTGGTTGGAGTCTCCATTTTCGGAAGTAGTTTCCTAAAACAGCGAGATCTTTTGTCAGCGTTTCCTCTATCTCCTCGAAGCATAGGTCGTTAGTGGCAAGTGCCCAATCATCTGCATAACCAAATTTCCTGGATTTTGTGGGGGGTATATCTGAAATATATAAATTGAACAGAAGTGGGGCAAGCACTGATCCTTGTGGAAGTCCATTGTTTAGTTTGCTGGATCTGATGATTTCACTTCCCATGACTACGCGAAATGTTCTGTCACTCAGCATGTTGTTTATAAGGTGAGCCAGACTCCTGCATGGAATCACTTTAAGGAGTTTACTGATAACGCCTTCTCTCCACACTGTGTCGTAAGCTGCCTTTAGGTCTACAAATGCTACCGAAGTATTTAGTCTTTGTTGGAATCCTGCTTCGATGAAGGTAGTTAATGACAGGACTTGATCGGCACAACTTCTTTGTGGTCTGAATCCTGCTTGTTCAATAGGGATCGTTTCGAACACTTTTGTAGCAATTCTATTCAAGATTAGCCTTTCTAGTAGTTTATAGCATGCACTGAGCAATGCTATTGGTCTATAGCTCTCTGGTGTTTCACTAGGCTTTCCTGGTTTTAGGATTGCAATGACTTTACTCATTTTAAATAAGCGAGGTAGGTTGCCTGTTCGAAGAATGTAAGTTAGAAACCTAGATAACCATAGTTTCGTATTTTCTCCACTATTAATCAGAAACTCGGGGTGAATCCCATCAAATCCCGGTGCTTTACCAGACTTTATATCTTCTAAAGCTGCATCGATATCGTGCACACTAAATGGTCTAGTGTATTCCGAATGAAGGGGGCTTGTGGCCTTGAGACTGGTTAATTGCTTTTTGATATTTCTTGTATGATTTCTGTCTCTCGGTGTCCTAGACAAAGCAACTATATGAGCAGCAATTTGGTTTGGAGTAACTGCAGGATTTTTACGAACAATGGGAGTGGCCCCACCAAGCTTCCGTAACAATGACCATGCCTTTCTGCTCGATTCTCTGAAATTCATAGATGTTACAGTTTCAATCCATCTTTCTCATCGGGCATTATCAAGATTATGAAGCAGTTCATCCCCGATTTCTTGTTCGCCACTGGAAAGGAACTCTTGGTATAGCTTTTCATTGTCATCAGACCATCCAGGAATGTATTCCTTTCTGTAAACTCTAGGAATGTGTTTTTTTGCTGTGGCAATTACAGCACCAACAAATCTCTCATTGTTGTTGCTTGTTGGCGGTATCCATCTGACACATTTATCAAGGTCACTCGAGAACGCTTTCCAGTCTGCTTTCCTGGAGTTCCATCGTGGGCGAGGATAAGAAGTTACCAGAGGTATCTGCATTCCAACCTCAAGACGCACAGGACGATGTTGACTACGTGGGAAATCTTGAAGTACTTTCCGTGAAGTAAGCATAGGTTGTTTATTTTGATCACTGGAAACAAAACATAGGTCTGGGTTGAACTCCTTTTTCCATGCGGCAGATCTAAATGTACCTCTATCTTTTGCATCAAATATAAGATGAATGTCATGTTACTCGACCCAATTCATGAGAGTGTCTCCATTAGAATCGGTGGCACTATAATTCCATTCTACATGGTGACTGTTGAAATCTCCCACATAGATGGCTGGATGGTTTTGTACCTGAATCATCTGGGAGAGCCACGGAGAAAGTGGAGGCTTGTAGATGTTTGTAATGATGAAATCTCCAACTTTGATGACAACAGTGTGAATGTCATATTTAGAGCTAGATGTGAGCAATGAAGCATTTTCAATGGTGCTGCGAACATATGTAGCAGTGCCATGTGCATGGTGGTATGTCGCACCTACGATATCATATCCTGATATTTGCCCTCTGGTTTGTAATTGATGTTCGTCCACCACATGTGTTTCCTGAATAGCAACCACATCGATGTTTTCATCTCGTAGGATTTTTGACAAGTAGTGGCATTTGGATTTACTTATGCCTTCTATATTTAGATGAAGAACTTTAAGAGTAGGCCCGAAGGTCTTTGCCTGTTGGTTCTGAAAAGAACCATTTGAATGATTTTTCATTTTCATGTACAATAGCCAGGAGATCGCTAAGATAGTCTGGCAGCCTGATCACTGTTGCTCGTTTAGAACCACCCAGGGAGCACGTGTAGGGTAATTTCAGGTTAAGGCCTACGGACGTGAGCAACTCCACTCCCACTTGGCATATAATTTTAGAATGATGGTATATTATTTTAGAATGGATTCATATTACGTGTTTGGGAATGATTCCATATTAATTGAGAATGATTCCACGATTCCACCTCAAATATTTACATACCGTAAACAAAATTTGTACCTAAATTGTGTTAAGAGAGGCGGATGACCCCGATGTTCCGCCCCTTAATACAATAATAATAATAATAATAATAATAATCATTATCAAAAATCTGATTATTTTATGCCCTCAAACGTTTGAAGGACTACCATAGAACATCGATGACAGAAGAAATGTTGTTCTTGTTATGGTTTCATTTGAGGGGCTTCGATGTCATGGTCATTTAACCCCATGTATTTGGGTGTATGGAGATTTTGTCTGATAGCCTGTGTTATTGTGATGGCTGTATTAGAGTGTGAATTTATAATTCATATGGGGATTGGGCCTTAATTTAGGATCCATTCCGGCATTTGCCTGGAAAAAGGAAATTACGGAAAAGCACTTCCAGGTTGGCTGAGGTTGGGTTCGAACCATCTCTTCTCAGTTCTGCCTCAGGAGGTTCAGTGCACCCCATTCCAGCCTTCAGACCAGAATTAAATATCTCGGCAGTTTATTTATTTATCGTATGGCTTTTAGTGCCGGGAGTGTCCGAGGACATGTTCGGCTCGCCTGAGTCTGTAGCTGCTTCCAGCGGATACCCTAAAGGGTGAGCTACACATTCCGTTCAATTTCAAGTAGTTCCAACTTTCGCCACCAGATATCAATGATACCTAGTGGTGAACGTTGGAACTTTGATAGAGCGTTCTGACGAAATCTAACCTAACAAATTTTGCTTTACACAAGTTTAGTCTGTGAAAGGATTTTTTACATGCCATAAATGTATGACATGGGACCGCCGGCTTTACTTCCCCTCCGAAGGAAGGCATACTGAAGGATTTTCAACGCTCTTAAAAAAATCCGACGACTTCGGCCGGGTTTGAACCCGCTATCTTGGGCATAGCAGTTCAGCATGCTACCGACTACGCCACCGAAGCCGTGCCTGGAGTCGAACCCGGGACTCTGAGGTGACAGCCAAGAATGTTACACCACGAGGTGCTCCAGAAGAAAAGCTTAGCAACTTGGCAAGTCCACAAGATGAGAGCCTCTGGACTAGGATGATATGAGAGACAACACCATCGGCGAGCAAGAAGTATGGCCTGGAGTATTCTAGGACATTTTGGATGAGTGATAATGCAATATTTCTAATCCACGGGATTGTCCTGTTCATGCATGCGGATCCCGAATAAGTTACTCATTAAATACGAGAGGCGGTATTTCTTTTGTGCTTGGGGATGGGCAATACTAAAATTTGCCACTGAATATAGGTGCTATGCGCTTTTCAATGTTTTTATTTGATTGTTGATATTTATTTCCTGAGGTGGTATTTATTATCTGTGAAACATTCTGTATAACATGTACGATGTGAAACCAAGAATACACTTCTAAAAGCGATAGCTCATTCAGAGAAGAACCCTCTTTGGATAGCTGCCCTTATTAAATACATTGATGGTTTGTACAGATTGCTTATTGGTCACGAAGATAAAGCTAAAAGATACAGTAGCCAATTGATACAAATTAATGAATAACAAGGTGTTCAGAAAAGAACTTATAGCCGACTTTCTCCTAAATGCATGGGTGTAGTCATAACTCATTGTCCTTTTCAAGGAGTATAATTGAATGTTGGTTGTAGTAGCTTGTTGAATAACAACGTGAGTAGTGTTTTTTTTGGCGATTCTACACCCTCCTCCTCCTCACCCTCCTCACAAGATGGCCTCCACTCTCCACTTCCTCTATCCAAGATGGCGGCTGTATCTTAACTTAACCTAGCCTAACCTAACATGATGGCGGCAGTAGGTGAACTTAACCTAGCCTAACTTAACAAGTTGGCGGCTGTAGCTTAACTTAACCTAGCCTAACCTAACAAGATGGCTGCTGTAGGTTAAATTAACCTAGCCTAACCTAACAAAATGGCTACAGTAGGTTGACTTAACCTAGCCTAACCTAACAAGATGGCGACCGTGTTTTTTTCTTTGGTGTTTCTGTGACCTCTTTCTCCTCACCCTCTTTACAAGATGGCGGCTGCGCGCAACCAGTTATATGGCGCGCTTTTTAAATAAAGATGGTTAACATAGCTTAACCTAGCCTAATCTAACAACATGGTGGCCTAGAACCGACAAAAAACCACTAGCGGGGGGGGGGGGGAAGTAGTAAGAAATAAAACAGAATTGATTATTATTCAGCATGATAGTTCTTTAATTCGTTAAAACGTACAATTGACTTACATGTGTTGGCTTATGTATTGGCTTATGTGTGTTGGCTTATATATTGGCTTATGTGTTGGCTTATGTATTGGCTTATGTGTGTTGGATTATGTATTGGCTTATGTGTGTTGGCTTATATATTGGCTTATGTGTGTTGGCTTATGTATTGGCTTATATATTGGCTTATGTGTGTTGGCTTATTTATTGGCGTATGTATTGGCTTATATATTGGCGTATGTGTGTTGGCTTATGTATTGGCTTATGTGTGTTTGCTCATGTATTGGCTTATATGTGTTGGCTTATGTATTGGGTTATGTATTGGCTTATGTGTGTTGGCTTATATATTGGCTTATGTGTGTTGGCTTACTAGAGTGTAATAGACATGATTTTTTGTTTGTTTATAGGCTACTACAATAAATATTCTCAATGCTATGGGACAAGCCTGCAGATTAGAGAGAAAAAAGCTGAGTGAATTACCAATCCGTATTCCATTCCGCATTATCAACATTCAAAAACTGGACAAAACGTATGGTGAACGTGTACTATGTGTTAGTGAAAATTTTCAGACATTTCTTCCTGCACGGTTTAATGATATGTCAGAAAGTGTGTTCCAGGATGTAAATCGTGGTGTACATTCTCTATATCTAATTTACTCCCTCCCCCAGTGGTTTTTGGCTGGTTCTAGGCCACCATGTTGTTAGGTTAGGCTAGGGAAAGCTATGTTCACCATCATTATTTAAAAATCGCGCCATATATAAGTGGTTGCGCGCAGCCGCCATCTTGTAAAGAGGGTGAGGAGAAAGAGGTCACAGAACCACCAAAAAACACGAAATCCATCTTGTTAGGTTACGCTAGGTTAAGTTAACCTACTGTAGCCATTTTGTTAGGTTAGGCTAGGTTAATTTAACCTACAGCAGCCATCTTGTTAGGCTAGGCTAGGTTAAGTTAAGCTACGGCCGCCATCTTGTTAGGTTAGGCTAGGTTAAGTTAACCTACTGCCGCCATCTTGTTTGACAAGGCTAGGTTAAGTTAACCTACAGCCGCCATCTTGAATCTATTTGACTGATGACCTTGTTGTTTAGGCACACGACACTTCCCACATAAATGTACATTTCTGTAAACTTTGGTAGAGATCGGATGTTTAGGTTAGTCATAATTTGATTTAAGCTTTGAACATTTGGGTGGCCGCCATTATGTTTCCGTCAAGATGGCGGTGATATAAAGCATTACACTGAGCGGTCTTTTGCTAGTTATACCTCTGTATCGAATTTTGTTCAATTCAGTTTTGTCGTGTTTGAATTGATATGGGTGAGGAGGAGGGGGGGGGGCGGGGGGGGGGAGAGATATACACCCACAGACAGACTGACAACTTTTAGCCCGTGTAGATCTCATGAGTCTACTTTCATGGGCAATAATCCTCACCGTGCCTTATCTTGATAGAGTTAATTTTATTATAAGCGGATGGGTAACAGTGTAGGCCGTCATTTGTAACTCTTTGGTTGGTCAACACGAATTTGTCCAATGACAATGTATAAAATATGCACATAACACTCCTGGATAAGATTACAAGTATTAGTTAATTATCACTACTAGTGAGCCGTACGAGCTTTCGCAACGTGAATGTAGGTGAACGCAGCGTTGAGCGGTGGTCGCGCCAAGACCGTTGACAGCGAACACATGGCGCGCTTCCCTACTTTACAGGGGCGGAGGTCCTGAAACAACCCTGTTTTCTGGGGTTAGGAGGCAATTCTGACCCCAGGTTCCCTATCTCAAATTGATCCTATACCCATCCCCTACACGCCCCTCAAGGGTAATCAAGTACATAAATGACACCCTACAGTACATTATATCCCACCCAGTAATTGGGTAAGTTCGTATTGACCGACTAAAGAGTTTCAAATGACAGTTTGTACAGTATAGGCAACACAGTGTACGCCTACAGTGCCGAGAGTGTCTCTTGCAACATCCGTTCGTATTTCTCCCCAACAACTATTTCTAAAGCATTGAAGTTTGCCACTGAAAAATTAGTGATGCTTTCCCATTGTGTTTACACCGTTGATGGTATGGCATGTGCAGTGAAAACCTCGATGAGACAGGTGAATGTAGAGCAATAATCTTGAACAATAGCGGGCATTAGCACAGGGGAGGTCATTACCGAAATTACTATCTAAATTGTAGAGTATGCCATTGACAATATACTTTCTCTGTAAAGTGGGCCCTCGTGTGTTCAATATTTACAGACAATACAGATAATGGCAGTACTTCAGTAAACACTGATAATTATAATCGCTCTGCCCCCACCCTCCCACACGCAAACCCACGTACTTTCCACATTCGTCAATCACGACACAATGTTGGCACAATCTCTACATATAAAAGCAAATGTTAAAAGAATCAAAACTTACTCACTCATCCTGCCATTTGAAACTCTTCAGTCGATCTACAGGTGTTGCTACAAATGACAGTTTGTACAGGCAACATTGAAAGAATGGCATCAAATCCTTACAACTCACTCATCCATCATACCCCTGGACCTCGAAACTTAATTCTTATCATGAAAGTTCCTCTTGATGCATTTTTTGAATTACTTAGGGGCTTGAACATCGTGGTCATTTCAAATCTTGTGTACTTGGGTGAGTGTAGAATTTGTCTGAAAATTGTGTATACTGTCTGTATTATGTGTGTATTTGTAAGTCAGGCGAGGATTGAGTTGGAAGTGGCCGTGGTCTTAAGCTAGGAATCATCCCGGCATTTGGCTGAAAAACCACTTCTACGATGGTTGAGGCTGAGTGTACCCCGTTCCAGCCCTCAGACCAGAATAAAATGTCTTGTCAGAGCCGTGAATCGAACACGAACCTATGCGGTGACAGCCAATATTTGGACAAAGTCTTCTGAAAGATTGCAATTTTATAGGCATTACAACAACACAAGTTCACTCGTGGTACGTGCATTACGATATTAGCTGCTAATCTGAGTTATACGTTATAACCTCAGGGTAATAGGTTTGATCTCGTGTGCCGGAAATTTGAGGTCAGTGTTGCAACAACCGGATATTGCTAGGTTAATGAGTAACAGCCACAGCTGCTGTTGATGTTGATGAAGTCTATAATGACATATGCCTAGAGGTCGCGCATGATAGTACGATAATGTAAGATGTTTTTCATTTTGGAGCGTGATAGACCAGGACGTTATTATCAATTTAATGGGTGAGGTACTACGAAAAGATATTTGGGATAATTTGCAATACGTGAAGGAAACAATAATCATTATTTTCCAGAAAGCTAGCAGTTCAATCATAAATTTAATTGACTTCAGGTCTGGCAAACTATATTTCTATAACATTTTAGCCTACCTTCGATTTTTGCAAAAAATGAAAGTAGACTTATGAGATCTACACAGGGCCAAAAAATGTGTGTCTGTCTGTGAATGTGTTAGTGTTTGAGTCTGTGTGTGAGTGTGTGTACTCTGAATGTCTCCCCCCCCCCCCTTCAATTCAAACACGGTGAAACCAAATTTTACGAAATTTGGTACAGAGGTAGAACTAGCAAAAGGGCACCTCAGTGTCATGTTTTATATCGCCGCCATCTTGACGGAAACGTAATGGCAGCCACTCAAATGTTCAAGGCTTAAATCAAAATACGACCAACCAAATCATCTGATCTCTACCAAATTTTGAAACGTTTCACCTTTATGCATGAAGAATCTTTTGACCAAACTAAAAGGCCATCAGCCCAATACTTTGCGGATGGTGGCCATGGATGTGTGCAAATCCATTGCCCCTATCTATTCAAACACGGTGAAACTGATTAGAACAAAATTTGGTACAGAAGTAGCACTAGCAAAGGTACTTCAGTTTCATGTTTTATATTGCCGCCATCTTGACAGAAACGTAATGGTGGCCACCCAAATGTTAAAATCTTAAATCAAATTCCGACCAACCTATTAATGTGATCTCTACCAAATTTTGCAACAACATACCTTTATGTGGGAAGCATATTTTGACTAAACTGCAAGATCATCAGCCCAATAATTTGCAGGTGGCGGCCAAGTATGTGTGCAAATCGATTCCCCCTAGCAATTCAAACACGGTGAAACCGAATTGAATGATTTTTTTACAGAGGTAGCACTAGCAAAGGGCACCTCATATTCATGTATAATATCCCTATAGCACGTTGTATTTCAACAAGCTACTACAACCAACATTCAATTATACTCCTTGAAAAGGACAAAGAGTTATAACAATACACATGCATTTAGGAGAAAGTAGGCTATATGTTCTTTACTGAACATCTTGTTTTTACTCTGTAGTTGAATATCTTAGTGTATAGAAACGATGAAATATATAATTATATTTTACTTTTCTATTTTAATGGTAATACCTAGCTGTAAGTTGTTGTATTTGTAGAAATATATTTTCATATTGTAATAATAGGTAAGGTGTAAATAATTGTCCAATAAGATTGCATCTCTTAAGATCTGTTAGTATAATAAGTTATAAATAGTTATTGTATTAGACTAGTAATATATACCTGTAAGTTCTTTTATTTTATAGATGTAATTACTGACGTGTCCTATATCAAAATGTATTCTATACATGTATTTGATCAAATGGATTAATAAAAATCTAACCTAATCTAATCCAACCTACTCGCCAACCCATTTTATAGCACGATCATAGAACCAAGACCAACTACAATCTAGACCAACTACAATCCTCAGACCGTAATGTAGAAAAAAACATGCTGGCGATAAATGCCCTCCCAATAGCTAAGATCATGTCATCGGGCCTGTCACAGTTCAGTAAATTATTATTTTAACTCACCTAAGAGCATACAAGATATCACAAGACGAGACAAGGTTCCGAAGAAATATGCATCAATAAATTAGACTTACCTGAATTAATTTATCTATATAGTGCTGGCCTCGAATTATAGATTTCTTCGTCTTCACCCAAGGGGCAGCTACAATAGTCTCGCTGTTTCTGTAGTTCAATAGGAAGCTTTTTGGCGAGTTATCACGATTTGTATATAAGTTAGATTAATATTATTAGCAAAAAATCAAACAGATTCTGAAGTAGGAGAGAAGAAAGTACCCGGTTACTGAAGTGCTGTCCCAGCACATGCAGAGTATTTGTGTACACAATCGGAAAGAGAATATAAGGTGCGTTCAAAAAAGTAACGAGCCGGAGGCTGTAATGCGCAAACCGGAGACGACATCGGCTAATCGTGGCGTGTGTAACGAGGTGTGGTTCCGATTAGAGCGTGGAAGGTCACAGCCCATCGTTAGAGGCCACGCGTGCACGTCACGTGATGATACAGAGCGAACAGCAGCATGCATCAATCGTCCAACGCTGCCAGTCGCATTGCAAACAGTGACATGGAGGCGTCAAACGAAGAGCAAAGAGGTGTTGTTCGGTTTCTGACAGTGGAAGGAGTAGGGGGTACGGACATTCATCGCCGAATGTCACAAGTGTACGGCGAACACTGCATGTCCCTTGCAAGGGTCAAGGCATGGCACAAACGCTTCCGGGAAGGACGGGTGTCGTTAGCCGATGATGCCCGGTCTGGGGCACCCCCCTTCATTACCAATGACAACGTCCAGCTGGTTGATGCACTCATTACCCAGGACCGCCGAGTGACAGTGAACGCCATAGACGCCGTGGTCGGCTTGAGCGTCGGAAGTGTGCACAGCATCATGAAGGAACGACTGCACTTGCGGAAAGTGTGTGCCCAATGGGTGCCCCACAGTCTTCAATCTCACCAGGAAGCATGTCGGATGGCCTACTGCATTGGTCTTGGTTGGACGATTGATGCA
The DNA here is from genome assembly GCA_946902985.2 of Meconema thalassinum. Taxonomy (NCBI): domain Eukaryota; kingdom Metazoa; phylum Arthropoda; class Insecta; order Orthoptera; family Tettigoniidae; genus Meconema; species Meconema thalassinum. The sequence goes on along the minus strand of OX336390.1, from coordinate 271,955,718 downwards.
TGCTGCTGTTCGCTTTGTATCGTCACGTGACGTGCACGCATGCCCTCTAGCGACGGGCTGTGACCTTTCACGCTCTGGTCGGAACCACACCTCGTTATACACGCCACGATTAGCCGATGTCGTCAACGGTTTGCGCATTCCAGCATCCGGCACGTTACTTTTTGAACGCAACTTATAGTTGCCTGAAATAATCGAACCAACGCCATAGAGATGCAATTCAATTAAGACCTCTCGTTGAATTGTCTAAAATCTCGAGTAAAACATCACACCGAATTAGTTGATTGAAATATGCAAAGAAGTCGTCGTGTGGATATCAGAACATAATTATGGAGAATACTACGCACAAGGGACACGATTTTATGTTACCATCTAACCTATTAAACATTCGCTGTTACCGTTTGGAATAGTTGTACGCTGGAAATAGTTGATTTAATTAAGTACTATAGGTTGGAAAGCACCACCTCCCTCTTACGGAATTATCGCGGCACAGCATCTCGCAATATAAGTACATAATTGGCAAGGTACTCACAACACTTGATTACACACATCATAATAAAAAATAACTTGCAAGCTGTAAGAATCACAAAAGTATGAATAATGACGTAACACAATGAGTTCACTGTTTGGCACAGGGGATACATCTTCCTTAACCAATAAAACAGAAGTTCACTGTATTATTTGGCGTGTATACAAGGCAGTGTAGAACATCTGCCAGACTGGTAAGGATTCACGGAGGCACATATTGCTGAGCGTTCAAGATAACGTCATGGTTTGGTCTAGCCGTAGATGCTCATTGCGTTTTCCCTTTACGTACTTAAGTTCGACACTTCTGTACTAAGCTATTATTATATTGTCACTAACTAGCAAATGATTGCGGTGTATATTCTTGAGACACTTCTGTTATGCTTTAGTCTTAAGTGCTTCACCATCCGAAGTAAATGACACAATGCCATCGGTTGACTGGACAATCATCACACAAACGAACCAGTCCATATTAAGCGTATTACCACATATTTACATACGATTGCAGTACATTAACGCGAACTGGACTTTACAGACATACATAAGACACTAAAAATTACAGATGAGCGACAGTTTATCCCAACTTTCATCAAACGAAGCTTATTTATTTATTTATTTATCGTATGGCTTTTAGTGCCGGGAGTGTCCGAGGACATGTTCGGCTCGCCTGAGTCTGTAGCTGCTTCCAGCGGACACCCTAAAGGGTGAGCTACAAGTTCCGTTCAATGTCAAGTAGTTCCAACTTTCGCCACCAGATATCAATGATACCTAGTGGTGAACGTTGGAACTTTGATAGAGCGTTCTACGAGCGGCTAGGTACAGAGCTGATCCACTGTTTGATTGGCTAGGGGCTGCTGGGTTCTTATTGGTTGTTGGTGGAACATATCTATATTCCTTGGATTTTAAGCTCCTTCTTGCTTTTTGTTCCGAAGCGGTGCAGCGCTCGACGGCGCTTCATGCAGCCGATAACCAGTAATAAGAAAGGCGCCTTGGATTATTGGTCAAAATGGCGTCGCTTCGCTTGCTTTGAAGCTGTGGGCGTGCCGTTTAAAATCCTAGGAAGGCAGATTTTGAGTTTGTGGGTGTGGTTATATGTGTACATGTGATTTTATATTGATTGATAAAGTGATTACCTTTAGCCAGAACATTACATCTAGGAGATTTTTGTGAGAATGTTTTGGGGAGTTTTGATGCCACCGGTTATGGCATTACGTGGGTAGATTTTTACTTGACATTTTTAACTTCTTTCGGTTGGATATAATATGTAACACGCGGCAGTTGCCTTCATTTACAGAAGTAGTTGCTACCTTGTGTTATTGCATATTAAAATGCATAGTTCGTAATATCATTGGGTATATGGAAATGTGCTACCGTACCTCGAGCGGCCTACGGTACTGCATCCTTTAGATACCGTAATTATCATGTGAAATTCCGCAGTAGAAAACTTCAAAAGCGTTCGTTGGTTTCTGTAGAAAATCATTCTTACTGGTCTAGGGCTCTCTCCTATAATATTAAAACACGTGGTATATCACAATTACTACGTTTACATGACGAACTCAAATCGATTTGAATACGATCCTGTTTTCAGTACGCTGCCCGATTACATGAGCAGTTTCAGTTCGTATTGAAATCTATTTCAATACGGTATATAATTTATAGTGAACCTGCAGTTATGTTGGCTAACTCGTATTAAACAGCAAAATAAAAGACCCGTACCATAATTATCATATTACTAGTGCATGAGACAGGACCCTGACTTTCACAGTTTCACTGGACGTGTTAGGCTGTAACCATTGATCTGGATGCGTTAGGCTGTAACCATTGGATTGGACAAAACGAAGGTTAGAATTGTCGAGTGTAGGTGCAGCCTGTGGCCGCAGGAAGTTAGCGGGGCGCTCACAGATCCACTGGACGCGTTAGGCTGTAACCATTGCCAAAACCATTCATCTGGGCACGTTGGGCTGTAACCATTGTCAAAAACCATTGGATTGGACGAAACGAAGGTCAGAATGGTCGGGTGTAGGTGCGTCCTATGGCCACCAGAAGCTAGCGGGGCACTCACAGTTTCACTGGACGTGTTAGGCTGTAACCATTGTCAAAAAACATTGGATTGGTCAAAACGAAGATTAGAATGGTGGGGGTAGGTGTGGGGAGCTAGCAGGGCATGATTGACACAACATTGATCTGGTACTGGACGAAAGACCACATATACAATTAGTACCGTATGCGTGGGGTTGGCAATACTGTACTGTTGTAACGCCGATAATGGCAGACACAGCTAAGTCATGTTATAATTTGGGATGGCGGGTGGGTTATAGACAGCTGAGGAGTGAACTACATCATTCCTAGATCAATTTTGAATCATTTGAAAAGATATTTATTGCAAATTTAAGAAGTTTTTTTCCCCCCTGGGTTCGTGTGTCCTGCACTGTTACCATTGTCATCCGACGTTTCTTTGACGGGTTGTTTGTAAACCTGAAATATGGATACGCCGAAGATTTTGATGTTGTTTGTTCTTACAAAGTTTATGGGTAACCGTCGTACCTTTTAATTACTGAATCTTTTAGAGACGCCAGAATGTTGCTCCGAATGGGATCTGTAACATGCCAGTAAATCTACTGACACGGCTCCCTCGCATTTAGGCCTAAGCACCCGGACTGCGCCAGGATTCGATCCTGCTACCTTGGTAAAAGCAGGTGAGAAAGTTACCGCTGCGCCACTCGGCCAGTCTGTGTTGAATTTATTCAAATGGAAAAAGAAACGGATTAATCGTCAAAGAAAGACGGTGTATTTTCTTTTTTTCTGTTGACCACATTTTACCTACGCATACACCAGACATTCAAAGTAAAACGGACAAAAATACATTAACGCTAAAAACGCGTGCAAACAAACTACGCTTATCAGCCACGAAAACAACACAGACAGTAACTAAGAATATGGGCAGGAAGTAAAACATTGCGATTCGAGTCAGGCGACAGACGAAAGTAGGCCTAAATTAGTTTATCATTGTAACTCAAGAGCGTGCTGAATCTCTTTCAGTACGATCCGCGTTTACATGTTCCTGAATACGTGTTTGGATACGATCTGATCCCACAATTTTACCGTATCGAGCTTGAAAATCAATACGAACTGAGTCCCGTTTACATGACCGTGTTCAATACGGTAAGTGTACTCAAATCGATTTGAGTTCGCTATGTAAACTCTGTAAATATCGTGGTGTATACAATAATATAAAATATTCTCAGCGTTACAAGTAGCCTACCGGTAAATCTGAACAAAATGTGTTGTAGGTTAGGTAGAGTATTTCGCCGAGGGTGGGGGTTAGGGAAATGCATTACTCAAAACGTTCGAGCAATACATCATGTTAGCAAGGCATGTTACGCATACCGTAAGCTATAGTGAAATCCAGAAAGTTTGCCTACAAATTTGTTAATGCATGAGGAAAATTGCCATAATCTTCCTGATTAATGCAGTTATCAAAATTATTTTAGGAGGGCTACCTAGACGTGATGTTCTGCTATATAATTGAGTACTGTAATCAAGTTCCATACTCATAATGCTCCTTGAGAATAAGGTTCATTGTAACCAAAATCTTTCCCCATGTCAAGACACAGAATCAAACTCTGTAGAGGGTTTGTTTGAGTTTAAGTGGTTTGAAATGGGGCAAATACCAATCAAGGTGATTCTTGTTCATATTGTTGGATATTAGAGTTTTGAAATTGAACAGCTCATGGTAAATAAATGGAATCACATGTCACTATTAATACAATGCTGCATCAATTGTGTGTATATATAGATATTAATAGGCCTATATGATTTACAATGATTAAAAAAGGATGCCCCAATAAAGAAGAATTATGTTCCTTACATTGTCCAGATATCCTTCTGTTCCCTATTTCCCGTTTTAGGCCGGTATAAATTACGTTCACAATGGAATATCCATCTCATTTGCGTACAATCGTGTTGACAGACTGAAAAGCATCAAACTATTGCATTAAGAAACTGCTGTACTCGGGGGGATTGGTATTGAAATTCTGACTTGATTCTCTATTACGGTACATCAAATAACTACAGTCGAACCTCCCTTCTGCGGACACCGTCGGTTCCGAGTGAAAATGTCCGTTATGAGAGTTGTCCGCTGAAACAAGTTTGTAAAAATAATCTAACACTTTAACAGCAAAGTACATCCACCTAAACATACACATCTTTATTTTGATTATTTGTTTATTTGAGTTTTTCCGCATTTGAATTTTTCAGCAAGCTTTCTCACTGCAAGTCCCTTCTCACTTTCTACAATCACATTTCTTCTTCTTTTGAGGTTTAAACATGTTCGTCCCTTGTTACTCGTGTTTACTCGACGACTGAAATGCTACGATATTTCTGTCTCACTAATTAGCTCATGTACTGCAAGTCTTTTCCTTCTCACGTTGACTACCTGAGCTCGACCTTATCGGTGGCAATCTGAGTTATGAATCGAATGATGCAAGCAGGGAAGAAAATCACCAGGTAACTCTTGAGTAAACAGTCACTGGCAGCAATCCTGGACAATTAGAATTCTCGGAATGTACACCAGTAGGTAGAACACCATAACAAAAGGTTTGGAAAGAGGAATGTATAGAAGAATTAACTTGACCGCTACTACAGCTTTGCCATGTAGCCTGCATTTCACTCTCTCTCTCTTCTTTGACTCGAAATAGGTGTAGTACAGATATTCAAGAGGGATTTCCGTATGTCTGCAGAATGGTTTTAAAAGAATGGTCCGGTGTAAAAAATGTCCTGCAGCGTCTGAAGTGTCCGCTTAAGTCAAGTGGATGGGACAGATGGCGATGTCCGCTGTCCGGACTTCAAGGTGTCATCTGAAATGAGGCTAATTTAACACTTGTCTTATGTAAAATAAAATCGGTTCCAAGGAAAAATGTCCGTATAGGCAGGTGTCCGCTGAATAAGGGTGTCCGTTAGGGCAGGTTCAACTGTACTAACATTTGCTGTCCTAAAAGGGAAAAACAAAAAAAATACTTTTGCACTAAACCACTCATATTAAAGCACCACTTTGCTGTGGGAACTAGAGCTCCCTAGGTTTTATCTAAAAACCAAATAAATTGTAAATAAAATTTTAAAACATACATACATTTTCATTTGAGACTGTTTCGAAACATGTACCTGTCATCATCATCTTGTACAGTTTCCAGCCCCAGGCTGGGTCTGTTTGCAACATAAGCCTCGCCACTTGGTTCTTTCTTCCCACCACCTCTCCGCTGTCACTCTGGTCCAGTCCTTGCCTCTCTTCTTGACACATTCCTCCACTCCTTTCGGCCATCTATCTCTTGGTCTTCCCCTTGGTCGTTTCTTCTGCATCTCATGTATCCTCTTGGGAATCTTCTTCTCATCCATTCTCTTTAAGTGTCCATACCACCTCAGTCTTGATGTCTCAATCCTACCTTGCAAGGGCTCCTCTTTCACCATTTCCCTGACCTTTTCATTCCTCACCCTGTCTCTTCTTGTTACTCCGATCCTACTTCGCAGGAACTTCATTTCACCTGCCTGTATTCTGCTTATGCCTCTTTTCTTCATAGTCCACGTTTCTGAAGCATAGGTCAGTATCGGGATATAGTAGCTTCTGTATGACACTTCCTTGCTTTTTTGTGGGTCATCTTTATTCCACACTAAGCTCCTAATGCTTCTCAGAAATGCTTCTGCCTGTCTGCCACGTTCCGTAATCTCTTTGTCATTTCTCCCATTTTCCTTCACTATACTTCCCAAGTACTTGAGACTTTCCACCTTCTTCAGCTGTCCACCTCCAAGTGTTATCCCACTCATTGGTCTGTCCTTTTTCCTGGTCGTTAACAGGATCTCACATTTACTGATGTTGAACTTCCATCCGTACTCTCCCACTGTTTCTTCCCAAGCCTTCAGTTGCTCCTGAATTTCCTCCTCCTTGTTTCCCCAGACCATGAGATCATCTGCAAACACCATTGCTTTCATCTTATCTTCTCCTATCTTTCCTGCTACCCGTGTCATTACCTCGTCCATAACCACAATAAAGAGAAGGGGTGACAGTGCACTACCCTGTTTCAGGCCACTCATTTGTCTGAACCAGTCTGTTCTTTCCCCTCCAACTTTCACACAACTCACACTTCCACAATACATCTCCTTACCTCTGCCTACAGTCTCTTTTTCCACTCCCATGTTTTCCATTGCTTTCCAAACCTTCTCCCTACACACACTATCATAGGCCTTTTCGATGTCCAGGAAGGCCATCAACAGATCCTCTCCAAATTCGTAGTGGTGTTCCTGGAGCTGTCTCACTGAAAATATGAGATCCACTGTTGATCTCCCAGGTCTGAATCCATACTGCTCCTCTCTCAATTTTCTCTCCACTTTGGCTCGTATTCTACTTTCTAATATCTTTTCATATATCTTGGCACAGTGAGGTATGAGTGTGACTCCCCTGTAATTTCTGCACTCCTTTCTTCTTCCTTTCTTAAATATTGGGACAATTAATCCTTTCTTCCAATCTTCTGGGGTCTTTTTCTCCTTCCATATCACCCTCATCACACGGTACAGCCACTGTTTCCCAACCTCCCCTGCTGCCTTCACCATTTCAACACTCACTTCATCCACACCTGGTGCCCTTCCTCCTTTCATCTTGTCTATAGTCATTTCCAGTTCTCTCCAAGTCAGGTCCTTTTCTATTCCTGTGTTGTCTTCTCCATCTTCCAATACATTGTCTTCCTCCCTGTGACCATTTGGATTCAGCAAATCCTCAAAGTACTCTTTCCACACTGTCTTGAGTGTCTCTTTGTTGTGTACCTCATTTCCGTTTTTGTCCATCATTACCACATCCTCTCGCAGACCTCTTCTCTTACTTTTGACCAACCCATAAAGTACTTTCTTATTTCCTCTGCTGTCTTCCTCCATCATCTCTGTCCACTTTACCATCCACTTCTTCCACTCCTCTGCGACAATCTTGTTTGCTTCTTTCTTCTTTATCTTATAATCTTCCCTTGCCAGATCAGTTCTTTCCTGGAACCACACTCTGAAAGCCTTGTTCTTCCTTCCCACAGCTTCTTTTACTCTCTCATTCCACCATGGTGTCTCTTTACACCACTTTCTGTTGCTTGTTCTTCCACATACTGCCAATGCAGCTTCCACCATTGTGTTTTTGAATTGCTTCCATTCCTCTTCCCCTGTTTTAGGATTGTCTGTTGGCATCCTTTCCCTTATTATCTTCTGGAATTCTTCCTTGACTTCCTTTTCCTTGAGTATCCATACTTTGATTCTCCTTTCCTGGTACTATGTCCTCTTGCTATCCTTAACAACTCCCAGGTTCATTACAAGTATTCAGTGGTCGCTATCTAAGGCCTCTGATGGTATTACCTTTATATCTCTGACACTTCTCTTCATTTCCCAGTCGTACAGCATGTAATCTACCAAAGATTTCTTTGTTAAATCACTGCTGTACCACGTTACCTTGTGGCTTTCTTTCTTCCGGATCCAGGAGTTGCCTACCACTAAACCGTTTCTCTTGCAAAAATCCAGCAACTTTCTTCATCCCTGCTACCCCATCCTTCTGCTCCCAATACATTTTCATATCCTTGCCTTTCACATGTACCTGTAATGTAATAAAAACAAAAGGTTTTGACTAGGCAGACTGTTAATTTAAAACCCTCATGTTAAATGAATAAGGACCATGGTGGTCGAGAGCGCTAACGCCCTACCTTGTGCCTCGCTGGCATCGGGAGAGCGTAGGTTCAAATCCCACCTCAGCCGTCCTGAAAATAGTTTTCATGGTTTCCCATTTTCACCACCAGGCAAATGCCGGGATGGTTCCTTTCGATAGGTCAATTTCCTTCCAATATCCCTTCCCTGACCCGTCCTGAAAAGAAAAGTTCATGGCCATTGGCTGCGTTAATAAAGAAATAATAAGGAAAGATTATGACTTGTAGACTTAGAAAAGATTTTTGATAGTGTTGATTGGAGTAAATTGTATGACATTTTGAAAAGCATTGGAATAAAGTACAGGGATAGGAGGGTGATCTACAATCCATACAGAAACCAGACGGCAGCTATGCAAGTTGAAGGGCATGATAGAGTCAGTAATGTCAACTCAAGCGAATGAATTATTGTTAACGGTCATCACTGTTGAAAGCTGGCTAAACCTTTTACTAAATTCTGCGACTAGCATTTCAAGGCTGTATTCAGAAAGATGTAAGGTAAGGCTGCAACTTATCACCCATACTTTTCAATGAAGGAATTGAGAGAAAATTTTTAAGTAGGAGTAAAGATTCGAGGAGAAAATTTCAACTTTGAGATTTGCTGATGACATTGTCATATTAGCCAAATCACCAGAGGATTTGAATGAGATTTTAAATGGAATGCACTCCGATGAAAATCAACAAATGTGATATATGATACAAGAATAGCAACCAATGGCCATAAGCTGGGCTTGTTTGATTGAACGCCCGAGAGCTCCCAACAAGTTCAATTTCAAGTAGTTCCAACTTTCGCTACCAGATGCTACTGTCACTAACACTAGCGGCGAAGGTTGGAACTTGATAGACCGTTTCCTAACCAGCCAAATATAGCCTACAAATTTTGACTAATTGCAGTGATAGGTTCTTTCAAATGGCATGGGCCCGCCGGCTTTACTTCCCCTCCGAAGAAAGGCATAGTTCTAAAAGAACAATTTGTGTGTTCCTGGATTTAAGAAAGGCTTTTGACACCGTAGACCACAATATACTCATTAGAAAACTTGAAAAGGAAGGTATTCGTGGTACTCCTCGAGAACTAATAAAAAGCTTCCTTTTTAACAGAATACAAAAGGTGCGAATCAAAGATACTCTAAGTAGAAGTGCTGAAGTAAAAGTTGGAATACACCAAGGAACAGTTTTCGGTCCTATTCTTTTTCTGTTATATATTAACGATTTGGGTGAGCTGAACTGTAATGTTATGATTACCTCATATGCGATGACACTGCCGTCACAGTCACAGGAACAACTTGGGAGGACACTTTTAATAGAACTCAAGAAACCCTTGCTACAGACCAAAAATCACCTCCTTACCAAAACACAATACCTATGCTTCTCACACAACAAAACATTACAACCCACAGACAATTTAACACTCAAGATCCACACACCAATTTGTAACAATGGTGAAAGATGTAACTGCTATCCCCTACAGAAGTCAATGAATGCTACATATTTAGGGATTATTATACATACCGTAGTCATTTAAAATGGAACATGCATGCATCAAAATTGGCCAATAAACTTCAAAAGTTAATTTACATATTTTACTGAATCACAAATATCCTTTCAGCAAAAGTCTTGAGAACTGTCTATTTTGCCTTAGTCCAGTCATAACTACAATATTGAATAAATGGTTGGGATGGAATACTTGATTCACATTTGGCTCAGAATCTCATTCTAAAAGTTATGTACAAAAAGCCATCAACTTTTCCAACATGTGAACTGTATCAACAAAGCATGGTGCTTAACATACGACAGTTATTTGTTCAGTCATCAATCACTATACTTAAAAATATGAAGAAGCTCTTCTCAAATGGACAGGAACTTAAAATGTGCACTAGACTTCAAGACAGAACTGGAATAAATAACCCTCATCAAAACACACTACCTGTCCATAGGAATTGAAGTTGTCTTAGCACTAGGATATACAATATAATGTCAGTAAATGTGACAAATAACACCCTTAATATACTGAAGAAAAGGCTTTTTACATGGCTCCTTAATAACTTTGATAAAGTAAATGAACTTATAAATTTTTACCAACATATTTAAACCAACTCAGTCACAAATAAGTAATGTATCATCTTCTTTTATTTTTAGTGTCCTCATAATAAACTTTTCTAACTATTATCAGTCAAATACTATGTTGCAAATAAATTAAGAAACTGTATTCATGAAGCCTACGCTCAAGTTTATCTTATGTGGGATTCACGCTGTATTTTGATGCATCTGTATATGTACATGTTTTCTGTCAGTGAATAAAAAAGTTTTCTCGTAAAAAAAAAAAAAGTTCTTAATGCCCTTAAATAATCGGACGACTGTAGGCCGGGTTTGAACCCGCCATCTTGGGCATAGCAGTTCAGCATGCTACCGACTGTGCCACCAAAGCCATCAAATGTAAAACGAAAGGAATGGAATGCAGCCGTAAGAAATCAGAAACACCTATTGACATCAAATAAAGGCAGATGGAAAAGCTAAAGGAAGTAGGGAGCAAAATAATCAGCGATGGACGAAGCAATGAGTGTATAGAAAGTAGGCTGGCACAGGTAAGGGAAGAATTTCTGCAGAAAAGCAATGTGTTGTCATCAAATATAGATTTAGAGATTTGAAATACATTTTTAAAGCCTTTTTCTGGAGTGTGGTGCTGTGTGGACTGTTGATGCAGGAGAACAGAAGCATTTCAAATGCGGTAGTGCAGGAAAATGATTAAACTCAAATGAGTAGATGGAGTAAGAAGAAGAGCGCTAATGAAGATAAGAGATCGGTTGATAGGGCACATACAGTACAGTACTAAGACAACCAGGATTGGCAATTTTTTTTATGGAAGGAAGGGTTGAGGACAAGAATTGTAGAGGTAGACCAAGGTTACAATACAAGTCATAGTATTGCATCACATGTGGTATGGTAGCTATGTGGAGATGAAACGATTAGCTGCATCAAACCAGTCTAAGGACTGAAGACTCAAACAGTAACATGGAAATACTCACAGTATTAGCCTTTCAAGATGGGAGTGCTGCTGCGCCAGCATTTGTTGGTCATAGCAGCAGGAGCCTTGCGGGATGAGGAGAGTGAAAGAGGGATGATGGAGTACAGTCCCCACATAAGTCAAGTAGCATTACATGTGCTGCTTGTGTTACTCAGAACTTATAATGTGATTTGTGAACAAAAAGCAAAGCCAACTCCGTACAGGCCATGGAGGCCCTGGGAGCAGTGGAAGGTAGAGGCCTCCACTCTTTGGGACATCGGCACTAGATGGGATGGAGTTGTCAGCTCCATGCCCGGCCGTCTTTGCTCCCAGGAATTACCCTGGTACTCATTTCTGGTGTAGGCTCGCTTTGACAGCCAACAATAGACTTATTTAAATATTCATACAGTTACGCCCCAATTACCAGCTTTTGAGGACCCCTACAGTAGTACAACACTAAAATACTTCCGACATGATTGGTTCTAGGGCCTTAAAAAGTGGTTTTCAGTCCCCTTAGTCTGTTATTTATACAAATTAACACCGTTTCACCAAACTGGACGAAAGTGTACATCCTGAGTTTTGTTTCTTGATTTATGAGGCTCAAAATGACCCTAGGTTGGTCCTTCTATGACAATTCAATATTTAGGGAATGGAGAGGGCTGTCCAAATTTCAAGTAGATACGGGTCCAAAAGTTAAGTACATAAAATTTTATTTAGGTCATTGAAACTATGTGGACTTTTTCCAGAGGGGCTAAATCTAGGAAATGGAGGGAGATGTCCAAATTTCATGTTGACAGTGTTACCGGCAGAGTTCCAAAAGGTAAGTATGTAAAATTTGGTTCAGTTCGGTGAAACAGTTTAGACTTGTGCCAAAGAGCCTAAGCACAATGTGTACAGGTAGATATACAGTTTACAATACACACACTCAAGTATATGGGGTTGAAATGACCATGATCTTCAAGCCCCTAATTGAAAGAACCACAATGTAGGATTTTTGCAGCCATGGGAGAACGCGAACTTCAGTATGAACGGATTGCTGCCATGGAAAATCCATCAGAAAATGAAAGGCTGGAGGACAAGAACTGTACAGATCGGTCAAGGTTTGATATATGTTTAACAGCCTTTGATGTGGAACGTGGAGATAATACAAAACAAAAGTTTGGTGCTTTTCAGTCGGGCAACACGATTGTACCCAAAAAGAGCTGGGTTATGCCCTAATCCTGAAATAAATTTCATGAGATTAATAAATACACTAGGATGACCAGTTTCGATCGTCAAGCGATCATCATCAGATCCAGTTGCATTAGCATACACTGACAGTTGCATTATCAATACTGCAACTAAATAATTGTTCATATTGTAAATATTTTTCACCTGTATTCTCAAACATAGAAGTTATAGCCTAAGTGTAATGGCTCTGATGATGATCGCTTGACGATCGAAACTGGTCATCCTCGTGTATTTATTAATCTCATGAAATTTATTTCAGGGTTAGGGCATAACCCAGCTCTTTTTGGGTACATGTGTTCACCAACTGAAAAGCACCAAACTTTTGTTTACTTAGGCAACACTGAAAAATGGCTTCAAACCCCACAATGGAGATAATACTATAACATGCTTGTGGTGGAAAAATATTCTCCACAATCAAAAACTCCTTAATAATTTTGCCTATGTCCACCTGCTCCAATAAAATATTTTCCACTCTTTGATTCCCAAAAATTAACAATAAACAAGAAGTTCCGTGACGAACTAAAGAGCCTACTTTTCTTAAAATTAAGTTTCATGCCAATGCATAATCTACAGTATATGAACCGATCTAGAATAATGACGAAAATAAGTTGGTAATATCGAAATGTCTAATTAGTTCGAAATACACCTGGTATAATGTAGACTAATAGAGAACTACAGTTGGCAGCCCTGGTGACTGAATATATTCTTAGTTCCATCTCTTAAGGTACAGAATACAAAATTTGGTTGAAGTCCAATGGACGTGAATTGCAGTTAGACATTGAATCTATCAGCTCGCGTAAAAGCATGTTGGCAGCAATGTCATGCGTGTGCCGGTCAGAAATAATCTGAAATATTATTATATCTTGTTGTGCCAATTTTGGATGAAATCCATTTGTTAGTAAAGAAATTACATGTATTTTAAAATTGGGCCTATCAGCAGGCATAGAATCATGTTGGCAGCACTGACTTATAGTAATTACTCCAAATTAATCTAGAATGTCAGGTGATATGCGTGTGCAAAGTATAGAGCTGTTGGCTTGCATACTTTCTGATATATTGATATTAGGGTAAAAAATATAGACAGCATTTATTAACAGTTGGCAGCCCTGATTGCTCTTAACAATACTTATAGTCATATCTGTTAAGTTATACATAGCACATACGAAATTTGGTTGAAATCCAACTGATAGTATAGAAGTTACATGTATTTAAAAATTGGTACTATCAGCAAACTTATAATCATGTTGGTAGAACTGACGTATATAAGTTACTCCAAATTAATCTAAAATGTCAGGTACTATACGTGTGCATAGTTTAAAAGCTGTCGGCTTGCATACTTTCTGATATATTGGTATTTGGATTTAAAAAAAATAGAGGGAGCAATTATTAACAGTTGGCAGCCCTGTTGGCTCTTAAGAATACGCTCAGTCATATTTGTTTATGTGAACATATTACACACAAAATTTGGTTGAAATCCAATTGATAGTGTAGAAGTTATATGCATTTAAAAATTGGACCTATCAGAAGGCTTAAAATTATTTTGGCAACACTGTCATGTATGGCATCCTGGAAATTAAACTGAAATAGTATTATCTACATGTGTGCGAATTTTGGAATTGATCCCATGCATACCTTCCAAGATATACAACATGGAGCTCAAATTTCTAGTGCGTTTTTTCAGCAGTTGGTAGCACTGACATCATTTTCAAATATCGACGTGAGATATTTCGGTATGCATCTTTACTCATACTAAATTTGGTTTCGATTGCTGCAGCCGTTTAGGAGTTGATAGGGGGGGGGGGACACACAGAAAGACAGACAGACACACATTTTTCCGGATCGATCTCATAAGTCTACTTTTTCCTCATTTTTGCAAAATGTGAAAAGTAGGCTAAAAATTCCATCCCGGAGGTAAACTAGATCACCGGGTGGGGACTACTCGACAGGGTAGTGACAAAGAGGGAATCTAACATTCTATGGATGGGAATGTGGAAAGTTCTAAGCCTGATGGACAATGGAAGGTTTCAAAGGGAAATAGAGAGATTGAGGTTGGAATAGGGAAATGCGCTGGCAAGAAGAACAGGACTTTTGGTCAGGAGACTATAGGATCATTAGCACTAAATCAAACAATGGTTATGCAGGGGTAGGTCTCATACTGACTAGGAAACTTGGTCAGTGGGTGGAATAATATGAGCAATGCAGTGAATTGCTTATTGTAGCTAAAATCGATACATCTACTTGCCCCACAGTAGTGCAAGTCTATATGCCTATCAGTGAAGCAGATGATGAAAAAGTTGAAAAGTTTTATGAAAAATCAGATGGAATTGTGAGGTATGTCAAGGTTGATGAAAATGTAATAATAATAGGAGATTGTAAGCCTCCATGGCTTAGGCGGCAGCACGCCAGCCTCTCATCGCTGGGTCCGTGGTTCAAATCCCGGTTACTCTATATGAGATTTGTGCTGGACAAAGCGGAGGCAGACAGGTTTTTCTCCGGGTACTCCGGTTTTCCCTGTCACAAATTTCATTCCAGCAACACACTCCACTATCATTTAATTCATCTGACATTCATTTAATCATTGCCCCGGGGGAGTGCGACAGGCTTCGGCAGCCGGCACAGTTCATATTCTCACCGCTAGATGGGGGCTTCATTCATTCCATTCCCTGACCTGGTCGACTGGAAGCAGGCTGTGGATTTTCATTTTCAATGGGAGATTGTAATGCTATGGTAAAATAAAAATAAAATAAAATAGTTGAGAAGGGAAGATAGAAAGAGAATTCGGATTGGGTGAAAAGAATGATTGAGGGAGCAGGCTGATAGAATTCTGCAGTGAGCACAAGTTAGTTATAGCTATCACATTATTCAACAACCACAACTGGAGAATATACACATGGATGAGGGGAAATTAGGAGATAGAAGACATTTCCAAATCGACTTTATGAAAAGTAAAAAACCATAAAGGTGGGCAGTAGACAAACAAAAAGAGGACGTGAACAAAAGACTCAGAGGGATTATTCAGGAAGGACTAATATGAAGAACCCTGAACAAACATCTAATGTAGAGGAATGGACACATCAAATCAAAATAACTTCATTTGCAATGAGGTGTCAACCTCGGTGGCAAATGAGGTACATAATTTACAAACACTAGCCTACTCAATATTAAAAGAATACAGTAACTTAATGTACTATTCACACATTGATTGAACTCCCCTCATACAACTGCTGTAGGAATTTCATAGCACGTTTAATGTTTCTAGGAATACAGCACTAAGTTATACCACTTCTTTCTTTTACCTGATTTTGTCTACTCTGCTCTTGAATATCTGGACTGATTTTGGAAAGGGATCAAACACCGCCCTTGGTAAACTGTTCCATTCCTTCACATCCTTCCCAATGAATGAAAATTTACCCCAATCGCTTCTTCTAAAGTGCCATCCAATTTTGAATTTGTGGTCTGCCCTGCCAATATAATTTCTTTCCAATTGTAGCCTCTCACGGATTTCCCCCCATGCTTCCTCTCCTGTATACGCTCTATATAGGCTAACCCTACAAGTCTGTTTCTCTCCCATCTCTTACTTAATGTTTCCCACCCAAGCTTCTTAAACATATCTGATATGCTGCTTCTTCTCCTAAAATCCCCTATCACAAATCTTGCTGCTCTCCTTTGCACACACTCAATTTCTTTTATTAGGTATTCCTGGTGCAGATCCCATACACTGCTTGCATATTCCAATATTGGACAAACCAAACTTAGGTAACTTTTCTCTTCTATTTCTTTGTTGGATCCTTTAAGAAGTCTCATAATGACATGCAACGATCTGTATGCTTTCCCTACAATGTCTCCAACATGACCCTTCCAGTGCAATTTACATTCAAATCTCACACTTAAGTATTTGCACTTGTCATCTTTTGGTACGATTACCCCATCCAATGTATATTGAAATTCAGTTTTTAATCTCTTGTTTGTGAATATTGTGACAGTTGATTTACCTCTGTTAACCTTCATGTGGTTCTCTTCAACCCAATGTTGGATACTATTGAGGTCCCTTTGTAATATTTTACAATCCTCTATGTTATTTATTTCCCTATAGACGATAATGTCATTTGCATACAATCTTATTTTTGATGCTATATTGTTCCCTAAATCACTTGCGTATATTAAGAAAAGCAATGGACCAATTTTACTACCCTGTGGAATTCCCTTCTTAACTTTCTCTTCCTGTGATATGTAATTCCCTACTCTGACTCTCTGAACCCTTGAATTTAGGAATGTTCCTATCCAACGTACAACCCTTGAGTCCAATCCCATTCTCTCCCGTTTCTTTAATAATACTCCATGTTCCACTCTGTCAAAAGCTTCGGAAAGGTCTATAGCTATGCAGTCCAACTGTCCCCCTAGATCCAACCGATCTAATATGTCCTGCTGAAATCCCACCAGTTGTGTCTCACAAGAAAATTTCTTTCTAAATCCATACTGGCTCCTCAGGAACCAATATATATATTTTACTATTAAACTCTCCAAGATTTTACAAACTACACTGGTTAGACTTACTGGTCTGTAGTTCTCAGGTTTACTTCTATCTCCCTTTCCTTTATAAATTGGTATTATTATAGATTCCTTCCATTCCTTTGGTATTCTACTATTGTTCATGATGTAGTCGTAAATAAACTTGAAATAAGGCACTATGTACCACCCCATTGCCTTTATTAATTCCCCAGTAATTTGATCACACCCTGCTGCTTTTCCTTCCTGAAGCAGTTTGATTTCTCTAAAAATATCCTCATTTGTAAAGGTGAAAATACTTGTGTCTTTATGTGTTTCACCCTCTCCAGCCTCATTAACGGTTTCCAACTCCTGACAATCTTCCACTGAATCTATGAATTCCCTACTAAATAGGTTTGCTTTCTCATTATCTGCAAATAAATGCTCACCCCCTTCTCCCTCCATTGTGGGAATGTGGATTCCGTTTCCCTTTTGATTTTTAATATATGAATACAGCTTTTTCCATTTCCCTATGTGGTCTTTACCCTCATGAAGTATGCCATTCATGTAATTTTCCTTTGCTTCCTTTTTCAACCTATTGAACTCCTTTATTAGCTGCTTTCTGGTTTCTCTGTTTCCCCTGCCCTCTTTGATTTGTCTGTTTACCATTCAACATTTCCTTTTTAATTTTCGTACTGTATGTCCTTTGTATAGTAAACAGGGTCT
The DNA here is from genome assembly GCA_946902985.2 of Meconema thalassinum. NCBI lineage: Eukaryota > Metazoa > Arthropoda > Insecta > Orthoptera > Tettigoniidae > Meconema > Meconema thalassinum. The sequence goes on along the minus strand of OX336390.1, from coordinate 271,938,039 downwards.
GAGGTTGTTTTTCCCTTCTTAACAGGTACAAATCTCTTCTCACCCTCCCAAATGATTTCCTTAAAATTTGCCCAGAGTGTATCCACATTACTCCCTTCACTTATCCAAGAATTAAATTTTGATTTCAGGTAAGCTCCAAATTCATTGAATTTAGTTTTTCTGTATAATTTCTTGTCCTGTGTGACCCTCCTATTAAGCCTTTTTGGTACCAGACCAACGTCCATTATTGCAGCTTTATGGTCACCTATTCCTTCAATTACGTGGTTTTTTTTCAACAAGTTCCCCTGGTTTTATCAGGAATACATCCAGCAAGTTGCTGAGCCTAGTTGGCGCTTGCACTACTTGTGTAAATCCTCCCTCCCAAAGTAATTTATTTGCAAGTTTCTGTTCATGGGCTTCTGTTGCAGCTCCATTCCAATCAACTTCTGGCAAGTTTAAATCCCCCCCAATTATTACCATGTCATTATTGTTTTTATGAGTGTAATCCATATATTCCTATAATTCCCACTTTGAAGAAAGAAATAATGAAATCCACCATAGAAAGCATTGAAAGAAAGGAAAGAATAGGTAGAGAACCTTGAATCACTCAGGATATACAGTACGGTACCAGAATTAATGGATGAAATATGGAAGCACAAGAATGCAAGAGATGGAAGTGGGAAAGCAGAATACGGATGTCTGAAAAATGAAGTAAACTAGAGGTGCAAGGAAGTGAAAGAATAGTGGTTGAATGCTGCAACAGACTCATGCGGGTAAGATACATTTACACGTGGAATCAGCATCTTTCATATTACTCACAAAATAGGCATATCCTATTATTTATGTTATTTATATTTTACAAAACGACTGTGAAAACACTATTATTCTGGTTCGTCCAACAGAATTTGAATTGTAGAATGGATCTCAGGAGAGCTTGTGCTCAAGAGCGCTTGCTGGCTCATATGACGAGAACACCACGTTGAGAAAGCCTGCTCTAACAGATACAGAAGAAAAGGTTGAGAGATGGAAAGCTTACATAGAGCGTTCGTATAGGTGTAAGGACATTGAGAATCATGTTGTGGAGAGGGAAGAGGAAATTGATGAGGATCAGAAAGGAGATTTAATATTGAGATCAGAATTTGATAGAGGAGACATAGTAGGAAGAAAGCACCAGGCATAAAATGATTTACCAACTGAGTTGTGGCGTTGCATCGGGGGATGAAGGTTATTTCACTTAGTATTCAGGATTTATGAAACATGTGAGGTGCCCTCTGTTTTTAAGAAGAATTTTAGCAACCGTATATACTTCTTTTATTTGTAACATAAAATAATTGGTTTAGAGGAAAACCCCCCTGTCTGCCCACTATATGGCATCCTGCTCTCAATGATTCAAGATTTTTGAAGAAGCCAAAGTGGACCAGAGGTAGGGCATAGTAGGCTCCTTTTCTATGCAGTAGCATTTTCCAACAGTACCATGACTTAATAACCGTTGCACTGTTGTACAGTTTGTTTCTTACCATACGCAATGTTTGATTGAAAACAACAAATCTGCCATTATGAAATATATGTGATGTACATTTCATTAGTTTTGTCTACCTGCTTTTCCTATTCCTTAATTCTGCCATACCCCAGTGGTGCTAAAAGGTTATTGGTGTATGTAACATGTATTCAATATTGACTTTTTTCCATAGCACGTACAGGGTTAGAACGAATGATTTAAGCGATTTCATGCACATGTATTATCGAAAGTGGTATATGGCTTACAGCATTGACGCATATACCAATTAAAAGTGAAACTTGTCAAGTTTCTTGAGTCTGCTTGCTACAAATTCTCGATGTGCCCTCCTCACGTCACATGGAAATTATCGATACGGTAGTTCAACTCCGACTACACACGCTGGAGCATGTCCTGGTCAATTTTAACTACAGCCACATGGATCTGTTTCCTCAGTTCAACATGAATAACTGGCATGGGTGATACATAAACTTCATCTTTGATAAACCCCCATAAGAAGAAATCACATGGGATCAGATCAGGCGACCGGGAAGGCCAGTTTATAAGACACTAATCTGCATCTGTCACAAGATGACAATAATCAACGCTATCAGTTTTGCCTGAAATTGACCAGGGCATGCTCCAGTGTGTGTAGTCGGAGTTGGACTACCGTATCAATACTTGCCGTCTGGAACAAGGAGGGCACATTGAGAATTTGTAGCGAGCAGACTCAAAAAACTTGATGAGTTTCTCTTTAAAATGGTAGAGGCCTATGTGGCAATGCTGTAAGCTATATACTTTCAATAATGAATGTGCTTGACATTCCTTAAATATTTTGTGCTAACCCTGTATAATTTAATACAGATCAATTATGAATGTGATTACTCCTGGAGAATAGCACATACAACTTGTATTAGATATACAGACTCTTTTCTCATGTCATCTTAATGTTCACTCACTGTTCGAGTCATGAAGCACCTGCTTGGTTGACAGGTACAGTCATGCGAGTAGGATATGACTCAGCAACCTCAAACATCGTTTTACTCTCCGTGGTGACATGAGCTCCTGTTACACTTAGCTGTGCTGTTGCAAAATAATTACAAACCAACCTTTTTTAAATTTTTATTTTCTGAGCTTCTAAATTAAAGGGAGTGGGTTCGATCCCCATCCAGGTAGTGGATTTTAGAAACTTAACTACCACTTTCGGAAACGCAAATAGCCCTGGAGTTCACTCAGCCTACGCCAGAAATGAGTACCAGGGTAATTCCTGGGAGCAAAGACGGCCGGGCATGGAGCTGACAACCCCATCCCATCTAGTGCCGATGTCCCAAAGAGTGGAGGCCTCTACCTTCCACTGCTCCCAGGGCCTCCATGGCCTGTACGGAGTTGGCTTTGCTTTTTGTTCACAAATCACATTATAAGTTCTGAGTAACACAAGCAGCACATGTAATGCTACTTGACTTATGTGGGGACTGTACTCCATCATCCCTCTTTCACTCTCCTCATCCCGCAAGGCTCCTGCTGCTATAACCAACAAATGCTGGCGCAGCAGCACTCCCATCTTGAAAGGCTAATACTGTGAGTATTTCCATGTTACTGTTTGAGTCTTCAGTCCTTAGACTGGTTTGATGCAGCTAATCGTTTCATCTCCACATAGCTACCATACCACATGTGATGCAATACTATGACTTGTATTGTAACCTTGGTCTACCTCTACAATTCTTGTCCTCTACCCTTCCTTCCATGAAAAAATTGCCAATCCTGGTTGTCTTAGTACTGTACAGTATGTGCCCTATCAACCGATCTCTTATCTTCATTAGAGCTCTTCCGCTCATCTTCTTACTCCATCTACTCATTTGAGTTTAATCATTTTCCTGCACTACCGCATTTGAAATGCTTCTGTTCTCCTGCATCAACAGTCCACACAGCACCACACTCCAGAAAAAGGCTTTAAAAATGTATTTCAAATCTCTAAATCTATATTTGATGACAACACATTGCTTTTCTGCAGAAATTCTTCCCTTACCTGTGCCAGCCTACTTTCTATACACTCGTTGCTTCGTCCATCGCTGATTATTTTGCTCCCTACTTCCTTTAGCTTTTCCATCTGCCTTTATTTGATGTCTGTTGGCAACTCTGGCACTGTACATACTCTAATGACAGTTGGTCCCCCTGCTGGAGGGTTGTTGACCCATTAAGAGGAAGGGTCGTTCTCTTACCTGCGTCAAGCAGGACTCACTTGCAAGTAGGTAGCAGTGGCTACCGGACATGGTGTCATAGCACGCATGTAATATCTACTGTACTTGTTCAGTGTTTAATCATGTACATACAGTGTAAAATATATTTCTTTATACAGTCCACCACATCGTATTCTATGTATTCGACATAAGTTTTGGTCCTCCGGGCACGATTAGATGGCAAGGAAAACAGTGAAAATTGAACTCTGTGATCCCAAGACAGCATGGCGTCGCACGAATGGCGTGGGTTGTTGGCGGCATGGCGACTACTGGACAACAGAATTCATCATCCTGGTAAGTCACCGATCATCCTTAATTATTCCTTGTGACTCATATGCATTCCTTTGTTTCTCCATTCAAAACTGTTCGTTTGTACTTGCAATGTATTGGTATTGCTAGTGATCACACATGATTTCGCCCGTGAAACTGTACGTTATTTGTACGCAGTTTTCCCGCAACTCTTTGAAACAAAACCAGGAGTTCATCTTTGTATTATGTAAATATGTTAGGAATTTGTCTTTTCGTTTTGTCATTCTTTTACGTATAGGCATTTGGTCTATTGTGATTTTATATCATTCAGCAGTTTATTGGGAATTGCTAGTGAAAAATGGAACAAAAGATAAAATCACTGTGTAGCAAAAGGGGTAGGTTAAAGGCTAGCTTATCTCGCATACAAGGCTTCGTAGAGAAATTAGATTCTCAATCTAAGGACGTAGATCAGTTGGAAGATCGACGGGCTCACTTATCAAAAATCTGGGAAGAATATGAAACAGTTCAATCACAAATAGAGGATTTGAAAGAGGATGAATCATTTCAAGCAGAACAAGAATCTTATCGCTCCGACTTTGAGGAGCAATACTTCAAAACATCTGGTCTTATAAGATCCATAAACAGTGCAATTTCCAAGTCAGCAACTTCGCTAAGTGATTCTATTGGTGAATCATCTTCCAGTTCGCAAACACGTTCAGTTAAACTGCCTCAAATAAGTTTACCTACATTCGCAGGTGATTATTTAGAATGGCCCAATTTTGCCGATACTTTTAAGAATCTCATTCATGAAGATGCAAATTTGTCAAAAATACAGAAATTTCATTACCTAAAATCAGTGGTATCAGGCAGGGCGGCAGACGTGTTACAGTCTCTAGAAATATCTGCAGCGAATTACGACATAGCGTGGAACCTGTTAAATGAAAGGTTTAATAACCGGCGAGCAATTGTTTCCTCCCACATTAATTCGGTCCTTCAGATTAACAAAATAGAAGTAGAATCTTCCAAGGCATTAAGAGACTTGTATGACGGCTTCAGAAGGCACATACAGTCGCTATCAGCGCTTGGTCTGTCTTGTGAAGAACAATTAGATGCCATTTTGATACATTTAATAACAAACAGATTTGACGCTGAAACATTAAAAAAATGGGAGACCTCGTTACCAACCTTTGATCTTCCATCGTATCAGACACTGGACAAATTTCTACTCGAAACATGTAATGCATTGGAATCGATCGAAACTAAGAATTGTGATCGCACAAAACAGCTGAAGCAGGTAGGCGTTTCATCTAAACCGAATGCATCTGGTTTCAAACCGAGGCCATTCACGAACCCAGGAAAAAATTGTTTCCTTTCACAGAAAAATCAGAAATGCCCGCTTTGCACGGAAGAACATCCCATATTTAGATGCAGAACATTCACTTCTATGGGTGTTTATGACAGATGGCGGGAGATCAAGAAGCATAAGCTCTGTGTTAATTGCCTGTCTGGAAATCACTTCGCTAACGAGTGCACTCGTTCATGTTGTAAGCTGTGCAAGGATAAACACAACACTTTGCTTCACAGGGACCAAGGGTCACCGAACCACAATAATAGTCAAACTTCAAACAAGAGTATTGTGTCCAATAATACTTTATTGTCTCCCCTTAATGAGCAACATAGTAGTAATGCTGTTTCATTGCACAATCACAACAATGATGTTTCCTCTCATGTATTGTTGTCGACAGCAGTAGTGAATGTCAACAATTCAGAGGGAAAAACCCGTCATGCTCGGGTTGTGTTAGACAGCGGCTCGCAACTCAACTTCATAACCAGGGAATTAGCTCATCAATTACGATTGTTAAAGACAATGACTAATATTCCGATACATGGGTTGCATAACACTACCATCAAGGTGGGGTCGGTGGTAAGAACAAAGATTTCTTCGCGGTTCGGTTCCTTTGAACGAATCATGACATTTCACGTAATACCTTCAATTACTGGTCAGTGCTTACCCACTAAAAATATCAACATCACAGATTGGAGTATTCCAGAGTTTATATTAGAAAACCTTGCGGATCCTCAATTTAATGTGTCATCATCCATAGACATTCTCATTGGAGCAGAATTCTTTTACGATCTTATCGGCGCAGAACAATTTCAGCTCGACAGTTTCTCAAACAAACTACCGTTGTTTCGCAACACGGCTCTTGGCTGGGTAGCAGCAGGTAGTGTTGGTTTGTCTGAAAAGCACGCAGATAACAGTTCTTCCTGCCTCTTTGTGTCAGGTAAGATATTCAATGAGCCGGGGAAAGCACTGCTTGGCCAAGGACATTCTGAGCAAGAGATTAGTGAGAGGCTATTTACTGACGGTCACAGAAGGAATTCACAGGGTAGGTTCATAGTCCCACTACTCCTTAAAGAGGACCCGAGTCAGCTAGGTAGCAATGTTAATGAGGCAATTAGACGGTTTCACAGCCTAGAGAAGCGTTTTGAAAGGCAGCCCCAAGTCAAGTCGGAGTACGTACAGTTTATGAGAGAGTACACTGACCTGGATCATATGGAGGAAATTCCCAGTAATGAGATAAACAAACCATTACAGTACTACCTTCCGCATCATTGTGTATTTAAGGGTAATTCATTGACAACGCGCACTCGCGTGGTATTTGATGGCAGCTCAAAGGGCGATTCTGTATTATCCCTCAATGATTTGTTATTAGTAGGACCGATCGTTCAAGATGATTTATTTTCAATACTGGCTAGATTTCGCATGCATCGCTATGTATTGACCGCTGACATAGAAAAAATGTATCGGCAGGTCCTCATAGAACCTGCACATACTGACTTTCAGCGTATCGTGTGGAGGGAGTCCCCTAAGGACGAGCTTAAACATTATCGTCTCAAAACAGTCACATATGGCACGTCATGTGCACCCTTCCTGGCCACAAGATGCCTCTCTCAATTGGCGAATGACACTAAGGAGGAATTTCCTGAAGCTTCGAATGTAATACGGCGGGATTTTTATGTTGACGATTTAATGACAGGTTGTGAATCAACTGACGGCTTAAGAACCACTCACAAGTGTGTTTCAGATATTTTATCCAGTGCGGGTTTTACCTTAAGAAAATGGTGTTCGAATGAGCCCAATGTACTATCGAGCATTTCTAACCACGAAACAGATCCCAAGTACATGATTAAGGTAGATGAGGGTGAAGACTTGAAGTTGTTGGGGCTATCTTGGAAACCCATCACAGACACTTTTCAGTTTGAGTTGAGAAGTGATTTCAGTTCGACACAGATAAACAAAAGAATAATTCTATCAGACCTGGCTAAAATATTTGACCCCTTAGGGCTTTTGGCCCCAGTATTGATTAAGGGTAAGATTTTCGTCCAGCAACTGTGGCAAATGAACTTAAATTGGGACGACGTTCTCACCATAGAACTTCAAATTAAATGGATTCGTTATATGCAGGATATTGCTAAATTGAAGGAGTTCAAAGTGCCTCGTCATGTTAGGGCAGTACAATTTGTGGAGTATGAAATTCATGGATTTTGTGACGCGTCTCAGATTGCTTACGGCGCTTGTGTTTATGTAAGATCTCAGACAGGAGATGGTAAAATAACAGTTCACTTATTGTGTTCCAAGTCTCGCGTTGCGTCATTAGGCTCAGTAACTTTACCAAGATTAGAACTATGCAGTGCTGTATTACTTGCTCAGTTGGTCGAAAGAGTCATGAGATCCATAAACGTAACTAAAGACAAGTGTTTTTGTTGGACTGACTCCACAATAGCATTAGCATGGATTTCGGGCCATCCACACCAGTGGAAAACATACGTCGCTAATCGAGTGTCGCAGATTCAACAGTTGACAAATATTGATTGTTGGCAGCACGTCTCTACTCATCATAACCCAGCAGATATGATCTCGAGAGGAGTTACCGCGGAGAAGCTGTTAAATTCATCATTTTGGTTATCGGGACCATCTTGGCTTTCAGATAATAAAGACGAATGGCCTTCACAGCAGAGGCATAGCTCTCAAGAATTACCTGAAGTTAGGAAAACTAAAATCGTTCTAGTGTCATCTACAGAATCCCTTGGATCGAATCTGATTAACAGATACTCTTCCTGGAGCAAGCTGATTAGAATAACAGCTCTCGTGCTCAGATTTATCAAAAATCTTAAAACTAAAACAGACAGACAAACAGGTGCTCTTAATCCGGTAGAACTAGAGCAGGCTAAGTATTTATGGTGTAAAATTGCGCAAGGTTCTGAATTTTCACAAGACATAAAGGCTCTCAAACAAAATTTGCCACTACCCAAGGGAAGCAAATTACATGGATTAGCACCGTATTTGGATGAGCAGGGTCTGTTACGGGTAGGAGGCCGTCTGCAAAATACTAAACTATCGGTCAACAGAAGACATCCTATTTTATTACCTGGCAATCATCGCATTACAATAATGTTATTTGATCATTTTCATTTTGTTTTTCTTCATGCTGGAGCTCAGACTTTATTGACAATGATGCGACAGCAATACTGGCCTCTATGTGGGAGGAACGGTGCTCGAAAAGCAGTGTATCGATGTAAGACGTGTTTTCAATTCTCGTCTCGGCCGTATCAACCGATAATGGGATCGCTACCTGAAAGGAGAGTAGTTCCCAGTCGACCATTTGCATCTTCAGGAATAGATTTCTGTGGCCCAGTATATTTACGGCCTTCCTCCAGGAAGGCATATATAGCTATGTTTGTTTGTTTGTTTTGCCACAGAGGCTGTACATATTGAACTTGTAAGCGATCTGTCTACAGCTGCTTTTTTAGCATCACTGAAAAGATTCATGGCTAGACGAGGAACTTGCACCCACATATTCACTGACAACGCAACTAATTTCGTAGGTGCATCACGTGAGCTAAATAAATTCTTTAATGATATGAATACCAAGCAGTCACTCATAAGCTTTGCTACTGAAAAGGGGATTCAGTGGCATTTTAGTCCTCCTGGTTCACCTCACTTCGGAGGGTTGTGGGAGGCTGCAGTTAAATCAGCTAAGTATCACCTTAAGAGAATAGTAGGAAATGCTGCATTGTCGTTTGAAGAAATGACTACAGTGCTTGTACAGATAGAGGCAGTTTTGAATTCGCGCCCCCTCTGCCCACTATCCTCTGATCCCAATGATCCGGAAGTATTAACCCCATCCCACTTCCTGATCGGTGGCTCATTTCATCTTCCTGTGGAAGAAGATGTGTCTCAGACTCCCTTGAATAGACTGAAGCGCTGGCAACTGCTGCAGGCTATGTTCCAGCAATTTTGGCGTCGATGGTCCAAGGAATATCTCGGACAACTCCAACAGCGTTCTAAATGGCGGTCGCCCGGACAATCCCCACAAATCGACACTCTGGTTGTTCTGAAGGAAGAGGGCGTTTCTCCACTTCATTGGAAACTGGGCCGTGTCGCAGCAGTGCATCCAGGAACCGACGGAGTTACGAGGGTTGTTACCATCAAAACACCCAGCGGAGCTCTTTTGAAAAGAGCAGTGTCAAGACTTTGCCCATTGTTGAGTGAAGAGAAGTGAATTGTTTAAATGTTTGTGTACATAGTGTTTATTTCAACTCTTATTCCAGTTAATAGAACAAAGTGACAGTATTTAATTGTTGTTTGAAATATTTGCTATTTCAAGGGGGGGAGTATGTTGGCAACTCTGGCACTGTACATACTCTAATGACAGTTGGTCCCCCTGCTGGAGGGTTGTTGACCCATTAAGAGGAAGGGTCGTTCTCTTACCTGCGTCAAGCAGGACTCACTTGCAAGTAGGTAGCAGTGGCTACCGGACATGGTGTCATAGCACGCATGTAATATCTACTGTACTTGTTCAGTGTTTAATCATGTACATACAGTGTAAAATATATTTCTTTATACAGTCCACCACATCGTATTCTATGTATTCGACAATGTCAATAGGTGTTTCTGATTTCTTACGGCTGCATTCCATTCCTTTTGTTTTACATTTTGTGGCTTTGGTGGCACAGTCGGTAGCATGCTGAACTGCTATGCCCAAGATGGCGGGTTCAAACCCGGCCTACAGTCGTCCGATTATTTAAGGGCATTAAGAACTTTTTTTTACGAGAAAACTTTTTTATCCACTGACAGAAAACATGTACATATACAGATCCATCAAAATACAGCGTGAATCCCACATAAGATAAACTTGAGCGTAGGCTTCATGAATACAGTTTCTTAATTTATTTGCAACATAGTATTTGACTGATAATAGTAATAAAAGTTTATTACGAGGACACTAAAAATAAAAGAAGATGATACATTACTTATTTGTGACTGAGTTGGTTTAAATATGTTGGTGAAAATTTAAAAGTTCATTTACTTTATCAAAGTTATTAAGGAGCCATGTAAAAAGCATTTTCTTCGGTATATTAAGGGTGTTTATTTATTCCAGTTCTGTCTTGAAGTCTAGTGCACATTTTAAGTTCCTGTCCATTTGGGAAGAGCTTCATATTTTTAAGTATAGATATGATTGATGACTGAACAAATAACTGTCGTATGTTAAGCACCATGCTTTGTTGATACAGTTCACATGTTGGAAAAGTTGATGGCTTTTTGTACATAACTTTTAGAATGAGATTCTGAGCCAAATGTGAATCAAGTATTCCATCCCAACCATTTATTCAATATTGTAGTTGTGACTGGACTAAGGCAAAATATACAGTTCTCAAGACTTTTGCTGAAAGGATATTTCTGTTTCAGTAAAATATGTAAATTAACTTTTGAAGTTTATTGGCCAATTTTGATGCATGCATGTTCCATTTTAAATGACTACGGTATGTATAATAATTCTTAAATATGTAGCATTCATTGACTTCTGTAAGGTATAGCAGTTGCATCTTTCACCATTGTTACAAATTGGTGTGTGGATCTTGAGTGTTAAATTGTCTGTGGGTTGTAATGTTTTGTTGTGTGAGAAGCATAGGTATTGTGTTTTGGTAAGGAGGTGATTTTTGGTCTGTAGCCAGGGTTTCTTGAGTTCTATTAAAAGTGTCCTCCCAAGTTGTGACTGTGACGGCAGTGTCATCAGCATATGAGGTAATCATCACATTACAGTTCAGCTCACACAAATCGTTAACATATAACAGAAAAAGAATAGGACCTAAAACTGTTCCTTGGTGTATTCCAATTTTTACTTCAGCACTTCTACATAGAGTATCTTTGATTCGCACCTTTTGTATTCTGTTAAAAAGGAAGCTTTTTATTAGTTCTTGAGGAGTACCACGAATACCTTCCTTTTCAAGTTTTCTAATGAGTATATTGTGGTCTACGGTGTCAAAAGCCTTTCTTAAATCCAGGAACACACAAATTGTTCTTTTAGAACTATGCCTTTCTTTGGAGGGGAAGTAAAGCCGGCGGGCCCATGCCATTTGAAAGAACCTATCACTGCAATTAGTGGTCTGTAGCAAAATTTGTAGGCTATATTTGGCTGGTTAGGAAACGGTCTATCAAGTTCCAACGTTCGCCGCTAGTGTTAGTGACAGTAGCATCTGGTAGCGAAAGTTGGAACTACTTGAAATTGAACTTGTTGGGAGCTCTCGGGCGTTCAATCAAACATGCCCAGCTTATGGCCATTGGCTGCTATTCTTGCATCATATATCACATTTGTTGATTTTCATCGGAGTGCATTCCATTTAAAATCTCATTCAAATCCTCTGGTGATTTGGCTAATATGACAATGTCATCAGCAAATCTCAAAGTTGAAATTTTCTCCTCGAATCTTTACTCCTACTTAAAATTTTTCTCTCAATTCCTTCATTGAAAAGTATGGGTGATAAGTTGCAGCCTTACCTTACATCTTTCTGAATACTGCCTTGAAATGCTAGTCACAGAATTTAGTAAAAGGTTTAGCCAGCTTTCAACAGTGATGACCGTTAACAATAATTCATTCGCTTGAGTTGACATTACTGACTCTATCATGCCCTTCAACTTGCATAGCTGCCGTCTGGTTTCTGTATGGATTGTAGATCACCCTCCTATCCCTGTACTTTATTCCAATGCTTTTCAAAATGTCGTACAATTTACTCCAATCAACACTATCAAAAATCTTTTCTAAGTCTACAAGTCATAATCTTTCCTTATTATTTCTTTATTAACGCAGCCAATGGCCATGAACTTTTCTTTTCAGGACGGGTCAGGGAAGAGTTATTGGAAGGAAATTGGCAGTGGACCTATCGAAAGGAACCGTCCCGGCATTTGCCAGGTGGTGAAAATGGGAAACCATGAAAACTATTTTCAGGACGGCTGAGGTGGGATTTGAACCTACGCTCTCCCAATGCCAGCGAGGCACAAGGTAGGGCGTTAGCGCTCTCGACCACCATGGTCCTTATTCATTTATCATGAGGGTTTTAACTTAACAGTCTGCCTAGTCAAAACCTTTCGTTTCATGTTTTTATTACATTACAGGTACATGTTTCGAAACAGTCTCAAATAAAAATGTATGTATGTTTTAAAATTGTATTTACAATTTATTTGGTTTTTAGATAAAACTTAGGGAGCTCTAGTTCCCACAGCAAAGTGGTGCTTTAATATGAGTGGTTTAGTGCAAAAGTGGAAAGTCCAAAAATAATTTTTGTTTTTCCCTTATAGGATAGCAAATGTTAGTAGTAATAATAATATCGTATGGCCTCGGGTGCCGAGTGTAAGCTTTGTAATTTCACACCCAGAGGGTAGCTTGCGTGTCGAATTTCGTTGTTCCTTGAATCACTATGAAAGTCAATGAGCTTAGATACCTAAGGTCCTTGAACACTATAGCGCTTTCTAGTAGAGAAATTAGGAACTTCGTGTTGGCGGAAAATCTCGAGAATAATTTTGCCATTATGAACACAGCACACGGAATTCAAATGGGTTCTTCGACATGCGTGTCGTGTTCTTGCCGCCTTTCAAAAATCACTTACCATGGCCAGGAGCGAACCTGCAACCTTGGGGTTAGTAGACCGACACACTATTCACTCACCCACCGTGGCAAGCTGTGTTAGTAGTTATTTGATGTAATAGAGAATAAAGTCAGAATTTCAATGCCAATCCTCCAGAGTACAGCAGTTTCTTAATGCAATAGTTTGATGCTTTTCAGTCTGTCAACACGATTGTACCCAAATGAGATGGATATTCCATTGTGAACATAATTTATACCGGCCTAAAACGGGAAATAGGGAACAGAAGGATATCTGGACAATGTTAGGAACATAATTCTTCTTTATTGGGGCATCCTTTTTTAATCATTGTAAATCATATATTAATATCTATATATACACAATTGTTGCAGGACTGTATTAATAGTGACATGTGATTCCATTTATTTACCATGAGCTGTTCAATTTCAAAACTCTAATATCCAACAATATGAACAAGAATCACCTTGATTGGTATTTGCCCCATTTCAAACCACTTAAACTCAAACAAACCCTCTACAGAGTTTGATTCTGTGTCTTGACATGGGGAAAGATTTTGGTTACAATGAACCTTATTCTCAAGGAGCATTATGAGTATGGAACTTGATTACGGTACTCAATTATATAGCAGAACATCGCGTCTAGGTAGTACCCATAGCCCTCCTAAAAGAATTTTGATAACTGCATTAATCAGGAAGATTATGGCAATTTTCCTCATACATTAACAAATTTGTAGGCAAACTTTCTGGATTTCACTATAGCTTACGGTATGCGTAATATGCCTTGCTAACATGATGTATTGCTCGAACGTTTTGAGTAATGCATTTCCCTAACCCCCACCCTCGGCGAAATACTCTACCTAACCTACAACACATTTTGTTCAGATTTACCGGTAGGCTACTTGTAACGCTGAGAATATTTTATATTACTGTATACACCACGATATTTACCGAGTTTACATAGCGAACTCAAATCGATTTGAGTACACTTACCATATTGAATACGGTCATGTAAACGGGACACAGTTCGTATTAATTTTCAAGCTCGATACGGTAAAATTGTGGGATCGGATCGTATCCAAACAGTTCTTCAGGAACATGTAAACGTGGATCGTACTGAAAGAAAGCGATTCTGCACGCTCTTGAGTTACAATGATAAACTAATTTAGGCCTACTTTCGTCTGTCGCCTGACTCGAATCGCTTGTTTTACTTCCTGCCCATATTCTTCGTTACTGTCTGTGTTCTTTTCGCGGTTGATAAGCGTAGTTTGTTTGCACGCGTTTTTAGCGTTAATGTATTTTTGTCTGTTTTACTTTTAATGTCTGGTGTATCCGTAGGTAAAATGTGCTCAACAGAAACAGTGAAAATACACCGTCTTTCTTTGCCGATTAATCCGTTCCTTTTTCCATTTGAATAAATTCAACACAGACTGGCCGAGTGGCACAGCGGTAACTTTCTCACCTGCTTTTACCAAGGTAGCAGGATCGAATCCTGGCGCAGTCAGGGTGCTTAGGCCTAAATGCGAGGGAGCCGTGTCAGTAAATTTACTGGCACGTTACAGATCCCATTCTGGGCAACATTCTGGCAGCCCAGCGTCTCTAAAAGCTTCAGTAATTAAAAGGGACGACGGTTACCCATAAACTTCGTAAGAACAAACAACATCAAAATCTTCGGCGCATCCATTTTTCATGTTTACAAACAACCCGTCAAAGAAACATCGGATGACAATGGTAACCGTGCAGGAGACACGAACCCAGGGGGAAAAAAACTTCTTAAATTTGCAATAAATATCTTTTCAAATGATTCAAAATTGATCTGGGAATGATTTAGTTCACTCCTCAGCAGTCTATAACCCACCCGCCATCCCAAATTATAACATGACTTAGCTGTGTCTGCCATTATCGACGTTACAACAGTACAGTATTGCCAATATTTATACAATTTTCCACAAGACAGTGCCTAACTCTGTAGCGAAGGCGTGTGGTGAATTTCTTTATTCAAGTTGGTAACGTAGTCACATGATCGACTTTCGGGTGTCACATGACTGTCAAAGATTGCGTCCGTAAGTGAAGAAAGTGATGAAAAATTGCATTCTTTCCGTGAAATAACAATTATTGCGGTGCAGCAGTGGCTATTGAGTATGAAGAGATTGTGAAACGACTCCCAACAACTCCCCGAAAGGTATGCATATCATAAATTATATATTTTCAATAAGCTAAGGTGTTAAAAGTGAAGAAAAGGGAGGATGGTCTAAAGTGAACAATAAATTCTTCCAGTACTAGATCAATGTTCTTTTTGTCAATCAAGCCCTGCTAGCTCTCCACACCTACCCCCACCATTCTAATCTTCGTTTTGACCAATCCAATGTTTTTTGACAATGGTTACAGCCTAACACGTCCAGTGAAACTGTGAGTGCCCAGCTAGCTTCCGGCGGCCATACGACGCACCTACACCCGACCATTCTGACCTTAGTTTTGTCCAATCCAATGGTTTTTGACAATGGTTACAGCCCAACGTGTCCAGATGAATGGTTTTGACAATGGTTACAGCCTAACGCGTCCAGTGAAACTGGGAGCGCCCCGCTAGCTTCCTGCGGCCACAGGCTGCACCTACACTCGACAATTCTAACATTAGTTTTGTCCAATCCAATGGTTACAGCCTAACGCGTCCAGATCAATGGTTACAGCCTAACACGTCCAGTGAAACTGTGAAAGTCAGGGTCTTCTCTCATGCACTAGCAATATGATAATTACGGTACGGGTCTTTTATTTTGCTGTTTAATACGAGTTAGCCAACATAACTGCAGGTTGGCCACCATAAATTATATACCGTATTGAAATAGATTTCAATACGAACTGAAACTGCTCATGTAAACGGGCAGCGTACTGAAAACAGGATCGTATTCAAATCGATTTGAGTTCGTCATGTAAACGTAGTAATTGTGATATAGGCTTACCACGTGTTTTAATATTATAGGAGAGAGCCCTAGACCAGTAAGAATGATTTTCTACAGAAACCAACGAACGTTTTTGAAGTTTTCTACTGCGGAATTTCACATGATAATTACGGTATCTAAAGCATGCAGTACCGTAGGCCGCTCGAGGTACGGTAGCACATTTCCATATACCCAATGATATTACGAACTATGCATTTTGATATGCAATAACACAAGGTAGCAACTACTTCTGTAAATGTAGGCAACTTCCGCGTGTTACATATTATATCCAACCGGAAAAAGTTAAAAATGCCATAACCTCATCAAAACTCCCCAAAACATTCTCACACACAAATCTCCTAGATGTAATGTTCTGGCTAAAGGTAATCACTTTATCAATCAATATAAAATCACATGTACACATATAACTACAACCACAAACTCAAAATCTGCCTTCCTAGGATTTTAAACGGCACGCCCGCAGCTTCAAAGCAAGCGAATGCGACGCCATTTTGACCAATAATCCAAGGCGCCTTTCTTACTGGTTACCGGCTGCATGAAGCGCCGTCGAGCGCTGCACCGCTTCGGAACAAAAAAGCAAGGAGCAGCTTAAAATCCAAGGAATATAGATATGTTCCACCAACAACCAATAAGAACCCAACAGCCCCTAGCCAATCAAACAGTGGATCAGCTCTGTACCTAGCCGCTCGTGAGCGTTCTGACGAAATCTAACCTAACAATTTTGCTTTACACAAGTTAAGTCTGTGAAAGGATCTTTTACATGCCATAAATCTATGGCATGGGACCACCGGCTTTACTTCCCCTCCGAAGGAAGGCATACTGAAGGATTTTTAACGCTTTTAAAAAATCCGACGACTTTGGCCGGGTTTGAACCCACTATCTTGGGCACAGTAGTTCAGCATGCTACCGACTACGCCACCGAAGCATCAAAGCTAAATAGTGTATCACAGCAACGAATGTAAACAAACAATATGCAGGGGCTTCAGCATACACCATTTTCACACTTTCGAGACCTGCATTAAGGTCTGTCAGTATTGTAGTTGGTCTTGGACTTATATTGGCAACTCCAGCTATCTGATATGACATCTAGCGGTAAAAATGAGAAACTTACCAAGTAGGGTACATTTGTCACGTGGTGACTGTTTGTATATGGTTTCTTGTATTGGTAAGCAGATCGTGGTAAATTCTTCTTGTTTATACATAAGTAATAAGTTTTACTCGTTGATAAGAATGCAAAATGAGTAAAAGCAAAGTATATTGCTCATTTTACGGCTGTAAGTCGATGTATAAGAGGGCTGCGGATATACGTTTTCATCACTTTCCAAAAGATGCAAATAACAATAGCCGAAAGGTGACGATGCCAAATAAATACGGGTAACAAGAGCGGGTTGGACCACTCACCACTACACTCACTGACGACAGGATGGGTTGTTCACTTACGCCGAGCCAAGCCGCACCTAGACAGCCAAGCACAGTCTCGCCGAGCCAAGCCGTACCAAGACAGCCAAGCCGAGGACAGCCAAGCTTCATCAGTCAGGTATGCTTACCCGCTCCCTAGTTCATTTCCAATAACCCTACCAACCGTCATCACCTCGCTCTACGGTATCCACGCCATTCCACTACGAGTCATATAGGCCTAATTTGACTTCGCATGGTAAATACTTACCATCCAAATCAAGCAATTCCTCTCTACCCCGAGTTTTAATACAAGTTAAACTCATCCCTTCGCCCTACCAAGCAGCAAATAATTTCTCGAGTCTATGGTACAGTGAGCAAACTCAAATATAGCTTTTAAACATAACAGCCCCATGACTCGAACTGCACAACACCAAATACCAGCAGACAACCGATGCTTGATAATATGCAATTGACACATAAAATCCATTGGAACACACAAATTAGATCACGTGTATTGCACAGTTATACATATATACAATTGAAAATAACACTGCCATTATTTTAGGGACCACATTTACTGTTTATAACCGAAAAATAAAAAGTGGTCCATATCAAACGCGTGTTATTGAGTATTTTTACCCTACAGTACTTATCCAGACGACCGCAGCGCCCCAAGTGTTAGTTTGAGTTGCCAATAGTGAAATTTCACTTGTGACGGGCATTGTGGGCGTGATTTATAGGATAAATAACATGTTGCCAACCCCACGGATACAGTACCGTTTGGTGTTTGTGTATGCTGCCCTTGCTCCACTCAATTTGTTTGCTTCGTCATTTCTATGCTAAGAAGGCTTTATATACAAAAACAAACGTAACCTAGGGCAACACCCAGACCCCGTAGCTTGTAGTACAAGCAGTAAATTTCGGCCAGACAGAAGTCAATAGTTTTTCGCTGAGCTCGTTATGCATGGCTTGTGTTGTATATAATGTGTATCATACATTCGCAACAGTAAAATGACGTCTTGGTAACAGATGCATGTTTCAGTAGCAGTTGAGCAACGACAAGCCATGACAGTTGCCGTCGTTGGATGAACAATAAATAATGACCAGTCACATATTTACGTAAGTTAGTACATATTTCCTGAGCAGTACTAATACTGTAATGGATAGTAATTTCAATTGGTAATGACTCCCAGAATATCAAATAAGGTAAGAAAATCATGAAAATGACATATAATGAGGTAAGTGCAAGTGTGGGATCCTGGTCCATCACTCCCGGAAAATTAACGTAGAGACTCGAGGTGAAGTACTGTAGCCTGTCGCGTATCCCGTGAACGTGGTGGTGGTGCTCCATAGTAGGTGAACCTATCTATAAAAAATGTAACTACTAAAATTAGCCAAAATACCTGTAGTAATGGTATCTGGAGATGATATAGTAATAGATGTTTACTTCTCCGCTGTCATAGACCCACCCAGCCATACCAAATAGGATCACGACGGCCATCTTTCTCAGTGAGTCAATAATGCCAACCCCACGCATTTGATACTATTTCGCCCAGACCAATGGTTTTGACAATAGTTACAACCTAATTCGCCCAGACCAGTGGGTTTGACAATGGTAACAACCTAACCCGCCCACGCCAATGGTTTTGTGTGAACCGTTCCCCGCTAGCTGCCCGCGGCCCAAGGCCGCACCTACCCCGACCGTCTAACCTTCGTTTTGTCCAATGCAATGGTTCTTGACAATGGTTACAACCTAACCCGCCCAGACCAATTGTTTTCGACAATGGTTACAACCTTACCCGCCCAGACCAATGGTTTTGACAATGGTTACTACCTAACCCGCCCAGACCAATGGTTTTGTGTGAGCCATGCCCCGCTAACTGTCCGGAATTTTGTATGGGACATGTTGGCAACGTGTCACATATTAGTCTTTTGGGTGTCACACGGAGTATGACGTACTGTCCAACATGGCATCCCTAGTGAAATGAACACGATCAAAAATGTTCATTTACGTTAAAAAAAAAACACAATTATTTGCGGTGCAGCAGTGGCAATTGAAATTGAAATCAACTTGTAACGACTCCCAGAAAAGTATGTAAATCATAAATGATATAGTTTCAATAATCTACCTTGTGGAAGTTACGAAAAGGGATCTGGATCTTTAATAACATGGTTTGGTATTGAATAAAACATGGAAGATTCCTAGTGAAAACTTATCTTCTCAAGAAGTAGCCTTTCTGTAAATGTGTTCGTAAGTTTCAGCGCCATGCGATTGTTATGTGTGCAGAACCTCAAACAATAGGTATACAGAAACAATCCGCGAAATCTCGAGAACGAAATAACTGCAGTCATATCGTTGTTTGAGTCTTCAGTCTTTTGACTGGTTTGATGCAGCGCTCCATGCCTCCCTGTCCTTCTGTTTGAATGTCTTGCCATTGTTGTTGTTGTTGTTTAGAATTATGTATTGAGATTGTTGGCAGTCATATCAGCGAGGATGAATTACAGCAAGTGTACCAAAACTTCCTACGTTGGTGCAATGTGTGTTTAGAGGACAGAATTTCCAGCAACTACTCTGAAATTCATATATTTATGTGATGATGATTATTAAATACGTTAGAAAGTTGAAATGTGTTGAACTAGAAGGGCGCTATGCTACCAGTGCCTTGCTCAACAGGTTGCTACACGCAGTGCCCCGGCAGTCGCACAGCGATTGGGAGGCCCCGGTCTATAGGGAAGGCTCTCGCTGTAGTTAATGTACAGTACTTTGTAGCGAAAAAGTTACGTAGAGAGCTTTCAGATATTGTTGCTATTCTCTGAAATTTTGCATCTGTGACGCACGCGCAGTTGAGTATTTCATAACCCAGGCCTCGCCAACTCAGGTGCTTCGCGAACCCAGGCCGGATCCTGGAAAAGCACCGTGCTCTGCTGTAGGAGAGGAACTTGTAGTAGCAGCGCTTAGCGAGGCGAGAGTCGTGTTGTTTATTTTGAATGGGGCTGGGCCACTGATCTCTATACATGGATCGCTGATGGTAGCTCTCCGCTGCATGAGAAAGTACGCCAGGTTGAGCGTGCGGTCCGCCATGTTGGCGTTGGCGTACCCATTCTCGGGCTCTCCTTATGGGGAAGCAATGATAATTTAGTCAATTTTAAATCGTAATTAATGGTGCTTTGGAGCAAATAAAAATATATAGATATGTTCACTCATAGCATAGGGGCATTGGGATCACTGACACGTCATTCCGAGGTCAGTAAATCTCCGGAATAGCAATAAAAATTAATGTATAATAACGGCTGACAAATATCAACTTAGGTTCTGAGTACACGCAATTAGCGATCAGTAACAGAGTAACGAGTGAAAAACAACTTCTGGAAACATTCTTGTAAATTGAATATACGGTATACACGTATATATGCCACGAAATTATGCATTCTTCAAATGATGTACCTATAAACGTAGCTCACTATACAGGCCTAGATTCGACATATCGTAATCGGTGCTTGGTTATGAATTCCTGTTTCATTGAAATAACCAACACTTCCCCCAAATAATCCCAGCACTCTACATCAAATACTACAGCTTTTAATCACGCTAGCAACACAAGAAACTTAATAATAACGGGAAGTAGATCGGAGCCAAAAATGCACTTTAAGCCAAACCAATTTCACTCCTCAGCTCCACATAAAACTTATCACAACTAACAACCTACTCAAAATATACTCTCCCCACCGTTTTACAACTATTAAGCGAACTATTCGCACCCAGAACCGAAAAATCCTGAAATGGGATCAAATTTAAACACGCAATAGCCTAGCCCGATCACGTCTGCTTCAGCACCACCGCATATGTATACTTAGCTTCACAATAACTCCAAAATTACGGCTAAGTGACCTATCTGCCTGAGAAGTAAAGGTATTACCGGCTTGCCTGGGATGATGGGTCACCAAACCGGTACTTAAAACTAAGATTTTACGCTTTAAATAACCAAATTCAGCTCATTTTACAACTACAAGAAACAAAATATATGGTCTACCCACAATGCGCTGTTGGTAGACGGTAGTGAGCAGACGGTAGACGGCAGATGAAGTCAGAAGTCGGTAGTACACAACATAGCCACCCACAATGCGCAGTCGTTAAAATGCTAGGAGTAAATAATAACTTGACTTTCATTTATTCCTTGAGAAGGTTGTCATTGTCGACAATCTAACCTAAAATTTGCAAGGATGCATGACTTGGAGCGGTACGGTTTATTTTTATTGCTGCTAACTGGTACAGCATTGTTCAAATTGAGGAAAAATACTCGTACATCCAGTATCCCCTCTTGTAAATAATTAATAAAAAATCCAACTCTGAATTAGGCCTACTTTTTTTTAACAGAATTGTTTTTGTGTAGCTGGTCACTTTTGATTGAACGCCCGAGGGCTCCCAACACGTTCAATCTATTACTACATCATTTCCTAATTTATTTTTCGTCATTACAAAATGTATTTTGGCTAATTTCAGTACTGGTAGGCCCTACTTTAGAGAATGTT
Organism: Meconema thalassinum; assembly: GCA_946902985.2. Taxonomy (NCBI): domain Eukaryota; kingdom Metazoa; phylum Arthropoda; class Insecta; order Orthoptera; family Tettigoniidae; genus Meconema; species Meconema thalassinum. Next base: position 271,916,252 of record OX336390.1, on the reverse strand, counting down.
TTTGTACGATGAGCTCTCATTCAGCGTTACCTTCCGCTGCATTACATTTGCTACAAAGGAAAACATTATAATCAATGAACAGTTTCCTTTTAGATACTTGGGCTCACTCATGTCATACATCCAACGGCGTTCCCTCACAAGATCAATTAATATATCTTCTATCCCAGTCATCATATTTTTATATACTGTAATTATGCGAAGAAAATACCACGAGTACAACTAGTCAACTACACAGCTGATGACGACAAAGTGACGCCATCTTGTGGTCTTTTCTCATTGGCTCTCAAGTTAGTTAGTTAGTTATTGTTGTATTAAGGGGCGGAACTACGAGGTCATCTGCCCCTAGATGGGCTCTCAAATATGCAGTTGGCTGCCAAAGATAAAATTGGCGTCAGCCGACTACACGTTGTCAATTGTCAACTATCTACTACCGACAAGCAACTTCACATTGTGAATGACGCCATAAGAGAGCACGGGTCAGCCTTCAACTACAGTCTGCCGTCTTCCCACTACCGTCTGCCGACAGCGCATTGTGGGTAGAGCTACTGCCAGTATTAATACATGTATAACATCAAACTACCAGTAACCAATCACTGAGCCGGATTCGCAATATTGCACCATGCGCTCGCTGCCATCTTGCTATACCTGTCATCGTCTATTCGGCCAAGGCCAACTGCAATACTCAGACCTTAATGCAGGTATCGAAAGTTTGAAAATGGCGTATGCAGAAGCCCGACATATTGTTTGTTTACATTCGATGCTGGGATACAATATTAGCTTTGATTAGCTTCGTTTGATAAAAGTTGGGATAAACTATCTTTCATCTGTAAATTTTAGTGTCTTCAGTATGTCTGTAAAGACCAGTTCGCGTTAATGTACTGCAATCGTATGTAAATATTTGATAATACGCCTATTATGGAGTAGTTCGTTTGTGTGATGATTGTTCGGTCGACCGATGGCATTGTGTCATTTACTGGAGATGTTGAAGTACCGATACCTAAGACTAAAGCATTAATAGAAGTGTCTCAAGAATATACACCGCAATGATTTGCTAATCGGTGACAATATAATAATAGCTTAGTACACTTCAGTAGTGTCGAACTTACAGCAAGTACGGTACGTAAAGGGAAAACGCAAAGAGCATCTACGGCTAGACCAAACCGTTGACGTTATCTTGAACGCTCAGCAACGTGTGCCTCCATAAATCCTTTCTAGTCTGCAGTTGATCTTCAATGCCTTGTATACTAACAGTGAACTTCTGTTTTATTGGTTAAGGAAGATGTTTCCCCTGTGCCAAACAGTGAACTCATTGTGTTCCGTCATTATTCATAATTTTGTGATTCTTACAGCTTGCAAGTTATTTTTAATTACGATGTGTGTAATAAAGTGTTATGGGTGCCTTGCCAATTATGTACTTATATTGCGAGATGGTGTGCCGCGATAATTCTGTAAGAGGGATATGGTGCTTGCCTATCTACTTTACTAAATCAACTATTTCCAACGTACAACTAGTTCAAACGGTAAAAGCGAATGTTTAATAGGTTCAATGGTAACGTATTATTGTGTCCCTTGTGTGTAGTAATCTAAATACAGTAATTATGTTCTGATATCCACACAACGATGTCTTTGCGTGTTTTAATTAACAAATTCGGTGTGATGTTTTACGCGTGATTTTAGACAATTCCATGAGAGGTCTTAATTGAGTTGTATCTATATGGCGTTGGTTTGATTATTTGAGGCACCTATTCTCATTCCGATTGTGTACACAAATACTCTTCATGTGCTGGGAAGTAACCGGGGACTTTCTTCTCTCCTACTTCGGAATCTGTGATTTCTTGCTAATAATATTTACCTATAATTACTGAACTTAAATACAAATCGTGATAACTCGCCAAAAAGCTTCTTATTCAACCACAAAAAGAGTGAGACTATTGTAGCTGCCCCTTGGGTGAAGACGAAGAAACCTATAATTAAAGGTCAGCACTGTATAGATAAATTAATTCAGGTAAGTCTAAATTATTGATGCATATTTCTTCGGAACCTAGTCTCGTCTTGTGATATCTTGTATGCTCTTAGGTGAGTTAAAATAATAATTTACTCGAACTGTGACAAGCCCGATGACATGATCTTAGCTATTGGGAGGGCAACTATCACCGCCAAGTTTTTTCTACATTAAGGTCTGAGGATTGCAGTTGGTCTTGATTCGGCTTACTGCTGCCTTAGCTACCAGCCATCCATGTATAGAGATCAGTGGGCTGGGCAAATCAGCGCGCGTCAGGCGGAGTACCGGTATGAAAACGAATAATTATAATAATGCTAATTTTGTGCAGAGACATAAATAATAGTCTTATTGCGCTCCTGATTTTGCACTAATTTTCAACATTCTTTATTTTTGGCATCGCTTTGAAGCCACTAATTTTCCGATATTTGGAACAATCGTTTTGGCATTTGCAATCCCAAGTATAGCTTCCAAGGAAGCATCAGACAAACTTGACTTTGTTAATATTCATAATTGAAAACATTTGTTCACAAACGAACGTTGTTCCGAACATAGCAACAAATTTCAGGGCAAGGGCATGAATCGTCGGGAATTCTTTTTCCACAATGCCTTTATAAAATTAAATGAAATCACCTTTGTAATGGTAATAGCGGTCTTTCAAAATTGGATCGCACTGTAGTTTTATCTGCTCGACTTGGAGACTTGATGGGACATCCTCTGGGCGTACCGAAAAAGGTGTCATAAAAACTTTGAGTGCCGGTTTTACTTGTTTTATCTCTTCAAACCTATCTTCAAATTCATTATGCAATGACTGTAGCGCTTTTGTGTACTCACTGATGTTTTACTTACATTGAACCATTTTAGAGAGAGAAAGAATTGTCCCAATTTCCTTCTTGAAGCTGACTTTTAAAAAGCACAAGCTGCAATTTGAAACATTCAATACGGTCACACACAGGACTGATTAATTTATGTTTGCTTTGCAACGAGTTATTTAAATCATTTAAATACCACGTGATGTATTTCATGAAAGCGAGGTCAGCGATCCATTGCTAATCATCCAAGTCTGACTGTGGAGAAAGAGGAGTGGGAGGGAAAAAGCAACGGGCCGCGCAAGCACTAAGTGCTCGGATTGGCGTAGCCTGCCATAACCTGTGCGCATGTACAGTTGAGTATTTTACAGACTTGTAATAATACTGGTTGTGCGTCGGCTCTGCGAACCTTGAGCCCTACAAACTAAGTAGGCCTCTTTGATTGTGACCTTACAACATATACCGTAGGCTTTATTTATTTAGCGAATGGCAACACATTGTAAAACACAACAATCTTCAGAATACATAAGTTACCAGCAAGAATACTAGGGCATTATTACTGTCACCCCTCAAGAAAGATAGATTAGAAGGACCGCCCATGAATTAATACCCCAGAGGATGCTACCATCTGAACCAATCGAGACCCCTAAGTTTAGAAAGGAAAACACTGTATAGGTTTCACACACATCAACTATTAAAACATATAGTACATTAGAAAACATTAACCAGCATGTATATTATATCAAAGGTGTAGATTTCACAGGAAGTATGCACTTATTTTTCGATATGTAGTACAAAGACATATAACCTCCATGGAAGCCTGTGGCATTCCTTATTATATGTTATCTCTTGAAAACTGTAGCTCATAACCTGATTATCAGTTGCTTGATTAATAGGGGCTGCTAACTTGAAGTACGTTGCCTAGGCCAACTCCTTAAAATGTAGAATCGTCGATCTGATTACCAAATCTGAATATCATATCTAATATTCTTCCACAATGTAATTCAATATCTCACTAATGTAGGATAATGTCGTATTCGACAAAGAATTCATCGTTTCCAGAAACCAGGTATCAAATACGACTTAACTTCTTGGCCAACGTAAAATATCAACTTCTCCCTCACATGGCTGCCGTCGTCCTTCTTCTTTTCTCAACAGCTGACTATTGGAGCTTAAGCAACAACAACAAGTTTCAATACTCGTGACAAATGCCTAGCGTTTAGTAGCCGACTACTTCTCTTGACATTCCCATTCTAAATAATTATATAGCAGACCATAACTGTATTCTAACAGTGAACAGGATTAAGGAAGTTACAAATAAAATATTAGTTTAAAATCCCTATCCACTGTTCCATGATGCGGTGCCAACTTCACACAAGAAATCATGGGCTGAGCACATAAAATAACCTAGTCGATTTAGAACGACATATGCACCAAAATAAAGATCACTTACATTACCTTTCTCTTAGAATCGGAACGATACTTACAAGTACCTCAGTAGTGAAATATAAGGCATGACCAACACAAAACGATGGCCTTTCGAAGATTTCCAAAACTGGCATGTCGCCAATAAATAATTATTATTATTAAATAGGAACTCCAAAACAGCACAAACACTTCATATCAGCTCTCCACATAAATCTCCGATCACTAGTCATCTATCAATTGGTACACACTAAGTACTAAACATAACTGCTTTGCCTTGCACATAAATTATTAATTTTAAGACAACCGTTTCAATGCGTTAACGTAGTAGGCCATATTTCTTCATATTTCAAGTAAGTGGAGACCACCCGATAGCTCGAGGCTATTGGTTTATAGCCTAGATCACTAGCGGCTACATTTTTACGTCTCTCTTTGCCTCGTGAAAATCTAACACTCTCTGATATTGATAATAATCAACGTACTTCTTTTTTTTATCTTTTTCCCAATTACCGCAGACAAGGTTAAACAGGTACCAAAATGTCACACAAGAAACATCAAGTTCTCAAGTCTACACCAGATAGTGCAGACCACGAAGGACTCTCGGCAAATCCCAGCATCTCCTGACATCTAGCGCCTCAGCTAGGTACTAAGATCTCTGTATTCGTAAACCAGCTGATTCTTCCTTGGGACAAGGAAATAGGGTACCTACTGATGTGGCGGATAGTTACGCCACAATTACAGTAAAAGCAAAACAGAGAATGTTATTGTAACCTACAGTCATAATTGGCACTTATAATGTAAAATTTAAATTGACTATCCACTTAACAGCATCTGGAGTCAACACGAGAAAATCCTTTAAATCGCCTGAGTATGACGTAATACTACACTGCTGCACAATGTGTTGTATGGTCTGGGGTGTCGCTCCACAAACACATGCAGGATCGGGAATTTTGTTCCACTTGTAGAGTAAGGCCTTACACACTCCATGGTTTGTGCGAATCCTGTTGGCAGTCTTCCCCGTACGTCGAGGCAAATCGAATCCCTCTGGTTGGTTGTGAGTATTTATACTGATTATCTTCTGCTGATGCATGCTGGATCCATTTTTGTTCCCATCTATCGCTTATATCAAATCCCTTGTTAAAAAGTTCCATAGCGATTTTATTGCTGGTTGTCTGGATTGTAACCTGTCAGATATTGCACTTGGGATGAAGTCATGAATGGGAAGGTCAGGGTAGTCCAAAATTTTCTTATATTCACGTACCAAAGCATCCTGTCTTCTGAGTTCAGGTGATGAATGTGACATAAAGTTGGGATGCAAAATGTAGGAGTAGTTTTTAGATATCCTGTGATCGTGCGCATAGTCGTATTGAGTTGGGTGTCGAGTTTGTTGGTATGATTGCTATTTAGCCATACAGGAGCGCAATATTCTGCTGTGCTATAGACTAGTCTCAGTGCAGAGCAGCGAAGTGTTGTAGCTGTTGATCCCCATGTAGTACCACACAGCTTTTGAAGGATGTTGTTCCTGGTACGTACCTTGGCTGTAGTATTAGACAGATGTTTTCGGTCGGTTAAGGATCTGTCGAGTGGGACCCCAAATACTTCGGTGTAGGATTGTATTTAACAAAGTTCCCATTAACACAGATTTTCAGTTGACGGTTAGCCTGTTTGTTGTAAAGATGAAAGTAAGAAGATTCTGTTTTAGTTGGGCTAGGTGTGAGTCGCCACTTATGGTAATACAGCCACAGGATTGAAAGATCATCTGTCAATATCCTTTCAGTTTCCTCTATGCACTTTCTACTGACTCCAATGGCTAGATCATCTGCATAAGCAAATTTCCTACTTTCAGTGTGAGGGAAGTCCGCAATGTATAGATTGAAAAGGATTGGTGCGAGCACAGATCCCTGTGGAAGACCGTATTTCGGAGTTCTTCGATTGCTGATTTCCTTGCCCAGGATAACTTGGAAATATCTATCACAAAACATATTGTTTTTAGCATTCTCACAAACATTTACACTCCACGCATGAATGAAATGTACAAAGTAGTCAGTAAAATCAAAATCCCCTTCCCTAGGCCTTACAACTGTGGGAACATAAAAGGGCTACCATGGTACTCAAGAGTTTATCCAGGAATTATTTTCACCAACACAGATAGAGTCCCTTCTGGTTGAATTTCTTACCACTGTTGTGCTCTAGAAGTATGTATTGAGATTGTTTGATTCCCAGCTCTGGAATATCATACAATGAGCCTCATAAGGACAACTGAGAAGAAGTTGGTACGATTCTTATTACAGTTAAGTACAGAATTTATTGGCTGTGTATTCTGAGTGGGTCGTGGCATCCTTGTTGATATGGCATAATGCCATAATTACAAGAACTTCAGCACATAACAGTCAGGGCCAAAATAAATATGTATAATTGGAATGAATATGAATACACACAGTGGGAGGAATGCAAGACCAATGAAACAATTTGTATACCTAGTTAAAATGCACCTTAGAGAAAGAAAATAGGCTAGTGTCCATATTATTTTTCATGAGATACCTAATAGAATTTGTCACCACCCGGCGAAGTACAGATATTTGTTACCATATTGAGGTAGGGCCTATGTACACCAACAACAACAACAAAACGTTTGTAGACCGAAGACATAAAATGCAGTATTATTTCGTAACGACGTACTGTAAGTAAGATACATTCCCAAATCTGCGACTTCTTACGGAGTATGGGAGTATGGGTTTCCCTCCATAGTAGACCTACATAACATAGAACCAAGGAGGCACAGAACATAACCAAATAATGTTAATCATCTATTGAATACTCGTGTGATTATAACTTTCAAAGCAATACTACGTCTTCCTAGGGTTGATCCTACTTTATCAAACTTCATACTCAGTCGTACACACATGAACAACAACACTTTAAGGAAAATCACACCTTATAGAAAATCTTGTAGGATAAGAACGTATTCAATTGGAGCCATTTTGATTATCGAAGCAACGCAGCAAAGCAAAGTAGCAAAGTAAAACTACGCTGCACGAGGGCTCAGATTGGGGGTATATCGCTGCCAGCAACCGAGTGTAGCAGGAATAAAAGAACGCGCTGCGTGCGACACTGCTGAATCGCTGCGCGTTTTGCTTAAAAAAACGCACCCGAAATCTCCTCCAGCTGTTGTGAACAGCGCGTTGACGCCAGCTAAGCGATGAACTTTCATTCGGAAGTTACGAGTATATTTGCCGGACTAGATACAAATGTACCAATATTTTTTCTTAATCAGTTTTCAAATGCTTAAGGGGTACGCGTACCCCCCGCGTTCCCCCTGAAAAGAAAAGCACTGCATACAATTGGTGTGCCAAATTAATTAAATACCGATTATCAGAACTGGTAACGTTTTTTAAGGCTAGGAGTACACTTGGGGAATCTATACATATCAAGGCATGGGATACGTTTTGTTGTCTAATATACAGGGTGATTCTTACTAACGTTTATAACTCTCTGTAGCGACGTAGATGGCATTGAGACAAGTAATTTGATATAGGACACTTAGGGCCGCAAGTGTCCAGAAATACCTTAAAAGTGAACCACAACTGTTGAACATATGACGTCATCAGGTGACGGTTAAGCTCGAGCGGTCAAGTCCGTGCACTCTTACGCATACCAAGGCATCCAAAGCAAACGCTGAATGTCATATCACTCTGGCTCCGTGTCTGCGTGTGCAACTCGGGCGCGTGGGGTTCGAGGTTCTATTCCGTGCCCTATCCATCATCATATTTTTCTCTCTCTTTGCCATTCAAGTGGAAGCAACGCTTTTATTTTTGCGCATGTATCCCCGAACTTTATTGCTGTTTAACATTACAACCCACAAACGGCTGAGGGTTACATGTGAAGGCAGAACGCGTTGGGGAAATCGTTGTTGGTACAGCCGCCTGCAGCAAGTGCGTTCAAATTTGCAGCACCATAACAAAGGTGCATGTCTGCAAGCTCATGGAATGTAAAGCGGTCACTGATGGATGGCTAGACTATGACAGGCATAGTAAGATGGCAGCGAGCGCATGGTGCAATATTGCGAATCCGGCTCTGTGATTGGTTACAGGTAGTTTGATGTTATACATGTATTTATACTGGCAGTAAATATTTTGTGTTTCTTGCAGTTGTAAAATGAGCTGAATTTGGTTATTTAAAGCGTTAAATCTTAGTTTTAAGTACCGGTTTTGTGACCCATCATCCCAGGCAAGCCGGTAATACCTTTACTTCTCAGGCAGTTAGGTAACTTAGCCGTAATTTGGAAGTTATTGTGAAGTTTACATATGCGGTGGTGCTGAAGCAGACGTGATCGGCTAGGCTATTGGGTTTTTAAATTTCATCCCATTTCAGGGTTTTTCGGTTTTGGGTGCGAATCAACGAGCTAGAGAAAGGTATATAGAGAGGCAAGGAGCCGCGTAGCAGCGCTCTGGGCGGAGGCAACCTGAGTTAAGGCGGCCATGATTCAGAACGTCGTCTGACAAGAGCTTGTTGTGATTGTTCGCGTTGAGCGGGAACATGTGTTGAATGAAATGTATTTAAAATACATTGACCATGCCATCAGTGTGATCGTCATTCAATTGTACGAATAGAAGTTATAAGACAACAGGAGTGTTGTATTTCAGGTAAGAAATGTCATCCAAATTCATAAATTAATGAGATAGACCCTTTACGAAAACGTGATGCAGCAGTTTAAGTTTGTGTGATATTTACATTTCAGATTCCCTTTGCAGAACCAGGAACTAACAAAACAATGGGTTGTCAACATGAAAAGCAATAAATGGCACCCCACGAGATACAGCTTAATTTGTTCTCTACACTTTGAAGATAAATATATGTATGTAGCAAATGAAAGGCGACGTCTACTAGCCAATGCAGTACCTACCAATTTTCAATTTTCCTGCACATCTGCAGAAGAAGCAGGCCTGTAGATCTTCGCCGAAGAAGCGTAGTTTCCAGGAAACTACAGAACACTCGCATTCAGATACGGTAGCATTGTTGCAGAAGACCTTGATATCAGTAGGTAAATATATTAGGCTGTCTTAAAATTTAAGCAAAGATAGTTGTGAGCCATAATCATAATTACGGTAATAATAATATCGTATGGCCTCGGGGGCCGGGTGCAAGCTTTGTTATTTGACACCCAGAGGGTAGCTTGCATGTCGAATTTTGTTGTTCCTTGAAGCACGATGAAAGTCAAGGAGGTTAGATAACTAAGCTCCTTGACATTATAGCGCTTTCTAGTAGAGAAATGAGGAACTTTGTGTTGCCGGAAAATCCCGATATTAATTATGCTATTATGAACACGGCCTACTGAATTCAAATGGGTTCTTTAACATGCCAACATCGTATGACATGCGTATCGTGATTTTTGCCCCCTTAAAAAAAACACCTACCACGGCCAGGAGCGAACCTGCAAGCTTGGGGGGTTAGTAATCCGACACGATAACCACTCACCCACCGTGGCAAGCTATAAAATAAAATTTATTGTTCAAATATCAATCTTCGTAAGCCAACGAGGTATACTTTCTCTAGTTCGTTGTTTTGAACTAATTATGGATTTACTAATCTTTTATATTTTCTTTCTTTCTTTCTTTCTTTCTTTCTTACTTTCTTCTCAGCTTATTTGCGATTCCAGCAGAAAGATGCCAATATACGGTTTGATTATTGATCTCTTAAGTGTGATACAACTAGCAGAAACATACGTGTGGGTACAAAGTTCTGTATTGAGATACTTATTAACACGCAGATTGAGTCAGGATCACTTAGAGCTATTTTTTTCTTCTATTCGCTCCAGAAGTGGGAATAGAAATAATCAAAATGCAGTACAATTTAATTCAGCTAATAGGACGTGTTTAATTGCGAGGGTACGCCCTTCCATGAATTCCAACTGTAAGCCTATTGAGTGTGACCTACTTGTGACAACTGCAACAGCAAATATTCATGGTGTCAATGGGAAGGACGATAATATGCTGACATACAGATCATGGTTACTGTGCACATTATAATTCACCGAGGAAATGTTGTTCATTACATAGCAGGAAGTGTCGTTCGCCAAGTGTCTAAAAAAAATGTACTTGTGTTGAATGCCTAGAAGTGATTTTATCAGGTCAAGATGTTCAGAAAGAATGAGTGTAAAGAGAAAGACGTGAAAGAATGCCCTTTGAATCCATCAAATGATGTAGTGAAATTATGTAAAACAGCTGAGTGGCATCAGGAAGAATGAGTGTATGTTGCGAAAGAACACGAATAATCTCATGCTGAAGTTGAAGACAGATGTCTATGATATGCTGCCGGGTTATCTGTTTCTGAAATCTGACCATCTATTTACAGCTACTGAACCTGGGGAAAAGCCTCACTATGCTTCACTCATCAAGCGAATTGTGAAACAGTATTATAAATGCAGGCTTCACACTTCAGCAGAAATACAGCTCAACGTGAGAGGTCAACAGGTGCGTCAGTTGTACACAAAAAGTTTTATTTTTAAAGGAGAATGGAATCATGCAATGTACTATGCATAAGCAACGTAGCTTATTGTCTTGTAAGATGATTGTGTTAGTTTTCGTTCAATGTACAAATTAAATTATCAGGCCTTACGTAGGCCTAATCTTACGCCTCGTTAGTCACGCCTCTCCCTCCCTGCCTCCCACCCTCTTGACAGGGTATATCATGGCGGCTGCCAGTTCAACCTTCTTCAAACATGGCGGCGCCATTTCCACTCTATATACCTTTCTCTAGCTCGTTGGTGCGAATAGTTCGCTTAATAGTTATAAAACGGTGGGGAGAGTATATTTTGAGTAGGTTTTTAGTTGTGTTAAGTTTTATGTGGAGTTGAGGAGTGAAATTGGTTTGGCTTAAAGTGCATTTTTGGCTTTGATCTACTTCCCGTTATTATTAAGTTTATTGTGCTGCTAGCGTGAATAAAAGCTGTAGTATTTGATGTAGATTGCTGGGATTATTTGGGGGAAGTGTTGGTTATTTCAATGAAACAGGAATTCATAACCAAGCACCGATTACGATATGTCGAATCTAGGCCTGTATAGTGAGCTACGTTTATAGGTACATCATTTGAAGAATGCATAATTCCGTGGCATATTTATATATATATATGTATTGTACCCGATACCTAGTTGAGGCTATCGGCTACGCCAGCTGACATTAAGCCGTAGTTGAGATTTATGGGAAATGTTGTAAAGATAGCGCTCAGATCGAGACGAGAGGAATGTTAGGAAATGACGTAGAAGGCCAAGGATTAAGATGGCACTGCCAGTCAAGCAGATGGAATTTTGGGAGGAAATATGAAGTTTTATTAAGATCTATATGGAACATAGTATTATATCATCTCAGAAGAGAAGAAATGTCATGCATTATATAGGATAATAACTTGAAGAAAGACAGATAATCCCTTAAGTTATTGTATAACTTAATAGCCGAGATGATGGGGGTCGAGATTATACTTGTGACGCATGACCACAGAAGGTGGGGGAGCATCACGTGACAGCGCCAGGTAGGAGCTCCTCAACGCAGTCTAGAGACATCAGTCGAGTTCAGTCAGCAGGGCTGAGTAGAACACATGCGCAGAGAGTACGGCAAAGTTGAGCGGTGCATAGCACTTGTTACGTGGCGTGAAAGCGACAGTATTACTTCACCAAGCGGAGAGCGGAAAGTAGGTCAGTGAGTCAAGGCAAGCAACACACGGTAGGCGGCATGAGGACCGGTTACGAGGCAAGCTGTACGAGCCGTGTAAGCAGGAGAAGAGCCGGGGTTAGAACAGCATTATAATACGAGATTGAGAACTTTATTTCGAGCTGCATTTTGTAACGCAGAACAGCACAGCAAAGCGGCATGGCGAGGCCGGCTTTAAGCGTAGATCATTCTGGAACAGTGCAGTAGAGCCGAGCGTGCTAGTTCCGACTTTTATACGCAGGCAATATTAAAGAAGCTAAATCTCATTTCAACATTCAGTTACAACATTGAGTTGGGACTTGTATTCAGTAAGAGAATTGTGCAGGCAGATAGTTATAATATACTGCAATAGTGAACTTCAAATGAACTTAGATATTCAAATGACATTACGACTATGCATTTCATAACGGAACATGTAGAGCGACCATGGGGTCAAGCTAACGTTAACGCTTTTAAGCAAACGAAATGTTACAAGTATATGCACTTATGAACATTGGCACGTGCATTAATACAATTCCTTTTCATGAATTATCATAAAATATCGAGTACGAACACAGCTACAGGGTGTTTCAAAAACTTATACACTCTCATAAATAAAATTTATTTTCTACAAGTGAGACTTAACCGCTATGGAGATTGAACTTTTAACAAGCAAACCGAACATTGTATGGGACAGTGGCGTAACATAGAAGAAGAATATGGGGTACGCTGCTTTTATGAACTTTTACGTAAGGATTTGGACAGTATCCGCTCTGGATAACATGCAGTTCATCATGTCGGAGTAAACGAAGACAAAGACGCGATGGCACCACGGAGCGATGGATTCGGTTCCTGAAGAAGAGGAGGTCTAACAGCTGATTCACTTGGGATATGAAGGCGATCGTTATTGCGTGGGTGATACGATATTCACGTCGATCTTTCGAGAAATTTATTACACACGAGGATAATCGACGATCTTTGAAATATATTAACAGCTGATATGAGAAGGTACTGTAAGAGTTATGACTTTCTGATATGATTTTTTCATGAGCATTGGGCATACTTGTATATTTTTCTAGTAGGAGTTCTACGATTATTTAGACATGGCTTAAACATTATTTGCTCCAAAATTTTGCTAGAATATGGCGTTACCATATGATATGGCAGGCACCATTATACGAAATTCTCACCATTGGTTGGCTTTATTAAGCAGATGTTTGGTCTTGTAGACATTTTCCAGTAAGGATAGTTTTTCTTGGATAGTTATTTTTTTGTGGCGAGTATTTCGAACTCGTGATCTGCAATTGGATTATTTAAATTACTTCGTCAGTTCATTGCATACTAGCGAGTGTGTATTATTCATCAGTAGGGATTTTTCCATTGGATTGTTTGGAGATATTAAGATGTTATTCACTCAAGTGAACGAATATCGCTTTTATGTGACAACTAGAGACTTGTTGATTCCAATCTGGTACATTCACTCATTAGACGACGAGATGGGGCCTTTCGCTTTAGGCGATTGCGTGGTGGTACACATCTTTACCCATCGTTCAGGGCATTATCATGTTAGACAACGGGGCAAGGCCTTTCGTATTTATACGATTGCGTGGTGGTACTCATCTTTACTTGCCATTGAGGAACTCATTTTTATCATCCGAGTGTACTTGAGATTGTAAGAGGATCAAACAAGAAACTTCTAGTCACATATCAGTCTAATTTTGAAAAATAAATTAAAAATACATGTCAGCAGGATTACGTTTTGTAATTCTTGTTTGCCAATCCAATATTTTGTTGCTATACTCTTTTGAGAGTACTTTCATTTAACAGCTGATACAGCTGATGCTTTTGATAATTTTTATGATTGAATTTAATACCTTTGAGAAGGATTTAAAGTAATTGAATCTAGTAAGATGAATCATTAATGGTCAGATTTATTTTAAGGCAGATCAGTATTGCATATTTTGATGTGAGAGATTATAACACATTGGTGTTTTTCTGTGAAGTGAATTATGAGAATTTTAAGAGAATTTATGCTATTTGAAAGCAGATTTTGAATTTGATGTCGATTTCTAAGGTAATATTTTTCCTAATTGTTTAAGAAGTTGTCTAGATGTGATCAGATTAATTACAGTTATTGGAGATTGTGTGCGTTGATAATTTGAAGCCAGTTATATATTTTTTTTGTAGATCATGCAACGTGATTAAGTGAAGTTTGTGATAGGCATTTTGTGGAAGTTGCCAAGTGGAAGTTGCAATATTGCTAATGTATTTTGAAGCAGACATGAGGTTGTCGAACCCAGTCTAGCATAATTTTGAGATTCATGCTGTGCGCTGAATATTTATGGAGTTTTGTGGAATAATTGTGGTATTCAAATGTGATATTTGATAAAGTGAGAATATATAATGAAGTTGTGGATAGTGAGATCCAACGTGATTTTGTGAAGGCAATAATATTTTTGGCATGATAATTGAATACGAGATATAACTTGGAAGTGATAAAACTGTAAGACAACGTTCTATAACCCATATTAAACATTTTGTTAGGAAATTAAACAAATAAATAATGTTGATAATACAAGATTTTCTGATAATAATAATTAATGAAATAATAATCTGAAGTTTAAGCATATTAATGATCTGACCTAATGAAATAAAAATCAGAATGACTAGATGAAATAATAAAAATCTAAATAACCAGAAGAATAAAATTTAAATAAATTGATAAATTAAATTTTGGAATAAATCAATGAATTAAATAAATGGATGAATTAATGATTGAATAAATAAACTGATTTGAATAAATTAATAGATGATTGAATAGTTGATGAATAACTGAATTAGAAGGTGATAATTAATAAAGAAGCTGATGATTAATAAATTTAAATGGATTTAAATAAATTTAATTGAGAGATATGATTTGAATGATTTGAAGAATTGCAACTTGAGTTGATGAATTAAACAATTTATATGGATGATTTAAGATGATTTAATCTGAAGGAGATGATGAAATGAGAGTGTGTGAACAATTAGAAAATATAAAGAATTGATGATTATAATATTCATTTAAATGATTTAATGGTGATGAATTAATTATTCTGACTTGAATATATTGAATTTTGAGATGAGAACTAAAGTGAGAAATATTTAATTTTGATGATGATGATGATTATAACCAATGAGTAGTGGATTTTCTGTAATTCACAAACAAGCAATTATTAATGACAGTGTAAATAGTTTAAATTACTTATTCGATGTTTAGGAGCATTTTACTAACATATTCAGCATTTGAATAATGCCATGCAAGCCATAAATTATGTGATATTTAAATATGTGAATAAAATATATGTGTTTAGACAGATTAATTATATTTTTACATCCACATTCATGATGTTAATTTAAAGAGAAGTTAGGTCTCAGTTATCACGAATGTCAGTGACGCAAAGACATAGTGCCACGGTGATCCTGAGAACCCAAGAGAACTTTAGATATGTTTCCTATTTTATGTGGATTAAATACACTTTGAGTAGAATAGAGATGGTTCGATTTTCTGGACAATGACAATTTATCGTTGGCATTCGACCATGCTCTCAGGTAGGATGAGTGTTTAATATGTCTGTCTGACTATCAAAGTTGAATAAATTTGTTTTTATCTTAGTTGTGATCTGATGGTGATGTGATTTTCCTATTTCTTTCCTTGTCTTAATTAAGGCTTAACCAGGAAGGATGTGGTTTGCTAGGGATTCAGTTGATGGCGCCCATTTATATTTGTATTTTTTTAAATTAAATTTAAACCCGTAACGACCCTGGAGATACTTTATCTCGTGTTACCCTCTGCTTTTGTGATATTTCAACTGAATTTCCGACACATTCCTTATTTGACTTCATGTTCATTTAACTCCGCTCTGTCCTGGAAATCCAGGAATGCGATGTAATAGCAGATGGGTCATCGCATCCCCAGGACGAACGGGTACAGAGAGAGAGAGAGGGAGAATTGGCGCCCAACGTGGGGCTTCGATTTTGTTTATTCTATGGAATCACATCAGATTTAGATTACGAAGAGATTGATCTCAATTTCATTTAATGGTGTTATAAAATTTATTAAACTTAGTCAGACAATATACTTGTATGCCCATTCCAGTGATCAAGTTAATCATATTAGTGTTATATCATGTCTAGTTATAAGTCATTTTTCTTATACCCAAGTGAATGCAGGAATTGATACATTGTGATGTGTTGTTGTTTAACGTCTCTGAATAAAACGTTTATTGAAAGATATAATTATGTTACCGGAAGATTTAGCTAAGTTGTTAGGAGAGTTACAGAATGGCATGTCTAGTATTGCAGTAACTATTTCTAAAATGGAAACAGAAGTTAAAGAGCAGATAAATGATTCGGAAGCCAGATGTAGGGAAAACTTAAAGTCATTACAGACTAGTAATAGGGAAGATTTGCAATTATTACAGACTAGTAATGAAGATAATTTAAAGTCATTAGAGACCAGGTTACAGTCAAATAGTAAAGATGAGTTGAAGTCATTATAGACCAGATTGCAGTCCAGTAATAGGGATGAATTAAAATCATTACAGGCTAGCAATGAAAATAATTTGAAAGCTAATGAAGCTAACTTGAAGGATAGTTTTAAATTATTAGAAACTAGATTACAAGCTCGTAGTGAAGAGAATAACACAGAGTTGAAAAACAATTTAACTAGTTTGGAGAATAGATTAACATTAAAGGATGATGAAATATTCAAGGCTTTACAATTAGATATAAAAGCAGTAGAAATGAAAGGAGAGGAAAATGAGCAAATGTTAAGAAAAAATATTATTGATTTAGAGATTAGAGAAGAAGAAAACATTCTTAATTTGAGAACAGATGTTATGTCTATTCAGAAAGACATTAAATCGGATGTATCGAAGTTGAGATTCGAAATTGATGGTTTAGTGGCAGATGTAGGCAAAATACAAGAGTGGTCTACTGAAGTATCTTTCGAATCTAAAATCAAAGGTCTAGAAATTAATCTAGGTAATGAAATCAAAGGTTTAAAGTCATTAATTGGGACCGTTAAAGAGGAAGTCTTAGGAGAGGTTAATTCTAACTTGAAATCCTTAGAAAACCAATTGCAGAGAGACATTAGGAAAATTGATGACGATATAGAGCAAAAGGTTAATGAAAACTTAGCTTTATTCAAAAATAGAGTCGGTGCAATAGTGGAAGAACGGTATAGTGAGGTCGATGCCGAAGCAAAAGAAAAACGTGCAGGATTGGATGAGGAATTAATCGCAGGTATGGCGAACTTGGAAGCGAGATTTACTGAGAATACGGAAGCGATGAAGATAGATTCAACTCAGTTTAGGACAGATGTTGATCAGTTAAAGGAACAAGTCGCGTCAGTAAAGACTACATGCGAAGATAAGATAGACAAATTGAAGAACGATTTAGAAGAGAGTAACAGAACGCAGAATGTTACGTCGTTAGATGATTTGAAGACTCAGGTCAAGACCGTAGAAAAAAGAACAGAAGATAGGATGACTAAAATAGAATCTATAATAAATAGTTTCACAAGTCAAAATGTTACAACAGGTGAAGTATCGATAAATCAGACACCGATAGACCGCAGTATGAGAACAGTCAAGAGGTTAGCGTGGGAGAAGACCGTCAAACGCAACAGATTGTAACATTCGAAAGGGCTAGTTCAATCCCTCAAGATAATCCGAATTCGAATAGGAGTACGTTTGGTACGAGTGAACGATACTCAGGTCCAGTGACCATCATCAGAAATCTGGATGATAAGCCAAGGAAGTTTTCAGGAAACACAGGAGTCACACCAGTCGAATTTCTGAGAGATATTCGCGATTACATGGCGGAACATAGAGTAGCCAAGGAGAGAGAACTAAGGATAGTCGAACGCTCCTTAGACGGGCCTGCGTAAACTTGGTTTCGCGCATTCAGGAGCAATTTTGCGAATATGGAACAATTTGCCATAGCATTCTTAAGGAGATTTTGAAGTGCAGAGGATCAGCTGAACGTAAGAGCAGAAATGTATTCGAAGCGTTACTCTACGTCACATCCGACGCATTATGCTAATTACTTTACCTCGAAATTGGCTAAATTACAGTTTTTGATTCCTCCATTGCCAGAAGAAGAGCTTTTGCAAGCTATAGCAAGACAGTTGCCAATTGAGGTACAACCATCACTCATAGCATCGGGAGCGAACACACTTGAGCACTATGACGATATCTTACGACGATTAGATTATACAAGCGCTCAAATTACACCCAGAACTGCAAGGAACGATAATCGAAACACGCAAGAGGTGAATGCGGTAGTTGTCGATAACGCAGCACAGACGGATAGAAGAGATTCCTGGGGAAACAGAAGGAACGAAGGGAATAGAGAAAATATTCACAACGTTCGTGGGAATGATCGATATCGAGGACCATATGAGAGGCCATACGATCAGGACGCAAGAAACAGTAGATACAGGGACTATGATCAGAATTCCAGATAACAAAATAGGAATAGATACAATAATAGATATCGTGGTAGATACAACTGGAACCAAGGTCAGCAGTCTAATCAGAACAATAGGCAGGATAGCAGAAGAAATGATCCAAATGAAAGACAAGATAATCGAGAATATGGAAGATCAAGGCAAGAAAGTAGACAGCCTAGTGCACCACCCGAAGAGATAACTAGAGTTGTCAATCGAGCAAGCACGAGTGCAGAAGGAAGAAATAAACGATAAATTAATGCAGAATCAGGATACTAATCATTTGGAATCAATCATCATTGTTGAGAGATAGCAAGTCAAGGACGAGGATCTAATTTAAGAAGATATAGTACATGGAGGGAATGGATACTAATGAAGTTGTGGGGACTTTTAACGCAGCTAGCATTAGAAAGTATCATTATGCTGAATAAGAGGATTGTAGAGCTATCGTGTACATATGTTGTGTATAGAATGCCTGAGAGTATTTTTTTTCTCAAGCCTGATAAAAAAGGAGATGTACGGGAGAGATGTACCCGATACCTAGTTGAGGCTATCGGCTACGCCAGCTGACATTAAGCCGTAGTTGAGATTTATGGGAAAAGTTGTAAAGATAGCGCTCAGATCGAGTCGAGAGGAATGTTAGGAAATGACGTAGAAGGCCAAGCATTAAGATGGCACTGCCAGTCAAGCAGATGGAATTTTGGGAGGAAATATGAAGTTTTATTAAGATCTATATGGAACATAGTATTATATCATCTCAGAAGAGAAGAAATGTCAAGCATTATATATGATAATAACTTGAAGAAAGACAGATAATCCCTTAAGTTATTGTATAACTTAATAGCCGAGATGATGGTGGTCGAGATTATACTTGTGACGCATGACCACATAAGGTGGGGGAGCATCACGTGACAGCGCCAGGTTGGAGCTCCTCAACGGAGTCTAGAGACATCAGTCGAGTTCAGTCAGCAGGGCTGAGTAGAACACATGCGCAGAGAGTACGGCAAAGTTGAGCGGTGCACAGCACTTGTTACGTGGCGTGAAAGCGACAGTATTACTTCACCAAGCGGAGAGCGGAAAGTAGGTCAGTGAGCCAAGGCAAGCAACGCACGGTAGGCGACATGAGGACCGGTTACGAGGCAAGCTGTACGAGCCGTGTAAGCAGGAGAAGAACCGGGGTGAGAACAGCATTATAATACGAGATTGAGAACTTTATTTCGAGCTGCATTTTGTAACGCAGAACAGCACAGCAAAGCGGCATGGCGAGGCCGGCTTTAAGCGTAGATCATTCTGGAACAGTGCAGTAGAGCCGAGCGTGCTAGTTCCGACTTTTATACGCAGGCAATATTAAAGAAGCTGAATTTCATTTCAACATTCAGTTACAACATTGAGTTGGGACTTGTATTCAGTAAGAGAATTGTGCAGGCAGATAGTTATAATATACTGCAATAGTGAACTTCAAAAGAACTTAGATATTCAAATGACATTACGACTATGCATTTCATAACGGAACATGTAGAGCGACCATGGGGTCAAGCTAACATTAACGCTTTTAAGCAAACGAAATGTTACAAGTTTATGCACTTATGAACATTGGCCCGTGCATTAATACAATTCCTTTTCATGAATTATCATAAAATATCGAGTACGAACACAGCTACAGGGTGTTTCAAAAACTTATACACTCTCATAAATAAAATTTATTTTCTACAAGTGAGACTTAACCGCTGTGGAGATTGAACTTTTAACAAGCAAACCGAACATTGAATGGGACAGTGGCGTAACATAGAAGAAGAATATGGGGTACGCTGCTTTTATGAACTTTTACGTAAGGATTTGGACAGTATCCACTATGGATAACATGCAGTTCATCATGTCGGAGTAAACGAAGACAGAGACGCGATGGCACCACGGAGCGATGGATTCGGTTCCTGAAGAAGAGGTGGTCTAACCGCTGATTCACTTGGGATATGAAGGCGATCGTTATTGCATGGGTGATACGATATTCACGTCGATCTTTCGAGAAATTTATTACACACGAGGATAATCGACGATCTTTGAAATATATTAACAGCTGATATGAGAAGGTACTGTAAGAGTTATGACTTTCTGATATGATTTTTTCATGAGCATTGGGCATACTTGTATATTTTTCTAGTAGGAGTTCTACGATTATTTAGACATGGCTTAAACATTATTTGCTCCAAAATTTTGCTAGAATATGGCGTTACCATATGATATGGCAGGCACCATTATACGAAATTCTCACCATTGGTTGGCTTTATTAAGCAGATGTTTGGTCTTGTAGACATTTTCCAGTAAGGATAGTTTTTCTTGGATAGTTATTTTTTTGTGGCGAGTATTTCGAACTCGTGATCTGCAATTGGATTATTTAAATTACTTCGTCAGTTCATTGCATACTAGCGAGTGTGTATTATTCATCAGTAGGGATTTTTCCATTGGATTGTTTGGAGATATTAAGATGTTATTCACTCAAGTGAACGAATATCGCTTTTATGTGACAACTAGAGACTTGTTGATTCCAATCTGGTACATTCACTCATTAGACGACGAGATGGGACCTTTCGCTTTAGGCGATTGCGTGGTGGTACACATCTTTACCCATCGTTCAGGGCATTATCATGTTAGACAACGGGGCAAGGCCTTTCGTATTTATACGATTGCGTGGTGGTACTCATCTTTACTTGCCATTGAGGAACTCATTTTTATCATCCGAGTGTACTTGAGATTGTAAGAGGATCAAACAAGAAACTTCTAGTCACATATCAGTCTAATTTTGTTAAATAAATTAAAAATACATGTCAGCAGGGTTACGTTTTGTAATTCTTGTTTGCCAATCCAATATTTTGTTGCTATACTCTTTTGAGAGTACTTTCATTTAACAGCTGATACAGCTGATGCTTTTGATAATTTTTATGATTGAATTTAATACCTTTGAGAAGGATTTAAAGTAATTGAATCTAGTAAGATGAATCATTAATGGTCAGATTTATTTTAAGGCAGATCAGTATTGCATATTTTGATGTGAGAGATTATAACACATTGGTGTTTTTCTGTGAAGTGAATTATGAGAATTTTAAGAGAATTTATGCTATTTGAAAGCAGATTTTGAATTTGATGTCGATTTCTAAGGTAATATTTTTCCTAATTGTTTAAGAAGTTGTCTAGATGTGATCAGATTAATTACAGTTATTGGAGATTGTGTGCGTTGATAATTTGAAGACAGTTATATATTTTTTTTGTAGATCATGCAACGTGATTAAGTGAAGTTTGTGATAGGCATTTTGTGGAAGTTGCCAAGTGGAAGTTGCAATATTGCTAATGTATTTTGAAGCAGACATGAGGTTGTCGAACCCAGTCAAGCATAATTTTGAAATTCATGCTGTGCGCTGAATATTTATGGAGTTTTGTGGAATAATTGTGGTATTCAAATGTGATATTTGATAAAGTGAGAATATATAATGAAGTTGTGGATAGTGAGATCCAACGTGATTTTGTGAAGGCAATAATATTTTTGGCATGATAATTGAATACGAGATATAACTTGGAAGTGATAAAACTGTAAGACAACGTTCTATAACCCATATTAAACAATTTGTTAGGAAATTAAACAAATAAATAATGTTGATAATACAAGATTTTCTGATAATAATAATTAATGAAATAATAATCTGAAGTTTAAGCATATTAATGATCTGACCTAATGAAATAAAAGTCAGAATGACTAGATGAAATAATAAAAATCTAAATAACCAGAAGAATAAAATTTAAATAAATTGATAAATAAAATTTTGGAATAAACCAATGAATTAAATAAATGGATGAATTAATGATTGAATAAATAAACTGATTTGAATAAATTAATAGATGATGAATAACTGAATGAGAAGGTGATAATTAATTAAAGAAGCTGATGATTAATAAATTTAAAGGATTTAAATAAATTTAATTGAGAGATATGATTTGAATGATTTGAAGAATTGCAACTTGAGTTGATGAATTAAACAATTTATATGGATGATTTAAGATGATTTAATCTGAAGGAGATGATGAAATGAGAGTGTGTGAACAATTAGAAAATATAAAGAATTGATGATTATAATATTCATTTAAATGATTTAATGGTGATGAATTAATTATTCTGACTTGAATATATTGAATTTTGAGATGAGAACTAAAGTGAGAAATATTTAATTTTGATGATGATGATGATTATAACCAATGAGTAGTGGATTTTCTGTAATTCACAAACAAGCAATTATTAATGACAGTGTAAATAGTGTAAATTACTTATTCGATGTTTAGGAGCATTTTACTAACATATTCAGCATTTGAATAATGCCATGCAAGCCATAAATTATGTGATATTTAAATATGTGATTATATATATGTGTTTAGACAGATTAATTATATTTTTACATCCACATTCATGATGTTAATTTAAAGAGAAGTTAGGTCTCAATTATCACGAATGTCAGTGACGCAAAGACATAGTGCCACGGTGATCCTGAGAATCCAAGAGAACTTTAGATATTTTTCTTATTTTATGTGGATTAAATACACTTTGAGTAGAATAGAGATGGTTCGATTTTCTGGACAATGACAATTTAACGTTGGCATTCGACCATGCTCTCAGGTAGGATGAGTGTTTAATAAGTCTGTCTGACTATCAAAGTTGAATAAATTTGTTTTTATCTTAGTTGTGATCTGATGGTGATGTGATTTTCCTATTTCTTTCCTTGTCTTAATTAAGGCATAACCAGGAAGGATGTGGTTTGCTAGGGATTCAGTTGATGGCGCCCATTTATATTTGTATTTTTTAAAATTAAATTTAAACCCGTAACGACCCTGGAGATACTTTATCTCGTGTTACCCCCTGCTTTTGTGATATTTCAACTGAATTTCCGACACATTCCTTATTTGACTTTATGTTCATTTAACTCCGCTCTGTCCTGGAAATCCAGGAATGCGATGTAATAGCAGATGGGTCATCGCATCCCCAGGACGAACGGGTTCAGAGAGAGAGGGAGAATTGGCCCCCAACGTGGGGCTTCGATTTTGTTTATTCTATGGAATCACATCAGATTTAGATTACGAAGAGATTGATCTCAATTTCATTTAATGGTCTTATAAAATTTATTAAACTTAGTCAGACAATATACTTTTATGCCCATTCCAGTGATCATGTTAATCATATTAGTGTTATATCATGTCTAGTTATAAGTCATTTTTCTTATACCCAAGTGAATGCAGGAATTGATACATTGTGATGTGTTGTTGTTTAACGTCTCTGAATAAAACGTTTATTGAAAGATATAATTATGTTACCGGAATATTTAGCTAAGGTGTTAGGAGAGTTACAGAATGGCATGTCTAGTATTGCAGTAACTATTTCTAAAATGGAAACAGAAGTTAAAGAGCAGATAAATGATTCGGAAGCCAGATGTAGGGAAAACTTAAAGTCATTACAGACTAGTAATAGGGAAGATTTGCAATTATTACAGACTAGTAATGAAGATAATTTAAAGTCATTAGAGACCAGGTTACAATCAAATAGTAAAGATGAGTTGAATTCATTAGAGACCAGATTGCAGTCCAGTAATAGGGATGAATTAAATCATTACAGGCTAGCAATGAAAATAATTTGAAAGCTAATGAAGCTAACTTGAAGGATAGTTTTAAATTATTAGAAACTAGATTACAAGCTCGTAGTGAAGAGAATAACACAGAGTTGAAAAACAATTTAACTAGAATAGATTAACATTAAAGAATGATGAAATATTCAAGGCTTTACAATTAGATATAAAAGCAGTAGAAATGAAAGGAGAGGAAAATGAGCAAATGTTAAGAAAAAATATTATTGATTTAGAGGTTAGAGAAGAAGAAAACATTCTTAATTTGAGAACAGATGTTATGTCTATTCAGAAGGACATTAAATCGGATGTATCGAAGTTGAGATTCGACATTGATGGTTTAGTGGCAGATGTAGGCAAAATACAAGAGTGGTCTACTGAAGTATCTTTCGAATCTAAAATCAAAGGTCTAGAAATTAATCTAGGTAATGAAATCAAAGGTTTAAAGTCATTAATTGGGACCGTTAAAGAGGAAGTCTTAGGAAAGGTTAATTCTAACTTGAAATCCTTAGAAAACCAATTGCAGAGAGACATTAGGAAAATTGATGATGATATAGAGCAAAAGGTTAATGAAAACTTAGCTTTATTCAAAAATAGAGTCGGTGCAATAGTGGAAGAACGGTATAGTGAGGTCGATGCCGAAGCAAAAGAAAAACGTGCAGGATTGGATGAGAAATTAATTGCAGGTATGGCGAACTTTGAAGCGAGATTTACTGAGAATAAGGAAGCGATGAAGATAGATTCAACTCAGTTTAGGACAGATGTTGATCAGTTAAAGGAACAAGTCGCGTCAGTAAAGACTACATGCGAAGATAAGATAGACAAATTGAAGAACGATTTAGAAGAGAGTAACAGAACGCAGAATGTTACGTCGTTAGATGATTTGAAGACTCAGGTCAAGACCGTAGAAAAAAGAACAGAAGATAGGATGACTAAAATAGAATCTATAATAAATAGTTTCACAAGTCAAAATGTTACAACAGGTGAAGTATCGATAAATCAGACACCGATAGACCGCAGTATGAACAGTCAAGAGGTTAGCGTGGGAGAAGACCGTCAAACGCAACAGATTGTAACATTCGAAAGGGCTAGTTCAATCCCTCAAGATAATCCGAATTCGAATAGGAGTACGTTTGGTACGAGTGAACGATACTCAGGTCCAGTGACCATCATCAGAAATCTGGATGATAAGCCAAGGAAGTTTTCAGGAAACACAGGAGTCACACCAGTCGAATTTCTGAGAGATATTCGCGATTACATGGCGGAACATAGAGTAGCCAAGGAGAGAGAACTAAGGATAGTCGAACGCTCCTTAGACGGGCCTGCGTAAACTTGGTTTCGCGCATTCAGGAGCAATTTTGCGAATATGGAACAATTTGCCATAGCATTCTTAAGGAGATTTTGAAGTGCAGAGGATCAGCTGAACGTAAGAGCAGAAATGTATTCGAAGCGTTACTCTACGTCACATCCGACGCATTATGCTAATTACTTTACCTCGAAATTGGCTAAATTACAGTTTTTGATTCCTCCATTGCCAGAAGAAGAGCTTTTGCAAGCTATAGCAAGACAGTTGCCAATTGAGGTACAACGATCACTCATAGCATCGGGAGCGAACACACTTGAGCACTATGACGATATCTTACGACGATTAGATTATACAAGCGCTCAAATTACACCCAGAACTGCAAGGAACGATAATCGAAACACGCAAGAGGTGAATGCGGTAGTTGTCGATAACGCAGCACAGACAGATAGAAGAGATTCCTGGGGAAACAGAAGGAACGAAGGGAATAGAGAAAATATTCACAACGTTCGTGGGAATGATCGATATCGAGGACCATATGAGAGGCCATACGATCAGGACGCAAGAAACAGTAGATACAGGGACTATGATCAGAATTCCAGATACCAAAATAGGAATAGATACAATAATGGATATCGTGGTAGATACAACTGGAACCAAGGTCAGCAGTCTAATCAGAACAATAGGCAGGATAGCAGAAGAAATGATCCAAATGCAAGACAAGATAATCGAGAATATGGAAGATCAAGGCAAGAAAGTAGACAGCCTAGTGCACCACCCGAAGAGATAACTAGAGATGTCAATCGAGCAAGCACGAGTGCAGAAGGAAGAAATAAACGACAAATTAATGCAGAATCAGGATACTAATCATTGGGAATCAATCATCATTGTTGAGAGATAGCAAGTCAAGGACGAGGATCTAATTTAAGAAGATATAGTACATCGAGGGAATGGATACTAATGAAGTTGTGGGGAAATTAAACAAATAAATAATGTTGATAATACAAGATTTTCTGATAATAATAATTAATGAAATAATAATCTGAAGTTTAAGCATATTAATGATCTGACCTAATGAAATAAAAATCAGAATGACTGGATGAAATAATAAAAATCTAAATAACCAGAAGAATAAAATTTAAATAAATTGATAAATTAAATTTTGGAATAAATCAATGAATTAAATAAATGGATGAATTAATGATTGAATAAATAAACTGATTTGAATAAATTAATAGATGATGAATAACTGAATTAGAAGGTGATAATTAATTAAAGAAGCTGATGATTAATAAATTTAAATGGATTTAAATAAATTTAATTGAGAGATATGATTTGAATGATTTGAAGAATTGCAACTTGAGTTGATGAATTAAACAATTTATATGGATGATTTAAGATGATTTAATCTGAAGGAGATGATGAAATGAGAGTGTGTGAACAATTAGAAAATATAAAGAATTGATGATTATAATATTCATTTAAATGATTTAATGGTGATGAATTAATTATTCTGACTTGAATATATTGAATTTTGAGATGAGAACTAAAGTGAGAAATATTTAATTTTGATGATGATGATGATTATAACCAATGAGTAGTGGATTTTCTGTAATTCACAAACAAGCAATTATTAATGACAGTGTAAATAGTGTAAATTACTTATTCGATGTTTAGGAGCATTTTACTATCATATTCAGCATTTGAATAATGCCATTCAAGCCATAAATTATGTGATATTTAAATATGTGATTAAAATATATGTGTTTAGACAGATTAATTATATTTTACATCCACATTCATGATGTTAATTTAAAGAGAAGTTAGGTCTCAGTTATCACGAATGTCAGTGACGCAAAGACATAGTGCCACGGTGATCCAGAGAACCCAAGAGAACTATAGATATTTTTCCTATTTTATGTGGATTAAATACACTTTGAGTAGAATAGAGATGGTTCGATTTTCTGGACAATGGCAATTTAACGTTGGCATTCGACCATGCTCTCAGGTAGGATGAGTGTTTAATATGTCTGTCTGACTATCAAAGTTGAATAAATTTGTTTTTATCTTAGTTGTGATCTGATGGTGATGTGATTTTCCTATTTCTTTCCTTGTCTTAATTAAGGCTTAACCAGGAAGGATGTGGTTTGCTAGGGATTCAGTTGATGGCGCCCATTTATATTTGTATTTTTTTTAAATTAAATTTAAACCTGTAACGACCCTGGAGATACTTATTTCGTGTTACCCTCTGCTTTTGTGATATTTCAACTGAATTTCCGACACATTCCTTATTTGACTTCATGTTCATTTAACTCCGCTCTGTCCTGGAAATCCAGGAATGCGATGTAATAGCAGATGGGTCATCGCATCCCCAGGACGAACGGGTACAATATATATATATATGTATATATATATATATAATTTACAAGAATGTTTCCAGAAATTGTTTTTCACTCGTTACTCTGTTACTGATCGCTAATTGCGTGTACTCAGCACCTAAGTTGATATTTGTCAGCCGTTATTATACATTCATTTTTATTGCTATTCCGGAGATTTACTGACCTCGGAATGACGTGTCAGTGATCCCAATGCCCTTATGCTATAAGTGAACATATCTCTATATTTTTATTTGTTCCAAAGAACCATTAATTACGATTTAAAATTGACTCCCCATAAGGAGAGCACGAGAATGGGTACGCCAACATGGCGGACCGCGGGCTCAACCTGGCGTACTTACTCGTGCAGCGGAGAGCTGCCATTGGCGATCCATGTATAGAGATCAGTGAAAGCGGTTCATTTGACGTATTGTATTGAACCGTGTGGTTGAGAACTCTCAAACCGTTGTTATCTAGTACAGCAATTCTTGTCGAATGACTAATTTTGCCTCATCCTATCGAATCCAGTGTAAAATTCCCGAAAGCTTCCGATCACATTTGTAATACAAAGCGTTCTTAATGTCAACTAACAATCTGCTTTCACCTGAAAGGAGAAGAGAGAGAAAAAAAATGATGATGGATAGGCCCCGGATTCGAACCTCGAACCCCAAGCGCCCAAGTCGCACACGCAGACACGGAGCCAGAGTGATATCATGGAATGTGCGGAAAATTATAGTAGGGTGAGATTTAAAAGTATTATTTTGTGAATTGTTTTAAGACGTGATGAATGATGGTGGGTTGGTGGCTGTGTACCTGATACGGGATGGTATACACGGGGTTGATTCGTGTTTGTACAGTTGTGTTCCGATATTGGTGCGTAAGGCGATACATGGCTATGAGAGCCGGGATTCGCTCGTTAGATAAGAGATGACGTTGGTAGTATTCATCTAGTAAACGGAGTTTGTTGAGGATTGGTGCTTGTGAGAGAGTCAATTTATGTAACAAGTATT
Source organism: Meconema thalassinum (assembly GCA_946902985.2). Lineage (NCBI taxonomy): Eukaryota > Metazoa > Arthropoda > Insecta > Orthoptera > Tettigoniidae > Meconema > Meconema thalassinum. Next base: position 271,887,501 of record OX336390.1, on the reverse strand, counting down.
TGGCGCATGAGTACTTACGACGGAAAGATAACGGTGTTTCGCCTATTTCAACTAATAATGCCTTGGTAGGTGTGGAAGGGAGAGCTCCTAGAATTATGCGGATGGCGCGGAACTGTAAGCGTTCAAGCGTGAGCAATCGAGTGGGGGCCATTATATAAAAAAGGGTGCTCTCATAGTCTAAGACAGAGCGAAAAATGTGTTTATAAACCGTAAGCAATGCGGTAGGCGCAGCGTCCCAGTTACGTCCCGTTAAAGCCTTTAATACATGGAATTTTTCTCTAATTTTTGGGTGATGTTTTGTAGATGATGATGTTACCATGTGAGTTTATTATCAATATACAGTCCTAGATAGTTTACTACCCGAACAACATCGATTTGACCTTGTTGATATTCGATTGGGGATGTGTCATAAGTTCGCTTGTTGGTGAAAATCATGGCCGCATTTTTATTTGGCGATGTTTCAAAACCATGTTGTGAAAACCATAGATGAGCGTGTGAGAGGGCCGTATGTAAATCGTCGCGGCAGGTTTGGAGATTTGACCTTGTAACATAAATTAATATATCGTCAGCAAATTGGATGATCCGGGCGTATGGAAGGATAACCCATTCGAAGTCGTCAGTATAAATTAAATATAATAAACCACTCAGTATATCGCCCTGCGGAGTCCATGAGATGTAAATCGATTATTGTGTACTCCTTCAATGCTGCTTAAATATAAGCACCTTCGAATAAGAAATTTTGGATAATACTCATGAAAATCAATGTTTGAATATAATATTTGTAATAGTATGTAGGGGTCAACTGAATCATATGCTCCTTTAATATCTAAAAATACGGCAATTGTATGTTGTTTCCGACCTTTCGCTAATAGTAAATCGGTAAGAAATAAAATCAGTGCGTCATTGACACTGCGCTTTTTAACGAACACAAATTGAGTTTTGGGTAGAACGTCATAGTATTCCAAACACCATTGTAATCGCTTAAGTAATTTTTTTTTGGAAAACTTTACGAAGGCAAGAGCTTGACATTATTCCTCGATAATTATTCGGGTCAGTCGAGTCCTTGGTCGGTTTCAAAATCGGGAGAACTTCGAATTGATTCTAGTCTTCGGGTGTGATACTGGAATGGAGGATGAAATTATACAAATTTAAGTCGATAGTGAGGGCATGGAGGGAGCGGGGAGGGGGGTGGGGAGAGAAAGCTAGCTGCCATGCGATATGTAACAGCGTCTATACCTGGACGGGTTGATTTTTAGCCTACTTTTCTCATTTTACAAAAATGCCGAAAAAGTAGACTTATGAGATCGGGCAAATGTGTGTCTGTCTGTCCTTCTGTCTGTCTGTCTGTCTGTCTGGCTGGCTGGCTGTGTGTGTGTCTCCACCCCTATCAACTCCTAAACGGCTGCAACAATCGAAACAAAATTTGGTAGGAGTAAAGATCTATACCTGAATATCTCACGGCCATATTTGAAAATGATGAAAGTGCTACCAACTGTTGAAAAATCGCAATTGAAACTTGAGCTCCATGTTGGATATCTTGGAAGGTATGAATGGGAGCTATTTCAAAATTGGCACACGTATAGATAATAATATTGCAGTTTAATTTCCAGGAGGCCATATGGCAGTGTTGCCAAAATGATTATAAGCCTGCTGATAGGCCCAAATTTTAAATGCATATAACTTCTACACTATCAATTGGATTTCAACCAAATTTCGTATGTGCTATTTGTACTATAACAGATATGACTATGCGTATTCTTAAGAGCAACCAGGGCTGCCAACTGTTAATAAATACTGTATATATTTTTGTTACCCTAATATCAATATATCAGAAAGTATGCAAGCCAATAGCTCTAAACTTTGCACACGTATAGTACCTGGCATTTTAGATTAATTTGGAGTAACTAATATAGGCCTACGCCAGTGCTGCCAACATGATTCTAAGCCTGCTGATAGATCCAATTTAAAAATGCATGTAACTTCTATACTAACTAATGGAATTCATTCAAAATTGACACAACAATAGATCATATTATTTCAGATCATTTCTGTCCAATACATGTATGTCATTGTTGCCAAAATGATTTTACGCGCGCTGTTAGATCAAATGTTTAACTGCATGTAACGTCCATGCTATCCATTGGACTTCAACCAAATTTTGTATTCTGTACCTTAAGAGATGGAACTAAGAATATATTCAGTCACCAGGGCTGCCAACTGTAGTTCTCTATTAGGCTACATTATGCAAGGTATACAGTATTTTGAACTAATTAGAAATTTCGATATTACCAACTTAATTTCGTCACTATTCTAGATAGATCCATATAGATTAATCATTGGCATGAATCTTAAATTTTAAGAAAAGTAGTTTTTTCGTTTGTCACGGAACTTCTTGTTGTTATGTGTGGCAGGTTGTATTTCGGCGTAAGTGATTGGAAGCAATAACGTCAAGTATCGTGGTGATTCTTGATACGTAATAGGGGGGAAAACCATTGTTAAACATATTCGGGATTAAGGCTCTGATAAAAGGTTTCATAACCTTGCACGTTGAGTGATTTGGCCAGTGACCTTGGGACTACATTGGACATTCTTTTAATCGCCAACCATATGTTGTGTAGAGATGTATGACTATTGAAGGAGGAAATAAAAAGACTCCATGCTTCACGTCGTTTGTGATTGGAGTTTCGTTGTGTGGACGCGCATATTCGTTTATAAAGTAGATAATTTGAGGGAGTAAGCTTCTTCAATTTTTTTAACGCTGCCTTTCTTTTCCTAACCCAAAGGGAACATTCCTGATCCCACCAAGGGGGATTGGGATTACGTGTACCATTATTAAGTGTGGGTGGAGGATAGGGATGATAAGTATTGAGATAAGTGTCTATAACAGGTTTTAATAGTGTGCAATCAGACAATGGGGTCCGATGTTTCGGGGCGAGATGTGCTTGTAAGTAATTGGAAAATAAAATGTGATCGAAACCGTGCGTAGGTTGTATGAGAGAAAAATATTGGGTGTTGTATTGTTTGATGGACAAGTGGTATAATTTATAAGAAGGGGATAATTATCACTTTGGTGTAGTTCAGTAACTGTCTGCCATGTGAATTTATGTGACAGATCTAAAGTAGTTATGGTCAAATCCACTGCGCTAGGTGGGCTATTCGGAGAGGTAAGGTGTGTTGGAGAACCATCATTTAATATGAGTAATTGATGTTCATTGACTGCCATAAATATACATTTCGGATTGGATTATATCGACCACTACTCCATGCGGTGTAAAAGAGCATTGAAATCTCCTAAAATAATATGTTTCTGCAATTGGCTGGCATAACGGAAATAGAGATGTCACTGGCGCTGTGTTCCCTGCACATTTGGCGGGAAATAGATATATATGAAAAGTTAGTTATCGATTCAAAACATTTTTATATCGGTGGAGGGAAGATGAAAGTCACATTGGAGCGGAGTAAATTGGAGATGATTTTTGATTAATGTACAAAGGCCGCGATAACCCTGGCCATATCGTCGTACGACATTATATTGGGGAATTTGAAAACGATAATGAGAGTATAACCATGTAAAAATATTATATCAGGATGAAATTCAGATATTAAAAGTAGAAGTTCATGACGTTTATTAACGATGCTTCTACAGTTCCACTGTAGCAACAACATATGATTCAGAAGAAATCACATGTTTAAAGATTACTGGTCTGCGGAGTATTGTCAGTTGTGGTAGGGGGTAACAGTGGTACAATTTTATCTAAGAGCCGTTTCCCTTCAATAATAATACTTGTTTGATTATTTGATGCGGTTCCCGTTGATGGTATATTTACGATACTCTCCGACCTTTCCAGCGTATCAGGCTGACGATATTCCATTCGGGAAGTGGAAGGGGTTGACAAGATATTAAGATATGTCTTTCGATCATACCCTTTGGGCGATTTATGGACCATTTCGGTAAATTTCCGCTTACGTGGTGGAGCAACTGTGTGTAGCGAGGGTGGCGAATTAAGTGGGGGGAATCGAGTAGGTATGGTCAAAGGATTGAATGGAGTTGTGCTGTGATTTACAATTTCATTATATGATTTATTTTCGATGCACATTTAACGTTTGAGTGCGACCTGTTGTATATGGGTTTCATAGCGAGCAGCCCCGGCAGGGTGGTTTTCTTGACAATTGGCACATTTGAAGTTGCTTGACATTCAGTAGTAATATGTCCTAGAGCGCATTTCCCACACCGGGGTTCTCGGGCGCGACAGTGCATCTGCACGTGCCCATATCGCTGACACTTTTGACATCTGATAGGGTGAAAAATGAACAAGGATACCTCTAACACAACATTAAAGAAACTAACATAAGGGGGCAGCTCCTGGGCCTCAAAACACACTTTGATAGTACCCGTAGGCAAAGTCTCTAACTTGTCGTTTACCTTTTTTTTCTGTTGAGACGTTGGACTTGGACCACTGGGACACGTGTTTCCATATCGTGAGTGAGCGAAAGATCCACACAACGTATGAGACCTACACGCTGGACGCTTGAAGATAGGGTAAATGCTGTGAATTTTCTTTCTAGTAAGACAGGGTGGATTAAAAATGAGTTGGCCATTGCCAATGTGGTGAATTGTACCTGTACTCTATTACGGCCCTTTTTCTGTATACTTTGGAATCCCTGAAATTTCTAAAAAAAAAAAAAAGACGGCCTAAAGCCATCGGGTGTAAGTACCGACATTTTGATCGATCGACTGAACGAATACAATAAACGGCCCTTTATGTTTGGCATTATATCGATGTTATATATATTCGAATCAGAAACAAATACAATGTATGGTATCATTAAAGCAAAATTAAGTGAAAGAATTACAAGATTACACTAATCTTGACCAGAATCTCGCTACTTCAATTGCACTCGGTGTCGCACGCAGAAGATCATCATCTGTGCAAGATGCAGGGCATAGCTGACAATTCAATAGATGTTCCATGGTCTGTGGTTCTCCGCAATCACAGTTGATAAAATCCACAGTGAAGTGCCACTTCTGGTGATAACATATGGATCTTCCAACTCCGGAACGAAGCCGATTGAGTGCCCTCCACACGATCCAATTCTGTTCATGCCCAGGTGGGAGGGTTTCCAAAGGGGGAGGCCAGGCAGAGTTATTTTCAAGTCGAGAGATCCACAATTGTTTCCTTGCTGTAGCTGGAGTTGTTAGCAAGACTGAAGTGGTCTTGAGGAAGCTTCTTCTGGACTTCAACCTTGGGGCTGCTGGAACGTGCCCATGTAATGGGTGTTTTTTCTGATGGGCCTGATTTGTTCTCTCCATGTCGGCAGCTACTTTACGACGGATATCTGGCAGCGCTATGCCAGCGAGTTGGTACAGTTTTGCAAGATGCGTAGGTTTCAGACAACCAGAAATAAGCCTACACGTTTCATTCAGAGCCTTATCAACTATGTTTGCGTGAGTGGATTTGTACCAAACAGGGCACGCATACTCGGCAGCAATGTAACATGTTGCTAGTGCCGTCGTTCGCAGGGTTTGTGGCCGAGAGCCCCACGTACTACCAGTGATCTTGCGAAGGATATTATTTCTGGTTTCCACCTTCATTCTCGTATTCTTGCTATACTGCTTCTAGGTCAGAGTACGATCCAGAGTAACTCCCAGATATTTTGGATGGGTCGTATTTACTAACGGTACACCATGCCATGTGGTGTTCAGTTTACGACGTGCCTAGTTGTGCTTAAGATGAAACGCACACAGTTGTGTTATAGCTGGGTTTGGACAAAGTTGATTGTTAGAGTGATAGGTAGTCAGCTGGCACAATGTGTCTGTCAGGTGTGCTTCAACATCTTCAAAAGAATTCCCTCGACTCGCTAATGCCTTGTGTTCACCAGAAGTGGTAGATCATTGGTATAGATATTGTTAAGAATGCATCACACATGTATTAACCAATAATACATAGAATAATTTTTACTCGAACACAACACATTTATTCATAACTACCATTCACAGTACAATGGTCGTCGCAACACCAAGGAATAATCTAACATAAAAAAACAAGTGAACATAATCAGATGCAACAACTCCCCCGTCTAAGCTAGAACCAATTTAAGATTAAGTCTATCAGGTTTCTTTCCAACTCTAGAACTACGACGTAACTCAGGAACTTCCTGATTAGCAGGGTGGACGGGTTCAACATGTGATTCGGGTAGGACTACCGTACTGCACTTATTTTATATTTTGGAGGAGTTAGTGGAAACAAAATCTCAGGAGTGTTATCATCATCAGGATCAGACCATAAATCAAATGTATCATCAGTCATTGGTGCAGACATTGCACTAGTTCCAGGAATGGCACAATTATTAGCAGATCTAAATGGCAGGAGTTGATCTACATGTTTCCTGTGAGTGATACCGTTAGCGTCTCTCACAACATACATAACGTTTCCTTCCCGTTCATTTATTATACCTTTCTCCCAGGAATCAGTTTTATTACCAATTCTCAAACGTACCAGGTCTCCTATCTGGAATGAGCGTGTTTTGTCCATCAATAGCTTAGGTCTACTTTTAGGTTGGACATCAAAGAACTTAACCAAACTTAATCTAGTCCTCAGACCTCTACCAAACATAAGCATAGCTGGGCTTTGACATGTGGAAGCATGTTCAGAATTACGATAAGCAAGCAACCAAGTATACAGTTTATCTATGGTGGTTGTTTCATCGAATTTGCTGGCTTTTAATGCATGCTTGAAACTTTGGACATCTCTCTCTCTGCCTGCCCATTAGAGTTTGGGTGGTAAGGAGCAATTGTCAAATGCCTAATACCATTTTTGGCACAAAAAGATTTAAAATCATCACTGATTAATTGGGGTCCATTATCAGACACAATAACTCTAGGCAACCCAAAATGAGCAAACAAAGGAATCAAAGCATCAACCAAGGCTGATGTTGTAGTAGATGACATTTTGATAACTTCTGGCCATTTATTATAGGCATCGACTACAATCAAGTACATGGCTTTGGAATATTCTGCAAAGTCGATATGGAGTCTTTCCCAAGCCTCCCTGGGCCATTCCCATGGGTTGTAGGGAGCTTTAGCTGGTGAGTTACTAACCCTGGAACATCCATTAAAATCATCAGTAATTAAGCCTATTTCCTTATCTAATCCAGGCCACCATACGAAGCTACGGGCAAGAACCTTCATTTTAGTAATCCCTAAATGACCTGAGTGGAGTTCTTTCAAAATCTGGGGTCTTAAACTAGCTGAAATGACAACTCTCCCCCCTTTTACAATGCAATTATGGTCAATAGAGTGTTGATTTTTATGCTGGGAATACTCTTTCAGGAAATTTGGTAATACAGCAGGCCATTGATCATTTTTGACACAATTCAGGACAACGATAGTATTTTGTCTTTGACCGTTTCATTAGCAACTTCTTTTGCTGTAACAGAGGCACTATCTAGCATGAGAAAATTTATATGCAAAACAGTTTCATTAGGTTTAGTCAGTCTGTGCAGGCAATAGCAATCTAGATAGGCAATCAGCATTACAGTTCTCATCCGTTTTGCGATAGATAATGTCATAGTCATATTAAGACAAGAGTTCAGCCCACCTTTGGCGCCTTTTGTCACATATTGAGGATAGTGAAGTTTTAGGGCTAAAATTATAGATAAGTGGTTTGTGGTCTGTCACCAACGCAAAATGACGCCCTCTTAGATACAAGTCACATTTCTTCACGCCCCAAATAAGAGCCCTGACTTCTTATCCAAAATACAATAGTTTTTTTCTGCTTTACTCCATGTAGAACTAGCAAACAATAAGGGTATTTCTGTCCCATCTGAGAATATGTGAGATAGACAAGCTCCCATACCTGTTTCAGATGCATCACAAGCAAAAACTAAAGGCATTGCTGGATTATAATGACACAAAACCTTATGAGACAATAACATAGATTTAGCCTGTTCAAAAGCCTTATCACATTTGGCATTCCATTTAAACTTTGGTTGATTTGCACACTGGTACAGGGGACCTAAAACGCTAGACAGGTTTGGTAAAAATTTACCATAATAATTCATCAACCCACAAAATGACAAAATCTGGGTCTGAGTAACAGGTTTAGGTGCTTTTTGAACAGCCTCTACTTTCTCGGTAGTAGTGTCCAATCCATTCCTATTGATAATGTGCCCACAGTACTCAACCTCATATTTAAAAAAACCTACTCTTCCCTATGTTGACAGTCAGTCCTGCTGTTTTATATCTTTCAGTCAATACTATTAAATGGAACCAGTGTTCTGCAGGGGATGACTCAGTGATGATAGTATCATCAAGATAACAGAAGGTTTTCTTAAGACCTGAATGAATATTGTCCATCTTGGCCTGCCAAATAGCCGGAGCTGAAGCAATACCAAAAGCAAGCCTCGTAAACTTGAACAGCCCTCAAGGGGTAACAATCGTCTGCAAGTTTTGAGATTGCTCATCCATTTCTAGTTGTAGGTAGGCACAATTTAGATCGAGTTCGGTAAATTTCTCGCCCCCTCCTAGCTTTGCAAAAATTTCATTAATCTTTGGTACGGCGTATTGGAGCACTACAAGGTTAGGGTTGACGGTTACCTTAAAATCCCCACATATTCTCACCTTCGGTGCCACGCTCTTAGCTTGATCTATGATAGGGACAATGGGTGTAGCCCACCTTGTTCGAGCCAACTCCTCATCTCTTAACTTGACAAGTGTTCCTTCATCCACCATATCCTGTATTTTCCTTTCTACCAGAGATTGGTGAGCTAGTGGGATAGATCTAGCTTGAAGAGCTACAGATTGAGCCCCCTCTTTAAGTACTAAGGTCCCCTTGGCCCCTTTTAAGGTCCTTGGTTGTTTAGTGACAAACTCAGGATAAGCCTTTACTAATTTCTCCACTGAGTTGATTTCAGGGTGAAAGACTTCCAGTTGTTTCACCTGATGCACTTTTGCCACATTTTCCCAGTTTAATGGAAGGAATCTAAGCCAATTCCTACCAAGCACAGTGGAGCTAGCTGAGGATTTCACGACATACAAAGGCAATAAATGCTTTACATTTTCAACCTCAGCTACAACATTCACTAAATACACAGAACCCTTTACAGGTGTGTTGTCATATTGAATAATATTTGTTTTCACTTTACGCAGTTTGTCTTTAGGGAAATGTTTACACCATTCTTCATATGTCATACAAGTAGCATGTGCACCTGTATCTACCTCGAAAGGAAACTTTTTTCCATCCACTATTACCTTAACAAACCAGGCGTCATTGCCAACACTTTCAATAACACCTATTTTGTGCACTGGAAACTCCCTTATGGCAGTAGAACACTCAGACACATTACCACTTCCTACACATACTGTAGGATCACTTGAAACACTGACACACTCTTTATACGCACTATGTCGAAGACACAATTTTCTGACCATAATGTTTTTTAATGACACCTCATCTTCCTCACTGTTTTCATCAGTCGACTGCTCTGCTTCATCTTCGGACTCATCTAGCACTAGCTTGTAAACCCTGCGCCCTTTTGTCTTGGAGTTGAAGCGCCCTGAATGTATTTTCTTACTTGGCTGGTTGGACTTCTTACTCGAATATGGATCATTTTGAAGAGCTACCTCCTCGATGGCACATAAGGGGAACATGTCCTTGAACTCCACATGTTCTACAGATGTTACCTCGCAGATGGCACTGTGGTTTTAAGTGTCCTGCCTTCCCACAGCAATAGCAACGCCTGTCCCCAGGTTGGAGATTTACTCGATGCACTCGACTTGTTGAGGCATCACTTCGGTCACCTCCCACCATAGCTGCATCCGCAGCAGCAGTCTCCATAGTCAGTGCTATATCCTGGCATTTTGTGAAAGTCAACTTCTTCTCAGCAAACAACTTCTTCCGTATAGCTTCATTGTTCAAACCACATACTAATCTGTCTCTTAGAGCTTCATCGGGGTTGTCTTTAAACTCATAATATTGAGCTAAGAATTTCATCTTAGAAATATATTGAGGAATTGTCTCATTAGGCGACTGGTTTCTGGTATAAAACTTGTACCGCTCTCGGATCACAGATGGCGTTGGCTCTAAATGTTTTTTTTACTAATTGCACTAGGAAATCAAAATTATGAGTTTCAGGTCTTACGGGATACGCCAAATCCGTAATGAGAGCAGCATACTCAAATCTAACGAGACTCATCAGGTGGTTTGTGTGAAGTGATTCGGAAATGTTGTGTACTACAAACTTATTTTTCATGATGGATATATATACATCCCATTTTACTTGCTGGGTGAATTCTGGCATTGAAATTGCTCCTGGGTTATTTACCGACACTCGAATGTTTTTATTTAAGTTGTCCTTTTCTTCACCTCCGCTACTTTCACCGCTAGTGAGAGTTTCTTGGACGGACGCCATGTTGAACTTTTGGCGCCGATCTCACACACAATTGGAAAATTCTCAACTCACACACACAGGCTGGTAAGAATATCAACACACACTACGAATTTATCCTCGTCGCCACTGTTAAGAATGCATAACACATGTATTAACCAATAATATATAGAATAATTTTTACTCGAACACAACAAATTTATTCATTACAAGCATTCACAGTACAATGGTCGTCGCAACACCAAGGAATAATCTAACATAAAAAACAAGAGAACATAATCAGATGCAACAGATATTAAAAAGAACTTCATTTCATTTTGAAGAATATGTTAGACAAAGGTTTGATATACAACTGCACAGACACACACACAAACTATCATATAAAACAGTTAATCACAGATATCGAGATAGCCAGTCACAAGCTCCCAGCAGAAGACAGAGAATTAACCAAAAATCTTTCCAGCAACGAAGCCAAAAAAAATCCTCAAACGAGAGGGCGAAAACAATAACACTCAAAACAACAAACAACTAAAAGAAATAAAGTCATTGAAACAAAAAATAAAAGAACATGACTTAATCATCACAAGAGCAGATAAGGGAAATACCACAGAAATTTTGAACAAAACAGAATACATTGAAAAAACAGTCGAATTCCTAAACAACAACGAAGTCAACGAATTAGCAAAATACCCCACCAACAAATTCCAAAAACAAATAAAAAGTGTATTAAAAGAAACAGAATACATATTGACCAAAGCTGAAAAATCAAAACTAATAAACATGAACCAGAAAATACCGTCATTGAGGGGACAACCAAAAATACACAAAAAGGAGTGCCCAATGAGACCAACAGTCAATTGTAGGAATGCGCCTAATTGCAAAATCAGCAAAGAGTTACTAAAAATCTTAAAACACCGCCTTTCCAAATACAAAAACAACTCTGTAAAGAACACAACGGAATTAGTAACAGCATTGTACACCCTACAAATGAAACCTATCATGAGGCTTGTATCTTTCGATGTAACTAACATGTACACCAATATTCCTATTAATGATGCAATGAACAGTATCGAAAATAACTTAAAATCCAACAATTCGGCAAAAGAAACTGAAGAGATTGTGAGATGGTCGTCCTCAGCCAAAACGTGTTTCAATTCGACAATAAATCGTACACACAAACAGAAGGCTTAGCGATGGGATCACCACTAAGCAGACTAATCGCTGACATCTTCATTAATGGACTAGAAAATGAGTTCTTGGAAAAGACTTCAACAAAGGGAATAGTAATATGGAAAAGATACGTAGATGATGTAATTTGCATCTACGATAATGAATTAAGAAGCGAAGAAACAATTCTCCAATCCATTAATAGCCTACACCACTCAATCAAATTCACTAAGGAATCCGAAACAGATCGAAAAATAAATTATCTCGACATAACTATTGAACGGGCGCAGTCCAATTCGGCCAGTTAATTACACTGATAAAATCGGACAGACTTTTCAGGCCAGCATGATCTGCCCCTTTGATAAGACATAGTCCAATTGAGCCTGTGATAGCTCATTAGCGTCGTCCCCTCTCATCCCCCACTCTGCAGCCAACACATACCATATTGTACAGTCCCCCAGGGGTATGCACCCCCTGGAGGCCATCCCCCCATCATCTATTTAAATCACCCCTAACTGGCAAATCTTGTAAGCCCAGACCAACATCTATTAACACCGCAAGTACAGCTAACCATTCTGGAAAGCTGGCCCAATCCTTGCATCACTACCACAAACAGCGACACACAATTAACTGGGGCATCTATGCCATCGGAATGTCGACGAAGTAACGCCGGAGAATATAAGAGGGAGCCTTAAAGAGGTCAAGCTCTCTCAATTACCAGTCTTACAGTGCGTCGGCTGGAGGCTAGCGCTGTTATCATCAGGTGAGTCAGCAGTGTTCAGAATCCTGTACTTTGTAACCTTTACCCACAAATTGTATACACAAGTTTGTACACCTTAACATTTACTACATCCCTTAAAAGGGACTCATAATTCCATATTACTGACCAATAAACACTTGGTCAGTACAACACACCTGTATTACTGTTTTACACGCTTCTTTACGTCATAACTCCCTTCCTGAATCCCCCGTCACGATTAGACGTGACGCACAGTAGCCAGACACTTGCTAGCGCAAGTATCATTGTATTCCCGTATAGGCCTGACTGATAGGAGCAGCACGCGCCATAAAGCTGACGCGTGCACATCGGTTATATAACTAGCCAGCCAGCCGGAAGACCAGCGCGTTGACCTGTACGCTAAGTTCCATCCCCTAAAATACATCTACATCTTTTATAGGAGCGCTCCCTAGTTCCTAACACTAAACAACACTCTACACTGGTCAGCTTGCCCGACTACGGGAAGCTACCCCCTTTTAGGCACTTCCTTATAAATTAACACAATAACTCTTCCGTTTTAGATCCAACTACCCCCCAATAAGGGATCTAAAACAATATTATACACACGTTCCAACCATTCCTCATTAAACTGTTGGAGGGAAGGTGACTCTGAGTTTCACGGTCCCAGGGGTGTCAATTACTATAAAGTGGCATATGTATGACCCAGCGTTCAGGATATGGTGACAACTGTAAGTGGAGGAGCTTTATACAAAGAATACGATATGTCCTCAATAGTTTCACAAATATGGACATCGATGAGATTGTGTTCGATAAACTGACAGCGTTAATATAATTTATTAGAATAAATATCCATTTCAGGTTCCGTGCTGACAGTTAATATGAATTAATTTTGAATAAGGCGGAAAATTAAAAAAACTTCAAGCGTTAATATAAATTAAGTGCAAGCTCTAACGTTTTACCCAATCTTCATTGCATAAACTAATGAATGAACAAAATTAATTTTTAAAAATACAAGTGAACAATTTTTATTGAATAGCCTAACCTATTAGATGAAATTAAAACATACTTAATACCAGTAATTAATTGTTGGAGATTCATTTTAGAGGCTGAGGAAGCTTGGCAATCAGCCCCGTGTACTGAATCTTTAATTGGTGTAAATTACATACAGTATTTATAGGCCTACTGTATTTATATTTCGATCATGCAGCCAGTTAGAAATGGTTTTCCATGCTTTCCTATTTTCAACTCTATACAAATAAAGGAACTATCGTTCCTTCCTTTCAACTCCTTACTACCCCCACCCCCCTGGCACTACAGCCCACGAAGGGCCTAGGCCTACCAAGCGACCGCTGCCCAGTCATTTGGCCTGGAGATACTGGGGTGACGCATTATCAGCGCATCGGATCCTATCGGCCGTTAATCTTGGTTTTCGTGATCGGGACGCTGCCCCACTGTCAGACAGCTACTCATTTGTCCTCACGAGGATTGGTGCACCCCGTTCCTGCCCTCGCGTCAGTTTCTAAAATCCCTGACGAACCCGGGGCCTCCAGGTGTGAGGCAGGCGCGCTACCCCAACACCACGGGGCCAGCTCCTTACTTAGGTTCATTAATTTCTTCTCTCATTAACTCATGTTGTGAGGTCGGCTCCAGGAAGGGTATCCAGCCGTCAAAAATACCCGCCACATAAAAATGTCATGGCATCTCATGCCCGTCGAGAAAAGGGTAGATATCCCAAGTAAATTCTACCTTAGAAATCCTCTTGGTGTTTCCTTTGCAAATTATAATAATATGACGCCAATAGCTGCAGAAATCCTTTCTACGCAGTAGCGAAGGGAAATTACACTTGCTCATTTCAACATTATTTTATATTTTGGCCATTTTATGTTTCATGATTTTTAGACAATTTTACGACAGTATTTACACATATGACAATCTTTCACATAAATTTAATGCATCATATTTCTTTTCTCATACGATGAAATATGTTAAAATATTCTTCATAGGCAAGTAAAGTGACTTGTTAGGGGAATGTAGTTGGTTTTGTAAATATAAAAATCCACAGCCTGCTTCCAGTTGACCAACTGGATCAGGGAATGGAATGAATGAAGCCCCCATCTAAAGGCGAGGATATGAACTGTGCCGGTTGACGAAGCCTGTCGCACTCCCCTGGGGCAATGATTAAATGAATGACAGATTAAATTAAATGATAGTGGAGAGTGTTGCTGGAATGAAATTGTGACGGGGAAAACAGAGTACCCGGAGAAAACCTGTCTGCCTCCGCTTTTGTCCAGCACAAATCTCACATGGAGTGACCGGGATTTGAGCCACTGACCCAGTGGTGAGAGGCCAGCGTGCTGCAGGGTTTTGTATGATTGTATAAAAGAAAATCCTACAGCTGACACAACGAGTAAACGAGTTGTTTTAAGTTAAATGAGAGAAGTGTTCTAAAAAATTTGAATTAATTCCTAAGTATAGCTGTATTAAATTACTCCAGCGAATAGTTTTCATTTGTCCATCCGGGAAGTTTGTCTTAATGAGATTTTAATTAATATGGTTCTAAAAAACATTTGGAATAAGAATAGGCCTAACATTTTTACTGCCTTTTCTATATTGAAGTCCAATATATAATGAGAGTAGGTAATTGAGTAGTGAATAAAACAGGATTGCTTTTATGAATCCTCCGTAAAACTGTTGCCATATTTCAGTTTCATCGATTTTTTTTAAAGCCAGTCTTTTTCAGATTACATTTCATTGAGCATTATATTTCCACCTCATTGTGTAGTGGCTGTTACCGCGGTGGCTCGGGTTCGATTCCCGGCTCTGCCAAGAAATTCAATTATGGTATGAGGCTGGAACGGGGTACACTCAGACTCGTAAGGTAAAACTGAGAAGAGGTGTATTCGATTCCTACTCCCGCCATCCTGGAAGTGGTTTTCTGTGGTTTCTCATTTCTACTCTAGGCAGATGCCGAGATTGTACCTAAATTAAGACTACGGACACCTCCTAACCATATCCTAGACCAATTACAAGTCCACAATAGTACGCTACAGCAGCTAAAATAACACAGATTACCAGACAGATTCCACATACACCAAAGTATTACATAATCACAAAGCCTTCAGAATGAATAAACGACAAAAAGTACCCCTTTCCAGCCCTCAAGTCAGATCTTAAGTATGACTGGCTGCGTTGCTCAGTAATAACGTTCTCGCATGCTGTGCCCAAGGTTACAGGTTCGAATCCTGGCGCAGTTAGTTGGCATTTGAATGTGCGTAAATGTGATGGAGCCAGAGCCATGTCAGTTGTTTTACTGGCACGTTATAGATCCCATTCGGGACAAAATTCCGACACCCCGGCGTCTATAGATCATAAGTTTCTGGCTGGAATCTAACCCAGAGCCTCCTCGGTAAGAGAAAAGCGTGCTATCCATACACCACGAGGGACAATAATAATAATAATAATAATAATAATAATAATAATAATAATAATGTAAGGGGTTTAAGGTACCTTTTAACTGTTGTAGCCTTTTAAAAGAATAAAGGCATAATGTTTGTTTCACTGAAATTGTGCTGGATCCAATTTTGTACAACCCTATAGGAAGTGTGTTTACGGGAAATTCCAGAGCCAGTGGGTCATTCTGCAAGATCAAGTGAGTTATCTTACATTTGGGTTTTCACAATGGTAGTGGAGGGGGACCGAAGGGAGAAGGATTTCAGCGGAAGAACCAGAACTTGGCCTGGGGCAAGTGGCCAGAAAGGTCTGTGCGATGGAATGACAAGATAAGAAAGATCCACTCAGAAGATTAGCTGGCTCAATTCGCCAATACCCCTATTGAACGTAAAGACAACGAGCTTTCATATTCCATATTCCGAAAATCCACACAAACCTCGCATGCAATCGACAATCAGTCTAATCACCCCAGTACGCATAAATTAGCGGGGTTAAATTCAATGGTGCACAGGGCTTTAAACATACCCATGTCAAAAGACAATTATAATAAGGAAATAAGAACCATTAAACAAATAGCAAAGGAAAACAATTTCCCGCCAAGCAAAATAGACCAAATTGTAGCCAAACATAAAAATAAAGATAAAATGATTCCAAAACCGGACATTGATGAGAAAAAATTCGCGCGCTTCTACTATGTGAATGAGAACACATATAAAATCACTAATCTATTCAAAAAGCAAGGTATAAAAATAGCATTCACAACGAATAATACGACCGGGAGGCACCTGCAAAATAGTAATTTAAATAAACAAGACCCGTATTCAAAGTCAGGGGTATATTCTGTTACATGCCAAGACACTGGTTGTCAAGCTAATTACATTGGACACAGCGGAAGACGAGTAGATACACGTTACAAATAACATAGGAATGCGATAAGATACGGAACACATTCAGCCGTATGCGAACATATGTGTGACACGGGGCACAGCTTTACTAAAATCGAGACTGACCTAAAAATAATTCATCACGAATCGAAAGGCAGAGCTCTCGACATAAATGAAGCAATCGAGATTCACCTAGCCAAACAAAACAATCCCAACAATCTAAATGAACACACTTTTATGGAGAGTTCACCCCTTTTCACTCTACTAAAAACACACCATATCGAAAACAAGACACAACTTAGCGATACAGCCAAGCTATATAAAACAATAAGTTCCCTGACGAACTAAAGAGCCTTCTTTTCTTAAAATTTAAAATGCATGCCAATGATTAATCTATATGGATCTATCTAGAATAATGACGAAATTAAGTTGGTGATATCGAAATTTCAACTTAGTTCGAAATACTGTATACCTGGCCTAATGTAGCCTAATAGAGAACTAGAGTTGGCAGCCCTGGTGACTGAATATATTCTTAGTTCCATCTCTTAAGGTACAGAATACAAAATTTGTTTGGAGGCCAATGAATAGCATGGACGTTACATGCAGATAAACATTGGATCTAACAGCGCGCGTAAAATCATGTTGGCAACAATGTTATGCATGTATTGGTCAGAAATAATCTGAAATACTATGAACTATTGTTGTGCCAATTTTGAATGAAATCCATTAGTTAGTAAAGAATTTACATGCATTTTGAAATTGGACCTATCAGCAGGCTTAGAATCATGTTGGCAGTACTGACGTATATTAGTTACTCCAAATTCATCTAGAATGCCAGGTACTATACGTGTGCAAAGTTTAGAGCTATTGGCTTGCATACTTTCTGATATATTGATATTAGGGTAACAAAAAATAGAGACAGCACATATTAACAGTTGGCAGTCCTGGTTGCTCTTAAGAATATGCATAGTCATATCTGTTATGGTACACATAGCACATACGAAATTTGGTTGAAATCCAAATGATAGTATGGATGTTACATGTATTTAAAGTTGGACCTCTCAGCAGGCTTAGAATCATGTTGGTAGCACTGACGTATATAAGTTTCTCCAAATTAATATAGAATGTCAGTTACTATACGTGTGCATAGTTTAGAGCTGTCGGCTTGCATACTTTCTGATATATTGGTATTTTGGATGAAAGAAATTAAGAGAATTTATTAACAGTTGGCAGCCCTGGTGGTTCTTAAGAATACGCTCAGTCATATCTGGTTATGTACACATACAACATACGAAATTTGGTTGAATTCCAATTGATAGTGTAGAAGTTATATGCATTTAAAATTGGACCTATCAGCAGGCTTATAATCATTTCGGCAACATTGCCATGTGTGGCCTCCTGGAAATTAAACTGCAATATTATTATCTATACGTGTGCCAATTTTGAAGGAGTTACCATTCATACCTTCCAAGATATCCAACACGGAGCTCAAATTTCAATTGCGATTTTTCAGCAGTTGGTAGCACTGACATCATTTTCAAATATGGCCGTGAGATATTCAGGTATAGATCTTTACTCCTACCAAATTTTGTTTCGATTGCTCCAGCCGTTTAGGAGTTGATAGGGGGGACACACACAGCCAGACAGACAGACAGAAGGACAGACAGACAGACACACATTTGCCCGATCTCATAAGTCTACTTTTTCCTCATTTTTGCAAAATGTGAAAAGTAGGCTAAAAAATCACAGTCAGTCTGAAAGACTAGACGTTGTATCATTTCAAATGACTTATGCTACAAATGCTACATGTTAGAAAGGCTCAGGAGGGCTTCTCGCTTTGCTCGAAGCCCCAGGACTCTTTCAACAGACTGCATTACCCTTTAACTTAGGCTTCCCGCGCGGGCACCTCTTTAAGGGTCACGGGAAGAAATTTGTTTCTTGTACTTGTATTAGAGATGTGTTTGGTTGAATAAAGCGTAAATTGTGTACTTTTTGATAGCGGTTTTGTGACCCATCATCCCAGGCAAGCCGGCGGAAACCTTTGCCTCCCTGTCAGAAGGATCATTTGGCCATGAAATTTGAATTAGTGTAAGGATGTAGTATGAGTGTCCAGATTTAGACAATAGCCTACTCCATGAAGGGGTCATGACTATGCCATATATGTTTGTTTAATGAATAGTGTATCTGAGATAAGGGAAGAATATTGATTTACAGATTTGTGGAGTGAGTTTCTGATTTTTAAAAGGTCGCCCGACGCCAGGCCTCTTTCAACAGACTCCAATCAATAATCATTAGCGCCTGGTTCGCGCTCCCCGCGTGAGCATGACGTCACGTTCCCGTGCAGCTGCATGACATCACTTCCCGCGCGGCTGCATGACGTCACGTCCGTCACCGTGTCCGTGTCCGTGTCCGTAATGCATAACGATGGACCCCAACCATAACGACGAAGTCGACAAGATCATTTGAAATGATAAAAAGGGGGAAAATAGCGGTGGTTATAGGTAAATATTATTTGGATCAGGTGTACTATGTACTTTTTTCTGCAATAAACCTAGGCCGGTATGCGCAGCAGTATTAAAGGTGCCGGGACTTCTTCACTAGACCGTGTACCGCTTATTTGAATGGCTTTTTAGTCCACGCGTGGCGAAGACAGTTCCACGGTCTTTAATAGTTGTAGATATTCCATTATTCAATAACATACATTCTTACCTAGATTTGGCAACGTCACACAAATAAACATGGCACTGACCTCAGAAAGACATAGGAACAAAAGGGGGAGAAAGGGAAAAAACCAGTTCCGCCCAGTTTAACACCCGGGTATGTCGACCATAACTGGCACCAGAGTGAACACGAAACTGCTCGAAGTTCCAGTTAGGGAGACAACCGGATAAGTATCAGCCTGTATTATTACAGTATAACCATAGTTGATTTTGTATAACCATATAATCACCCCAAACAGACAAATTCCGGATTTTTATCACCATTTTAGAATTTCACCTAACATTAGATATACAGTAGAACGTCGTTTATCCGGACGTCAAACAACCGGAACGTCAATTATCCGGACGAGCAAAAAAAAAAGACGGAACAGCGCGCGTTGCCTACAGTCGTGAGTCGGTTCTCGTTTTCAATTGTCGTCTGTGTTGTCTCCTACCGTTTGTTTACTCTATAATGTTTCAATGTGTTACAGTATGTGAGTGTGTGTACTGTACTGTATTACGTTGTGAAAATTGCTTCTACGAGTGACAAAAACGAAAAATGAAATCGCAATGTTTTATCCATTGAGAAGAAGGTGGAGATCATTAATAAACTGGATAAAGGTGAGAGAGTGCAGTGTCTTATTAAAACATAGTGTTGGAAAATCCACAATTTATGATTTGGAGAAAGGAAAGTTGAAATTCTGAATTATGCATTGAAGTTAGATAAGAAAGAAGGGTCTAAAAAGAGTAGAACCGTGAGATCAGCTAGGGATAAAAATTGGAAGAAGCGTTGTACTCATGGTTTATTCAGACAAGAAGTAAGGGAGATCCCATTTTTGGACCTTTGTTCTGTGAGAAATCGTTGCAGTGAAATGAGAAGCTTGGTGGTTATTACCATAATGTACTGTGCATGTTTTTTCCTATGAAATAAATCGATGTTTGATTATCCGGAAAAATCGTTATCCGGAGTACTTTCGGTCCGAATTAGTCCGGATAAACGACGCTCTACTGTACTGCATTTAGCATACACCGGCAGTTGCATTACCAACACTGCAACTAAATAATTGTACATATTGTATATATTTTTCGCGTGTATTCTCAAACATAGATGTTATAGACTAAGTGTAATGGATCTGATGATGATCGCTTGCCGATCGAAACTGGTCATCCTAGTGTATTTATTAATCTCATGTAATTTATTTCAGGATTAGGGCATAACCCAGCTCTATCTGGGTACATTCGTGTTGACCGAGTGTAAAGCACCAAACTTTTGTTTACTTAGGCAACACTGAAAAATGGCTTCAAACCTCACAAAGATACATATTATCATGCTATGTACTGTCTATTCCCGATAAGGTAATAATAAAAGGCTGTACTGAACCTCACTGTCCCAATGTCTGAAGTTTTCTTTTCTTCCTGTCATGCTCACTGCCGTCATTGACGCGCTCAGAAAAATATTTAAGACTATTCTTACGAACTGCGAGACTGCCTTTGATGATAAATTCTTCAGTTTTTGACCACAGATCACTCATCATAGTCACAAAAGGCCTCCAAGCTTAATGTTGACAGTCTAACAATAATGCTCCACTGGTCACTTAATTTAAAAATAGGTAGCTTTCTAATGAAACCTACCTAAAGGCAGTACAGTTCATAATGCACTTTTATTTTATGGATGTAATTACTGACGTGTCCTATATCAAAAATATATTGTATACATGTAATTGCTCGAATGTATAAATGAAAATTAAAATCCACAGCCTGCTTCCAGTCTCCGACCGGGTCAGGAATGGAATGAATGAAGCCCCCATTTAGCGGCGAGGATATGAAGTAAAAAGGAAGCTTGTAGTTTAACGTGACCGTTAATCTTGAGATCATGAGCCACGGGACCTCCTTTTTACGTGGAATCCGAACCACAGGACATGGCATTTCACTTCGAAAATCTCACATGCATTGACCGGGAATCGAACCCGGACCGCCTTGGTGAGAGGCATACAGCTAGACCGCTGAGCCACCACGCCCCAGGATATGAAGTGTGCCGGCTGCTGAAGCCTCTGGGGCAATGATTAAATTAATGACAGATCACATGGAGTGACCGGGATTTGAACCACGGACCCAGCGGTGAGAGGCCGGCGTGCTGCCGCCTAAGCCACGGAGGCTCGAATGGATAAATAAAAATCTAAATCTAAATCTGAATATAGAGGCCACTTGAAGTTATATACCAAAACTAAATTACTAGGCACTGAAAGTCTACCACTCTGTAGTAATCAAAACGTAGTGATATAACAGTTATTTTAATAGTGCTGCCATAATTTGACTTACAGCCAGGCGCACAACACTTCCTAGGCATCTGAAATATTAGTGAAGAATTTGTTGGTTAAATTCACTATCAAGTATTGATTACACATGCAACGTTTTACGGGAAATACTTTCTTCTACAACTTTCAGCAGGTCTGATTTACCACGAGGAATTTCACGAGTGTTGAAGTAGTTAGTACTGTCCCCGATAATCCGGATAGTAGGCTGTCAGATATCCGCCCCCTCAATCGGATTGCCAATAATCAAACGCACCGGCACAGCTACCTCAATGAAAATCGCACTGACAGATACTACCAAGATTAGAGCACAGTAGTTAACAAGAAATTATTGTGGAACACACCAAAATATACGGGGGTTCATACTTACCTTTACTTACCTATTCAAATTAATCTCGGGTCTGGGTTGCCAACTGGATCACTTAAAAGTATGCCCTCACAATAACCTCCACCATGATATTTAAAATGAACCAAGACGGAAACAAGAAACCTTAAACTGTACAATAATTTATTTCACATAAAGGAATAATATAACAAAAATTGAACAACAAAATAAACGTGGCAATCAGAAGCCATTGTCAATATAATCATGTCCTCCTGTAGGACTTGTAGACTTTGCATACAAAATTTCAGCTTTCTAGCTCAAAAGAACGTAATAATAATACACTTGGAATGGATAAGGGAGTTGGGACGAGACATATAGCAATTGTTTTCCTTTTTCATAAACATCACACTTTATTTATAACCGCAAGCCTGCTATGTAGACGACCTTGGCCTCTATCATACAGTTGTCAGGCCACCTGCACCATGTCGCATGCTTGCATCGTCAAGTGGACCCACCTGTCCAGCCAACGTTAGCATATGCTAGTTACATCAGAGCCTAGCTCCTTCTCAAAACACTTTAAATGTCCTCAACTCAACTCAAATATTATCACGCAAATCTTTTAAATGCTCCAATCAAATATTACTGGATTACTCTAATAATCCCAAACCTTGTTTAATTGTTAATCCAATTGTTTAACTAGCGTTGTTTAGAGTATAATAACATTTTAAATTGTTTATAACAAATTGTTCATAAATATTTATAACAATTTAAATTGTTTATAATATTGTCAAATGACAATTGAAAAATTTATACACGCCTCTATTAATCCCTTTCATTCCAAATTATTATTAAAGATATTTACATAATTATTTACAATGTTGATATTATTTATATTATTAATTTTAGAATACATTAAACCACACGTCTATCCGGTTGATAATTACTTAAATCGTGGTAATATAATCGACCAATGAAGGTTAGTTTTATTTAAATGTTAGATTCAGGTTTAATAAGGTTTAATAATTATTATTATTATTTGTGACGGTAACCTCCATTCAAAATCGTTATCTCAAATTGTTTAAACACTCTTGTTAATTTTAACAGTCACTTCACATGATTAATTTTCAAAGGACCTGGACAATCCACTCAGCGGAAAAATACCTCGCTCCAAAACGCACAAAATTGCACAAAATAGGCCCAGAATTCATCATATATCTCAATATATATGGCATCAAAATCTTCCACAATACATACAAAAAACCTCCACTTACAAATTCATTAACTTCATTAATAATACTGTGGGAACCTCCTTCACTTATTCAAGGGCATTATTCATCAGCGACTTTTACACGTCCACTGAACTAACGATTATACATCCATAGTTCCACTTTAAAAATTCTTATATTTATCAATTGTATCAAACTGTTATTATATTTAACCTTCGTGGGTTTCATTCATGAATCGATATGAAGTAAAAATTTGCCAATCACAAATAAATTTAATAGCAAATACGATTAGACACGCCTCCCTGGTCTATCAAAATTGAGATTAATATCTTCAAAGTATCGCAGTATAAAAATACTATCTTCAATCAAAGTTCATCTAAACTGCATAAATAATCGAATAGAATACAATTAGACTGTGGAATGCAAACATTATTGTTCCAATCTAGAATTGAGAAAAACTCCTATCAAATGTTCATTACTATTGTGTACTCAATAAATCGTAATCAAAGTTCATATTTCATAAAATTGTCTATAACGCAATGGTATTTCAGAACTGACGATAAATGTCAATGTTGCAATCATGTTCATAAAACGACTAGTATTTCCAAGATCGTCGATACAGTAATAGATTTTAACGCTCTAAAATCTTTTAATTATTCTTCTTTCTTGAGGATGACAGAAAATTGGTCAACGTAATTTACTGAAAAGAATTACTTTAATAAAATGACACGCTGTCTGAATTCAAATTTGCCATAGAAAATCGTTAACTTTACAGTCAAATCGTGACTACAAAAATATGCAAATTACTGAAAGAATATCATATCAGTCTCAACTGATCCAAAATTATTTAAATATGCCAATGACATGACAATGTCTTAATAAATCGTAGAACAAGGCATAAATCATCAAAGTGTACTGAGTACAAAAACATCAAGCAAGAATATGGGGCAAAATATATGGGACAGAAAATATGAGAAAAATGGTTGCTCAGATATCGCTAAATGGCTCAAATAAACAAGAAACGTTCACGACTACCTTATCTGTTGATTGAAGTTCTAGAGGAAAATTTCCAAAGAAGACTGCTGATGGTTCCATTTCACCAACGTAAAGATGTGCTCCGACCTCGAACCTGGAACCAGCGCCCTCGGAGAATAGAACTGCTTCCTCCTCCGGAAATTGCACTGCTCCGTGTAGACGATAGACATCCTTCTGGCAAAACTCTTCTTTGAGAGCCGGGTCTACCCTGGCCTCTCTTGATAGTTCCCTGAAGTTCTGGTAGAAATTCGCCATGAAGTTTATTGCAATTATTTCCGCAGAAATATTCATAATTGTAGAGTATGAAGATATTTCCACTGCCATTTGATATAATTCAGCGTTGGACTACGATGCATGAGTGTAGTTGGATGTTCACTACATGCTCGCTTTTGTAGAAAGACGATTAGCGAAGTTCCATGCTGCTATTTCACTCCATTGATATATGTCCCAATTGCATTAAAGATTTAGTATTCCATCTCCACTTCTGTTATAATCATAGTTGAAAGTACTGCCCTTTTATATTGTTCCATAGTAGAATGTAGCGTTGTATCACCAAATGCAATATGTAGTATCACGGTTGCAATACACGTGTCAGCCGTAGCGTAGAATGTGGTGTTATAAAAGTGCTTCTCAGGTGGCGAGAAAATCACTTTTGTCTGCAGTCTTAAAACGCGAATATCTTCCAAAATATAATCGTGAAAATGTTCAACTTTACTACACACTTCAATACTGTTATGCACAATAGAATTAGCATATAGGCATTAGCTAACTCCTGATAGATTATCTTGTAGACTCGTTAATGTGTGCGTTTCAACTTCGCCTAGTTTCAAAAACCGTAAAATGGAACTGCTGCACTGCTCAGTGCTCCTTCGATGCGGTGGGCTTTACCACGCGCTAATAACGACTTGCTTCACTGAATCACTCGAAAACGACTATGAGACAAGAGAAATATGAGATATGAGAGCTTCTCTCTGCTGTGCAAGACCTTTTATCAACTTCTTAAGGGGCGTATCCATCCCTTCCATAGCTTGTTCCTCCGTCATTGCTAGAAGTTCTAACTTTGGCTATACTTGACGGATTTTCAAATTTCAAAAACTCAAAATTAATTTCTTCAAGATTCCAAATCAATGCCATAACTGAAAATAGTTTTCCACAATTCTGCATCCCAAAAGTAATTACATATGGTAGTTTCAGTAATCTCCGTCTCCCTCCAAACTATCATTCATTGGTTCGAGTCTTTCCTCCAATAGCGTAACTTCTTCCTTAGCACAATTCCTCGTTTCCCTGCGACTGCGTCGTAAATCTCAGATCTTTCTCGAACAAAATCATGACGTCACCAAGAATCTCAGCTCAATCAGCCTACTTGCATAGAGTCTGCGTCATCCGTGCTTACGTCATGAATATACACGTCACAACTATGACAGCCATAACTTTATGCATATATACCAATACAGCCACCGTGGTCTCAATATAATTCAATTTACGGGGGCAGTACGTACTGCTTTTAGATTCTGTCATATCAAAATAAACGATATTTATGAATAAAACTTAGCTTGTGGTCCATGTGGTCTTACGAGATTGACTTGCGGACTCTACTAAGTGTTGCCAATTCTACCAACAGCACTGCTTTCGAATTATAGACGGCGATGGTAGTATGAATCGACCTTCCTCTTCTTTTTCTTCTTTTGAGGGGATTTGGGCGTAGTAAACTCTTTACCCAGTCACTAATCTGCAGTTTGTCAAAAATGTTATATTGTCCGACGAAGAGCAGACGAAGAATCAGGATTATGACGTGGAAGGGGAGTACACATAAACAAACAAGGACACAATAAGGTACTAAGCTTCACGCCCAAGTGAGGCATCTTGGCGACTTACTACGTATAGCAAACACGAGGCGTCACACATAAGGAAATGAGTTAAAGAGTCAAGTGACAGTCGGAAAAATATTGTAATAAAGCAGTGAGGACGGGAAATGTAGGGGAATAAAGAAGTACCGTAATAGTTAAGGGGAGAGAAAAACCTAGCGTACGGAGTGAATGAAGTAGCGTGATACGTTGAGATATATATAAGGGACACTGGAAGACAAGATGATTAACGGTACCGATCGCAGTATTGCATGCGCAAACGTCGGACGTTTGCAAGTTGCACCGAGCCATAAAGACCGGAGTGCGCGCATGATTAAAACGTAAGCGAATAATTGTAATTATATGACGACGAGTGTAGCGACCATTATAAAACCAGGGAAGATGGGGTATCGACGGTTGAAGATAATAATAAAACTTAGCCTTATCTCTAGAATAATCCCTCCATTGTAGAGACCAGTTATCTTTCAATTGATTTTTCAGCAGGGGTATAAAATCAGAGGCGGGTGTGGCTATGGCGATGGGAATGCCGTGGCCACGCGCAACACGTTTGGCAGCCTGATCAGCGAGTTAATTTCCTATAATAGCCGTATGGCCGGGGATCCAAGAAAAAACAACCGTGCATCCCGCCTGAGTCAAATCATACGTCAACCTGAGGATATGAAGTATGAACCAGTTGTCGGTGTGAGCAACATTTTGCATGACTTGGAGAACACTTCTTGAGTCGGATAAAATGAGTGAGCGAGGAATGACATTCCTTTTGACATAGATAAGGGCTTAGCTGTTAGCGAAAGCTTCTGCGGAAAAAATAGATAAGTTACGAAGTAACGTAAAGAAAGCAAGATGTTGTTGAGCGGGGACATAAAATGCTGCCCCCACGCTAGGAGGGGAGACGAATTTAGAGCCATCTGTGTATATGGTGGTACAACTGGGAACACTTTCTTCAAGTTGACAGACATAGCGACGGGCGATAGAGTGGAAAAAAATGAGTATTTTTGAGAAAAATAGGTGGAATGATTAAGAACATCCGGATGGAACTGATAAAAAAGGAAGGGCGCACTATAGCAGAGCGGCTTCCGAGTTTGGAGAATGTCAGGACGAATACTAGTAAGGCCAATAAAAGATTGAAGAATAGAGGGAGGGGAATATTTTTTAAATAAATGTTGCTGATGATATTCCTGTAGTAATTGTAAGTTCGGGAGAATGGGTGAAGCAGCAAGCGCTATTTTACGAAGGAGATAGCGAGAAGTCAGATACGTCCGTTGGAGACCCAGAGGCGGATCGGTAGCTTCGACAAGAAGGGCGAGCGTGGAAGTAGAAGAGAGAGCTCCCAAAATAATTCTCAGAGCGGCATACTGTAATTTATCTAATACTGTGAGACGAGACTGGGGCATGATGTCATAAAAATGACAATCGTACTCCAGGGAGGCCCTGACATAGCGCGATATAAAAGTAACAATATTTGGGGGTCAGCTCCCCAGGAACGGCGCGTTAACGATCGTAGGATATGTAATTTTTTTGTAACGTGTAATTTTAGGTGAGCTAGTTGGGGGCGCCCGTGTCAACTTATCATGTATCAGAAGCCCGAGATATTTGGTTTGATGGGTGATGGTAATATCGCCCTGTTGGTATAGAAGCGGGGTACGGTCGTAGAGACGTCTATGGGTAAAATAAGGTAGATTTTTTGGGGGGACGGTATCAAGACCGTGAGAAAAGAGCCAGGAATGTAGAATCGTGAGGGCATGGAACATATGTTGTCTACACAGAGATAAATCAGGGTGCGAACAATATAAAAGAAGGTCATCGGCATATTGAATAAGCCGAACATGTGGGAGTAATAGTTCCTCGATCTCGCTGGTATAAAGAAGATATAGGATACCGCTAAGAATATCGCCTTGCGGTAAGCCGGAAGACGAAAAACGCGAATTAAGGACGGTGGGGAAAGTCGCAAGAATGACGTGACGGTGGGTGAGTGGATAGCGTGTCGGTCTATTAACCCCTAGATTGCAGGTTCGCTCCTGGCCGTGGTAAGTGATTTTTGAAAGGCGGCAAAAATACGATACGCATGTCATACGATGTTGGCATGTCAAAGAACCCATTTGAATTCAGTAGGCCGTGTTCATAATGGCAAAATAATCTCGGGAGTTTCCACCAACACAAAGTTCCTCATTTCTCTACTAGAAAGCGATATGGTGTTCAAGGAGATTAGATATCTAACCTCCTTGACTTTCATAGTGATACAAAGAACAAAGAAATCCGACATGCAAGCTACCCTCTGGGTGTCAAATTACAAAGCTTGCACCCCGCACTCAATGCCATACGATATTATTATTATTATTATTATTATTAGTGGAGAAAAGCGGCAATCAATTTAATAAAAGGGGGGATTTACATTTACATAGTACATTCAATAGCGAGACGTTGACATTATCATATGCGCCTTGGATGTCTAAAAAAACTG
This sequence comes from Meconema thalassinum, assembly GCA_946902985.2. Taxonomy (NCBI): domain Eukaryota; kingdom Metazoa; phylum Arthropoda; class Insecta; order Orthoptera; family Tettigoniidae; genus Meconema; species Meconema thalassinum. Next base: position 271,858,955 of record OX336390.1, on the reverse strand, counting down.
CTACCGTAAAATGTTTACGACAGCTGGCCAAGAGGAGATCGGTAAGGAAGGTATTCAAAGCGTCAGTGGTTGATTTGCGTTTTATAAAAGCAAATTGGGTTTTGGGAACCAAATCGTAATACTCTAGCACCCATATCAGTCTCGCCAATATTATTCGCTGAAACGTTTTACGGGTACAGGACCCAAGCTGAATGCCCCTATAACTGCTGGGTAGGGCGTTTTTTTTCGGGTTTTAAGATGGGAAGTAATAAAAAATCATTCCATGTGGAAGGAAGATGACCCGTACGTAAGACATCATTATAAAATTCGAGGAGGACCACATGAGCGGAAGCGGGTCAACTATTGAGCACTTGGTAAGAAATGTAATCGGGGCCGGGGGTGGAGGATTTTTTGAGAGAGAGTACTTGACGGAGTTCGGCAGGGAGAATCGGTTGGGTGAGACAGGTACATTTGGGAGTCGTGACATATTGATAGGATGGTGAGTCAAAGATGGCGACAAGTGACAAATCAACCAAGTGCGGTCAGTGTGAAAAATTTGTAACTGATAAGTGATAACGAAGACTACATAATTTGTGATGGGAAATGTGGTAAATCATACCACAGAACCTGTGTAAACATAAAAAAGAAAGTTTTTAACCAGCTTTTGTCCGACAAAGCCAAGCAGTGGCATTGTGTCGAGTGCAGTGCAGTAAGTAGGTCAACTACGGAAAAGGTTTCGCCAGACGAGAATGTAAGTAAACCTGATTTAGAAGATCTTGTTTGTGAAATCAACCTGCGACTGATAAAACTCGAAAACATTGAAAAGACTCAGAATGACATGCTCAAGTCCGTGACATACTTTTCTGATTGTTTCGATAGTATGAAAAGTGACATTTCAACTGCCACACAAACTCTGAAGCAAGCCTTGTCAGAAATTACAAAGCTCAGCCAAAGAGTTTGTGAGTTAGAGAAGGAAAAGGATATCGCTTGCAGTGAGGTTAAAATGTTAAAGCAAGAGAATCTTGAGCTTCAACAGTACGTTCGGCGAAACAACCTAGAGCTTCATGGCGTGCCGCACACTTCAAACGAAAACACCGTTCAGATAGTCCAGACTATCGCTGACTAACTGGGTGTCACAGTTGTTGAGTCCTATATTGACGCCTGCCATCGGCTACCACAAAGCAGAGAAGGTCTTCCACCTCCTTTACTAGTCAAATTCTGCAGCCGGCTAAAAAAAGAGGCAATTTTAAAAGGCAAAAGGTCCAAACCCAACCTGAACTCAAGTGATGCTGGAATCAATGCAAGGGCTAGGCCTATCTACATAAACGAGCATTTGACGCCAGCTAATAAAGTAATCCACAAACAGGCAAGAGATCTCCGTAAATTAGGTTTTAAATACGTCTGGACCCGGGATTCAAAATATTCGTCCGTAAATCAGATAGTGACAAGGCTGTCAGGATCAGCTCACCGGAAGACATTGAAAGGCTAGTAAGAGACTCTTCCATCAACAAGGCTCAGCCATCCCATTCGCAGAAATAATAATGAATCAAGACATGGACCTACTAGTTGATGTTGACTTACACTCATCAATTGATGAGCGTAAATATGACTGTATCCACGACTACGTAGCAGACACTAAAAATGAGGTTAGCCAAATCAAGTGTCTTTACCTAAATAGCAGAATCATCAAAAATAAACTAGAAGATATCGAGATACTAATTCATATTGTTGAAAATCTAGATGTCATAGTGGTAACCGAGACTTGGGTAAAAAGTAATGAAGCTAAATACTTCAACCTAAACAACTATTCTGTTGCTTTTGTACACAGAGACAATCAGGACGGTGGAGGTGTGGAATATAAAAGTTCTTAACCTAGTTGAGAGTAACCATAGCTTGATCCAGTTAGAGCTTATAAGAAGTGATACTGTTCGTTTCAATAACCTGCATACTATTAATATAATTGCAGTATATAATCCTAACATAAATAACGCAACAAATTTCATGATAGATAGATAGATAGATAGATTTTTATTAATTCCATTTGATCAAATACATGCATTCAATACATTTTTGATATAGGACACGTCAGAATTTACATGCATAAAATAAAAGAACTAACAGGTATATATTACTAAGATTAAAACTATTTATAACTTATTATAATAGCAAATCTTAATAGATACAATCTTATTCCACAACTATTTACACCTCACTCTATTATCATAATATGAAAACTTAATTCTATAAATACAACAACATACAGCTAGGTATTAAAATTAAATTAAAAAAGTAAAATATAGTTATAGATTCCATCACTCCTATACGCTAAAATATTCAACTACTGAGTAAAAACAATGGCACTGCAGATAAGCTTTCAACATTCTATCAAAGGTTTTTATTTTTGGGGACAGTTTTATATACTGGGGTAGTTTATTGTATAATTTAACTCCAGTGTGAAAAGTTCCTTTTTGATATATGCTTGTGTGTGTGTGTGAAATATGAATGTTTTGATTTTGTCTTGTGTTATGCCTATGAACATCATTGTTTGTTTTAAGAAAAACATCTTTATTCATTAAATTCTTTTTAAAAAACATAATACTTTCAAAGATATATATGCAGGGCAGTGGGAGAATGTTTAAATCTTTAAACAGAGGTCTACATGATTCTCTAGAGTGTACATTTGCCATAATTCTAATCGCTCTCTTTTGTATCCTAAACGTGCTTAGTACATCTGGCGACATACCCCAAAATATGATCCCATATCTTAAGTATGAATGGAAATAAGCAAAATAAGTATTTCTTAATGTGTGCATGCTAGTGCAGGTTTTCAAAATACGTAACGCAAAGCACATCGAGTTCAGTTTAGTATTCAGATATTGTATATGTTTATTCCATTTCAAGTCTTGTTGTATCCATAGTCCTAAAAACTTTGTTTCTGATTTATTTTCTATTTGATGACCATTTAATGTTATATTGGGCATCGCAGGATTCCTATTCTGTATAGTGTGGAAATTTAGACATACTGTCTTTTTATAGTTTATTATGAGGCGATTATCTTGTGACCATTTGGTTAACTCTCCTGTAACGGAGTCAGCAGACTGCTGTATGACCTGTTTAGTTTCACCTTTTATTACGAGTGTTGTATCGTCCGCAAACAAAATTTCCTTATGTGAATGAACGTTCTGTGTTATATCATTGATATATAGAAGAAAGAGTAGTGGGCCCAAAACCGATCCCTGGGGTACTCCAAATTCAATAATTCCCTCATTGGACAATGTTTCATTAAGTAATTTGGTTCCATCATCCTTGTGTCTCAAGCTTACTATTTGTTTACGCCTTGTTAAGTAAGACTCTATCCATTTATTAGCTAGACCTCTAACACCATATTGATTTAGTTTGGTAAGGAGGATTTTATGGTCAACTACATCAAATGCTTTCGATAAATCCAAGAATAGGCCAGTTACATGTTCCTTATTGTCAATTAATTTCAGTATACTATTACTACATTCGTAAATTGCTGTCTGTGTAGATTTTTCCGTTCTAAATCCATGTTGTGAGTTTGATAATATTTTATTTTTTTCTATGAAACTTATCAGTCTCTTATACATAATTTTTTCCACAATTTTTGCAATACCAGTTGGTAAGGTAATAGGACGATAGTTATCTAATTCATCTTTTGAACCATTTTTGTGCACTGGAATTACTTTTGATAACTTCAAAATATCCGGGTAAGTTCCTGAGAGAATTGAACTGTTTATTAAGTGCGTAAGTGGATTTATTATATTTTCTGCACATTTCTTTAAAATTGCATCAGGGATGCCATCAATGCCAGCACAGAATTTATTTTTTAGCTCTTTTATAACTATTCTTACCTCTTCACTTGTGACATGATTTATAAATAAAGAATCACTGCATATATTTATTTTATTATTAGAATTTAGTGTATTTACCTGTGATTTATTTAATAATTTTTGCGGAATTTCCAGAAAATAGTCATTAAAAGTGTTTGCTATTTCCTCTGGATTATTAATCACTTTATTATTTCTGGTCAGTGTAATGTTCCTTTGTATTTTAGCAGATTTTCCAGTTTCTTTCTTTATTACAGACCACATAGCCCTGTTTTTATTAGATGATTGGGAAATAAAATTATCATTATGCATTTTCTTTGCTAGTCTTATTACCTTATTTAATATGCTAGTGTATTTTTTGTAGTATAAATTGAATTCAGGTGTTGTGTGGTATTGTTTATATAATTTGTGTAGAAATTTCTTTCTTTGACATGAATTTATAATCCCTGTTGTTATCCAATTGCTAGTTTTGTTATTTTGAACAGTTCTTCGTTTAAAGGGGAATGCTATTTCAAAATAGTGTTTTAGGGTACTGTTAAATGCATTAAATTTATCATTTACATTTTCTAGTTCATAAATTTCTGACCATGTTTCCTTATTTAATAAGTCATTGAAATATGTAACATTTGATTCAGTGAATGACCTGCACTTTGATTTTACTCCATTATCATTATTATTGATTACTTCGGATACTTCAAAACTCAGTATTTGTCCATGGTGGTCACTAAAACCCGGACAATAGACTTCTATTGAATGGTGATATTTATCTGTATTTATAAAAATTTGATCAGGAGTGGTTTTACTAAATTTTGTTATTCTTGTTGGTGTATTTACTGTAGGTTTCAGTCCATAGGAAATTAGTAACTGGTTTAATAATTCACAATTTCTATCAAGTTTTAAGAAATCCACATTTACATCCCCACAAATTATTATATCGAAATTTACTTTGCTCATGTTATTGAGTAACAATTCTAGTTTATCTATAAATAGAGGAAACTTTCCTGACGGAGAACGGTATACGCATACAATTATTAACTTAAACTGCTGAATTTTTACGGCAGAGAATTCAAAATCCTGTTCCATAATTAGATAATCATAAGCTGTTATCTGTTCATGATCTAAATTATTTCTTAAGAAGATGCAAGTACCACCATGGCTAATATTAGATCTAGAGTATTTACTAGCTTGTATAAACCCTGGGAATTGAATTAATTCGAGTTGTTCCTCTTTCAGCCAATGTTCTGAAATACATAGTGCTGAGATGTCTTTAAGTTCATTTTTAAGCATTAGATTTATGTAATCAATTTTATTATAAAGAGACTGGACATTCTGGTGGTAAATTTTAAATTTGTTACTTTTGCAAGCTTGTGTTGGTGATTTATTTACATTATTATTATCATAATTGTTATTATTATTGTTGCTAGACAAATCCGAAATACCATTGTTGCACTCCGTTAAATTTGACGTCAAAAGATGTGAATGCCAAACCTCACGTTTGGCTTCTTCTACCAGTTTCCCTGCTTCCACTCTAATGATATTACTGTTGAATTATTCTTACCATTTGAATTTACAATTTTGCAGATTTCATCACTAAGATACTCTTTTCCTAATCTATTTAAGTGTAGGCCATGCCGAGTGTGGAACTTCCTGTCTAATTTACTTACATCTACAATTTGGACATTTGGAAAACTCTTACAAATTTTATGAATTTTTCCATTTGTAGCCTCTATTTCTACATTTACACATGACTTGGGAATTAAATCGTATCTCTGCGGAATATTTACAATAATGACATTTGTTTTTTGCATGGATGGCAATGCAAACTCTAGAGCACATTCTTTCGAAAAATAATGCCAATCTTTGCTTATGCATTGGGGATACAATTATTAACTTACTAAACAAAAATAATGTAACCAAATCATACCTCAATCTACTATCAAGCTATGGTTTCACACAATGCAATACTCGGTATCCAACAAGAATATGTGAATCAACAAGTACACTCCTTGATCAGGTAGCCACTAAGAACTGTAAATATACCTATAGGATAAGCAATATAAATAGTGATATTAGTGATCATAATATTCCTGTAACTGAGATTTTCTGGTCAAATTACTATCCAGGCAAAAGCCCAATCTCGAACATGACATTTAAATACCCCCACAACAAGCAAAGGTCTAGTTTAAAAAAACGTAAATAAAAATTACCAGTACGTGAACAAAAACATATTCTCCAATGATCTCAATCAAATAGACTGTTTAGATGATGTAAATGAAACTTACATCGCCATGAAACACAAACTCTTGGCACAGACACCCAACAAAGAGAACACTGACACACCTTTGAAGGAAATACACCAGAACCACAATAACCCATGGATAACAACAGAATTAATTCAGCTAATAAAACGAAGGGACCTACTACATGCTAAACTTAAAACTAACATTCACAGAAACAACATCCTCTTAAAGGAAGAGCACATAATATGTAGGAACAAAGTGACAGCTTTAAAACGGAAACTGAAATCCTCATACTATGAACATAAATTAACACTGAACGCCAATAGCATAAAAGATACTTGGAAAGTAATCAATGAAATGATCTACAACTGCACAACTGAAAACAAAGATGGTCCCAGTGAGATAATAATTGACGGTAAATCTTTCACAGGAAACGAAAATATTTGCAATGCTCTAAACACTCACTTTATAAACATAGCACACAAGTTAGCCAAAAACATCCTCCCAGGGAAGAAAGTTAATGAAATTAATGTCAACACAGATTCCATATTTATGACCCCGACTAATGAGATGGAAATTCGCAATATTATATTAAGCCTTAAAATGAAAAGTAGCCAAGACAAAGATGGTATGTCAGTAAAATTGTTAAAAAACTCCATTGACATACTAAGTAGCCCACTAACTACTTTAATTAATTTATCGTTAGAGACTGGCCTGGTACCTGATGATCTAAAAATAGCACGAGTCATACCAGTCTATAAAGGAGGTGACAAAAGCAATCCAGACAATTACAGACCCATTTCCATCCTACCACCCATATCCAAGGTACTCGAAACAGTAGTAAAAAACAGAATTGTTATTTTTTTAAATAAAAATGATTACTTCTACAAAGGGCAGTATGGATTCCGAGAAAACTCAAGCACAGAAATAGCCACAATTGATATAATCTCTAACTTGCAGGATGTCATAGACAATAAGATGACAGCGAGTGGCCTTTTCATAGACCTGAAAAAGGCGTTTGATACTGTTGACCATGAAATTCTTTTAGGGAAACTTGATAAAGCAGGTATCCGAGGAGTAGCTTGGACATGGTTTAAAAATTACCTGTCTAATCGTAAGCAGTATGTTGAAATAAATGGCTACAGAAGTGAGGAGGTAAATATTACCCATGGTGTGCCCCAAGGATCAATACTGGGTCCTTCCCTCTTCTTAGTATATATTAATGACATAGCAACACTCAGTTTCCATGGTAATATAACGTTGTTTGCAGATGACTTAAACATCTTTTACAATGCGTACACCACCAACACGCTGATTACACACATGCAGGAGGACATGAATACAATACTTGGCTGGACCCAGTCAAATAAATTAACAATAAATGAAGGTAAAACAAATTATTTAATAATATCTAAGCGTAGAACAAAGTTAGACATCACTCAGAGTATAATGCTGAATGGAAAGGCAGTTAAAAGGGTCTCATCTGTCAAATACCTAGGCCTGATAATAGATGAAAATCTCTCCTGGGAAAAGCACATTGATGCATTAGTTAAAGAAATATCACCTGCTGCTGGGATGATAAAAAAATTGAGCTACTATATCCCAAAATATCTACTCAGGAAAGTGTATTTTTCCTTAATCCATAGCCACTTACAATATTTGAATACAATTTGGATAAAATGCTCAAATTACCTAAAAAAGGAAATTGAGGTAATTCAGAATAGAGCCATAAGAAATATGTATAACTATCCTTATTTAACACCTACCAAACACCTTTATATTACGAGTAAAATTCAACCAGTAGCCCTAAATGCAGAAATCAAATCAAATGTCCTGATGTACCAAATCCTACACAAAGGTATCCACACAAATTTAAACTTCACTAAACAATCTGATTTACACGCTTACAAAACTAGACATGCAGATGACATATCACTTTTCCATATCAATTCCAAACAATATAGCAGTAATAGCATTAATTATAGTGCCTTTGTAAAGTTCAATAGACTACCAGAAAATATAAAAATTGCACCTAGCCTACCAATCTTTAAAAGGAGGCTAAAACAGTTTATGTGGAATGATTATAAAATGTCAGTTTAAGAAATTCCAAAATCTGAGAAGACAAAAGAAGACTACATTGTGTACAAAAACTTATGAAAGCTACAAAATGTTGTATATATTTTCATACTGAAAACTTGTAAACTAAACATTGAATTGTAATTTGTCGCCAACAAGATAAAACTGTACGATTCCTTTGTATATGAGTCCTTGACTCGTTAAGGGATTAATAAAATGCATTATTATTATACAAAAAACAACGATAGAAAAATAAGGAATTTTCAAAATTAAGGCGATGTGGAGGCGCATATTTTGTACTACGCGAGAATTCCAGATTTGAGTAAGAGGAGTTAGGTGCTTAATGGAATTCACCTATTTCTGCCAAGCAGCGCGACGCTTATCATTGAAGATGCGTTGAATAATGGCAACAAACTTTTTATATTGCAGATAAGTATACAGGGTGTGGTATTTACGAAGGAGGTGAAGTAACGCTTTTCGACGCTTGACCAAACGTACACATTCGGCGTCCCACCAGCGGATGTGAAAAATTGCTTGACCAGATCGTTCTCGGCAAGGAATGAGTGGATGATAAGTGTCAAAGTATCTATTAATAATGGTAATTAAAGATTCATAAGAAGAGCGAACAGGCGGAGCGGATTGGCAAAAATGTAGTTATATACGAGGCACGTCCAGAAAGTAAGTTCCGTTTGGTAATAAAATTAAATTGTGTACAGATACAGAAAAATTATTTATTGCACAACATTCTACACCTCTTAAACTACACATCTCAAGTCTTTCCTTGGCGGTCAACACTTCAACAATGACGACGAGCTGAAAGAAGATGTTTCCAACTGGTTGAAGACACAGGCGGCACACGTCTATGAAGAAGGTATACAAAAACTCGTGCCACGCTACGACAAATGCCTGCAACATTTCGGCAGTTATGTGGAAAAGTAGTTTAAGGGTTGTAGAATTTTGTGCAATAAATAATTTTTCTGTATCTGTACACAATTTAATGTTATTACCAAACGGTACTTACTTTCTGGACGTACTTCGTATACTCGTAAAACAACACCTGATCAAAATACTTAAACTGTCGAAAGAAGCGTGGGGTTTTCACAGGGAGAGGGGACAGGGGTATAGAAGAACCGGTGATTATTATGGGATAATGATCACTGAGATGCAGATCTGGAGTTGTGTTTGCCAAAAATAATTGGGGCGCGAGAGGCAGGGGCACAAAGGTTAAGTCAACAGCACTGGGATCTTGCGAGGGCCCGGAAAGACGGGTGGGAGAACCATCATTGAGTTGATGAAACGAAGCCAGTTGGGACGACGTCCATATATGACGACCTTCAGAAGTAATCCCGGCACTGCCCCATTCCGTGTGATGGACATTGAAATCACCGCCATAATATGATACGGGAAGGATTGACAATAAGTAAAAAAAGATTTCCACTGTCGTTCGTTACCCTTGACATCTGGCGGAATGTAAAGATTGGTACCGTAGTAGAATACTTGTCAACTTGAATGGTGAGAAAATAAGTGCGGGGGAGGTGGAAATGGAAGGGTATGACAGTATAGGCAAAGGCAAGTGACTCGTTAATGCGAGTTAGCACACCACCGTAGTGGGGTCGATCGTGCCGTTCAACTACATACGTTGGTATATTGAACGATAATGCATGAGCCAACCATGTTTCCTGTAACAGAATAACCTCTGGTTGGTATTCCTGTATGAGGAGGAGTAATTCGTGCCGTTTGTTTAATATGCTATGGGAATTCCATTGCAAGATCTTCATGGGATGGGAGTTGTAGACACATCCAGGGGCGACTCAAGGGGTTGGGAAGAGAGAGAGAGAGAGACAGAGGGGGGGGGGGGGGGAATGGAATGGAAGAACGATTTTATCATACATATTTTTGAGAATGTGGGCCCATCGAGTATTCGTGCCCAATAGGGGGAGGAGGTGAGAGGCGTCAGCGAGCACCGGACGAGGCGAATGATCATGCCGAACAATCGAGAAATAGGCCTGACGATCATAACCCAAAGGTGCTATCACTTTGGGTGGGTTTTGAACAATGAACGTGAATTTACGTTTCTTAGGTAACGTGGGTTGAGCGGTGGGATAAGTTTGGGAAAGTGGGGGAAATTGCTGGGGAACGTTGAGTGGTTGAAAGAGATTATTAAATGGGGCAACTATTTCTTGAGATGACTTATTTTCAACACACATACGCTTTATTTTATCTCAGCTTGGTTTTGATGGTACACACACTGGGGTGAACCGCTAATATGGTTCTCATCACAGTGCACATATCTCACCATGACTTTGGAACATGTCGAAGTTTCATGGCCGTGAGCACAGCGTCCACAGCGGGGAGCTCGTGCACAGCAATTTTGACCAGTATGTCCATACCGCTGACAGCGATTACATATGATCGGACGAAAGATAAAAATATGAACCTCAAGGATGACATGAAAAATTGATACCTAGTGTGGGAGAGTCTGAGCTTGGAAAAAAAGTTTTATCGTACCCGTGGGGAGCATCTCAACTTTACCTTCGATCGTTTTACGGCGGTTCATATGTTGTAGTTTGATTATGGGGCATGGAGACTCGATATACTTCAGGATGTCATCATTCGATAAAGATAAATCGACACCACGGATTAAACCTATCCTTTGGATATTCGACGATGGGATGAAAGCTTTCAGATGTTTTTCGCTAAGCAAGGGGTTTTGTAGAAAAAGGTTGGCGGCTCGAGCTGTGGTAAAGGTAATTTGGATGCGATTGCGCCCTTTTCGACGAATTGCCGCAATTCCCTCAATTTTTCTCTCATAGAACAGTTTTCCTAAGCCCATGGGATGGAAATTACCAATATGCGCGTTGTCGGCAGACTCGACATTAACGTGATATGGTCCTGAGTGGTTTAAGGGGTACGGTCTTGGAGGGTCGGCCCCAGTTGATGGAGTTGTGGTAGTCGAACTTAATTGAGGCAAATTCGGATCGGAAGACGGGAGACCAGAAGATAAGGCTAAACGGGGCAGTCAATGGCACTGTCTAAGTAACAATAATTTCCATGTCATCGTTGGGGGGGGGGGGGGGGGGCTGGATTTTCCGCACCCCTACTAGTTGCAGACATGTCACCGATGTGTGGAACCGGGAAGAGGTCTACGAATCACAGTGCACATATCTCACCATGACTTTGGAACATGTCGAAGTTTCATGGCCGTGAGCACACCGTCCACAGCAGGGAGCTTGTGCACGGCAATTTTGACTGTTGATGGCCTTCCTGGACATCGAAAAGGCCTATGAGAGTGTGTGTAGGGAGAAGGTTTGGATAGCAATGGAAAACATGGGAGTGGAAAAAGCGACTGTAGGCAGAGTGAAGGAGATGTATTGTGGAAGTGTGAGTTGTGTGAAAGTTGGAGGGGAAAGAACAGACTGGTTCAGACAAATGAGTGGCCTGAAACAGGGTAGTGCGCTGTCACCCTTCTCTTTATTGTGGTTATGGACGAGGTAATGACACGGATAGCAGGAAAGATAGGAGAAGATAAGATGAAAGCAATGGTGTTTGCAGATGATCTCATGGTCTGGGGAAACAAGGAGGAGGAAATTCAGGAGCAACTGAAGGCTTGGGAAGAAACAGTGGGAGAGTACGGATGGAAGTTCACCATCAGTAAATGTGAGATCCTGTTAACGACCAGGACGAAGGACAGACCAATGAGTGGGATAACACTTGGAGGTGAACAGCTGAAGAAGGTGGAAAGTCTCAAGTACTTGGGAAGTATAGTGGAGGAAAATGGGAGAAATGACAAAGAGATTACGGAACGTGGCAGACAGGCAGAAGCATTTCTGAGAAGCATTAGGAGCTTAGTGTGGAATAAAGATGTCCCACAAAAAAGCAAGGAAGTGTTATACAGAAGCTACTATATCCCGATACTGACCTATGCTTCAGAAACGTGGACAATGAAGAAAAGAGACATAAGCAGAATACAGGCAGGTGAAATGAAGTTCCTGCGAAGTAGGATCGGTGTAACAAGAAGAGACAGGATGAGGAATGAAAAGGTCATGGAAATGGTGAAAGAGGAGCCCTTGCAAGGTAGGATTGAGACATCAAGACTGAGGTGGTATGGACACTTAAAAAGAGAATGGATGAGACGAAGATTCCCAAGAGGATACATGAGATGCAGATGCAGAAGAAACGACCAAGGGGAAGACCAAGAGATAGATGGCTGAAAGGAGTGGAGGAATGTGTCAAGAAGAGAGGCGAGGACTGGACCAGAGTGACAGCGGAGAGGTGGTGGGAAGAAAGAACTAAGTGGCGAGGCTTATGTTCCAAACAGTCCCAGCCTGGGGCTGGAAACTGTACAAGATGATGATGATGTCCATACCGCTGACAGCGATTACATATGATCGGACGAAAGATAAAAATATGAACCTCAAGGATGACATGAAAAATTGGTACCTAGTGTGGGAGAGCCTGAGCTTGGAAAAAAAAAGTTTTATCGTACCCGTGGGGAGCATCTCAACTTTACCATCGATCGTTTTACGGCGGTTCATATGTTGTAGTTTGATTTGATTATCCACTAATTCACACGTAGTCACACACAAATAAACGTGAACACGCACGGACACACTACGGGAGGCGATTCTAACTGACGAGCGAGCGCACAGAAAGACCGACCCGCACGCGGGAATCGACCTTAATAAGATTGCTCATAATAGTTTCTGCCGCCAGGTTCCATGATCTTTGCCACCGATAAACAAACAATGACCATCACATCATTATATTTTATGATATATATAAGAAAGAAAAGGAAAGGAAACTTCGAAAAAATAATGAATAGTAATTTTATTTAATCGACTGTTCTTTGTTTTCCAGAGAGTATGCATAAATCAGTATAGCCAACTATGTAACTTACTAGCGACATATTTCGAATTCTTTTTGATAATTCCAAAACAAAAAATAACTTTCATAGAAAGTAGATTGTGATTTAGTTATCTTTTATACGTACAGACATAAATTCAATGGAAATAGTTTGATGATGAATATTTGAGGGATTCTGCACTCTGTTTAGTGATATTTCAAAATCATATTTGGCTACACCGATATGATTCGTGAGTTGTACTTCTAGCTATAAAACCCTTTGTATTGTTTACGTTGTGATCCGGCTCAGGTGCTCGATTTGTGTACGAATCATTTTTTGAAAACCGGTAAATGTTTCTGGTGTTAATTTGTGCCCTAGCCTGTTGATATTATGCACACGTATAAGCTGTGAGGCAGTTTCTTCTTTTATTGGCACAATAATATCAGTATTGGGCGTCAGAAATGGAATTCATCGTTGCTAATGTTGATAACATAAAATTTGACATCGAAATTGCTCTTGAAGAACAATATGGGGCCTTACCACTGCCTTTTGCTGGAATGGACAGTAAGAATTCTTGTAAAAGTACTTGAGATGTTGAGGCCTCAGTGTAATACGTTGAGGTTATGTATGTATTCTTTCTCATGCACGCTATATGTACAAATATTATTATTTTTATTTTTACGTCATTTCAGAATCCATCGCAGCTGTATGTGAATTTTATCCAAAAGGAACTTGTATAAAGAGTGCTTCATGCCCATTCCGTCATGTTCGTGGGGACAGAACAATTGTTTGCAAGCATTGGCTGCGAGGATTATGCAAGAAAGGAGATCAGTGTGAATTTCTGCATGAATATGATATGAGCAAAATGCCTGAATGCTATTTTTATTCAAGATTTAGTGAGTATTAGATACTTATTGTATGTAGGCTAGAGTATTCATTTGGCATAACCCAAAATACTAGTAACATGCGCATCTATGTGGAATAGGCCTATAACAAACGAGGGCGGCTCTCCTGTAGTATTCGTACAATCATTCATGGTTCCGTATTGATTAAAAGTCAAATATAAAGGGAACAGAATTATGTTGTATTGATCAGGCGGAATTCTGTTCCCTTTATATCTCCTGTAGTATACGTCGCCCGTTTCGAAAGTGCGTTATTTTACTTAGTAGCGCTCGGAAAATGGTTTGTATTTACTCTGCCACGTTATTAAAGCCATTTGCCATTAACAAACACCTCGTAAACACTTCCAAAAAAGGAAATTGTCAACATTAACTTTCAAGTAATAAACTTATCAAAAAGCACGTCGCCATGTTTGATTACGTAATGCTGCCAACTTACTGATTGTACTACTAGGCAAAATCATTGGCCTGGTTAAAGATTATTGATGCGTGACATCCCCACTGTGCGTGACAAAAACCAGGCGTGTTATCTATTAGCCTAACGCGGCCCTGCGGGCCGCGCTACCTAACCTTGATTGGCCTAGACGAAAACCATTGGGCTGGATGAAAATATTGGTCTGGAAACAATAATGTTGGCACTCTGAAAAAATACAGTAACACTCTCTAGTGATGAAATATTCAACTGCTGTATATTAGTACCATTGGCCATTTGTACAGAAAATTTTTCGGATTTTAATGGCGCCGGGCAACGTATACTACACGAGTTCCACGAGGGCAGCATCACATTGATAACAGAATCGAAAGAGTAATGGGTAACTAATTAACTCTCAGATTTTAATACCTCTAGTCCAGATAGCTAACTGAACTTTTAAGTAAAGCTTAATTATGAGCTATCTTGCTTCTTTAGTCTATAACAGGGGTCTCCAAACCTTTTAGCCTAAGGGTCATACTGATTCCTCCAGCAAGTCCCGAGGGCCAAGACCTAGCTAGGTCATCACACCTACTGTACATACTGATAGTTTTGAGTAATGGGCAAAGATTCGTTTCGGGACTAGCTAGTGAGTGAAATATCTATGGTGCACGGGGGTGATTGGCAGCGTAGCAACATTTCAAAAGAAATACCGTACATATTTAAAGTTGTCATTGCTGGAATTGTATAAGAGTCTTCATTAATTCTGAATGTAAGTGGAACGTGGATTATACACTTGCAGCAGACATGAATGTGACTTTTACAAACCTTGTGTCCTTGTTTCATTTTCTGGGCGATATTACGTATTGAAATTACGAACCCTGGTCACTACTGAACCTCATATATGTGCTAAAGTACGTAAATATATGTTTTTATTTATTGCTATTTTAAAAATGGCTGCCATGTTTTGACAGCGCTTGCATCTCATTCTTGAAACTGTAAACAAGGCGCACTCTAGCGGCACGCTCCGAGGTGCACACGTTGTTGCCAACATGTGAGATACAAAATCACTGTTGATAAAAAGAAGTGGGATACAAAATCACCGTTGATAAAAAAAAGAATTCATTAGGATGCGTTAGGCTTAATCATTGTCAAAACCATTGATCTGCGCGCGTTAGGCTGTAACAATTGTTAGAAACCATTGGATTGGACAAAACTAAGGTTAGAAGGGCGGGTGTAGGTGCGGCCTTGGCCGCGTATAGCTAGCGGGGCACGGTAACATTGATCTGGGCGCGTTAGGCTGGAACCATTGTCAAAGACCATTGGATTGATCATAATGAAGGTTAGAAGGTTGGGGATAGGTGCGGCCTTGGCCGCGCGCATCTAGCAGGGCACGGTTGACACAAAGCCATTGATTTGGGCGCGTTAGGCTGTAACCATTGTCAAAACAACAATTGTGCGGAAAAGAAAACACATATTTATTACACCGGAGTGATATACTGCATAGTAATTACTGAGCGGATAGCAAAAAACACTCATTTCAGCCGTGGAAAAAAAATCATTACAGAGAAGCGAAATATTGCACACACTAGCCTAATTAGAGCGGCGAAATAAAACACCAAATTCATCACAGAAAAAGAAAAATATTGCAGGCATTAATCACAGAGCTGGTAAATAAGTTTCACTATGAAAGAAACAGTACTGCATCTTAATTACAGAGCAGATAACAAAAACACTCATTTTGAGCCATGGAAAAAAATCATTACAGAGGAGCGAAATATTGCACACACTAGCCTAATTAGAGCGGTGGAAATAAAACAAAAAACTAAAAAATACCACTTTTACACTTTCATGGCGGGAGTTCCTTTTAGCGGGTGGGTGGATATAGGTCTGAAGTTATTTTAAAGAACTGATGTACTCTGTTTGCTTAGGGATAACTACTCTTGAAGAGATGTTCTGCCAAGTCCCCCTTGAAATGGGGTCTTCTCTTTTTCCCGAAGATTGGGATACTGTATCTGACATGGTTTCACGTTCCACGGGACCAAAAACCCATTGTCCTTCGATTGGGCGTCCCATATTATACTTCGTTTTGCCAAATTTTGCCTCGTCAATTTCGACTGTTATTCCGGGGCCTCCAATTGGTGACCACTTTTGGAATAACCAATGTTCACAGACTTCTCGGCAGAAGGATGGTCAGATATTTGCAGTTCGTTACCCATTGTTTGGTGTTGTGGATTTGGGAGGATGCACCACAGAACACAGAAATTTTCTATGTCGCGTACAGGCAACTTGGCACTTTAATGGCGGAAGTTCCTTTTAGCGGGTGGGTGGATATAGGTCTGAAGTTATTTTAAAGAACTGATGTACTCTGGTTGCTTGAGGATAACTACTCTTGAAGAGATGTTCTGCCAAGTAGCCCGTGAAATGGGTCTTCGCTTTCCCGAAGATTGGGATACTGTATCGGACATTTCTCCACTCCCGTTCAATGTTTTGAGGTTGCACTGAAAGTTGTGGAATGTTGGCAGCCTGCATGCTGGGGATATTTCTGTCGAATACTTTGCTGCTTCTCTGGGTAGAAACAAATTCCAACACGTGGTTCACCTTTAGATGGACAAAACCTTCATTTTCTAGTGCATTGTACGCAGCCCAGCAGTCCGAAATTATTATCGAACCCGGTAATGTCCACTCCCAAATTATTTGGAGGAGTGTCTCGGTGTTCCTTTGGGCGACAGGGACGGTAAAAAAATTTCTTTTTGTTTTCACGTTGCACGGGACCAAAACCCATTGTCCTTCGATTGGGTGTTCCATATTATATTTCCTTTTGCCAAATTTTGCCTCGTCAATTTCAACTATTATTCCGGAGCCTCCAATTGGTGACCTGTTTCGGAATAACCAATGTTCACAGACTTCTCGGCAGAAGAATGACCAGTCTTCTATACTATGGTCAGATATTTGCAGTTCGTTATGCATTGTTTGGTGTCGTGGCTTTGGGAGGATGCACCACAGAACACAGAAATTTACTATGTCGCGTATAGGCAAGTTGGCTTTGGAAAAAAGTACCTTTGGTGGATGTTTTCTTGAAATTACCAAACATTTTGGGACGTCCGGGTAGTCTCTTGTTGCAGGTTACAGCTAGGTTATGTCTTATCCTCCTAACTTCCACTTGACTATGGCATTTCGCGCACGGTAGTGTTTTTGGTATTAAATTGTGTTGTTGCAATACTTGCAGCAACATCTTTGGTTGATCATAGAACCGCCGATTGAAATTACAGATCGTTACGAGGCAATTTCCACAATCCATGAGAATGAACGATTCAATTCAGCGTACTATGTAATGAACTGACTGCTGCACACGAATGATGCGCACTAGAGACTGAACTGGGCGCTCCTTTGTTTTACATAGTACCATAAAGGTTGACAGTACTGTCATGGTACTGTTTTGATGATAGATTTGAACAATGGCGCTCACAGCTGTAATTTTCGCTGTATGAGTCGTGATCCTATTTGGGATTGCTGGGCGAGTCACAGACGGCGGAGGAGGAAACATATTAAAACATCGCTCCCTGATTTATTTCTCATAGTTTCATATGGTAATTTGGCTAATTCATGTATTATAGAGAACTAGCAGTAGTACCCGGCTTCGCCCGGTGGAATGATGATATTATTTCAGTCTCCTTAACACTCAACGTCATAAATTATATTTACTTATGTATTCATTTCATACATTATCAAACCCAGTGACAATGTTTATACTTAAGTCACTATGGGAAGGCTCTGTAAAATAATGATCATTCTCGTGATATTTGTCTTCAGTCCGAGTCGAGATATGTCGTTAGCGGTCCCAGAATTCGTGACATCTCAGTCGTAGAAGACTTTATGTGGTGGTGATTAGAAATATAATGGACTTAAAATCTAGGTCATTTACCCCAAATGACGTTGAGGGCGTAACATCTAGGTAATTTGCCCTACTGATCAGGATGATATTGAAAATTACTACATAACTGACATATGAAACTTAGAAAATAATAGAAAAAGTTATTTTTAGGACTCACATTTCGGGAAAGACTTGATTATTTTTTGCCAAAGAGCTCCCACTTAGATCGCTATCTGGTTAAAAGTTTCGTCTTGTTAAGGTTTAAACTGTACGATAAATGTCTGAAGCAATTCCTCAAAGAGAAGCTTCCAGATTTCGCAGTCGATATATCGTTAACGTTCCTGAGCATCCAGTTGTCTTTTCTTCTGACGCAAAACATCTTCTACATAGTGATGATGAACATAGAAGCGACTACTGGCACATGTAACTTATCAACGAATGGGAATAATTGATACTTTAAAGGAATGAGAGGACATTTGCCCTTTTGATGAGGATCACAATGCAGACTACTACTACTGAACGGGTATATCAAACTTACAAACTAATGGAAATACGTATTTTTAAAATCACAGGCTAGGTAGACTCTGGTGTTGCTTAGTAGTATAATGGACGTAACATCTACTGTAGGTCATTTGCCCCTTTGATGAGGATGATAATGAAGACGACTACTACTGAACGGGTATATCAAACTTACAAACTAATGGAAATACATATTTTTAAAATCACAGGCTAGGTAGACTCTGGTGTTGCTTAGTAGTATAATGGACGTAACATGTAGGTCCTTTGGCCCTTTGATGAGGATGATAATGAAGACGATTACTACGAACGAGTATATCAAACTTACAAACTAAAGGAAATACACATTTTTAAAATCACAGGCTAGGTAGACTCTGGTGTTGCTTAGTAGTATAATGGACGTAACATCTAGGTCATTTGCCCCTTTGATGAGGATGATAATGAAGACGACTACTACTGAACGGATATATCAAACTTACAAACTAATGGAAATACACATTTTAAAAATCACAGGCGATGAAGACTGTGGTGTTACTTAGTGGTATAATGGACGTAACATCTAGGTCATTTGCCCTTTTGATGAGGATGGTAATGAAAACTACTGTTGAATTGACACGACAAACTTACAAACTACCGTGATAGAAAGAAATATTTCAAAATTCACAGGCGATGAAGACTTATTGTGTGTGGTGATTAGTGGTATAAAGGGTGTAACATCTAGGTCATTTGCCCTTATGATAATAATAAGGTAATGAAAAATGACTACTAAACGAACATGGTGTAATTTTAAATCTGATATAGGTAATTCAGATTACTACCTTCGATGTCTTCCAATGTCTGAACGTTATATTCTGGCTTAGGCCTATACTCGATGCGTGTAGTGAAAGAGCTTATCGAGTACTGCTCGGGTCCAAGCTGCACGTAGCTGAGAATATCGCAGATGATGACGATATATGATGACAGACGTTCGGGGGGGTTCCTGGTCCTATTCACATTGACCGGTGAATCACTCATTCTTTCGTAACACTACAGCGGTTTGAGCAAAGACCCTGTATGAACATCAGCATAGTCAGCAATGACAGGTAACACGGCGGGGTCTGGACATTTTTCTCATGTCACCTCGCGATGAATGAGCAAGCTATTCTCACCCCTGCCCCCTCTTCCCCCCTCCACCCACCAGGGTCACAACTTGTGGGACGTGGGTTTGCGACCACGGGACCCCAGCTGAGTCCGGCATTGCTTCTACTTACTGGTGCCGGGCACCTTTCAGTTCTCTTTCCTGTCAGCCTCCCTTGGTCAAACTCTTGTTCTCTTCCGACCCCGATGGTATCAGGTTATCCGAGGCCTAGCGACTCTTTCACTTTCCCGCCTTAATTGGCCCTTGTCTAATCATTCCTGATAGCCTCATTCTTTTCTTAATATCTCATATCTTCTGCTCAAGACCCTCAAGGAGGCAGGGTGTGTGTAGCCCTGGTGCACCCTGGATAGTGCTACATCCTCAAGGGCTCATGACTGGTGAGTTCAGGAGCTGGCAACCCTGAGGGTTTCCTGAGCGGGTCCGGTTTTACCCCTTTTTTCCATTGCCTTTGGGACGGACCCTGTCCACTTTCCGGGAATGGAATGGTCTGTCCGCAATTTCAAGCAGACAGTGTTACTCGCAGGGTACCAAAGGGTAAGTATACAAATTTTGGTTCTGATCGGTGAAACGGTGTAGATTTGGACCAAAGGGCCTAAATGCAGAGATAGGGTTGGACTGTCCGAAATTTCAAGTGGACAGGGTTACCTGCAGGGTTGCAAAGGGTAAGTATACACATTTTGGTTCTGATCGGTAAAACAGTGTAGATTTGGAACAAAGGGCCTAAATGCAGAGATTGGGTTGGTCTGTCCGAAATTTCAAGTGGACAGGGTTACCCGCAGGGTTGCAAAGGGTAAGTATACAAATTTTGGTTCGGATTGGTGAAACGGTGTAGAAGTTTGCCAAAGGGCCTAAATGCAGGAAATGGGGTGGTCTGTCCGAAATTTTAAGTGGACAGTGTTATTCACAGGGTTACATAGGGTAAGTATACAAATTTTGATTGAGATCGGTGAAACGGTGTGGATTTGGGACAAAGGGCCTAAATGCAGGGAATGGGGTGGTCTGTCCGAAATTTCTAGTGGACAGGGTTACCCGCAGGGATCCGAAGGGTGAGTATACAAATTTTGGTTCAGATCGGTGAAACGGTGTGGATTTGTATACATAACAGACAGACAGACAAACATTGAGCTTTATATATATAGACTAGCAGTAGTACCCGGCTTCGCCCGGTGGAATGATGATAATATTCCAGTCTCCTTAACACTCAACGTCATAAATTATATTTATATATGTATTCATTTCTTACATTATCAAACCCAGTGACAATGTTTATACTTAAGTCACTATGGGAAGGCCCTGTAAAATAATGATCATTCTCGTGATATTTGTCTTCAGTCTGAGTCGAGTTATGTCGTTAGCTGTCCCAGAATTCGTGACATCTCAGTCGTAGAAGACTTTATGTGGTGGTGATTAGAAATATAATGGACTTAAATTCTAGGTCATTTGCCCCCAATGACGTTGAGGGCGTAACATCTAGGTAATTTGCCCTACTGATCAGGATGATATTGAAGGAAGGAAGCTTGTAGTTTAACGTGACCGTTAATCTTGAGATCATGAGCCACGGGACCTCCTTTTTACGTGGAATCCGAACCACAGGACGTGGCATTTCACTTCGAAAATCTCACATGCATTGACCGGGAATCGAACCCGGACCGCCTTGGTGAGAGGCATACAGCTAGACTGCTGAGCCACCACGCCCCGATGATATTGAAAATTACTACATAACTGACATATGAAACTTAGAAAATAATAGAAAAAGTTATTTTTTAGGACTCACATTTCGGGAAAGACTTGATTATTTTTTGCCAAAGAGCTCCCACTCAGATCACTATCTGGTTAAAAGTTTCGTCATGTTAAGGTTTAAACTGTACGATAAATGTCTGAAGCAATTCCTCAAAGAGAAGCTTCCAGATTTCGCAGTCGATATATCGTTAACGTTCCTGAGCATCCAGTTGTCTTTTCTTCTGACGCAAAACATCTTCTACATAGTGATGATAAACATAGAAGCGACTACTGGCACATGTAACTTATCAACGAATGGGAAAAATTGATACCGTACTTTAAAGGAATGAGAGGTTATTTGCCCTTTTGATGAGGATGACAATGAAGACTACTACTACTTCTGAACGGTCTTATCAAACTTACAAACTAATGGAAATACGTATTTTTAAAATCACAGGCTAGGTAGACTCTGGTGTTGCTTAGTAGTATAATGGACGTAACATCTACTGTAGGTCATTTGCCCCTTTGATGAGGATGATAATGAAGACGACTACTACTGAACGGGTATATCAAACTTACAAACTAATGGAAATACATATTTTTAAAATCACAGGCTAGGTAGACTCTGGTGTTGCTTAGTAGTATAATGGACGTAACATCTAGGTCATTTGCCCCTTTGATGAGGATGATAATGAAGACGATTACTACTGAACGGGTATATCAAACTTACAAACTAATGGAAATACACATTTTAAAAATCACAGGCGATGAAGACTGTGGTGTTACTTAGTAGTATAATGGACGTAACATCTAGGTCATTTGCCCTTTTGATGAGGATGTTAATGAATACTACTGTTGAATTGACACGACAAACTTACAAACTACCGTGATAGAAAGAAATATTTCAAAATTCACAGGCGATAAAGACTTATTGTGTGTGGTGAATAGTGGTACAATGGGCGTAACATCTAGGTCATTTGCCCTTATGATGATAATAATAAGGTAATGAAAAATGACTACTAAACGAACTTGGTGTAATTTTAAATCTGATATAGGTAATTCAGATTTCTACCTTCGATGTCTTCCAAAGTCTGAACGTTATTTTCTGGCTTAGGCCTATACTCGATGCGTGTAATGAAACAGCTTATCGAGTACTGCTCGGATCCAAGCTGCACGAAGCTGAGAATATCGCAGATGATGACGATATATGATGACAGACGTTCAAGGGGGGGGGTTCCCGGTCCTATTCAAATTGACCGGTGAATCACTCATTCTTTCGTAACACTACAGTGGTTTGAGCGAAGACCCTGTATGAACATCAGCATAGCAATACCAGGTAACACGGCGGGGTCTGGACATTTTTCTCATGCCACCTCGCGATGAATGAGCAAGCTATTCTCACCCCTGCCCCCTCCTCCCCCCTCCACCCACCAGGGTCTCACAACTTGTGGGACGTGGGTGTGCGACCACGGGACCCCAGCTGAGTCCGGCATTGCTTCTACTTACTGGTGCCGGGCTCCTTTCAGTTCTCTTTCCTGTCAGCCTTCCTTGGTCAAACTCTTGTTCTCTTCCGACCCCGATGGTATCAGGGTATCCGAGGCCTAGCGACTCTTTCACTTTCCCGCCCTAATTGGCCCTTGTCTAATCATTCCTGATAGCCTCATTCTTCGAGGTGTCAGCCTTCTTTTTCTTTTCTTAATATCTCATGTCTTCTGCTCAAGACCCTCAAGGAGGCAGGGTGTGTGTAGCCCCACCACTTCTGGTGCACCCTGGATAGTGCTACATCCTCAAGGGCTCATGGCTGGTGATTTCGGGAGCTGGCAACCCTGAGGGTTTCCTGAGCGGGTCTGGTTTTACCCCTTTTTTCCATTGCCTTTGGGACGGACCCTGTCCTCTTTCCGAGAATAAAGTGGTCTGTCCGCAATTTCAAGCAGACAGTGTTACTCGCAGTGTACCAAAGGGTAAGTATACAAATTTTGCTTCTGATCGGTGAAACGGTGTAGATTTGTGCCAAAGTGCCAAAATGCAGGGAATGGGGTGATCTGTCCGCAATTTCAAGTGGACAGGGTTACCCGCAGGGTTCGAAAGGGTAAGTATACAAATGTTGGTCCGGATCGGTGAAACGATATAGATTTTTGGCAAAGGGCCTAAATGCAGGAAATGGGGTGGTCTGTCCGAAATTTTAGGTGGACAGTGATATTCACAGGGTTACAAAGGGTAAGTATACACATTTTGGTTCAGATCGGTGAAACGGTGTAGATTTGAGCCAAGGGGCCCAAATGCAAGGAATGGAGTGGTCTGTCCGCAATTTCAAGCAAACAGTGTTACTCGCAGGGTACCAAAGGGTAAGTATACAAATTTTGGTTCTGATCGGTGAAACGGTGTAGATTTGTGTCAAAGGGCCTAAATGCAGGGAATGGAGTGGTCTGTCCGAAATTTCAAGCAGACAGTGTTACTCGTAGGGTTCCAGACGGTAAATAACAAATTTTGGTTGAGATCTGTGAAACGGTGTAGATTTGGGCCAAAGGGCCTAAATGCAGGGAATGGAGTGGTCTGTCCGCAATTTCAAGCAGACAGTGTTACTCGCAGGGTACCAAAGGGTAAGTATACAAATTTTGGTTCTGATCGGTGAAACGGTGTGGATTTGGGCCAAAGGGCCTAAATGCAGAGAATGGGGTGGTCTGTCCGAAATTTCAAGTGGACAGGGTTACCCGCAGGGATGCAAAGGGTAAGTATACAAATTTAGGTTCGGATCGGTGAAACGGTGTAGATGTTTGCCAAAGGGCCTAAATGCAGGAAATGGGGTGGTCTGTCCGAAATTTTAAGTGGACAGTGTTTTTCACAGGGTTCCAAAGGGTAAGTATACAAATTTTTTTGAGATCGGTGAAACGGTGTAGATGTTTGCCAAAGGGCCTAAATGCAGGAAATGGGGTGGTCTGTCCGAAATTTTAAGTGGACAGTGTTACTCGCAGGGTTCCAAAGGGTATGTATACAAATTTTGGTTGAGATCGGTGAAACGGTGTAGATTTGG
This sequence comes from Meconema thalassinum, assembly GCA_946902985.2. Classification (NCBI taxonomy): domain Eukaryota; kingdom Metazoa; phylum Arthropoda; class Insecta; order Orthoptera; family Tettigoniidae; genus Meconema; species Meconema thalassinum. Next base: position 271,834,383 of record OX336390.1, on the reverse strand, counting down.
GCCAAAGGGCCTAAATGCAGGGAATGGGGTGGTCTGTCGGAAATTTCAAGTGGACAGGGTTACCCGCAGGGTTCCGAAGGGTATGTATACAAATTTTGGTTCAGATCGGTGAAACGGTGTGGATTTGTATACATAACAGACAGACAAACATTGAGCTTTATATATATAGATAGATAGATGTTACCGCTCGTTCTATGTTCATTCAGTGCTACCGAGTCTTCTACTCACACAGTTTGTTTAGTCTCATAAATGTTCTCTCGGCACCACTTATCGGTAATAAGAATAAGAATATTTTATTCACCATTAATCATTTACATGAATTAGGTTTCGTCATTTATGGTACAGTATAATTATTAGTATCCTCTATATACGGTTATTAAAAATCAATATTAACAATTTTTATCTCCAAGAATTCTTTTATGTTGTAAAATGGATTTTCTAACAGCCATTTGTACAGTTTTCTTTTGAACACACTGAAGGGCGTAGACTGTGCAGAATGTGGTAATTTATTAAAACAATGTATGCCATTTACTTTATGTGAGCTACCAGTTTTTGCCAGTCTATGGCTTCGGATATCAATGTTTCCTTTATTTCGAGTGTTGTGATGGTGTATGTCTTCCCTAGTGATAATTTCACTTAAATTGTTTTTGACATATAGTAACAAGATGAAAATGTATAGATTTGTAATTGTTATTTAATATTTTAAGTCTAATAAAAAGGGGAAAAGATCCAAATTAATTGGTGAGCATTTGAAGTAGCTACTGATAATTTCCACTAGTAAGCTAGTTCCACAACTGCAAACAATAAATCGTCAGTGGAAAGTTACAGCTACATAAATCTCATTAATCATAGTAATCTAATAATAATAATAATAATAATGAATAATTTACTTATGTGAATTAGGACCTACCTAAGTATTTCACATAAATTAAGTTCTTAGGATAAATCTCATGTCAATAATTACTGTTAAAATGTTCGGTGATACTTCAAAAGAACAGACGGAACAGATGGCCGGATTCAGGCCTTGTCCGCAGCTTTGCCAATGCCCTTGCGCCAGGATGTAGCAGACTGGAAGAGAAGATAGCAACACAAAACAAATTTCTGATGAGAGCCGAGATATTTATGTTGCGATAGCGCAATGTACGAGAGCGATTGCATCCATTGAAGCAAAGAATATTGCGAGAAAGACAAAACACTCACTCACAGACACGATGAATAGATACAAACACAAAAATCATTTACTGTTTAGAGCAAAACATAAATAATATTTGTCTATTAAGCCTAGGTTATAAATATGGGTTAGTTATTGTTGTATGAAAGGGCGGAACTGCGAAGTCGTCTGCCCTAATATATATATATTTACGAGTACTGTCGTGAGCAGAGCATCCATTAACATCAATGTAAATAGAACATTTTTTTCCTTCTAATTTCAGATAACCTGTGAGGTCCCTGTAATAGTCTGTATCTTTTTAATTGCATTTCAAGAAGGAGGCGACCGTGACCTTACAAAAGACACCATCCAGGCACCAAGACGCTACGGGCGCGACAAAACAAAACCGAACAGATCTGGGACACAGGCCTACATCGCAAATTCAAATTTACCACCAACTTCGGGAAAGGGAATCGAAAACTCTTATATTAAGGGCATTCCAGGTGACTTTACGCATATCCGAAGTAAGATACGCGTTAATACTAAATTTATCAACACAATACCGTACCGATCTGGATCATACATTGTAAATTCGAATTTACCACCGACTTTGGGAAGGGGAATCAAATCCTCGAATATTTAGGGGGCTACAGGTGACTTTTCGCATATCCGATTACTCATTTTATAAACACAATACCGTACCGATCCGGGTCATACATCGCAAATTCGATTATTCCACTTGGTACTTGAAAGGGGTATCGAACCCCGACCTTCAAAGGCGCTACGGGTGACTTTTCGCATATCCTATGTAAGAAACGTCTTAATACTGATTTTATCAACACAATACCATACCGATCCGGGTCGTACATCGCAAATTCGATTATTCCACTTGGTACTTGAAAGGGGTACCGAACCCCAACCTTCAAAGGCGCTACGGGTGACTTTTCGCATATCCTATGTAAGAAACGTCTTAATACTGATTTTATCAACACAATACCATACCGATCCGGGTCGTACATCGCAAATTCGATTATTCCACTTGCTACTTGAAAGGGGGATCGAACCCCAACCTTTAAGGGCGCTACAGGTGACTTTTCGCATATCCGATGTAAGAAACGTCTTAATACTAATTTTATCAACACACTACCGTACCGATCTGGGTCATACATCGCAAATTCGATTATTCCACTTGGTACTTGAAAGGGGGATTGTACCCTGACCTTTAAGGGCGCCACGGGTGACTTCGCATATGTGATGTAAGAAACGTCTTAATAGTAATTTTATCAACACAATACCGTACCGATCTGGGTCATACATCGCAAATTGGAATTCACCACCAATTTCGGAAAATAAGTCGAACCCCCGAATATTAAGGGACCTATAGGGGACTTTTCGAATGTCCGATATTAGAAACGTCTTCATACTAATTTTATCAACACAATACCCTACTGATCCGGGTCTTACATCGCTAATTCGATTATTCCACTTGGTACTTGAAAGGGGTATCGAACCCCGACCTTCAAGGACACTACAGGTGACTCTTCGCATATCCGATGTAAGAGATGTCTTAATACTAATTTTATCAACATAATATCGTACCAATCTGGGTCATATATCGCAAATTCGATGATTCCACTTAGTACTTTGGAGGGGAAATGAACCCGACCTTCAAGTGCGTTACGGCTGACTTTTTGCACATCTGTATACCAAACTCTTTACCATTCCAATTTACCTCTGATGTGTTTTTTTTTCTTTTAAATGGTGTTTTGTCAAGTTTTCCAGAAATTTCACTTGTCGTCATGTTAAAGTTTGAAGGGGTAGAGAATTATAAGGACATTAATTTTTTATTTTTTATTTTCATTGCGGACACATAGTATGTCGATGTTTAAAGGGGCGGAACAGCAAAGTCATCAGATCCTCTTAACACACATTATATTATTCAAATTCAGATGAATTTAGAAATGGATGCCTAATTATGAAAATCGCCTAAAAGCAATAAATTTTGAATTTAAATCAAATTGATAGTTATAACAGTATACAAAAAACAACAAAATCAGAAATTAAAAGAGAACAAGTTTTCTGAGTAAATACACGCTTTATAATTTAGTTTGCTGGCCCTACCTCACTCTCACTTATAAAGCGGATGACGTGATTAACAGCCACCACGTTATTGACTGTAGCCTATTCTGCAACCAAGGTTTCTTCGTAGATCAGCACACTTGGTTACAAGTGGTTACATTACATAGGTCCAATTATCAATTTGATTTAAATTCGAAATTTATTGCTTTTGGGCGATTTTCATAATTAGGCATCCATTTCTAAATTCATCTGAATTTGAATAATTTGATGTGTGTTAAGAGGGTCAGGTGACCTCGCTGTTCCGTCCCTTTAAACATCGACATACAATGTGTCTGCAATGAAAATAAAAATCAAAAATTAAGATCCTTATAATTCTCTACCCCCTTCAAACTTTAACATAACGACAACTGAAATTTCTGGAAATATTTCTCGTGTGGAGATAAGTGATGAATGACTAGCTGTATTTGAAGTAGGCCTAACCAATGACCTAAAGATACAGTGGCTGTTTTTGGAATAAACGTAATCAGGAAAGTGAAGTGCAACTTCCTTTCTTTCTCATGTACAGTACTAGTAATTCAATATACATTTTCTTTTGAGAATGTTTTGCTTTTTCAAGCCTCTGTTTGCGAACAAGTCACCTCCATGATCCCTTATTAGCAGATAGCAATGCAGCTTCCCCTACTCTACATCTCTTACTTTGAAATCGGTCCACACTAAATCTATCCTGCCCCTCCACCTCTGTTCTCTTCCCCATTCCTTTCACATGACCCCACCATCCTAGTCGGCTCAATAAAATAGCTTCATCCAGTGTTTCCATTTCTAACTTAGCCTTTATTGCTTCATATTGAGTACCTTCCTGCCATTGCTTCCATCTATTTGTCCCAGAAATCATTCGTGCTGCCCTATCAGTTACCTCGGGCTTATGTATCAGCTCTCACTTCCATACAGCAAGGTATAAGTACTGAGCAATGTAGGGAGAGTTCCGTCGCTACACCTACTTCTTTCTTGTAGAATACTTTAGATACTACCATCCTGATTACACAGCCCAAGTACTTAAAATGGTCCACCTGATCCAATTTAGATCCTCGTAACTGGCATTCAACAGGGTGGGCGGGAAGTAACTAGGTATTATTAAATGGCTGTTAAGTTTTCGATATTGATGGAATAATATTGAAAATAGAGCAATCATACAGATCATTAAATAGGATAGTGATTTTTCATGCTGCTTAGTAACGATGGTGGCTGCGAGAGGCGGTACACTCAACAATAACAAAGATGGCCGATCGCCTGACAGTAAGAGAACGAGCACAGATTGCTTCGCGCTATGAGGTGTGGAATTCAATCGTTTTTTGTCAATCGGCACAATTGCCATTACTGGGTGGCTCAGGACCCTGGAGTTACGGTGAAGAAGATGCATTCTCGTCCAAAATTGACCGTGTGGTGTGGAATAACGGCTACAAATGTCATCGGCCCATATCTCCTGCGTGACACAATTAACAATTATCTTACATTCAAATGCTTCAGGTTAAGGTTTGGCCCACGATATCTGGATGGGAAAATACCACCGACAATATCTTGCCTCACTTTGCAAATCTCGTGCGGAACTGGTTGGATGAGAAGTTTTGCAGGACGTTGGCTGGGAATACGTGGATCTCATGAATGGCCTGCAAGAAGTCCAGACCTGACACCCTGTGACTTTTTTATGGGGCTGGGCAAAGAGGAGGTGTATCGGACGAAACCTACACATTGGACGAGTTGGAAGCACAGATTCAGGAAGTTCTTACCAACGTCCCACACAACTTCCTCCTGAAAGCTGTGGATTCCATTCCAGGTGGTTTGAGGAGATTGGTCGACGCCACAGGTACCTATGTCGGAATGTAATGTATGCAATCATATTCTCACATAACAGTGTACATACTGTATTAATTTCATACAAATAACTCTGCAAACATAAGTTATACGTCAATTTCAAGACCTAGTTACTTCCCGCCCACCCTGTATAATCTTGCGTTTCTTCCCTACCGACATAGCTTACGTGTTTGAAATGTTGATTTTCATACCATATTCCCTAAAGTTTTGTTCAAATTGTAACACGTTGCCTTGTAAACTTTCGAAGGAGTCTGCCATTACAACCAGGCCATCAGCATAAGCCACACTGCTTACCTGGTTTCTACCTAATTAAATCCCACCCAGCTAGTTTATATACTTAAGCAAATAGTCCAGATATAAAATAAACAGCAGCTGAGAAAGATTACAGCCTTGCCTCGTTCCTGTAAAAACCTTCAACCAAGAACTCATCCTACCATCAACTCTCACTGCAGCCTGATTATCAACATAAATACTTTTGATTACCTGTAGCAGCCTTCCCTCGATACAATAATCCCTCAGGATACTCAGCATCTTCTCCCTGGGTACTCTATCGTACGCCTCCTCTAGATCTACAAAACACAAACACAACTGTCTATTCCTCTCGTAGTATTTCTCAATAACTTGGCACATCTAGTACTGAATCCCTGTATCCAGACCACTTCGTGTCATCATCCTGCAATTCTTTACCATCTACTCTTTGGGATTACTCATCAATCATTTCCATGTATTTCTGCTTCAGTTCCTTACTACTACTACTACTACTACTACTACTACTACTACTACTACTACTACTACTCCTCGGTGCTACAGTCCACGTAGGACCTTGGCCTCTCCAACAATCGTTGCCCAATCCTGACGATCTTCTGTACGTTTCCTCCATCTTCTTACTCCCATCTTGCGTAAGTCGTCCTCCACGTCATCCAACCATCGTTTCCTAGGTCTTCCTTTGCATCTTCTTCCACCTGGATTTCCTCTATAGGTCTTTTTAACCACTCTATCACCTGCCATTCTCTCCACATGTCCCAGCCATCTTAGCCTATTACTCTTTACTTCCGAAACTATATCAGGATGCCCATATATTCCTCCAATTCTTTGTTTTCCCGTATTCTTCATCTTCCTGCCTCATTCACTGCTCCATAAATCTTCCTCAGTATTTTCCTTTCCCATCTTCTCAAAATCTCCTCTTCTGCCACAGTCATAGTCCATGTTTCCGAGCTGTACATTACCACTGGTCTTATAACTGTTCGGTACACTGTCACCTTTGATCTTCTACTGAGGATGCGCGCTTTGAGGATTTTTATCAGTGCCCAATAAGTTCTATTACCGGCTGCAATTCTTGCTTTTATTTCTTCTCTTGTGCTATTATCTTCAGTAACCAGTACTCCCAAATACTTGGAAACTTTTACACCTCTCAAAATTCACCCCATTTAGGTTTATAAATAAATGTATATATTTATCTTTCTCCACAGTATTTCTCCTAGATAATAATAAATATTGAGTTTTGTTGTAGTTCACTCATAATCCTACTTCTTCTGATTCTTTTTCTAACCGTCCCAACCCTTCTTCAAGATCTTTCAGTTTTCGTGACAGCATACCTACATCATCAGCATACGCTAGATTTTGGCTCATACGGTTTAACAGCGTGCCTCCTGGATTGCTGATATCTATCTTCCTCATTTCTCTCTCTAGTACTATATTGAACAGCAGCGTGGACAGTTCGTCTCCCTGTCGTAAGCCTTGGTTTACCTCAAAAACTTTTGAGAGTCTTCCTTCAACTTTAACTCGACATTTTGTGCCAGTAAGAGTCATTTGCACCAATCTGATTAGTTTGGGTGGGAATCCCATGTCCATCAAGGTCTGATACAGAGTTTTCCTTTTTACACTATCATAAGCCTGTTTGAAATCCACATATAGTAGGTGCACATCCACATTATATTCGTAACACTTTTCCATTATTTGCCTTATTGTGAAGATATGGTCCGTCGTCGATCTACCCTGTTGGAATCCACACTGGTATTCTCCAAGTCTCTCTTCAACAAGAGGTGTAAGTCTCATAGCCATTACCTTGGCTAGGATTTTATAGACCACACTAAGCAGTGCTATGCCACGATAATTTTCACACTTTGCTTTATCATTCTTCTTATGGATTGGGCAAATAATGGCCGTGTTCCACTGTTCTGGCATCACCTCCTTCTCCCATATCTCCACAATCAACTGGTGCACCAGCTTTGCCAAATGTTCCCCACCACTCTTAATCATCTCTGCTGAAATATTATCACCCCCTGGGGCTTTGTTATTCCTCAAGCTTTTAATTGCCAAACTAACCTCCTCCAGCGTCGGCACAGGTACTGGCCTTGCATCAGTGTTATCCTTGCTTCATGGTTGGTTATTCTCTTGACCCTCCTGTTCTAGCAATACCGTCTCTGCAGTAGCATTGAGCAGCTCGCTGAAATATTCAGCCCATCGATCTAAAATCTGTTCTTCTCCTATAAAATTTCCTTCTTTATCTCTGCAGAAAACTGCTCGGGGTTGAAAGCCCTTCTTCACTTCCTGTATTCCTTTATAGTACTTTCTTACTTCTTGATTATTGTATTCTTCTTCTAGCTCTTCAATCCATTTCTTCTCTGATTCCTGTTTCTTTCTTCTACAAATTCTATCTGCCTCTTTCCTTTTCTTTTTATGTTCTTCTGTATTGTTTCTCGTTTGTCTACTTATCATTTTTTCCCTTGCAGCATTCCTCTCCATTATAGCTATTTTACATTCTTCATCGAACCAGATTTGTCTTTCAATCCTTTCTTCTGTCCCCAGTACTTCTTCTGCAGCTTCGTGTAGTGCGTCCCTCATTATACTCCATTTTCCTTCTACTCCCTCTAAATCCCAATTTTGTTTAGTCTCCAACTTCTTCCGTAAATGTGTTTCATATTGTTTGGCAGTTTCCTTTTCTTTTAGTTTTAAGACATTATACCTTCTAGGGTCTTTCCTCATCTTTCCAGATCTGTACACTGCTATATGCTGTCTATATTTTACCTTTACCATGAAATGGTCAGAGTCACAATCCGCTCCTCTACAACTATCAACTTCGAGTATATCAGATGCGTGTCTTCTATCAATTACCACATGGTCAATTTGGTTGAATGTGGTTCCATCTGGTGAGCACCACGTTACTTTCCTTATATTCTTTCTCTGAAGCCATGTACTTTTCACAATCATTTCATTTCCCATGGCAAAGTCGATGAGTCTCTGTCCATTATTATTTGATGATACCTCATGCAGACTTTCCTTGCCTACCGTCTCTCTAAATGCTTCTTCTTTTCCCACCTTCACATTGAAATCACCTAACACGATTTTTACATCTTGCCTTGCTATACCCTCGAGTTCCTGTTCAAGCTGACTGTAGAACGCGTCTTTCACCTCATCCTCATCCTCTTCTGTGGGGGCATATACACATATTGTCCTAGCCCCAGCCCTTTATAAAAGGACTGTGCCTATACATACATAAAATATAATCAGAAGTAACTACGTAAAAGACGACACGGCAACACGACTACGGAGTAAGCCGTAGGTCATAGACCTAGGGTCCAACAGCAAGCAGGTAGACAGGACACAGCGGACATTACACTCCCAACATACCGCTGAGTGGACTGACCAGGCACATTTTACCTATAAATAGAGGTACGAACATGCGCCACGGTCTCTAATTGGAACGTGGACTCTTCTGAACCTTCACTTACAGTCTTACACTCTATCGGAGTTGTGCTACGCCGGACCGATATGGGGCATCGCCCCATATCGAGTCCCAACGCCACCAACATCATAGAAGACCGGTATCAACGGTGGGGTGAGTGATAACGTGCCTGCTAGACTCCTTTTTCCCCCTAGATTATTATTTCCATCCTCCCCTATTGCCCTTGCTACTATTACATAATAAACCCCCTTTTTTGAACAGTCTAATGGTTACCTTTTTATTTCGTTTAGAATAAGAAGCCCTTCCCTTTAGATTAAGTACCTAGTTTAAGATCTCCATTGAACGCTGCCCAGCAGGAGGCGATGCACAGCAAGCGTGCGGCCTACTAAGCCACATTGAGGTAAGCTAGGTGAGTATTCCTCCCGCCAGTTCCCCTGTATGTAAATTGCTCTCTAAACGTGTCCGCAGTTCTTCATAAGACATCCTAGTAAATCCCCGTAGATGCAAGGATGCCCAGTAATCAACACCCCTTTTGAATGGTGGTTAAGGCACCAATCAAACATCCTTAACAGATGCTGAAGGCACGGGGCGAATCCCTCTAAAACGGATCAGCTCAGCCCTCAGACCAATCAAACATCCTTAACAAATACTGGGAGGCGCGGGTTAGAACAAATCAAAAAACCTTAACAAATGGTGGGAGGCGCGGGTTAGAACAAATCAAAAAGAACCTTAACAATATAAAGGTGATATTAAAGAATCGTGCCTTCATTCTCAAAGTACATATCCTTTCATTTACAGGCTTAAAAATCAGTACTGCTGTTTTATATCTATTATCCACAAGGAAACCTGTGCCACCTATTCTTCCATTGTCGCCTCCACTATACATTATTGTATGGTTATCACCAGTGAAGGAAGTGGGAAAAAACCAGAGGCGGTATGCTATCCGAAGATATTTCCCTGTCATACCTCAACTTCAAAAAAGCAAACCCCTCCCTTACAACGTAACGTGATATGCAGGAAATTGTTCTATTCACTTAGAATTGCATCGTGCTTGAGTAATAAATTTTATTTTTTACTTAAAGAATATATGTGTAAATTATTATTTAGGCTATATAGATAACTAAATTAAATGAGTGAAGTGGGGAACTAAATTACTTTTTGTTTGTTTGTTACTGACATATAATTAGCATCAGTATAAGATGAAACATTAACAGTAAATGTGTCATAAGTCAAAATAAATTGGTCTGAAAATCACACAAAGATAGCATCTGAAAATACAGTACAGCAATACAAACAGTAAAGTCTATATTAAAAAAATCATAAAATTAAGACTGATAGGCCTAACTTAAATAGGAAAAAATCATTAAATGCACTTGTCATTAACTTAACGAAAACTGGTGTTTCAAAATTTGTGCTTTTGCAGAAAGGTTCATTTTACTTGTAGCCTACCATTTTATTCGTGTAGAAACTCCTAGACTACTTTTAACCCTGGAGGAGAGACATCTGACATGTTTCGCTCCATGGAGTTGTTGTCATCAGCACTGCGACGCCCCTTACCTTAACATATTTATCAGGCTTGAACTTGTGAATTGGGGTCCCAACCAACTTCAAAAAGACTACGTTTCCAGCAGTTTTCACTTGAAGCTGATTCCTTTCAGGTGAATATATTACGTTCACGGCAATAAAAGATCGTTCACATTCTGCTGTGGATATGATTATGGTTTTCACAGCCTTACAAGTGGTTTCAGATCATCAGATACTTTTTTTTGTCTAATGCATACAGCCTGAAACCAGTTACACTTTCCCTGATGGAACCTATACAAAATTTCCCACACAGATATTTTATTTTACTTTCTTCAAAACAAATATCACTGCCCACATCATCTGGCCACTTTGTTTCATCAAATACTTCTGAATTACTTGAAAGTTCTTGATACTTTGCTGCAAGAGATTGTGCAGTAGAAGCAGAAGACCTCGAAGACTGGCTGTTTAGCATTCATTTTTCCATTTCTTCCACAAGTAGACTGTAGAAGGCTTGTTCATCAATTCTGTGCACTCTTCCAGGTCCATGCAAGTTCACGCCATTTAGTTCCTTACACTCGGCTGCTCTTCTTACTAATTCTGTATACTCCCCAGGTCGGGTTTGTAAAGAGTGGAAAACTTGAAGTTTTTGGAGTTCTAACTCATGAGCCTGAATAACAGTCATCTCCCTCTTCTGCAATTGAAGTGACAGATCCTCTAAATCATTCAGAGCGTCTATCATCAAACCCTTATTCAGGATAAAGTTTATATCAGTTAGACGAACCAGCAGTCTTTGTACTGGGCCCCTTCTTCCGAGTTTCTTGTTTGATCCTCCATGGCGCTTTTAAAATGGAGGGAAAGTGCTGAAAAATCTTTACAAATGGCCGTAACTGATCTAGCACTTGACGAAACCCATCTAACTCATAAAATTCTTCCTATAACCTGGATTTTAGTACTCAGATTTGATGCACAATGCTGCAATTGGTTTTTGTTCTTTGGTGATGCATGGTATAGGGAATACAATTTATCAAAGAAGTTCCTCATGTGGTTGATATCTGTCAGCTTGGAAACAACATCACCAACTGTTAACTCGAGACGGTGGTTAGCACAGTGCCATATAAAAAGCTGAGGGAATTCTTGCTGGAGTCTTACTGCCAATCCTGATACACTCCGTAGCATATTAAATGCACCATCACAAGCAAATGATATAAAATTACAGGCTAGAAACTCTTGAGAAAAATGCTGAAGAAGATTAGAATTTAAGGAAACATATATACATTGAGCTGAGGTGTTTGGAAGTTCGACTACTGTAAATCGAAAAATATGCTGCTGGTTTCTTCAGAATTATTAAAATTCACCTGAAGACAAATACAAATAACAGATTTTTGACCCACTGAAGATGACTCGTCCACCATCACACCAATCTTGAGGTTGTTTTCAACAATTTGTTTAACAACAGTTTTCCTCATTTCTTCACCAATCAGATTGATAATGTCAGCACAGGAATGTTTGGAATGCAAAACCATTTGCTCTTTGTGCATCAATCCAGGATGGTAGATCAGAAAACGGCCTTCCTAGCTTTGTAAGACTGTACACTGTGGGAAAAAATCTGCATGTATTCTCGTGGTAAACCCCTTCTTGTTTTGCAGTTGTGTTTTGAAGAACTTGTTTCTTGGCCTCCTCAAGAATTTTAACACACTGACCATGGGCATGGGAATTCTTGTGATCAAAGATTTTTTCTTATTGCCTGACACATTTTCACATCACTATCACTTACAGAATAAGAACACCACTCATTTGATAAGCGAGTTCGTTCTGATTGAAAAGCACCCTAAGTTCCGCGTGCTCTGACGCATACTTTGCAACCGAATCCTTTTGTTTCGGTTTAGTAGGATAACCATTCGTGTTCTTTGAATTTAATTTTCCAATGAGCAGGACTCAGAAATGTTGGAAAACATTCAAAATCTGCATTATCTAGGCCTTCATTGCTGGTTTCTATTTCACTTGTGCTTTGTTGTCTGTGAGAGGTGAGACACAAAGCCGAATCCGTCAAATTTTCCCCAGACCGATTATCTTCAACACAATCACCAGTTTCGCTGAAATGTCTCTTCCTCTTACGACAAATGTATCCATGATATCAGCTCTGCAGCCGATGCTGATAGAAATACTTTAGTTGCAATGATGCTGCTTGATACACAATCGTACTGACCATACATCACAACACTAGTTTTTAACCCGACAACGAGACGGGAGACTGTGGTCTTTTTAATTAAGTTCCTCCACGAGTAACCAACCTTGCTTTATAGATTTTCGCCCAGCAGGAGCCCAAAAGTCAAGAATATTATGTCCTGTCGATTTAGCGTAGATATTTTAAAGATATTGTTACGGCTGTGAGTTTGTTTCATCGCTCGCCGCATGAGTCACAACTGCCCCAGGGCTGGGCTGTGCTCTGCCTCAGTGTATTGCGTGCGCCTTATGCAACAGGTCTACTAGGACAAAGGGATGGTCCAGAATATTCGTGACCCAGCCAGCGATGGAAGCCTCGAGAAACCGTGAACCCTGGATGGGTCTAGAAGCATTTATTGAGTCACCAGCCTGCTATATAAGAGTGACCTGTCAAGCAGTGAGTGTTGTGTGTTTTTCGAGCTAGTGCGAGCGTTTATCCTGAGCGACACCAGTGTGGTGACGTAACTTGCGAAACCCCTAGTGAAGCTGATTCTCTTGACAGCGAGGGAGTGAGAAGCATACAGGGGACTGCCTGTGTTTTGAGCGAGTGTGATTTCACTGAGCGACAGAGGTATTGTGGGGAAGTGCAGTGCGAGTTACGAAATCCAGTGACATTGTTTCCCAGTTTGTGAACAGCAAAGCAGCATGTAGCAGGTTATCGTAAGTAACTGTGGTCTGTGTACATAAGGAAGTGGTGCAGGTATTCCACAGGTCTCATTAGTGGAGAATTAGCTGCATGACCAAGTGAAAGGGGCAAGAGCACTCAAGGGAGAGACTTGAGGGAACTGGAGTAAGGTTCAAATTGCTTGTATTTGCTGTTGAGTGGTGTATCTTTCTGGCGGCAATAAAGTTAATTATTTCATTAAAGGAACAATCTGTGTTGTGCTTCAACCCACCGTAAACCAGTTAACAAAAGTGCCACTAGGGGGGTGGCACGTAACAACTGGTGTCAGAAGCCGTATTACGAACTCTAAAACAAGCACATCACCTGACGGTCCTGGTTTCAAAACTCGAGCAGGTCATTTAAAAAAAAAAAATCCTGTGAGTGCATGCCCTTTACAAGACAAGCATCTAAAATGGAAGCGCAATTGGCAGCATTGCTAGAAAAGTTAAGCGGCATGGAAACCAAGATGGAAGACTGCCAGAAGAAGTTAGCAGAGGACCTGAAGGACGGCCAGAATAAGTTAGCAGAGGACCTGAAGGACGCCCAGAATAGGTTAGCAGAGGACCTAACCGCCAAATTTCTGGATGGCCAGAAAAATCTGAAGAGGGTCTGCTGACGAAACTAGAGGAGAGCCAAAGGAAATTAGAACAGGGCCTACGTGATGAAGTCGCAGCAGTGGAAAAGAAGTTCGACGCCTTACAAGAGGAAGTTGCCGAACTGCGCCAACGCCCACTGACGGGGATAGAAGAGAAATTCAACGTTTTAAAAAAGGAAATTGCTGAGCTGAGCCAACACCCATCGACGGGGATAGAAGCGAGATTCAACACTCTCCAAGAGGAAGTTGCCGAACTGCGCCAACGCCCACTGACGGGGGTGGAAGAGAAATTCAACGCTTTACAAAAGGAATAAACTTTACTGAATTACAAAAGGAAATTGCTGAGCTGAACCAACGCCCGCCGACGGGGATGGAAGCGAGATTTAACGCTCTTCAAGAGGAAGTTGCTGAGCTGCGCCGACGCCCGCCCACAGGTACACCGGGAATATCAGGAACGGGACAGAGCAGAGTGACGCCCCCAACCTTCGACGGAAAGGTCCCGTGGAGCACCTATTTACGTCAGTTCGAGGCAGCCTGTTCCATAAACAACTGGAACAACACGGAAAAGGCAACAGCTCTCGTTATAGCGCTGAGAGGGGACGCTCTTAACGTCCTTCAGGCCATCCCTACTGGATCCCAGGACTACGCTTCACTAATCGCCCATATGGAGTCCCGATATGGAGATAGCCATCTTCAGCAGGCCTATCAGATGCAGCTCCGGACCCGGGTACAAAAGAACGCGGAAACCCTGCAGGTGTTCGAGATGGACATCGCACGCCTCGTAAGGCTCGCCTATCCAACAGCGCCGGCCGACTTTCTGGAGCAGATATCGACGCAGACCTTCACCGATGGGCTACGGGACTCGGACACTCAACAGGCGCTGCGACTCGCACGCAATAAGACCCTGGCAGATGCGCTGAGCCACGCACTTGAGTTCGAGACGGCAAAACAGGCATCTAGAATGCACGCGCGGGTGCGTCAAGTGGACGTCGACGAACCCGTAAATAAAACGAGACCAAGCCCCTGGCCGACGAATTGATGGAGGCGCTAAGCCGTTTCTTCGATAGTCGCGGCGCCACCAGCAATGACACTGCTGGAAGACAACCGGAGAGGAAGAGGATTGCCGACCTGCTGGACCTGCGGTAAGAAAGGCCACCTGAGCAAGGACTGCAGTGATCGCCGCCGCCGAGGGTATCCGACGGGAAATCAGTCGTCTGAAAACGGCGCGGCCCAGGGAAACGAGTATTAGCCAGCCTTGGGGGGCAAATGTTGGCTTGTGACAGTCGTCAAGCCCCGGCAGTCCAAGTTCGTGTGACGAAGTTACCGAGGCACAATAGCAGCCTGATGGTCAACGGAGTGAGCTGGCCCATGCTGATCGACACGGGAGCGTCGAGGACCATCGTCAATCCCACCGTGATCCCGAGGTGGAGAGAGCAACCCACACAAAGGAACCTCCAACTAATAACGGCGACTGGAGAGACTGCACTGGTACATCGTGAAGCATCACTGGAGTTCGTCATTGTTCGACGGGCGGTGAAGCATTCAGTGCTTGAGGCTGACGTATCAAACGAAGTGATCATCGGACTGGACTTTCTGGACCAGAACGTCATCATCTTGGACCTGAGTACCAACACTCTGCACTTCGGAGGTGAGGAACTTGCTTTGCAACCAGCGCACGAGTCCATCACCGCACGACGAGTAAGGCTGAGAGAAGACGTCATCGTTCCTGCCAGGACGGAGGTCAGCGCTGCTGTAATTGTCGACGGAACTGCTGAGGGAGTGGTGGCTGTCATCGAGCCAAAATATGAGGACATTCAGACAAAAGGATTGCTAGTTGCCAAGACCCTCATCAACACGACGTGTCGGCCGTACGTCCGCCTATCCAACCTGAACGACTACGACATTACGGTTCACCGGGACACCAACCTAGGAGTCTGCGAGCCCGTTACCTGGATTGCCCGCATCACAGACACGACGGACGGACACCTGCAGACGGACAACCGAAGAAGACGCGCCCTGCCAGAAGAACTACACAAGCTGTACCAAGGATCCCAGGACCATTTAGACGAGGAACAATCACGCCAACTTCAGGACCTGCTACGCGAATTCCAGGACGTCTTCTCCGTGGGGAGCAAAGACTTCGGCAGGACAAGCTTGGTCCAGCACAGAATCGACGTTGGGGACAGCGCACCGATTAGGGCCCCATTCCGACGTGTCCCGCTCGCCAAGCAAGCCGAAGTCGACCGGATGGTAGAAGAGATGAAGGAGCAAGGGGTGATCGAGCCATCACATAGTCCTTGGAGTTCTCCGGTCGTGCTAGTGAAGAAGAAGGACGGTTCCACCAGGTTCTGCGTGGATTACAGGCGGGTGAATGACGTCACGAAGAAGGACAGCTACCCTCTACCCCGGATCGACGACACCCTGGACACCATATCAAGGTCAAGATGGTTCTCCACCTTGGATTTGAAGAGTGGCTACTGGCAGGTGGAGGTCCACCCTAAGGACCGCGAGAATACTGCGTTCTCTGTGGGCAGCGGGCTCTGGCAGTTCACTGTCGTGACATTCGGTCTGTGCAACGCCCCTGCGACCTTCGAAAGGCTAATGGAGTCCATTCTGAGAGGACTACACTGGAAGACCTGCCTGGTCTACCTAGACGACGTCATCATTCTGGGAAGAAGCTTCGAGGAGTACTACAGCAACCTGAAGGAGATCTTGATGAAGCTACGGGCTGAAGTTGAGCCCCAAGAAGTGTCAGCTCTTCCAGAAGCAGGTCCAGTACCTTGGGCATATCGTCTCCGAGGAAGGGGTGCGCACCGACCCAGAGAAGACCGCAGCTATGAGGGAATGGCCAGTTCCGAAGGACAAGTGCCAACTACGAAGCTTCCTGGGACTCTGCACTTATTACCGTCGTTTCGTGAGAGAATTCGCCGACATCGCCAAACCACTGCATCGACTGACTTAGAAGGACCAACTCTTCCCGTGGACAGCAGAATACCACAGTGCCTTCGAACAACACAAGCAGGCTCTGTGCACCGCGCCTATTCTGGCCTACCCCGGACCTGGAACAAGGTTCATCGTCGATACCGATGCCAGCGACTTTGGTATAGGGGGAATCCTGTCGCAAATAGTGGACGGCGAGGAGAGAGTAGTGGCCTACTTCAGCAAAGCCTTGTCAAAGCCAGAGAGGAACTACTGCATCACCAGGAAGGAACTGTTCGCCATCGTGAAGACCATCGAACACTTCCACAAGTACCTGTACGGGCAAGAATTTCTCATCAGGACCGACCATGCATCCCTGCGGAGGCTCCTGAACTTCAAACAGCCCGAGGGTCAACTCGCGCGGTGGATAGAGAGGCTTCAACAGTACAACTTTGAGATCCAGCACAGGAAAGGCCAATTGCATTCTAACTCCGACGCCCTGTCACGAAGACCGTGCCCCGAAGACTGCACCTTCTGTACCAGAAGAGAGGAGAACACCGGGATACAGTGCCGAAGGACTACCGTGGAACTTCATGGGAGCTGGAACCGCGAATCTTTCACGCGGGCACAAGCAGAAGATGATGACCTGGGACTGATAGCCGAATGGAAGAGGGCCTGTGTTCCCAGACCCGGGTGGAACATTGTGAGCGACTGCAGTCCAAAGTTTAAGTCCTACTGGGCGCAGTGGGACTCGCTGATTGTAAGGGATGGCCTCATCTGCCAGACCTGGGAGAGCACCGACGGGAAGACATCTCGGGAACAAGTCGTCGTACCAAAGGCTATGACGGAGGAAGTCCTGATGGAAGTCCATGGAGGATCATCTGGTAGATACCTAGGGATAAAGAAGACCCTGGAGAAGCTGAGAGAGCGGTTCTACTGGATCGGATGCCGAACTGACGTGGAGAACCACTGTGCGAGGTGCCACGATTGTGTAGCCAGCAAGGGCCCAGGACGAAGACGACAGGTTCCACTGAAGACCTACAACATGGGCGACCCCATGGAGAGAGTGGCCATCGATGTTGCTGGGTCATTCCCGTTAAGCGAGGCAGGGAATCGCTACATATTGGTCGTCAGCGACTACTTTACCAAATGGCCGGAGGCGTATGTGCTCCCTAACCAAGAAGCCGCGACGATCGTTGAGACCCTGGTGAAGGAATTCGTCAGCTGGTACGGAGTACCCCTGGAGCTGCACTCCGACCAAGGGAGGAACTTCGAGTTGCAGGTGTTCCAGAACCTATGCCAGCTGCTGGGAATCCGGAAGACAAGGACAATGCCGCTACACCCTCAGTCCGACGGGATGGTAGAGCGATTCAATCGCACCATCGAGAACCATCTCCGAATAGTTGTCAGCGAGCACCAGAGGGATTGGGACAAACATCTTCCACTATTTCTCCTGGCCTACCGCGCCGCCGTGCATGAAGTCACCGGGTGCACACCAGCCCGGGCCATGTTTGGGAGGGAGCTCCGTCTACCTGTCAATCTTGCCTTCGGCCGACCTGGGAATGATCCGGTCCCGGTAAGCCAGTATTGTCAAGAACTGGTCGACCAACTGGAGGACGTTCGCGAGGAGGAAACTGCGGATCGAGACCGACCGAATGGAGACCCGATACGACCAGCAGACGGATGCCGGAGGATTCCACGAGGACGACCTGGTCTGGCTCTTCAACCCATTACGGAAGAAAGGCCTGTCACCCAAACTGCAGATGTCCTGGGTGGGCCCGTACCGAGTCGTGAAACGGTTCAACGATGTCGTCTACAGGATCCAGCGGAGACCGAGGGCGAAGATGAAGATTGTGCATCGAGATCGCCTGGCAGCCTACGGAGGGACACAGACGGACCAATGATTGATCGGGACGATCAGCCTTTTAGGAAGGGGGTGGAGTTACGGCTGTGAGTTTGTTTCATCGCTCGCAGCATGAGTCACAACTGCCCCAGGGCTGGGCTGTGCTCTGCCTCAGTGTATTGCGTGCGCCTTATGCAACAGGTCCACTAGGACAAAGGGATGGTCCAGAATATTCGTGACCCAGCCAGCGATGGAAGCCTCGAGAAGCCGTGAACCCTGGATGGGTCTAGAATCATTTATTGAGTCACCGGCCTGCTATATAAGAGCGACCTGTCAAGCAGTAAGTGTTGTGTGTTTTTCGAGCTAGTGCGAGCGTTTATCCTGAGCAACACAAGTGTGGTGACGTAACTTGCGAAACCCCTAGTGAAGCTGATTCTCTTGACAGCGAGGGAGTGAGAAGCATACAGGGGACTGCCTGTGTTTTGAGCGAGTGTGATTTCACTGAGCGACAGAGGTATTGTGGGGAAGTGCAGTGCGAGTTACGAAATCCAGTGACATTGTTTCCCAGTTTGTGAACAGCAAAGCAGCGTGTAGCAGGTTATCGTAAGTAACTGTGGTTTGTGTACATAAGGAAGCGGTGCAGGTATTCCACGGGTCTCATTAGTGGAGAATTAGCTGCATGACTAAGTGAAAGGGGCAAGAGCGCTCAAGGGAGAGACTTGAGGAAACTGGAGTATGGTTCAAATTGCTTGTATTTGCTGTTGAGTGATGTATCTTTCTGGCCGCGATAAAGTTAATTATTTCATTAAAGGAACAATCTGTGTTGTGCTTCAAACCACCGTAATCCAGTTAACAAAAGTGCCACTAGGGGGGTGGTATGTAACAATATTTTAAAAGTAAAGATCTATTTAAACAATGTATAAGTTATTATATTTTCTTACTGAGAAATATGTTTAAAAACATCAGATGTAGCGTTATATTCTGAAGGTGGCGACTATGTTCATCACAAGTTACCGGTCACAGCCATGGTTTTCTTTAAAGTGCTCCGGTGCGTCGGTGGCGAAGAGATCTCGAGTTTTCTGCATGGACGGCCATAGCCGTTCTTTTTTTCCACTCTAGTTTGCTGCAGCGATGCTGAAGCGCTATTCGGGTTCGCTTTAAAAAGGAATGCACGGTTCTATATTGGCGATGTCTACAGGTGAATGTTTATCGGTGAAGGTAGCTTGGTACCAGTGCATGAATGATCCTGAAAAGTAATTATATTAATTCCTACGGCGCAAACATATTTAGGATCCACTGGTTTTCAGTGGCGGTATGCTATTTGACATTGAAAGCAGTGATGGTATGCCATTGGGCCTTTGAAAGCAGTGCCGGTATTCCATACCGGCGCATACCGCCTCTCTTCCCTCCCTGGTTATCACTTCTCAATATACCATCTCCTCTCCATTTGATCTCTTGGATCGCTGCCACTCCTATACTATATTTCTCCATCTCTTCCTTAAGGCCCTTCAACACTCCAGGTTTGTTCAATGTTCTCACATTCCAGGTTACTATGTACATATCATTTTTCCATTTACATTTTCCTTTTCCTTGCATAGGTCGTTTATCATTATCATCAGTCCGGCTATTATTGTATTGGAGTTTCATAACAGACAATTTTTTTCGATATGGGGTTGTTAGCCCCATGTTCAACCCCCAACCTGGAGGATCAGGGTATCCCTCTTTGTCTGACCCATCACCTTTGACCTGTCCGGCATGGGAGGCCCTACCAGGAACTCATGCTCCCGCCGGCATAGCTCGCAGGATCATTTGGGCTCTCAAGCCCCCACATCACGACAAGATGAGGATACCATCGTGAGGGAAAAATCCGAGGACTTTGGCCGGGTTTGAACCCGCGATTCTTGGGCATAGAAGCTAAGCATGCTACCAACTACGCCACTGAAGCCGCTTAAGTTCCTTATTCTGGCGAATTTCAACCCTAATCCGTCTGCAAACAGCCCTCAGTTTCTTCATTGTACATCTAGCTATGCTTAATTCACAGCAAATCAGTTTGTGGTTTGTCTAAAAAAAAAAAAAAAAACCTGAATACCCTGCAATTCCTGATCAATTTCCCAAATCCAAAGTCAATAATGACATAGTCTACTAATGACCTGGTTTGGCTATGCTCTCATGTGTATCTCCTTAAGCTTCGAAAATGAGTTTGCAACATATAATCCCCAAGCTAGAACAGATGTAGTAAACATTTCTCATTGGTGTTTGCTTCCCTATCCTCACTCCACTTATCCATTACCTTCACATACCCCTCAGTTCTATTTCCTATCCTAGCATTGAAATCTCCCATAAGTACTACACTATCGTCGTCGCTAACTCTCACAACCACATCATTCAGTGCCTTAAAAATCTGTCTACTTCGTCCTTATCCACCCCTTCACATCTATCCACATCAATCGTTCATTTACATACCTCACAGAAATCATGTTACGTTCTAAGATTCTTTTGACGTACAGCCCAACTCCCCCATTTTGACCTGCCTCGTTTTACACACCTGGCAGGCACACTTTGTAATCTCCTACTTCTTCCTCTCTATCTCCCTTTATCTGAACTTCTAATCCCTAGAATCCCAGTTTCATTCATCTTCATCCATTCCATCTCTCATCCCGACGCGCAGGTTGCCCACAGGCGTCGACTAGAAAGACCTGCACTCGGCCTCTCAGGAGGCTACACGACCAAAAAAAAAAATCCCTAGAATATTAGCTAGCTCCACATTCTTCCTTACCTCCCTCAATATTGAATGCCATTTCCAAGGAGCCCCTGATCTGTCAGAAGGGAGTGGGACTCTTATCATTCCCATTGGTCTGAGGCTTGCTCAAGACATCTTTAACAGGTTTAGTAATTCAACAGTTGACACTTATTGATGGTGTAATGTACAATATCACTTAGTATGCATTATTATAATACCATTATTCATAATATGTAGCAGCTTCGGTGGCGTAGTTGGTAGAATGCTGAGCTTCTATGACCAAGATTGCGGGTTCAAACCCGGCCGAAGTCGTCAGATATTTTAAGAGCGTTAAAAATCCCTCAGGATATCTTTATTCAGAGGGGAAGTAATGCTGGTGGGCCCATGTCGTACATTTATGGCATGTAAAAGAACCTTCCAATACTACAATTTTGTGAAGTAAAATTTGTAGGTTAGATTTGATTAATGCTCTATTGAAGTTCCAACGTTTGCCGCCAGATGCTGGTTGCGGTGGCATCAAGTAGCCAAGTTCGTGCTTAGGTGTTGTTGGTGGTAGTATTTGGTAGCAAAAGTAGGAACTACTTAAAATTGATTGTCTGCAGTCCTTACCTGAATTACAGATAACTAAGGTTCGGATGATAGGGTAAAGTCATATTTTTTTCCTGAGCTCATTTTACCCGAAATATGAAAACTAAGTGTGAATGACGGGTCCCTGACCACATTTAAAGCAATTTGATGTTACCTATAAATGTATATTTCGGCCATTTTTATTGTTTTGGTCATATTTGGTTATAATTTCAGCATTTTTGTTTAAATTGAGGCGCCGTTAACAAGGTACGTGTTATCTGGGGCGAGTTTCAAACACAGGATTTCCGAACAGTGAAGTTGAAGGAGATTTCTTTTTGACAGCCTGAGAATGCACATCGTTGTGATGTGCAATGCTGGCAAAGAAGAAGATTAAGAGGTATGTACGATAATGAACTCGATAAACTTCCTGTTAGGAAGTGTCTTTTAACTTACAGATAAGCATGCTAATACTTCATTTTTTTTTTCTTTTCTTTTAGGAAAACCGAGCAAGAACTGCACCTCAAGGCTATGATACTGATACTGAATGAATGTTGAAAATTCTAATGTACGGTAGCTCTCTGTCAGTGTGTATGATTAAACGTGTCTGGTGCATTATCGCTGATCACGTTTTGGCACTTAAGACGTTTACTGTATGTTAGTGATACTCTACCTATCCCAAAAATTCATGTCATATCTCATAGTTTTTAGGTCAAATGCAGCCATTGCAATTAACACCAGTTAATCAGACAGATTCTACACACACCCAAAGTACACGGGGCTTCATGTTGTCGCAGCCTCTAAACTGAGGAACCAACCAACATAATATGTAGGCCTACCATCAGTATCACTATTACCAACTTCAAAACATGAGCCAAATTAAGCCGATAAAGGTAATCAGATACAAAATCACTGAATGAACAATGATATTATGCTAACAGTACAGTTAACCACTGTTATATATCATTGCTGTTATTGTCTGCATGCCAGGAGAAGTCACCTGGGTTTAACTGCAGATGCCTTCCCGCGAACTGCATACCACAAATTCTAAATAATAATAAACAAAGTTTTTTATGGTTTATTATTATATTCTGTCAATAGAAAAAAATGTGCAACTTTAAAAGTCAAAAAGCACAAATTCTAAAAACATGTCGGTCACTGGCAGCTCCCATTCACACCTTTTTTTATTTGCACTTTGTACTCTGCAAATAGGGAAAGTAGAAAAGGGCCTTCAGTGATGGACTCTACCCTTTAAGCAGGATGAAGAACAAGCATAATGCGGGAGGTGGCAGTAATTGACTGTCAATATATAGCCTATAGGCCAGGAATAGACAGACCGCGCATGCGTGCAGCCAAACCCCTGCTCCCCATTGCAGAACGTCACACCGACTTCTCCTGGCACGAAGACAATATAAGCTAATAGAGCAAAATTAATAATAAATTTAATTGCAGCTGAATGGCCAAAATACAATTCATGTTGGTTCTTTAGTCTACAGATCTTTACTACACTCTAAGCCTACCCGGCTGAAGTCGTCGGATTTTTTAAGAACTTTAAAAATCCCTCAGTATGCCTTCCTTCAGAGGAGAAGTAAGGCCGGCGGTCCCATGTCATAGATTTATGGCATGTTATAGAACCTTCCACTAATTACACCTGTGTGAAGCTAAATTATATATAGGTTAAACATTTGACTAACGTTCTTAGATTCCAAGGTTCGTCGTCAAGAGCCGACTGCGGTGGCATCTGGTAACTAAGTTTTGAACTAGTTGGTCGTTGACGACGGTGGCGTTTGGCGGCAAAAGTAGGAACTACTTGAAGAAATTCAATGTCTGCAGTCCTTACTTGAATTAAAACAGATACACACACTAATACAGCCATCACAATTAACACCGGTTATCAGACAGATTCTACACACACCCAAAGTACATGGGGCTACATGACCGCGTTGTCGCAGCCCCTAAACTGAGGAACCAACCATACTCTAAAACTGATTTTGTCCTATTTTTGCATCGGTTGATGTGATAGCGTTCACATCCTTCACCACACAATGTACACACACTCTCCTTTGTTACTTCATGGAAATGTGTCGTCGCACATAGTTTGTGGTGATATCCATTAACCGCTAAACTTGTGATGACATGCCTTAATTCTTGATTCGCCTCCGTCCAGTGTCGGTCCCATATGGCGTCTGTACAATAAATTTCAAGCCAAATATCCTCCCTTTTTGTCTTCTCTCTCCAAGTACCTTGGCACTATTTTGAGTGGATGGTAGTAAGAACCTTGCAATATTGAGACAAGAAAATTAATGTTCAAGAGTAAACACCCAGATTAAGAGAAAAATAAAATTCCCAATATACAGTAGAAGGAATTGTAATACATCCCAGAATCTTGAAGAATTACTGTTCTTAGGAAAGCGCAGTATTCAACCCCTATAATCACTTGAATGGAGGAAAAAAATGAAGGAAGCTTGTAGTTTTACATGACCGTTTATGTCGTGATCATGAGCTACGGGTCCACTTTTTTTTACGTGGAATCCGAACCACAGAACATAGCATTTTACTTCAAAAATCTCTCATGTATTGACCGGGAATCAAACCCAGTCTACCTTGGTGAGAGGCATACAACTTGACCATTGCGCCACCATGCCCCACTTGAAGGGAGAACATGGCTTGCTGCAGTGGTGTACTATGCAGATATTTAAAAAAAAAATTAGATTGAAAGTAAATGAAAAGGACCAAGATGATGATTTATCCATAACATTTCTTAAAATTCCAGCTCTAGGTAAGAATTGATATACATTTCTACTGAGTTGAGTTTCTTGTGCGTCTCAATAAAAGGAACTAGAAATAATAACAAACCACTTTACGGGGACCCTTTAATAGCCATTCTTTCCTAACAGGTACTCTATAAGATAAACACTCCTTGAAAATTAACGGTTGTTTTGAGTAAAAAAAATAATTCTGAAACGACTAAATCTGCAAAATAGTTGGTTCCTCAGTTTATGGGCTGCGACAGCGCGGTCATGTAGCCCCGTATACTTTGGGTGTGAGTAGAATCTGTCTGATAACCGGTGTTAATTGTGATGGCTGTATTAGTGTGTGTTGTCTGTTTTTAATAGGGAACATGCATGATCCGGGGTTTTTATTTAAAATGAGCTTATCTGATTCAAAATGTCATGCAGAATTCAAAAATGTGGTCAGAATGTACGAATAATAACTCCAAACATGATAAAAATCTGAAATAAAATACGCAAAATGTCACGTGACGCGAGTACACGATCTTATTGGTCTGACGTCATCGTTTATGTTGGTGGTGTTTGAGGCGGAATAAACAGATGTTGTGCTTTGAGACACAGTACTCGTATTTCTGTTATATTTTAGTGACCAGTGAACTTCGGTTCAATCTGCATTGCGTTGAGTAATTCTAAGTGTGAAGTTTTGTACTTAACATGAATTCAGCGCAGTTAGTGAGGCAGAAAGGTTATAGATGGTGTATAGTTCCAATGTGCTCTGATACATCGCATGCTACTCCAGATAAGTTATTTATCAATGTTCCAAAGGACCCAAAAACTAGGAAGAAATGGATTTTGGCGTGCCGGAGAAATGTCAGTGATATATCGGAGAAGTCGACAGTTTTTTGCTGTGAAGATCATTTTAATGTAAGTCGAATTAGTTTGAAAGGACTCTTGATCATTTAACCACGTCTGCTTTTCTGGTGATTTTGAATTTGAATCTATGATACTTGAATTAAATTTTGAAATATGAAAGTAATGAACAGTCCATAAGTTAATGGAGATTATTAAAATATTCTCCAACCTAACCTAACTTTTAGAGTTTTCCATGTCCCTATTAATAGGCCTAAACCAAGGTTTCACGATCCAAATTGATTTCTCAAGTTATACCAATTTATCTTGGCATGTGACAGTTAGGTAAGTAGTTATTGAAAAGCTTACTTTTGTAAACACGTTTAGGCTACAACAAAATACCAGTAGCCTACTCGAGGGCCTTTAGGCCTAATGTAACAAAAAGCAAAGTAGGCCTATGTACAGCATGAAAAAGAATTTATAAAGAACAAGTGTAGGCAACATCTGTAAAAAAACAATGCTTGTCAGTTCGGGTGGTCTCAAGTCTTATAAGTGAAATATGCTGATTAATAATAATAACAATAATGAATTACAATGATTTTTATTAATTACACAGCACAGTAATTTTAACAAAATACATATTCCTACATTAGGCCTACCATACTACAAATAATGGTGATGAGTTAAAAATATTGTCCTAACTTAGTTCAAGTTACAAGAAAAAAAGGGTAAATCAATAAATAAAATCACAGACTTAATGCCACCAAGACACTGTTCTTGCTTGATATGCTAAAACTGTGTGAAAAGCTAGATGAAGTCAAATTCATCTTCAGAAAAGTAGCACATGGTCAGCAAAGCTTGTATCATTTATGCATGAAAACTTTGTTAGGATTTTGACATTGTGCTAATCCTGTTTTTCCAGCTGGAAAATGATATGGAAAACTGGGTTAAATTCAGAATCATTGGATGTCCAATTAAAATGAAGTCTGGAGTCATGCCCCATATATTTCAATGCCAGTCAGACAGGAGGAGAACAATGATTCATTCACCAAGGCCTGCTGCTGCCAAACGTTTGCGAGCTGAGGTGATTGAAGAAGCACTTAGGTCAAAGGAAACACAAGAAATACCCCTATCACAGAACGTAGCTATGGAAAGTGATTTTGAGGGTGTAGAAGTAGATACTGGAAGTACCTTGTCTTCACAAAACTACGAAAAGTGTACACTAAATACCAGTAGGCCTACTGGTAGTTCAGATGTTGGAATTCAAGTAAACCTAGTTCCTCATTTTAGAAGTAAGGCTATTCAAACTAAATTCCCTGTGACAAGTACTGCCTCATCTCCAATTAAATTTAAGTGTCTAATTCCACCTCCAATTGAAACAGACACTTTCGAGCAAAGCTGTAGTTCTGACTGTGAGAGTAGGGACTCCGATTTTAAAGTCGCAGATGGTGGCAGTCATTTCGCTCATATTGGCCCGTATTGACGCAAATTGAATACAGTGAAGTTACTATTTATTCCGCCCTATTCAATACAATTCACAACTTTGTTCATAGAAAATTATGATACATGTTTTGAGACCATATGGTCCCTTCTTCAGTCCTTGTAGTGACTTGATTTAAACTTTAGAAAACATCATAAGACATCGATGACTTGGATATAATAATCTTTAAAATTCTAAAAGTAATAACAACACAGGATTCACTAAGGTATATGCCTGTGCGTGCAAATACTTATTCTACTAAAAAACATGTGGGTTATTATGCTAAAGACTACATTGAAAATATATGGCCTTGTGTAGCCTAATAGTATACATGGTGCACTTTGAATTTAAAAAACAAGAAGACATGTTAAAAAACGAGATTAAAAATAACATAGTATTAAATTGTAAAACGTTTGGTTGGGACTGCTATATGTCCGTTGATTCTGCAATGTAAAATAGTTCTGAACTGTGAGTTCTTCTCGGAATGGTGTTCTCCATTATACGCTGGCCCCTTCTTAACCACTGGCGATTGGCGTGGGTGTTGTTCAATTCACATGCGACACGGTGCCGACAGTGAGCGTATATATGACGAATATTGTGTTCTGAAAGAATGAAAAAAGAAAAGCTATTTTAGGTCGTTATTCACCGAAGAAATGTAGGTGAAGAAAGAAGGAAAATACACTGACTGACTTACTCATAGAAAATTGAAAATGCGGCATCCAATTCTGTTGATTCGAAGGATTGAGACGTAGATTTGTTGGAGAAGAGAAACTGAAATGCTGAATCTGCAGTAGGAACTTGTCGCTTATTTTGCCATTGTTGACATAATTTCCTACTGAAGCTTTTCTAGCTGGAGACTTAACTTCCACAACAAAGTCCTTTCCAATGCCATCTGGTGAAGCTCCCATTACAGGATGTGATGCAGAAAGCAGGAGACCACTCTTTTGTATTTTGGTGCCAAGTAGGGCTTGTAAAGTGGCTATGACTTCAGTTTCAAGTGTACATCCCTTTTTCATTGCTTTAGTCTGTGTTGTTTTCACAGCACCGATCACTCGTTCCACAAATGTCCCATCAGATGTTCTGCACCTAGTTGCTTCATGGAGCTTGGAGGCTGTGATTCTCATATATCTGAGTTCATGCCAAGCTGGATCATTATGTTGTTTCAAAGTTTGCCTTTCTGCCAACTTAATAGACTCTAAGTCCATGTTCTCTTTTGCAAATGTGAGAAAAAAATCACTATCTCCACCTCTTTCTGCAAATTTAATCGCAAGATAGTGCAATGGCAGCTTCTTGATGCAGTCACTTTCAGTGAAATACCTGCACAGTTGGTTTTCAATTTTAAGCTCTTTACCTGCAACAACTACAGCATTTAAGAAGCTGCCATTAGAGGAACTACTGTCAGTTGTTACCTCAGTACTTTGCTTCTTTTTACCCAAGTCCTTTGCAGTGATAAATTTCTTCGATGTCCCAACAGCAGATAGCTCTGATTTTTTCCAGTAGCACTTCACAGATGTCGTGGCTTTCTCCTCACTTCGACGATGCACCCGCATCAGAAATGCTATTGCATGTTTACAACCACCTGTATGGAAAGAAATCAAAATGACAGCACCTATGGATTTACATATAAATGGGCAAAGGGAGAGAAACCTATAGGCTGTGTTTGTATATTGAAAATAATAACAATAAAAATTATAATGTACGAAATGATGAATTAATAAGAGAATAATACAAATAATAGTATGACAGAATTTTATATTTTCCTCTTTGGTGGTTTTATGTAGGCCTACATACTGTAGGCTATCTTCTTTTTTTCTGTTTATATTATAATTTTTCAAACTTAAGATTACCAGTACTTGCAATTATTATTGTTATCATTTTATTTTCCTCGAAGGGGTCTACTCCTTAGCATAAGAGTTAAAATTTTTAGGCCTAAATATGCTGTTTACCAAGTTTATATAGGCTACTCACCAGATGATGCAGCACAGTCATGGCATTCTACACTATCTATGCAGTACTGTTCCTCATCTACAATTAGTGTGACTGTATAATTTTTGGATCTGACCTTGTGCTCAGGACATATTTTACATTTTACTATGCATTTCCCAATTTGTCGCTTCACTTGAACATACCCTATAGCGCTGTCACCATAATTTTCTCTGCCAGCACTGTAACAATATTATATTTTATTGTACAATATAGATGCAAGGAAATTAACTGAAGTTACTTAATGTTTCCTTTTCATTGGCCTTTGGAGGGGGAGGGCAGTTGCCCCAACTAAAAATCTACCTATTTTCAAGATTGATAGATTATAGAAGCATTTATTTTTGAAATTGTACAATAATTGTACTCCTAAGCATAAGAGTTATGTTTAAAAAGTTTTTAGGCCTAAATTTGCGTTTTTTATGTTAGTTTTAGGCCCATCTTGATCCGTACCATACCTTGGTAATGGTGAAAATTGATTGTATTTTCTAACATGTGAACCAATCTAGAAAGAAATATGGGAAATGGGACTTAAGTGATATGTTTCTTTTCACGTTCCTTGTTATCCTAACACTAAGAGTTACAGAACATATATACAAGATCCCACTTACCTATTTGCTTTTGATCCGCGAATTTCTGCAGCCACAAAACAGTCATTAGTTTTCAAGAATGATGCTACCATGATGGCATACACACATGGTAGATTGTCAGACTGTGCTCTTTTAAAGCCTTCTTCTGTCATTTTGAAATCAATTGTGTTTTTTTTTCCCGCAATCACGAATAATGATTATTCGGCTTTTAGTAGCAGCAGATGTACGATGGCTGGCGAAGCTTCATGCGGTGCTAAACGGTGACGTCACATCCCGCCGCTTACGTCACAGGACGTTTTACTCGCCTTGCGGAAAGGGACTTTTAAATATTTTTTTAATGACAGAAAACAAAGCAACTTATCACAATGCACTATGTTTCCATGCTATTTAATGGGTGTACTTTTCAAAAATTATTTTTTTGAAAATTACGCATGTTCCCAATTCAAGTAAGGACTGCATACATTGGATTTTTCAAGTAGTTCCTACTTTTGCTACCAAATGCCACTGTCAACGACCAACTAGTTCCGCACTTTGTTGTTAGATGTCACCGCAGTCGGCTCCTGGCGACGAACGTTGGAACCTAAGAATGTTACCCAAAGATAAACTATAATTTAGCTTCACACAGGTGTAATTAGTGGAAGGTTCTTTATCATGCCATAAATCTATGGCAAAATATATTCAGTTTAGTGCATGTTGATTTTATAATTTTTAAAAAGGAACGAAAAGTAGAAAATTAAGTTTAAGGAGGAACATACTAAAAGTGAAAATGACACTAGTCTGCTAGATTAATGAATTAGTTATACTGTAATTTGGTTCATTGTATAATCCTAAACAATACTACTTGAATATAATATAAGCAGTTGAGTAGCATCTGTTAACTGTGTTGTTACTTGCCACATTCGTAAATATCTTTGTCGAATCCTTTACAAGAGTTTGTTTAAATTGCTTAAAAGTTAAAATTGAAGTTGTGTGACACAGAGAACAGTTGAGTACCTTGGAACCTTCAGTTTATTTTGATGTAGGAGTGCAGCTACCAGCATCTTACCAGAGTTTGATTATTCTGGATTAAGTATTGGATCTCGATGAAAAGGTGATGACAGATGATGTTTTGATCTTTTCTGAAGAGGAATGAAAATATTTTTTTCCATCACGATAAACTTCCTGTCCACAACTACGTGCCTGTGGATTCTATACTTGCATGTATAGAATCAAACATTAGGAACAGAACTGTCTGGGCTCCTTCAGAATGGCCAGCAATTACAGTGAGTTCCTCTCATGACTTGGCTGGCCAGCGTATCGAGCTTATCTGCCTCCTGTTGACTGATCACTTTCTGTTACACAGCACACAATTCGCAGTTCTGAACAAGTGAGCCAAGTGCTGTTCGGTTCTTATTGCTATGCTATGCCTAGCGGGAAGTGATGAGTCAACGGGAGGCAGAAAAGCTCGGTGCGCGGGCCGGCCAAGTCATGAGAGGAACTCACTGTATAATTAACAGTAGGATTTCACCAGCACCCTACGATGTTAAGGTGTGTGCTCACCGTTCCATTCAAAATTGAAAAGAGTATCAAGAGTCTGTTTTGCCGAATTCAAAGAAATGGAGTGAGGAAGGCAAGCAACTGAAAATTCGTTTGATTTGTAAGGCGACTTTATAAGGGAACGATGTAGCTGAAACTGCCACAACTTTTGAAGAGGAGTTGCAAGTACCAATACATGTAAGATTTCAAGATGAAGGGGAGACGTTAGAATCAGAGTTGTCACACGAAGGGTCTGTATACACACGGTCAACCTATATCAGTTCACAAATATAAAGACTTAAATAGTCTAAGTGCAAAGGGCATTGTTCCATTTGTAATATTAAAACCTGCCAGGAGAAATTATGTATCTGACTGTTTGAATGAAACAGATGAGGTAGAGGATTTGTAGTCATTTTGTTCGAGAGAGACAAACGTTCCCACATATATTGTAGTCATAAATTCATTCACAATTAATCTTCAAATAACAATTTACAATTCAGAGTTTGTAAAATAACAAAGTTGTTATACGTGTATTTAGGTTAAGCATTAATAAAAGTTCTTAACAAAAGAACATTTAATGATAACACAAACAAATAACCCACATTACATGCTAAGGTAAAATTATGTAACCCTCAAAATAAGATGTTTTCAAGGTTTGTGTGGGCCTTAATACATACCAAAATAGATTTCTTAACTTCATGTTAAAAGAGTATACCATATGTCTTCTTCATCTTGCACAGTTTCCAGCCAATGGCGGGATCTGTTAGGAACACAAGCCTCTCCAACGTCTTCTGTCTTCCCACCAACTCTCAGCCTCCACCCTTGTCCAGTCTTCTCCTCTCTTCTTCACGCTTTCTTCCACCCCCTTCAGCCACCTGTCTCTTGGTCTCTTTCCTTCCCACTTCGTCTCGTATACTCTCCTGGGTATCCTCTTCTCCATTCGTTTTACATGTCCATACCATGTAAGTCTAGATTTCTCTATACCATCCTGTAATGGTTCCTCCTTCATTAATTCTCTGGTCCTCTCATTTCTTATTCTGTCCATCTTTGTAGCTCCAATACTGCTTCTCAAGAACCTCATCTCACAGGCCTGTATTTTGCTCTTCTCCCTTCCTTTCATAACCCAGGTCTCCGAGGCATACGTCAGGATAGGGACATAGTACGTCCGATATATGATCCTTTTGCTGTTCTGAGGGACATCCTTGCTCCATAACGTGCTTCTCACACTCCTCCGAAATGCTTCTGCCTGTCTCCCCCGCTCATTTATTTCTCTATCGTTTCTTCCATTATCTTGTATCGGGCTTCCCAGTATATCATATGTAAACAGTATAAATGTTTGGAAAACACATTTTTGTCTTTTACCTTAATACCATCGATGTTTCAGCCATTGTTTGGATCACACAATCTGAAACATGTAACAAAAAAAAAACTTGCATGTACAGGGTCCGACAGAAAAACTCTACCATTGGTATTATAGATCCTATTGTAACTTTACATAGGAAATGCAACAGGCGAGAGTGGTAATTGATAAGTAATATAATGCCACTTAATGATACAATAACACAAGGCATGTGTCGTATGATTGTGTTTGAAAATCACATCTCTTAGATAACCATTGTCCCTTGTAATGCACAAATAAAGTCCATCAATCAAAATTTGATGCTTTTCAGTTGTCAACACCATTGCACCAAATTGTGACCAGTTATTCCCTAATTACAGCATAATCAGAAATGGATAATCACCACACGAATTTCTCTGACCTTGTGCCGATGCTTGCAAAGCAGGAGATAAGCATTCGATTTCTGTACGACGAGGGTATGCTATGAACTAAAATGCTCTCTCCAAGTGTGACATTCCACTTCGACTATTACACGTACGAGGAAAATTATTTGAGGAATTCAGATGTAGTATAGGCCACAAAAAAATTACACAGTCCATAAGGAAAGGGACATGGCTGGAGAATACAATGCTACCTCCGTCACAAGTCCTGCTGGTGCCCTATTGTTTTGCCCGTGGATACTCTTATGGTAAAACGAGAACTTAGTGTTCCACTGTTAATCGTGCTATGAGCAATCGGACAGTAGCTGACTGGTTTTGTTACTTGTAATGATAAAATTAGTATGAAGACATATATTACATTGGATATGCGAAAAGTCACCTGTAGTGCCCATGATGGTTGAGGGATCAATTCCCTTTCCCGAAGTCGGTAAATTGGAATCTGCAATGTATGACCCGGATCGGTATGGTATTGTGTTGATAAAATTAGTATTAAGACGTTTCTTACATCGGATATGCGGAAAGTCCCCTGCAGCGCCCTTGAAGGTCAGGGTTCAATATCCCTTTCACGTACCAAGTGGAATATTCGAATTTGCAATGTATGACCCGGATCGGTACAATATTGTGTTGATAAAATTAGCATTAAGACGTTTCTAACATTGGATATGCAAAAAGTCACCTGTTGCGCCCTTGAAGGTCAGGGTTCGATATCCCTTTCAAGTACCAAGTGGAATATTCGAATTTGCAATGTATGACCCGGATCGGTATGGTATTGTGTTGATAACATTAGTATTAAGATGTTTCTTACATCGGATATGCGAAAAGTCACCTGTAGTGCCCATAATATTCGAGGGTTCGATTCCCTTTCCCGATGTCGGTGGTAAATTCGAATTTGCGATGTATGACCCGGATCGGTACGGTATTGTGTTGAAATAAATAGTAGGCTATGAAGACGTTTCTTACATCGGATATGCAGATAAAATCTTTATGTAGACTTTTCTTACATCGGATGTGTGGAAATTCACACCAACATGGAAAAACAGTAGTTGCTTTCTGTGTTCTTCTTTCTTGTTATATTCTTTGTCTTCAAAGAATTGAACAAATGACTGCAGTTTAAGAGAGTGCTTTGAGATTGTGTTGCTATTCCGCATCTGTGTTGCAAGCACCACGTGTATGCGTGCGGTGAATGCCCGCCTCCACAATTGGTAATTTTATGGACTTGTAAAATGTTTGGTGGGGAGGCGATTCTTCTCTAGTACAGCCAAATGTTCAATTTCATTATGTAGACCTATGCCAATTACTATATTGCGTTTCTTAATTGGTCGTTAAATAAAAACATCTGATTATAATTTGTATGATTTACTAATCAAAACAAGATATGACGGGCCGGATACCGGGTATGTCTGACCATCTACCACGAGCCGGCCGTTTGGAGACCCCTGTAAGATACATATCCACAAATCCACACACAAACTCAACATAAGGTTTGCACCACATACAGTATTATATTGTGT
Source organism: Meconema thalassinum (assembly GCA_946902985.2). NCBI lineage: Eukaryota > Metazoa > Arthropoda > Insecta > Orthoptera > Tettigoniidae > Meconema > Meconema thalassinum. The sequence goes on along the minus strand of OX336390.1, from coordinate 271,800,092 downwards.
CTAGATCTTATGGTAGGGTAATCTCTTCCTTTCCAATCGGTTTAAATTCATTTTCATTTGGGACTGTTTTGCCGTCCAACATCCAGCCTCGTCTGCAAGTCTCTGTTTGCAAACATGTTGAGTCATGGTTTTCTTCGACCTGGAAAAAAGCCTATGACATCACTTGGCACTACAGAATTCTTTCCACCCTTTAACAATGGGGACTCCAACTCTTCCCATTTTGGGTTGAAGGACATTGTTGTAATCCTTCACCCAAGAAAATAGGGTTCAGTGGTAATTGTCACCCTGTTCAAAATTGTCTTTACAGCATTGTAGCCACCACTGGACCCAGGCAAGTTCCATTGCTGTATGTAGACGATTTAGCTGTACATTACAGCTCTGAAAGTATGACAGTCGTGTAATGGCAATACATTGTAGCTATCAGCAGGGTTGACAGATGGGCTCACGACTGAGCTTTTCGCTTTGAACTGTGGAAATCTTTGTTGTCCATTTCTGTCGACTCTGGAGGTTACATCTACAGGATGCTGAATTGTCTGTGGTTGACAGTTATTGCCTTCTGTGTCCCTATTTTGATGGAAAATGTAACGGCACCATATAGGCTACAGCAACTAAAAACAGCATGTCTCAGGAAACTGATTATCAAATGCTGAAGTTTTTTCGTGGCACTATGTGCAGTGCTGCTGTAGTTTTACCAAGCCCTCGTCCTATCCCAGCTTGACTGTGGTTCTGCGGGATACGGTTCAGCAAGTCTGCCAGCCTTGAAGATACTATACTCTGTATTTCAAAAGAATGAACGTGAAGGAAATGGCGGGAGCTTGGAACAGCTGAGCTGTGTTCCCAAGTTTTTATTGTTGATGTAGGACAGCTGATTCGAATAATACACAGGGCTACACTTCGGATATTATTTCGGTACTACTATGTGCAATATAATGCAAATGTCGATCCTGAGTCAACGCCGAGGACATTCAAATAGAGAAATACAATATAAAATGAATAAATAACACACCGAAGCTATGCTACATTTGTCACCGTTATTCAATAAATACGAGAAAGAGGCCAAACACTCGACAGCTACACAAATATAATACAAAATACAAACACAAAATAATGTGATGATGAATATATCAACACTCACCATGCAATGATTATATCCTTCCAAGATGAAACAAGAGTTTGGGTGAAGGTCGTTCACAGTTTACAGCAGTTAACACAGAACGCAGAAATAACATCATGACAATACCAAGCACACTCACTCACTGTATCGCGACTCTGTACGGTTAATAATAGCCTCCACATATGTAATGTTAAGGTAAAGTATTTAGCACCAAGCACACAAACAAGCTGTTCTGTGGCGATATTATTGCAGTGATTTTACATTGTCAATTTGTAGGTTATTGAATGACAAGCGTTAATTTGAACACCACGGTATGCAATGAAACATTACTGGATGCGTAAACATTAAGACTAAATGTACATTGTCTATTTTGTACGTCACGCATGTATTCTAAATTAAGTATGTTTAAATTTGAATTGAACAAACAAGGCTAACCATGAAAATAGTTTGATGTCGAAATGAACGATAGCCGGCCGTTACAGGTTGGCGCGCACGGTCTCCAGTGTATTTCCAGCATTTTCCCACGTTCTTCCTGCGGTACTATTTACAACTTATTGACTCGATGCTTAAAGTAAACGAAACGATGGCAATGAAACATACTTCGACACAGTTAACAGGCGACTGAAAGAATAAGCTGGCAACGTATGGTATTAGTTGTCAAAATCCAGCCAATAGGAGCCCGCGGCGGTCAGCTGTTCCAAGCTCCCGCCATTTCCTTCACGTTCATTCTTTTGAAATACAGAGTATAAGCAGTATCCACTATTGTGGTGTTAGACTGACAATCGGTGCTTTCTGGATCAGTCTGAGTTCTAGGCTACTTGCCGAATCGGGTGTTCCACCCCTTTTCATAAGATGGCAGCATATGCTGCCAATGTGTGTCAAATGCTGCAGTATCTGAACTAGCCAACTCTGTTTAGTATTCCCCTATACCGCCTAGAGCCATGCAGTTGGTTGAAATTGGACTTGATAGCGTGTATAATGAAATAGGAGTAGCTGTTAGTCTCTGTATGATCTGGACAGCTAACAGTGTGCCTCCGTGGCATGTCCTGCATCCAGAAATTCGGTTAGATCTACATTGAGGAGTTGAAGTGAATAGGATACCTCTGTTTATTGGGGGCAATTCCATAGCATAGTTTTCTAATTTCTGGTTGCTGGAATTCTATAAATATGTGGATTGAAGGTGGACGAGAAAGTGGGTTTTGCCTGGTGCTAATATGAAGATATGTTTGCTACACATCTGTAGTGTCTACATTGCAGTGTTCATTCTGCAGTTCGATGAAGTTCTGCATTTTGCGCAAAAGGGTGCAGGACTCCACTTTCTTGTGTATACTGACTCTTTGAGTTCTTTGCAGTCAATTGCTTCATGTTTCCTGCAACACCCGTTGGTGCAGTGATTCTATGACCTTCTAGCCAGGTTGTGCAACACTGACCCTGGAATCATCTGTCTGTGGCTATCAAACTGTATGGGAATTGAGTTAGTGGATCAAGCTGAAAATGAGATGGTATCTACCACCTAGGCCAATTAAGATAATCGCTCTCAGAAGTAATGGCATTTTGGGAGACTTGGTGGCTAGCTGATCCAATGCTCAGTAAACTGTGACAGATGGAACATCTCACATGTGGTGGAGCTCTTTCTAGTCACAGAAGGAGTCTTTCATTTCATGCAGAATAAGGATTGGTTATGCAAGGTCTACCCACTCGTACCTGTGGAGTCATATTCACCATGGCCCACATTTTAACCAAGTGTGTGGATCTTGCTGATCTACAAAGAAACCTTGGTATGCAGGATACACTCATTCTGATATTAGCCATTGATGTGGCTGCTGATTGTGTCATCCACTTTATCAGGGAGAACGACTTAGGGCTAACAATCAAAATTGACAATTATTAAATTTGTTGTTTTACTTATATGAGGCTCAGTAGGCATTCTCCTCCGAATTTTGAAATCATCAAATTTCTTATTTTTAATGTGTTGTGAGGGGAAGATGACCTCTCTGTTCTGCCCCTTAAATAACAATTATCATCACAGTCAGTGGTCTGATCTATTGTCTTGAACATTTGAAACATTTTCTACAAGATGGCCATGCCAAGTGAATGTCCTCAACATTGCATGTGGTATGTTGCATGTGGTATGTCAACAGATGAAGGAAGCCACATTTAGCTAAAACTGCACTAAAAATATACAGAATAAATAGAAAATGTTGATATAATTTCCTCTGTTTCTGAAGTTGAGTAGTATGCAGTAGTTGGACATTGTTACAGATGCATGTCACAACAAGGAGTGTCCCTTCTTACATATTGATCCCGAAAGCAAGATTAAAGACTGTCCTTGGTACGATCGTGGTTTCTGCAGACATGGTCCCAACTGTCGGCATCGCCATGTGAGACGTGTACTCTGTATGAATTATGTTGCTGGACTGTGTATTGACGGACCTGAGTGCAAGTTTATGCAGTAAGTGTGTTTGGTTTGGAACCATCAGCCGTTGTTATGTTTATGTTTTTACAGTACGTTTATTATCTATTACCCAATTAGCGTGAATAAAATTGTATGGGGCAGATGTCTGTTGATTGCATCTGCAAACTTGGACGATTTGTTTCCATTTGCTTTTTTCTATTTGTCCTAACAGAAATATAATTAGGCATGTTTCCGTTGTACTTTGTACTGGTAAAATTGATTTTAAAGTACTGTATGTGTACAGAAATTTAAAAATTGGGATGAAAAAGTGTGAAACAATTATTTGAGCTTTTTTCAGTTTCCCTATTAATTATGCATAGTAAGGTATAATTTCAATCTAATATATATTTGCTTATGTGTAAAGTATAGGCCTATTGTTGCCAAATAATTATAGAGGTATTTCACTGGTATCGGTAACGTACAAAATATTTGCAAGGGCACTTCTGAACAGAGCAGAACCGATATTAGACCGTCAGTTAGGGGAATATCAAGCTGGGTTCAGGAAATCAAGATCCTGTCCTGAACAAATTCATAACATTAAGACCATAATTTCCTACTGTACGGTACGATCAAAACCTTATGTTGTGATTTTTGTGGACTTTCAAAAGGCTTATGATTGCATTCATAGAGACACAATAATTAACACCTTACGTGAGTTTGGCCTAGACAATATATCAATTAATTTGTTCAAAGCAAGCTTAGAAAACACAATTTCTAAGGTCAAATTTCGTGGTGAATTGTCCGAAGCCTTTGCAATCAAGACTGGCTGTAGACAAGGTGATCTGGGATCACCGATGCTGTTGAACTGTGTCTTGGAAAAAATTATAAGAGAATGGTTAACAATCTTACCAAATAATTATGGTATTCGAATTGGTTATAAAAAAGAAGACCTGAATATAAACTGTCTCGCTTTTGCAGATGACATTGCTTTGTTCGCTAATTCAATGGAAGAGGCCACTGACTAACTTATTAAACTACAAATCATAGCTGCTAAAACTGGACTTAAAGTGGCCTTCCATAAAACTAATTTTATCACAAATGTCAAAGATGCCTCAAAATTCATCACGATTGGTCTGCAAAAAATCAAAAAAGTCCGAAAATTTAAATACCTAGGCGAATGGATTACCCCTAATAATTCAGAAATAGCTGCCATTGAGAGCAGATGTAACAAATTGGAAGGTGCCTTTCAAACCTGCAAAAACATTTACAAAAGTAAAAGCTTGTCCCGGAATGTCAAACTTTGTCATTATAACACAGTAATTAGGCCGTCAGCACTGTATGCTGCAGAATGCTTACAGATGACAAACAAAGGCCCATTGAGAAAATTAGAACTTAAGGATCGGAAAATTCTAAGGAAAATATTAGGACCTGTTAATGATAATGGTACTTACAGAAGAAGACATAACAATGAATTATTTGAACATATAGAAGATTTGGTGAGTGTGATGAGAAAAAGGAGAATGTCTTTCTTTGGACATTTGGAACGGATGGAGCATCATCGACTTTCATATCGAATCCACTCATCAATCTCTAAAAAAAAATTCCTATTGTAAATGGTCGATGCAAGTTAAAAAGGACCTAACAGAAGCTCGAATCAATCAAGCTCTGGTTTGGGATAGGAACCTGTTCAGAAAGGCGGTTAAATCAACCAGTAATCTACACCCTTTAACATCTGTGATGCCTCGACCTCACTGCAAGTGGACGGAAGAAAGGAGAGCTGAACATTCGTCAAGAATGAAGATCTACTGGCAGACAAGAAAACAAGCCTTACAGTGATCATATGAGTGAAGAACATCGTGGTCCATTGATGGCCGAAACGACTCAAAAATAAAAAATAAAATAGGCCTATTGTTGCTTAAGCTTGAAATAATGAAGAATTATAGCCGTTACTCCAAAAGTCTGTCTTGGTCGAGCCAGTTCATTAATTCTGGAGGAGAACAAATCCTGGCTTTTACACTTCTACCTGGTTAATTATTGATAATATATGATTTTCATACCTTTCAGGGAGTCATTAGCAATTGAAATTATGGTCAATTATCACTAATGCATCGGAAATATGTGCTAAATTACGTAAATGTATGTTTTTATTTCTTGCACATTCAATGACGGCAGCCATGGTTCCCAGGCGCATGAGGTCTCTTCAACTGTTACTCAGACGCACACATTGATGTCACATCACCGTTGTCAACTTGTAAGATACACCACAGGACACGTAGTATTGTATTTGTGTGAAAATGTAGTAATTGGCAAAACCATTGTCCTGGTTAAAGAATGGACACACAGAGAACAGCTAGAGTGTGGTTTGAGAAAGAACTGAAAGGCAAGAGACCAAGAGGTCGACCGGGGAAGAGATGGATCGACCAGGTTAGAAATGAACTTGCAGGGTCTGGATTTACAGCAAATTATGAAGGAGGAAACATTCTTGGAGAAAAATAAACGGAGAACGCTCATTCACCGCACCCGGGAATCTGGAGCCGGTTCAAGATGATGATGATGAGTACCCCCACTGTGCGTGACAAAAACCAGGGGTGTATATATTGGCCGGGCTGTGCTACCTAGCAATTGGTCTGGATGAAAATAAATTATTGATGTGTTTTTTGGTTAATTTCAGTCTTAGTGGATGTAGTTTATGAATCACACATTGATAGCTGCTGTTGTCTCCCTCCCCACGGTATTTGGAAGTATTTTCCATGCTGTTTATATCTTGGGTGGCAGTATTTATTAATGACTAATTTGACTTTTTTGTCTTTTTTTTTTCAGGTATTTTGTTAGTACACATTTAGTTTTTTCTATGGAAGTTTCCCTCACACCTGTATGTATAGAATATATATCAATAAATGATACATTTATATTGATAAAGTTAGTAATGTGTCTCTTTCTTGTAGTCCTCGGTTTGAGCTGCCTGCTACTGATATACAGCAAAAGGATGGCAAGAAGTTGGTAATCACTTGTCATTACTGTGGAGAGAGTGGCCACAAAGCCCTCTACTGCAATAAGTTGCCACCAGAAATGAGGGAGGTTCAATCCAAACAAGAGGAAATGAGGGTAAAGTACTCCTTGTCTTTTATTCCTCTCATATCAATGATGATGTAATTTATCTTGTTTCTCTTTGCTTGCTTTAAGTGGGTGAACTGATTAATCCAGGGTGTCTACAACCTGGGAAAACCGGAAATTCTCATGAAATTATGAATTTCTGGAATAATTAGGGAATTTCTTCGATAAAATCGGGGATTTTTTCCCGTTTGGCTATGTCCTGTAGATGTGTTGAGCAATACTGGCATTTAGGGGATGTTATCGATCACTGCTGATGACAGCGCTCAGCTGATGAGCACTCCCTTCTCAAGCTATTGACTTCAAATGAATGAAACATAATGTGTGTCAACTTTTCCATTCGCTTTCTGTGCAGGAGCCAACTTTGCCATTTTATTGGTCCTTGTTCGTTGCAAGCAGTATTGCCAATTTAGCAACTTCATTGCTAGACCTAGTGATTATTTTTTCAAACTTGGGCAACGAGATATTTTAATTTTAGTATTGTTTAGATAGGGATTTAGCGACTACTTTA